>CM060708.1:208680641-209290159 GCA_030686995.1 Artemisia argyi | reverse complement strand
TTGAGTATAATTAAAGTAACGATAAATTAACGCTAGGTTTGGTTCATCATATATAACTCTTGTTGTAAATATGTTCCTTGTTAACATTTTACAAATTCATAAACATATTTTTAAATCTTTACAAATTCATAAACATATATAATAAAAGTCACGTACAAATTAAAACATATTTTTTTAACCAACTTTTAGTTAAAAGGATACATTAATACGGTTACAATAATATAAAGTTTAGTACGTTACAAAGAAGAATTATTGGAACCTCATCGTACTAATTAGTTTATAACCAACATTAAAAAAAGATAAGAACTTTCAATAAAAGTTAATGGTGAACTACCTTAATAAGGTTATTTTTGTTAAATCTTCATATCAAACGCTATGGAATTGAACTATACTGATTCATATGATTCCAAGCTTGAATTCCGCTCCAATTGTTTATGCTTCCATTTTGATCATTCCCTGCACTGTTGCTAGTAGCAGGAGTTGTGCGATCCAGATTCACGGCTTCGTAACCATTGTCAAAGAACCACTCAGTTGCTAAGCCACTGCCAATGCCAGTACCATTTTCTTTTCTTGAATCATCATCTATGGAGAATTTTGTTGGTTTTGAAGTCTCAAGATTCTGAAATAAAATGGGTTGTAATTTCTGAGCTTGCGGTTCAAGAACAACTTGTTTTTCGTGATGTTGTTGATCATTTTGTCCGTCGCCATGACCACCACCAAACAACATAGCTAGTCTTTGTTGCTGCAGCTTCCAATGCAAATCTTGGTTTATAGAGCTCAAAGACTCAATGGAAGAAGCAAGATCATTTTTGTGATGAAGATGATTAGTTGTACCCATGTTGTGAAAACTTGCTAGCCTTCCACCAATTTGGTTATGCTGTATTTGCGGTTGATTATTATGATCTCCTTGTTTCGTAACGATATGAGATGATGGAAAAGGGAAATTAAACCCTAAAGGATCATGGTTTACAAAGGAAGGAGCAATACTTGATGTGTTTTCATATGAAGAAGATAATTGATTAGTGGTTGTTACCCTAGGAGTGAGATTTAACCCACCAAGCTGAAAATCAATGGGAGTAAGACCATAATACTTCATCCCTCCAATATCCAAAGATGAATCTTTGGAGGAAGATTCCCCTACAAAAAACCTCGAGGAACAAGATTTTGTTTTCTTGTTCTTCCTACAATTGCCCCCAATAGGGACGTTGCGAATAGCCCCACCTTTAGTCCAATATCTTCTGCACGCCTTGCAGAAGTGTCTGGGCTGGGTGAGGCTATAGTTGTTGTAGTAGCAAAATTTCGTGTTGGGCGAATCACATCTAGGACACTTCAGGACTTGCTCTGGTGGCCTCAACGAAGATGTTTTCCGTCCGCCACCACCGATGCTTTGACCTTCATCTTTGTTAGCTTGTTTTGATGTTATGTTGTGTGACAACATGGAGATCATGTAAATTATTTTTATTAGTGGTGTATATATGATGAAACCCTAATAGCAATATATGAGAGGAACAAAAAAGACAAGTAGGATGTGGGTAGTTTGAGTTTCCTTTGGAAGACGCAAAGATGCACTCAATTGAATGGAATCATGCTTGATCATGACGGATGAAAGATGTTTCTTGTGAACTTCATCAAAGAGTATAGTTGGAGGGTTCTAATTCTGTTATCTTTTAATGAGTGTATATATGATTTCTTTGAATGTGTTTATATTTGAAGGAATAGAAGAGTATGGGTACAAAGCACATACATGGGAACGAGACAAATAAATCTTATAAAAAGACTTCATCAAATCAAAGTATATGTCCATAGAGAGAGGGTGAGAGATGAAGACACAAGAGACAAAAGCGTTAGGCTGAATATCCCAAGAGTGGATAGATCGTAAAATCTCTATTACTAAACGTATTCTAATAATTTTGACAAAGATGAACATTGTCGTGATTGTATCTCTTCAATCGCAATGTAGCTTCTTGTTGGTGTGCAAATTACCAACAAAATTACACTGTTATTAAAAAATGCCTTATATTATATGTTTTTCAAAATGATTTTTGTATATTTAAGAAAGTTAAAGAATTACAATTTACAAGAGGTAGGAAAACAATATACTCACATAAACATGGTACGTACCAATATGGCAATATATCTTTCATTTTTCTTAAATAAAGACAATTATCAAGCCCTGTTGTTACTGATAATATTTATGTAATAGATAATAGAAACAATCTATTTTTATTATTGTTATTATTACTTGGCTTTTTTTTTTTAACAATAACCCTTAAGTACTTACGTTCAAACTATTTTTCATATTATTATTAGACGATATATAATAAATGTTCATCTACAAATTACGAGCAATCAAAACATTTACTGTATTAAATAAAGAAGATTTTCATTTGTTGGGTAACATTATCAAAAGACTTATTAAAATGTACCCATAAATTCAATTAAGGCGGTAGTACGTATTTGCAACAGAAAATAGTACTCGTAGTAATAGTAATCAGTAATAAATAGAGAAGAAAAAAAAAAAGATGACAAGAATGGAGGGGGGGATGCATCGAAATCATTTTTTCTGCATGGATGATTTACCCATGTATGTGCTCGTGTTTTTAGGATTAATGAATATAGCCGTACATACATGTCATTAACATTGTTTACACAAATTTTGTTAGTTTTAATCAAACATCGCTTACATATACATGCATGATGCATGCATGCAAATAGTTCTACGATATAAGATCACATTTGTGAAAAAATAGATGGGTGAATACGTTATTTATTTATTTATTTTATTTCTTGGACTAAATAATCGATCACATTTATGTAAAGCTTTAAAGCTTATATAACAGGTTGAGATGTAGGATTCACCTACATCTTACGTGCTTAAACTTTCTTTGGAGTAACAAATTCACCGGGTGTAAAAACTTATTTTAAAAAAAAAGCAAAGAGCATGAAAGAAAACATATTGGCACAATGCAAATATAGACACAATACAATAAGCAAAAGAGAGATCAAATCGTACACGATGATTTATAGTGGTTCTGTACGAAGCTTCTCTTCGCCCTACTTTATTCACTGAGTTTCCTACTTGAGAGTTCCTTCGCTAATTCAACAAGCTCCCTTCTCGGTGGAGAAAACCTTACAACATCGCTTACAAGTTTACCTATACTACTAAGCACGTTGTGTTTTATAGCCCAAACACAACAAATAAATTACCTTTGTGTTTTAATGCCTAAACATACCAAACATATAACCTTTGTGTTTTAAGGCCTAAACATAAACAAGCCTAACCTCTAGTTTGGAATATTGTTGGTGATACATAATGTGGTATGATAGTGATACATGGTGTTATATAATGGTGATACATGACATAATTGTCTAATGAAAATGAATGTCTAATCTGAAAACCAAGATATCTAAGTTTGATATGGTTGATCTTCTCTTAATAAGAAGCTTCCAATATATGAAGATGACAAGAGCTCTAAGCTTGTTGTAGTGGATCTTCACATGCTAGCATGCTTTGAATGGATGAATGTGATAAAAAGCTCTAGGTTTGTTTTGGTAGATCATGACATGTTAATTTGCTTTTAACAAATAAGAGTTAGAAACATTCTGATCAAGGGTTGAGGAGTGTTTTGAAGACTTGAGAATGTGTTTTGCTATATTGCAAAAGCTTGGTTTGATTGTGGACTAAATGGTTGTTTAAATAGGCAAACAAAAACTGCATACAACACCGCATGGATCTACGGATCCGTGTCAGGATCCATCCCTTGTTTCGGATCCGTGGGTCACCAGATTCAAAAAAATTTCTAGCCTTTTGACTTTGGTTTAGTCACATGTTTCCATTCTTTGTAAAAATATTCACTTGTTTAAAGAGCTCTAACGTGTGTTTTTTTACTAGCCAATAATGTTTGAATTTACAAGTAGTGTTTATGAAAGTTTGTTTAGTAAAAAAAAACAATGTGTTTTGGTCTCACTACCAAAGCAAAATATGTTTTCAACAAAATTTGTTTTCTCTTAATGATAGATTTATGTAAACTAGTTTAACTAATATTTGCATCACTTCCTCAAATGGAAGATTCTTGTTAGTTGGAAGTTCATTTATATAAATCATTTAAAGGTTTTTATAAAAATTGTGCAAGAGTTTATGATGCATTTTATAAAATAATGAAAGTATTTTGATGCAATGTATATAAAATAAGAGAGTTGATACCCCCATCATATTTTTTGATGCAAATACAACAATTGTGCATTGCAGTGTTGTACGGTACAATACTGCAATGCACAAGTTATGGTGCAAGCATAAGAAAATGTGGTGGGAGTATTGTTGGACCCTTTTACTTAGTTAAGGTTAACTACAAAGTTAATCTAACTAAGTTCCATGGTATAACAAAATATTGATTAATTATAAAAGCAAGTAAACGTAAAATATAAGACACAAAGTTTTTCAACGTTTAATTCTTTATTAGAAATTAATCAAAAGAATTATACCCAAGTGTTTGCGGAACAACACTTGGGATTGAAATGACAAGTATGGTGTACTCCTCACTAAACCCAAACTAAGTTTGAGTGACAACAACGATCCTGGTAAGCTAACTCAGGGATTGTGTTGTTCTTTGGAGAGAGTAAAGATTTTGTTTGTGAATGTCTAAGCATTAAGTGAACAAACGTAATCTTTACCTCTCTCACTTATTCTCTATTAATACACAAGTAATTTCTAACACTTACCTAATGGACAAAGACTACAAGACAATATTACATCATCCTACATTAGACAAAATACATAGGTATTTTGTCCCTGTTACAATTGGCTATAAGTAGTAAAGGACAAGGATGCTTTGTGGTCTTCAGTGTTGACACACTTCTTGGTATTATACTCATTCAGGAAAAGTTGACCTTTGCATGATAAGGACCATCCCTTATCCATTCAAACTTATCCCACCTAATCCCGCCTTTACTTCAGTCTACTTATCTTCAGTCTTTGTTCACTCAGTGATCTTACTTGGTGAGGAGTCATGGAACTCAGTGAGTTATTGTCATCCCTCACTGAGTCCATCATCCTCTTCTTTGGCTCAGTTATCATTCACTGAGAACCGCCTCACTGAATGGTGAACCTTTCTTCACAGATTCGCCCTGAGCATCTAAAGGATGACTCACTGAACAACTATGCATTCAGTGACTTGTTTGGTGTTCTCGGTTGTGAAACACTTAGGATATTTTATGTTCAAATCCTGGATTAAGGATTTTGGGTTTTAACAAACCCAACAAGTATCAACTCTCATAAAATAAATGCAACTTTGATCATTAGCGTAGTTTGTAAATTCATGTTCATACCGTGTATGAAATGTTAAATAGGGTTCGAAAAGGAATGATTGAAATATTTAACACTGAATGACTTCACAAACACTTAATGACTTCACAATATATTTTAAACATTTGGTTTTTTCGATGTTTTGATCATAATGTAACATAACAAACATATTCTAACATGTGTTGAAACACGATACGACTTGAGACGTCGAAGTTAAGAAATGTTAAGGAGTATATTCTTTGATGATTTATGGTTATGAGTAACTTGTAAATTTTACGTTATTTATTACAAATTGCATGTTTGTCATTATTAAAACATAAGAGACAATTTAGTTTAAATATATTCATTTTTTTGGTAAAGAGAATTACCCCGGTAAAATTTATTAATAACAAAAAATAATCAGTACAATGGTATGTGGCAGAAGTACCACATAAACTTCAAGCAAACTGATAAGGCGAAAAATAAACCGTTTTTAGGGGGTCATTTAAGCCGGAATTGGAATTTATTTGATCAAATATTGCCCTAAATTGTTCCTTTTGTGATTTTAGGTACTTTGGGAGTGAATTCTGAAAAAGGAAGCTTTTTGGACGTTTTTAGAGCATAAAAGTGAAGAAAACGGCAAAGACTTAATTTTCCTTGTTGGGAACAGTACCTGACGGCGTCAAGAAGGAAAATATGACGGCGTCAGGAGCAAAATGGATGACGACCCAGAGAAAACGTGACGGCGTCAGAAGTAGGGCGTCAAGAGTTATTTTGGTGACGGCCTGGAGCAGAATTACACATGACGGCGTCAGACCCAGATCTAGGCAGTCCGAGAACTTTATTGGCGGCGAGATGACGGCGTCAGAAATTTCCTCTTGACGCCGTCACCTCACAAAATCTATATATACTTTTCTATTTTTCATTCATTAAAAGAGGAACTTGTGTGGAGAATTCTAGGGCCGAACCTAATAAACCCTAGGTTGGTTGTAACAGTATTTTCAAGAGTTTTCACCCCTTGAAACCCTTCATGTTCAATTAACATAAGTTTTCTTTCAATTCATTCAATATGTCTATGTGTTGTTTGAATATATCTTATGCTTGTCTTGATTTTAACATGCTAGGCTAGATCTTTTGTGTGTTTGCTTAGATGTAATGAAACCTAGATGTTGATTATAGGTTGATTTCTTGTTTATAGTTGTAATGGATGAATGATTTCAATGTTAGGCTTAAGAAAACTGGCAGATCTCCATTGAGTAACTTGCTTGAACGTCTTAAGAAATATGAACCGATGTGTACTAGGTTTTTATGGTTGTATTTAATGCATGAGCGAATTCTAGTGATCCCATGTTAGGAGCTTCTTAGCCGGCTCGACATAGGAGTGAAGTAGGAGCTTATAGAATTGGGGAAGTAAGTACGCCACCCCATGAATGGTATTAAGGAATATAACCCGTCATCCACACAACTATAACAAGTAATTAACCTGTAAAAGATATCTAAGGAGTAGTGAAATCTAAGTAAACACAATTCTCCCACATATTGCTCACACCACTAGTTTAAATTAGTTTATTTTCATTTTTGTTATTTTATTTTGATTGCATCTTAGTTATTGGGTTAGTTGACTAGCAAATAATTCCGCCCATCTTTCCAATACCCGAGATTTTTACTTGCTTTTATAAAATATAAAAAAATACAAAAAGAATCATCCCTCACCTCTAGACCTAGTTTTTAGGCTTTCTAATCCTAGCGACACTATTCCTGAGTTGAACGATCAAACCCCCGGTACTTGTCACTATACTATACTACAAAGATCAGGTACACTGCCTGGTGGGGGTTGTAAGCTTCTCGAGATCCCTCGAGAGGTAAAGCCTGGTGCAATTCCCACGCATCAAGTTTTTGGCACCGCAGCCCGGGGAATAGTTATTGTCTAGGTTAGAATTTCTTTTTATTAGGTCTACTTGCTAGATTCTTTTCTAGTAAGATTTTATTTTTATTTTTAGGTTTTCTTTAGTCTATCTCATTTCTTCGTGTCTTTGTTCGTAATCTTTACTATCCGACATCATGGAAGGTGGTAACATCTTTGAACCCATCAACCCACCACAACAAGACCACCCACAAAAACCCACCACTAGCAAACCACCCTCTTAGGCCCCGAACCCTAGGAGAGTACTCCCGACCTAGCCACCAAGGCTATCGAAACACCATTGAGCTCACCCAAGGAGCCAATGTGACCCCCTTGCGATCCGACACCATCCGGTTGGTGCAAATCGGATGTGCATTCCATGGACTTCGTTCCGAAGATCCTAATCAACATCTCAAGGACTTCCTTAAAATCGTAGATTCTATAGACCTTGATGTTACAACTAGAGAGTCAACCCGACTACGCCTATTCCAATTCTCTCTACGTGATCAAGCTAGTCAATGGCTTGAACGTTTACCCGTGGGATCCATCACCTCATGGGATGATCTCACCACTCGTTTCCTTGCTCAATTTTTCCCACCGGGGAGAACTACCAAGCTTAGAAATGATATCTTGATGTTCTAACAACGTCAAGGTGAAACTCTTTATGAAGCATGGACTCGTTTCAAGGACTTACTCCAAAAAGTCCCTCATCATGGCATAGATCTTTGGCTCCAAGTCCAAATCTTCTATGAGCATATCGATCTCTCCACAAGGCGAACCATTGACCAATCGGCCGGTGGCAAGCTACGTGATCTTAGTGCGGAAGAATCATGGGAACTCTTAGAGGATCTTGCTCTCTATGACAACGAAAGTTGGAATGATCCCCGTGATTTGAACAAAACGGTCAAGGCAATATCTTTGCCTTCGAACAATTCTAGCACTACCGACCGTAGGATCATGGAACTTGAGGACCAAGTCAAGTTTCTCATGAAATCTTACGAAGCTCCTAAGCCTACAAGCCAAGTGAACAAAATCACTTCTTCATGCGAATTATGTAGTGGTCCCCATGACACTCGTGATTGTATGGAACTCCCAAGCCAAACCCTACAACCCCTCTTGGAAGAATCACCCAAACCTTAGGTGGAAACAAAACCAAAACAATTCTTCCAATCCGCCTAATTGTTACCAACCAAACGGTCCACCCTCCAACCGTACTTTCAACAACAATCCTTCTAATAACCATGGTAGTACCAACAATCTTGAAGGATTGATGTCCAAGTTTATGGCATCTCAAGAAGCTCACATAACTAAGTTTGAAACCGAATTCAACCAACAACAAACGGAGATGACCAGTAAGATTGACAACTTGTTGAAAGCCCTCAACAACCAAGCGTTAACTACACCTAGGAAGGACACTAGGGACGCCAATATCGGAATCCAAACTAAGGACCCCTCGTCATCAAAAAACGTCCACTTTGTCAATGTTGTCACCATTAAGCCAATAGATAAGGATATAGAATAAAGAGACAAGGATGAAGTTAGAGTAGAAACCGAGACTAGGGATGAAATTAAGGAAGGTGAGGTTGATAAGGGAGAGAAGTTAGAGGAAGTAGAAAACATAGAAGAATACTTTGATAAGTTGCCTGATATATTCATTTTGTGGTATATAATTATTATTCTGAGGAAATGCTCGTGAAAGTATTTCCCGGTTTGTTTTCCCAGCGAAGGTAGAATGGAGTCGTGAATAATCGAATCGCGAAATCGAGTCGTGAAAAGTGGTAAAGTGAAAAATATGATTTTGGAATTCAAGTTGTGATAAGAAATGGTGAAATATGAAGAATTTACAAGCTAAATATGTACAAATGTTGAAAACGTAAAAACGGAAACGCAACCGTAAAATTTAAAACGTAACGTATATCGAAAAATGATCCTACGAACTTGGAAATATTTTCTAAAAATCTAAAATTATTAAAAAGAATTTTAAGAAAAAGAAAAATATTTTTTTAAGTTTTTATTTATTTTCTAGAATTAATTTCCTATTTATGTAATTAAAAATGAATTAAAAATAAGGAAAAATAGAAAATTAATTTGGAAAAATGAAAATTTAATTCTAAAAATTCTAAAATATTATAAAAGTATTTCTAAAAATATTTTTGTATTTTTCACAGCTTTTTCTGAATTTTTATGGATTTTTGTTATTTAAAATTGATTTAAAAATGATTTTAAATTAAAAGAAATTAAGAAAAATAGTAAATGAACTCAGAAAATTATGAAAATTTACCAGAAATTCTAAAATAATAAAAGAAGCTTGCAGAAAAATTTTGAATTAAAAATATTAAACAGAAGTGCTTAAACAGGCCAAATCAGCTTATGGCAAGTGCTTATTAATAAGCACTTGCCACAAAACTTTACCAAATTAATACCACTACTGTATTATACTACTACAAGCTCAAATAAGCCAAGTAATGATCAGCAGTAAGCACAGAGACACAAGAATCAATCAATAAGCACTCAATGATAAGCTAATTAAGCAAAGACCTATACAGAATAAGCTAAAGGATAAGCAAACCACACACAATACTAAACCAACTATATAGGAACTCAGGTAAGCCAATATATCTCAATAACAAACTCAGAAAAGCACTAGCAGCCCTAGATTTCCAAATAGAATTTATGCTATGCACCTAATAAGCAAGACTGATTAAGCTATCTAAATAAGATGTAAAGAAGAGACTAAAAGAAGCAATATTATGACTACCAAACAGTTAAGCTATAAAACTAAAAGCTATTGCTAAAACAACCATTTGCTACCCTAAAAGATGCTATGAAAACAGGTCTAAAACCTGTGCACAGGGGACATAAGTGCTCAGACAGGCCACTAAAAGCCAAAATTTAGATAAGCTACTGAACTCAAATCCAAATTCTATTTGTTGAAATTGAATTACCAACTACCATAGAACACAAATCCACAATTACTAACTATCTATGCAAACTAATGAAACCTACAAGATCAAACAAAATTCACGCCGTAAACTAAGTGTAAGAAACAGTTGACTAATTTGTATGCAAATAAATTTGACTAAATCTAATTTTAACTGCTTGATTCTACTCCTAGATGTTGTATTAAGCTGAGATTAAGCTGAATTAGCTACTAAGAACTGATATGCAACTACTCTAACTAATTTACTCACTGAATCAACATTAAACTAACAGTTAAGGGAAATGAAATCTAATTTTGACTATTAATGTAATGAGCTACTGTTTTATTGCTAGATCCAAACTATATTTACCTAAAGTGAACTATAAATGCAGTATAAACAACAAAATAACCACACTAACTCAGCTAAACTAGCTGATCCAAACAACCCTGCAACTGATCAGTTATAATACGAATCTATATAATACACTACTAATCACCAAACTGCTGATATACACTACTATAATTACCATAACAGATATAAAATCAGCAATCAAAAGTAGAGAAATCAATCTGGTCTAAGATCCAAGCTTCCTTACTAAATCCAGTTACACTATAAATGAGCAATTTAAACAAACTCAATCAATCTACCGATCTTAACTAGCTAAAATAACAACAACAGAAACAGTAACAACAATCATAAGCAACAATTTCAAAGGAAACTCAGAATCACAGATTTATGCAACAATCCAAACAAAAAAAATGAAACAATACTTACTTAAGTATTCTCATCAGCACAAACAGATGAGATTCACTATGCACGCCTGTCTTTTGACAGGCTGAGTACTTCCCAATCTTACTCTAGCTTGTCCTATCCTCCACAATTCACCAATTAATCTAATCCGTTGACTATTGTTGACCAAATTCCAATGATCAGGTAAACTGAAAACAATGCTTACATATACTATTTAAAACTGATTTGAAATTTGATGAAATAAAAACAAACTAATTAAAAGCTGAAATCAAATCTAAAGCTAATTTGATACTATTTTTCTATTTTCAATTTTCATAAAAAAAAACTATGAACTGAAATAAAACTCAACATTAATTTGTAAGATATAAGAAATAAACTGATAACAAACAAGTAAAAACTGATTAAAAATAGTAACAATAACAAGGTGTAATGATTAAAGAAAAACTGATTTCATTGAAAATTAAAATGAATTACAATAAAACTACACTAAATACATTCAAAGTAAATTTTGGTAGAGTAACACTACTCTTAAACCTACACTACACTACTCCTAAAACTAACATTACACTAAATTTTACCCCTACTCCTAATGAGGTCGAAAGTGTGAGTGAGGAGTGCTATATATAGCCCGAGCTGAGAGTCTTCAGAAGGCTTCTAGAAATGGCATCTTCTGCGAATATCCAAAATTAGATCCCTTGTGATAATCTCATCCAATCAGAATCCCTGAATCCTTGTGGTGACGCGTTCAAACCAATCCACAGCTGCCACTTGTCATTCTTTGTGTCAGACCTTGTCAGGGGATGGGAAGTGACATTAGTACCCTTAATGAAGGTTAATTTGGAGTGGGAGTGGGTAATTTAAGAAAAGGGTATTTAGGGTTCTTGAGGGAACAGTAATTCTGGGGAGTGAGGTGAATTTGGGGAAAATGAAGCGCGGGTAAATGTGATTTTATTATTGTTTGTGTTTGACCCGTTGACTGGATGGGGATTGGGCTCGGGTTAATAAGAATGGTTGGGCTTGGGTTTGTGGTATGTGGGCTTTGGATTATTTTAATTGGATTGGGTTAAATTTGGTTTTTGGTATTGTAAATCCGGTTGTTATGAATCAAAATAATTACAAGGACAACAAGTGTAACTTTGAAAATCTAAGGGACCAAATCTGCCATTTCCAAAAACTATATCCAAGGGCTTCTTTTGAAAACATCATAAACTTCAAGGACCATTCTTTGACAGTTTGAGCTCAAATATAATCAAAACTCTTCCCGACTCCGGCTTTATAACTTTCTTCCACTCTCGTGCCCGGTTTTTGTTGTTTTCCCGTGATTTTTCGTCATTTTGTATCATATCCGTACCTGCATATCACAAACACAAAAACACAACGTATTTGGCATAATTTGGTTAGTTTTTGGTCTTTTGAGTCCAGTTTTGGTCTTATAATAGTGAGTGAATAAGCACTCACCAAAATCCCCCCGACTAAGGTATTGCCGTGTCCTCACGCAATGTGATCAATTCACGCTCTTGGGATAAATAATTTTGATACTCTTTTTACTAACTTTGAAAAGTAGCAAGGAGGTTCAAAAGAGATTACAAAATCATTTATTCCCGAAAACGCTCCGTTTTCCAAAATGTTCCTTTATTCCACTTTATTCTATTTTTGTACTTTTCATACTTCAAACTTGTGACGGTTTGTTGAATCTTTCATTATTTTGCAATAATTATTAGGGTCGACGAGTAGAAACACTTCTATTTAAGAAGCGACCATACGGATAAAAATCGTCATCCTTGATTTTTCACGAGTCCCCAAACTAAGCGTACAAACGAGATCACAGCTTATCTACAAATTAGATGCTAACACTACTCATCACAGTTACTTGTGGAAACTCCTTACTCCCATTTCCTAGGTTTTGTATCTCAATATTTTATTTTGTTGAGAAATGAATTGCTTCATATTTTCTCGTTTCAATAATTTTTAGTCCGATAGTGACACCTAAGTTAAAACGATAAGTAGTTATTCATTTTCTCTTAAGAACTACTGCAATAGAAATTCGGTCCATTTCAAGGAATGATAGGTACATACAATATTAGAAATATAAGTTGCGGAGTACGATCACGTGCACCTCATGTGACTGATTACTAATCACGTATCACATGCACCTCACGCGCCAACAACTTATTGATACATACATAGCTCTTATTCAACAATACTTCAACTTTCACTTTTTTCATTTTCTACTTTTTTTTTCACTTTTTTCATACTTTTCATTTTTTTTTTTTCAATACATCAATGGAAGCTTATCGGGTAGCTCCAAAACCACATAGATAATCAACTTTTGACTTTTGATTTTTCACTTTTGGCTCTTATTTTTGATGTTCCTTGATATGTACCCAATTTCTAAAGCAAAAATTCTCTTAAGAAAACAAAGAACTAAATATTATTCAAACCGAAATACCACTAATTAACCTAGAACATCTATTACATATCGGTGACGTTTTTGATGGGAGTAAAAAGCCACAAGTACCTCTCATGAGCTCTAAAGAGAACCACTACTCCACGTTTAGCATCTAACTTCTAAATAAACTCTATCATTTCTCGCTCTTCGCAATTTAAGATTCCAAATAATGAAACCAGCGAATACTTAGCCGATAATCAGCCACGCATATATAAAGTCAGATACGGAAACTTGCAAATTCTAGAAGAAGAATTCGCGTTTTCTAGCTCCTTATGTAAAAGACTAGCGAAAGCTTTTAAGCTGCGCATGTATAAAGTCAAGTACGGGAACTTGCAGATTCTTAAGAAAGAATTCGCATTTTATAGCTCCTGATGTAAAAGACTAGCACAAGCTTATGTGATCATCATTGGTTAAGGGAACAAGCTAGGGCTCAACACGCCCGGTCAAGTCAAAATATTTATTCCTACTCTCGCCAACAAGAAAGTCAACAAGGTGTCAAAACACTTATTCAAACTTTATTATATTTTTGCACAACTTTTTCGACTTTTTCTCATTTTTTTGTGCTTTTTCATTGCTTTTTTATCAAAAATTTTGAAATTTTCCATTTTTTATTTTTTTTTCAATTTTTTTTATTTTTATTTTTATTTTTATTTTTTTTTATTTATTTTTTTTTTTGTGGAAAAACGGAGTTGCAAGAGTACACGACATGTGAAACATGCAAGGTCAAAATCGAATCGAAGATTCACCCTCCCCCCGACTAGAACGAAACATTGTCCTCAATGTTTTATGGGTTAAGGTAATCCTAACAAAATTCTAGGCCGTTTATTAATTATGCCAAAGAAAACGTTAGTCGATAAGATTTAACGGATATAGGATTTCCAAGTAGCACCGATGAATGAGACTCCAAGTGAAGAGATAACGAGCACGAGAGTCATCATAAATCATGGACAATCCTGAACAAACATCACAAACAACCACGAAACACAAGAGTAGAAGAGGTAGCCCTCCTCACGTCACGTTATTAAGAAATAAGAAATTTAAGAAGATGAATGATAAGCATGGGGTGCCTCCCACGAAGCGCTTGTTTTTGTTCACCGAGTCACATGAGCTTGACTCGATCCCCGAATTAATTCGTCCTTGGGGAGAGCAAATGAAATGGACACCTGGAACAAACGGAGATGCCAGGGTCAAAGACGGTGTCTTCACTCCCGGTGGAGTGGAAAGAAGAAATGATGGTATAAGTATAAAATGGTTGAAACACCCGGATGGTAAAAACCTCGTCCACCAATCTAAAAATATCTTCATCCGCATCGGATTCAAAAACTTCATCTGGTGGTTTTGCAGGTGGACGAGAAAAAAGCAAATCGGTAGAAATATCATTCTCGTCATTCTCAATACCCGGTGGTATCGAGTCATCCGCAGCAAGAAATCGATCGACATCCTCTAAAAGAGGGTCACGTAACGGATTATCGAAAATAGGTAAAGAGTCGATCTCAAAGTGAAAACACTCATAATCCGGAAGAAAGATATCAGCATGAATAGTGGGATTGCCACTACTCGTCTCTTCAAATCGAAAGATTTCAAGCTCGGGTAAAGAATCACTATCCATAACGGGGATAGGAGGAGAAGTAAGAGGATCATTCAATGCCTCAATACGGGAGATAAGAAGATTGACATTTAACAATGTCTCACGTAAAGCTTCATCTCGGATTTCCGTGTCATCATCTTCTTCATTATCATCTTCAAAGATTACAAACTCAAGAGGTTCTTCATCAACATAATCGATCTCTCCACATGATATAGAATCATCATTATCATAATCGGAGAATAACTCATCACGATTATCTTCAACCGGTATATCATTCATATCAACTTGATCATCAAAACGATTATTTTCAACAAGTTCAGAATCATTGTTAGAAATCTCTTCGGACTAACTTGGGATTGGGACGAGGTTCTCAACACTTGACTAATTGAATTCGTCCGATTCCGTTGCCGGATTAGTGTCAAGATGCCCGTCTCCCATTGTTAGAGAGTCTTCGGGTTCTACGGGAGAAGAGATAGAATCATTTTGAGGATTTATATTGATCGTAATCGTGGAACTATCATCATACAAACAACACTCGCAAAACTGGAATTTTCTTTCTTCAACAAGAGGTTCTTCCATCGATCTCTCATAAGGCTCGGGAGTAGATGTATAACGTCTATTCACCATCTCTTTCAACTCATCAACCATGGATTTGATTTCCAAAATTTGATTAGAAAAATTGGAAGATTGTGGGGGTTGGTACAAATCATTAGAATCGTAACAAGAATTAGGTTCATGATAAGAACTTTCAAACGATCCCCCACAATTTTCAAAACTCGATATATTTTGGAAGAAATCACCATTGTAATACGAATTTGGCTCATAAAAATCATTTTGAGGAAAATTATTGAAGCTCGAGTCGTAATCGTAAGACGTTTGAGCACTCGGGGTATAGCACATACAATCGGTGTATCCACATCCATCACAAAAACATCGCCCACACGGCATTCCTTCTTCGGACGGGTTTCCACAATTATAGCAATTAAATGAAAGTGGTGGTGGTGTATAAAAATCGGGAATATTTGACGAATTGTTGAATGAATTTTGATCACACGTGTGAGAATTACAATTCAAACAAACGCCATCACGAATATTATCTCCACATTCATCGCACGTACACCACACACACAACCCTCCGAAGAACGGTTCTCCACAATTAGAACAAAACGTATCCATAAGAATTAAACGTTAGAGGGTTTGAGAAAAAGAATTAAATTTTAGAGGATAAGAAGATTATTTATGTTTTTGATTTTAAAATTTTTATATTTTTTATAGAAAATATATACAAGATAGTGGAAAACTTAACACAACACGATTTTTCAAAACAAATATTCAAAACTCACGTCCACCTTCCCCGGCAGCGGCGCCAAAATTGATATATTCATTTTGTGGTATATAATTATTATTCCGAGGAAATGCTCGTGAAAGTATTTCCCGGGTCGTTTTCCCAGCGAAGGTAGAATGGAGTCGTGAATAATCGAATAGCGAAATCGAGTCGTGAAAAGTGGTAAAGTGAAAAATATGATTTTGGAATTTAAGTTGTGATAAGAAATGGTGAAATATGAAGAATTTACAAGCTAAATATGTACAAATGTTGAAAACGTAAAAACGGAAACGCAACCGTAAAATTTAAAACGTAACGTATATCGAAAAATGATCCTACGAACTTGGAAATATTTTCTAAAAATCTAAAACTATTAAAAAGAATTTTAAGAAAAAGAAAAATATTTTTTTAAGTTTTTATTTATTTTCTAGAATTAATTTCCTATTTATGTAATTAAAAATGAATTAAAAATAAGGAAAAATAGAAAATTAATTTGGAAAAATGAAAATTTAATTCTAAAAATTCTAAAATATTATAAAAGTATTTCTAAAAATATTTTTGTATTTTTCACAGCTTTTTCTGAATTTTTATGGATTTTTGTTATTTAAAATTGATTTAAAAATGATTTTAAACTAAAAGAAATTAAGAAAAATAGTAAATGAACTCAGAAAATTATGAAAATTTACCAGAAATTCTAAAATAATAAAAGAAGCTTGCAGAAAAATTTTGAATTAAAAATATTAAACAGAAGTGCTTAAACAGGCCAAATCAGCTTATGGCAAGTGCTTATTAATAAGCACTTGCCACAAAACTTTACCAAATTAATACCACTACTGTATTATACTACTACAAGCTCAAATAAGCCAAGTAATGATCAGCAGTAAGCACAGAGACACAAGAATCAATCAATAAGCACTCAATAATAAGCTAATTAAGCAAAGACCTATACAGAATAAGCTAAAGGATAAGCAAACCACACACAATACTAAACCAACTATATAGGAACTCAGGTAAGCCAATATATCTCAATAACAAACTCAGAAAAGCACTAGCAGCCCTAGATTTCCAAACAGAATTTATGCTACGCAACTAATAAGCAAGACTGATTAAGCTATCTAAATAAGATGTAAAGAAGAGACTAAAAGAAGCAATATTATGACTACCAAACAGTTAAGCTATAAAACTAAAAGCTATTGCTCAAACTACCATTTGCTACCCTAAAAGATGCTATGAAAACAGGTCTAAAACCTGTGCACAGGGGACATAAGTGCTCAGACAGGCCACTAAAAGCCAAAATTTAGATAAGCTACTGAACTCAAATCCAAATTCTATTTGTTGAAATTGAATTACTAACTACCATAGAACACAAATCCACAATTACTAACTATCTATGCAAACTAATGAAACCTACAAGATCAAACAAAATTCACGCCGTAAACTGAGTGTAAGAAACAGTTGACTAATTTGTATGCAAATAAATTTGACTAAATCTAATTTTAACTGCTTGATTCTACTCCTAGATGTTGTATTAAGCTGAGATTAAGCTGAATTAGCTACTAAGAACTGATATGCAACTACTCTAACTAATTTACTCACTGAATCAACATTAAACTAACAGTTAAGGGAAATGAAATCTAATTTTGACTATTAATGTAATGAGCTACTGTTTTATTGCTAGATCCAAACTATATTTACCTAAAGTGAACTATAAATGCAGTATAAACAACAAAATAACCACACTAACTCAGCTAAACTAGCTGATCCAAACAACCCTGCAACTGATCAGTTATAATACGAATCTATATAATACACTACTAATCACCAAACTGCTGATATACACTACTATAATTACCATAACAGATATAAAATCAGCAATCAAAAGTAGAGAAATCAATCTGGTCTAAGATCCAAGCTTCCCTACTAAATCCAGTTACACTATAAATGAGCAATTTAAACAAACTCAATCAATCTACCGATCTTAACTAGCTAAAATAACAACAACAGAAACAGTAACAACAATCATAAGCAACAATTTCAAAGGAAACTCAGAATCACAGATTTATGCAACAATCCAAACAAAAAAAATGAAACAATACTTACTTAAGTATTCTCATCAGCACAAACAGATGAGATTCACTATGCACGCCTGTCTTTTGACAGGCTGAGTACTTCCCAATCTTACTCTAGCTTGTCCTATCCTCCACAATTCACCAATTAATCTAATCCGTTGACTATTGTTGACCAAATTCCAATGATCAGGTAAACTGAAAACAATGCTTACATATACTATTTAAAACTGATTTGAAATTTGATGAAATAAAAACAAACTAATTAAAAGCTGAAATCAAATCTAAAGCTAATTTGATACTATTTTTCTATTTTCAATTTTCATAAAAAAAAACTATGAACTGAAATAAAACTCAACATTAATTTGTAAGATATAAGAAATAAACTGATAACAAACAAGTAAAAACTGATTAAAAATAGTAACAATAACAAGGTGTAATGATTAAAGAAAAACTGATTTCATTGAAAATTAAAATGAATTACAATAAAACTACACTAAATACATTCAAAGTAAATTTTGGCAGAGTAACACTACTCTTAAACCTACACTACACTACTCCTAAAACTAACATTACACTAAATTTTACCCCTACTCCTAATGAGGTCGAAAGTGTGAGTGAGGAGTGCTATATATAGCCCGAGCTGAGAGTCTTCAGAAGGCTTCTAGAAATGGCATCTTCTGCGAATATCCAAAATTAGATCCCTTGTGATAATCTCATCCAATCAGAATCCCTGAATCCTTGTGGTGACGCGTTCAAACCAATCCACAGCTGCCACTTGTCATTCTTTGTGTCAGACCTTGTCAGGGGATGGGAAGTGACATTAGTACCCTTAATGAAGGTTAATTTGGAGTGGGAGTGGGTAATTTAAGAAAAGGGTATTTAGGGTTCTTGAGGGAACAGTAATTCTGGGGAGTGAGGTGAATTTGGGGAAAATGAAGCGCGGGTAAATGTGATTTTATTATTGTTTGTGTTTGACCCGTTGACTGGATGGGGAGTGGGCTCGGGTTAATAAGAATGGTTGGGCTTGGGTTTGTGGTATGTGGGCTTTGGATTATTTTAATTGGATTGGGTTAAATTTGGTTTTTGGTATTGTAAATCCGGTTGTTATGAATCAAAATAATTACAAGGACAACAAGTGTAACTTTGAAAATCTAAGGGACCAAATCTGCCATTTCCAAAAACTATATCCAAGGGCTTCTTTTGAAAACATCATAAACTTCAAGGACCATTCTTTGACAGTTTGAGCTCAAATATAATCAAAACTCTTCCCGACTCCGGCTTTATAACTTTCTTCCACTCTCGTGCCCAGTTTTTGTTGTTTTCCCGTGATTTTTCGTCATTTTGTATCATATCCGTACCTGCATATCACAAACACAAAAACACAACGTATTTGGCATAATTTGGTTAGTTTTTGGTCTTTTGAGTCCGGTTTTGGTCTTATAATAGTGAGTGAATAAGCACTCACCATTGCCCACCAAGGAAGAACGGGAATATCATAAAGATTTATTCGATGATCCCGAGACACCATATATCCTTGGTTCACCCCTTATTAAAATAGGTGATCCCTCTAACATCAACATACCATGCAACATTGGGCATATGCATGTGTGGAAAGCTTATATCGATCCTAGGTCTCCTATAAACATCATGACTAGGACTTATTATAATTGGGTAATGAAGAAACAACTTGGTTATAGGATGATGCCCAATAAGAATCTGATAAGCAATTTTGTAGGAAGAGTGAAGGGATTGCATGTGATTGTTGGAAACTTCACTTATGAGACCGACTTTGTGATAGTGGAGGATACTCGTCCGGTGATAGATGATTGCCTAAGTCAAGTAGTGTTCGGAAAACCATTCGTTGAGACCTCTAAGATGAGTTACGATCCGACTCTAGGGATAGTTAGATTCAATGAAGAGAATGATGAGATTGCTTACCAAATGACCTATAAGATTGAACAATACTGCCTCTTACCGAACATAGAAAAGGAACACAAACAAGCGGTTTACTATAGGAATGATGAGGATAGACGTAAAGGAGTTGAATATGTTATGAATAAGATACTTGGTTTCTACAAAGAATGCTTGCAACTAGGTCCGGAATACAAAACCAATATAGGAGATGACCTAGAAGGTGAAACCAAGGACGAGGTCACGTAATAACCCATGACCTTGAGTCTAGCTACAAGACTCGTAAATAAAGAAAAGCGCTTCTTGGGAGGCAACCCATGTTTTGTGTGTGATTTTTAATTGTTTGATTGTTATTTGTTTCCGTATGCATGTTTTATTTTGATTGTTGGTAGATAATATTTCAAAAACTAAAGTGGTGAAAATACTTTATTTTGTCGTTTAGCATAGTCTTAACTTCATCCAAAGGTATTTCGCAAAAGATAAGTGTAAGGGGAAACCCCAAATATGTTTTTAAAGAAACAAAACCGATCATGATTCTCTACAATATTAAATGAACATGTATATTTGTTTTTGTTAGAGTCAAATGCTTGTATCGAGTCATAATGATGTTTTGCAGGATTTTCCAGGAAGTGGGACAAAGTTTTTCCAGAAATTTTCTGGAAACTTAACATAAGAATTTCTGCAGGTCACTTATGACGGCGTCAGGAAGAAACTCCTGATGGCGTCACGTGTAAAATTCTGGAAATTTTACCAGTTTTGTTTTTCTAAAGGAGTCTTAAAGTTTTTGCTAATTCTTTAGTTTTAAAATCTCCAGGAAATTTGCAAACATCATTCCACAAGCATTATATCTTACTTTGCTTTCTAGGATTTGTTAGCATATATTGATTGCCGCCGATTTTACGCGAGGTTGCCTCGTTTGTTTTCTCAGGTTTAACAGGTTATGTTTGACAAGAAGATGATTTATATTCTGGAAGGGAAGCTTTGATTGTTCATTTTATTAGAGGAAGACCTAACCTTATTACCTTATTATCCATACCGAGCGAATCAGAGGAGTATTTGATTTCATTCTTTTTACCTATTTCACTTTTACATTTTTTACTTGAACATTGGGGACAATGTTCATCCTAAGTGTAAGGGGAGGGTAAAATGATGATACCTCATAGGAAACACTTTCGCTTGAGTTTGTTTGTTTGATGGTAGGTGTGTAATAAAACTATGAGAAATACTTGTTAGTGTAATTTTAGCGCCAAATTTAAATTTTTTTACAACATTTAGGAGTGAAACTTTAGTCATAGTAAGCGTCTCATGGATAGGAGTCGTATGACTAGCACAAAATCGTACTATTCAGAAAAATTTTCCACCAAAATATGTGAGGTTCTCCTTTAGATTTGATAGGAAAAGCATTTACTATTAGTGCTTATGAGTGTACCGGTAGCATTTAGATTCTAGAACTTGCGTTAGTGATGCATCCCGAGACCGCTAGTGAGACTACATTCGTGTAGTAGGATTTACTACATGATAAGAGGCATTATGATCACCCTTGTGTTAAACCCGTATCATAATTACTTGACCATTTACGTCATATTACTTGGCTAGTAAAGTCAACTAATTTTTCCCACACCTTAGCGTTGTACTCATTTCTAGTACACGAGAACCTAGTACACCCCTCCGAGCCTATCTTTTCATTTCTAACTTTAAGCATCTTACTTAAAGGAAGAATTTGTTACACCCCACTTAAATGTACACCCAAATCGCCTTAGCCTTCCGTGTATGCACTCATCTTTAGTGCGTTATTGTTATTTGTTTAAACCCTTAGTTAATTATCTAATTGATTACATGGTTGCTAAGTCGAGTCATATCCTTGTACATATTGTTTTGGGACGATTGGGACTCATGGGTAAAGTACTTATGTTATGGAGTAATGGGGAAGAACATTATATTATTACCCCCATATGTGCGTTAATCTAAAAAGTACTCCAAGTGTTTTGATTATCTTAATTCGAGTCATTAGTTTAGTTTATTGTAAAGTATGTAAAGATTCAAGTGTAAGGGCAATGTTCATTCCCTATGATGTATTATTTTGGATGGTAGGGTAAGAGTGTATGCAAAAAAAAAAAAAAAAAAAAAAAAAAAAAAAGATCGAAAAAATTAAGAAAAAGAAAAAAAAATAGAAAAAGAAAAGAAAAAAACATACGGACTACCATCCCGTTTCATTCTATGTTCATTTTATGTTTTTTTTTTTTTATTTTTCATTTATTAGCTTAAGTCGAGTCTAGTCTTGGCTTAGCAACGCCATATTGTACATGTAATTGACCAAGATTATTAACTCGCCACCAGTAAAGGTTGCCTATATCCAACAAAACCGTGTATTCCATATCCCTACACCTAACGTTACAACCTTTTAAAAGACATCTTTGATAGTTTATCCTAGGTGCTTACGCCATGTGGTGGAGGTTTGATCCTTTTCCAAGCCTATGGTAATCTATTTTGTTATGACAGGTTGTGAGAGATGTTTTCCATTTCCATATTGTGATATATACTTTATTACACCCGAGAGATGTGAGTATCTAAACACTATTTGTGAGGTGCTAGTGTATGACCTCCGTGCTTGTCTTTGGTCTTTAGTGGAACGATTATTTGTTGTAATTACTTTTATATTAGTGTTAAATGACCCATAACTTGTATTTTGACTAGAATAAAAGCGCATTTGCTTGAGGACAAGCAAATCTCAAGTGTAAGGGTATATGATGAGGCGAAAAATGAACCGTTTTTAGGGGGTCATTTAAGCCAGAATTTGAATTTATTTGATCAAATATTGCCCTAAATCGTTACTTTTGTGATTTTAGGTACTTTGGGAGTGAATTCTGGAAAATGAGGCTTTTTGGACGTTTTTGGAGCATAAAAGTGAAGAAAACGGCAAAAGACTTAATTTTCCTTGCTGGGAACAGTACCTGACGGCGTCAAGAAGGAAAATATGACGGCGTCAGGAGCAAAATGGATGACGACCCAGAGAAAACATGACGGCGTCAGAAGTAGGGCGTCAAGAGTTATTTTGGTGACGGCCTGAAGGAGAATTACACATGACGGCGTCAGACCCAGATCTAGGCAGTCCGAGAACTTTATTGGCGGCGAGATGACGGCGTCAGAAATTTCCTCTTGACGCCGTCACCTCACAAAATCTATGTATACTTTTCTATTTTTCATTCATTAAAAGAGGAACTTGTGTGGAGAATTCTAGGGCCGAACCTAATAAACCCTAGGTCGGTTGTAACAGTATTTTCAAGGGTTTTCACCCCTTGAAACCCTTCATGTTCAATTGAGATAAGTTTTCTTTCAATTCATTCAATATGTCTATGTGTTGTTTGAATATATCTTATGCTTGTCTTGATTTTAACATGCTAGGCTAGATCTTTTGTGTGTTTGCTTAGATGTAATGAAACCTAGATGTTGATTATAGGTTGATTTCTTGTTTATAGTTGTAATAGATGAATGATTTCAATGTTAGGCTTAAGAAAACTGGCAATCTCCATTGTGTAACTTGCTTGAACGTCTTAAGAAACATGAACCGATGTGTACTAGGTTTTTATGGTTGTATTTAATGCATGAGCGAATTCTAGTGATCCCATGTTAGGAGTTTCTTAGCCGGCTCGACATATGAGTGAAGTGGGAGCTTATAGAATTGGGGAAGTAAGTACGCCACCCCATGAATGGTATTAAGGAATATAACCCGTCATCCACGCAACTATAACAAGTAATTAACCTGTAAAAGATATCTAAGGAGTAGTGAAATCTAAGTAAACACAATTCTCCCACATATTGCTCACACCACTAGTTTAAATTAGTTTATTTTCATTTTTGTTATTTTATTTTGATTGCATCTTAGTTATTGGGTTAGTTGACTAGCAATTAATTCCGCCCATCCTTCCAATACCCGAGATTTTTACTTGCTTTTATAAAATATAAAAAAAATACAAAAAGAATCATCCCTCACCTCTAGACCTAGTTTTTAGGCTTTCTAATCCTAGCGACACTATTCCTGAGTTGAACGATCAATCCCCCGGTACTTGTCACTATACTATACTACAACGATCAGGTACACTGCCTGGTGGGGGTTGTAAGCTTCTCGAGATCCCTCGAAAGGTAAAGCCTGGTGCAATTCCCACGCATCACAAACGCTTGAACTTCCACTAAGCCGTTTGTGACATACCATAAAATGAACTAAATCATATAAACCATAACACATATTAACGTGTAAAAGATACTCATTTTACCCATTTACACTTCCTTCTCAAGCTTTTGTCGAAACAAAAAAGCGGGCACTCTGAGCTTTCTAGTACACTACCCGTTTAAACTTCTTTATCCTTCGTTTAAACAACTCTGAGCTTTCTACTCCCCCTAGCTCATTACTCCCCTATGATTATTGCATTCCCATGTTTTTTACCCTTTAGTGTTAGCGAATCCATAGATCAAATTCTTACAAAGGCTTAACTACTACACTACCCGTTTAAACTTCTTTATCCTTCATTTAAACAACTCTGAGCTGTCTACTCCCCTAGCTCATTACTCCCCTATAATTATTGCATTCCCTTGTTTTTTACCCTTCAGTGTTAGAGAATCCATAGATCAAATTCTTACAAAGGCTTAACCTACATTAACGGTTAGTTTTGCGCAACATAATATATTTATAATGAAGTAATTGGAGCAACATTATATGGAGGAGAGACACATAGCAAGAGACATTCGGGAAATAAACTATGTTAGTCTTAAGCTTTTAAAGATCATATGTGATGAGGAAAACTAATTGGGTAGTTGTTAGGGTTCCTAAACTAAGTTAAGCTCTTAAAGAGAATGAATGCTATGAAATATAACCATATCCGTTTTTCGTTCATACCGAGCTAATCAGGGGAGAACTAGTTTCTTTTATCTCAATTATTTTTCCCGTTATCATATCTTTGGTACTTTTAATAACATTGGGGACAACGACGCAATGCATACCGGCACATACCTAGTTAGAGTTTAAACGTTATTTATATTTTTCGACCTTCATACGTTTTGATAATCACAAAAAGTAATCAAAGTATTATTTTAAAAACATGGTATGGGCAGAAGTGGACACTGGAATGCGTTGATCTATTTCAACTCCTTTTGGAACCAGAAAGAAAGTAAAGCATCTAAATGAGGTTATGGGAAAGTTTACAACAGAAATGGACAAACAAATACTCTAAACATATCTGTTTTTCGTTTTTCGTTCATACTGAGCTAATCAAGGGAGAACTAGTTTCTTTATCACATTTATTTTTCCCGTTATCATATCTTTGGTACTTTTAATAACATTGGGGACAACGATGCAACGCATACCGGAATGTACCTAGTTAAAGTTTAAACGTTATTTATATTTTTCGACCTTCAAACGTTTTGATAATCACAAAATGTAATCAAAGTATTATTTTAAAAACATGGTATGGGCAGAAGTGGACACTGGAATGCATTGATCTATTTCAACTCCTTTTGGAACCAGAAAGACAGTAAAGCATCTAAATGAGGTTATGGGCAAGTTGACAACAGAAATGGAAAAACAAATACTCTAAACACATACACTGATACCTTAATATGCCCTACTATGACCGACTATGCACTAAACATACACATTAATGCGTTAATATGTCTGACGATGTACTACACTAGTCATAGTCACTCATTCCCTAATTTCTCAAGTGTTAAAAACCATATGCCGTATGACCCATCCAACCATACGTCGTGTGGACATGAATTCTAGAAGATTCGTATATGCTATTTTAAAGGCATATGGCGTAACATTTGTTACGTACTTGTTGTATCTAGATATACATTAAGTTGTCTATTGTCTTGTTTAGATAGATTGTGTGTATCATTGTGATCTTGTAGAGATTAGGGAGATCTTATGTAGTTTGTTTCAGCTTCATCATTTCTCTTTGTTTGTCTACTTTTAGGGTTGTAAACGAACTGAACCTTCATTGAACATTTCATTAACCATTCGGTAAACACAATTCCTTTAAAAAAAATAACTAAGAGGGGTGCAGAAGATGGAGGTTGAATTCTGGAATTTTGGGCCAATTGGTGTAAGGTGGATGTGTACTTCAAAATAGGCTAAATTTATTATTTGTAATCGGCTTATTTCACGGCTTGTGCAATTGCACCATTAAACAACTCAAAATCTACTATAATAGTTAACCGACATAGCTATACGTTCCCATAAAATTTGCATATGCTTTGCTCTGCCAATCATTATGACTTCCGGGTACTAAAAGTACATTAGAAAGTAGCTACATGCAATCCGTGCTTTAAATCCACATGGTATGAACAAACAAAGGAACACAACGAAGTGAGTTAAGCAACATAAAAAATATGAACAAATATTGCTATTCAAAGACGCTTAAGGTTCACAGCTCGACCATTATCACAAGGTATAATTGTTCAACCAATCACACCTCAATCAAGAACGAAATTTTTTAATTAATTGACATCCCGTTTTTCTAGGAATGACTTCCTCTAAGTCATCATTGAGAGAGGGAGTTATAACATAGTTTTGAAGACATGTTCCTCTATGACATCATCATCTACCATATATGATGTTTTGAATCTAGGTAAACTTTTGTCAAAAGTTATATTGAAAGATTCCTAAATTCTTAAGGTTTCTTTGTTAAGCAATATATATGTTTGCTTGTTTGGGAGTATCCTAGGAAAACACCTTTGTAAGACTTTGGGTCGAACTTGGTAAAGTTTAGTGTTACGAATCATTAATAGTTTGACAAGTCATGCCATGATATAGACTCAAAAAGAGTTAAATCATAGGAAAATCCTAATAACTACAATAACCACATAGATATAAATGAAAATGATTCCACATTAAGAACAAGTGTTGTATTTACCTAGGTGTTAAGCTAAGGTTATCAATGATGGTTTAGATTAATATATAATTTGCACTAACAATGCTATACATGGTATGTTTCAAAAGATAAAATGTGCACGTCATCCTATTATGAGTGACTTTTTCTAACAGTTTTGTGACTATGAAGTTTTAAAGTTATAGTTTTCGATAATCCTAGGCTCCATGTAGTTAGTGCCTAATATCCACATAGTCGGAAGGTAGGAGAGCTAGCACTTTCTATCAATAATGAAATCAATTTTAATTAATCTAAAATTTGGGATAATGTGACAAGTTGCATTATTTCTAGTTTTCAATAATCCTAGACTCCATATCATTAGTGCATAGTATCTACATAGTCAATAGCTATGAGAGCTAACACTATTCTATCAATAATGAAATCAATTTTAATATAAAATTTGGGATAATGTGACAAGTTGCATTATTCCAATCATAAATGGCTGATAAGCCCTGTGACTCTAGTTATGTGTTTGAGATAATTTGATGGGTTAAGGGTTTTGTTGTGTGTGATTGTGTAGTTATAAAGTATGACTATAATGGTTGTGAGGATTAAAGGTTCTTAATTTAACTATCACTATCAAGAGTGGAATATAGTTATTAGTTTTAAGTACAATGGTTGATGTGTTTCTTGTAAGTTTTGGGTATCATCAATATAAGGTTTGAAGGTTCTTATACTAACTATCACTATTAAGAGTGAAGTGTAGTTATAAGGTTTCAGTGCAATTGTTAATGTATTTCTTTTAAGGTTTGGGCATGATTGATGTAAGAGTTGAAACTTCTTATGACAAGGCTCAATAAAATAGAAAATAATTGGTATTAGGATTGGTGATGTATAAATATTTTTTTCATAAAACATAAAGAGTTGTTAAACACATGATGTGTTTTTCTCCTATGGATGTATTGACACAGAATAACCATGTTGGAGTTAAGAGGTTTAGGAGTATTTCTATGAACAGGGTTTTACTAAGTAGTGTGTACTTGTGTGTTAGAATTTAGGGAGTAAGAGCAACATGTATGTGTTCTTTAGAATGTTTGGCGAAAGACCATATGTGTATGAGTATGTGTTACCCTTCCCTTTAATCGTTGGTCATCCCTTATAATGTGCAACAATTCTAGCCCTTTGAGTTTACTAATATGATGTTTAAGTATGGTACTAGAATCCGTATGAATGTTCGAAAGTAATTTTATCAATGTAGTATATGAATTTATAATTGATAGATTCTTGTTTCATAAGGTAACTATTTTAAAGCATTAGATACATGATATAGGCATTTAAGCATGTAAACATACTTAGGCATACTTAACACAATAATCAAAGAGATTGATATGTAGGACTACAGGTCGTCTAAATATTTATCTTGAATGACATACCTAATTCATTACATACTGTAACATCATAGTATGGGTGTACAATTAACAAGTTAATCAAGTAAAATACCATATAAAGGGCATGTTTACTTCAAATGTAAATTTCGTGCAGAACATGTTTAAATATAATATTAAAGAGCATGTTTCATTTTGATAAACATAAAGATATTGTCTTGGAATTGCTAAGTAAAGACAAAATCCTTCTAACATTTACGCGTTCTACTATTAAAGAAATAGTCACCGTATACCTAGTTAGAATCAAGACAAATAATAATATGACACAAGCACATGTTATTATTTTGATACTTCAAAACACATATGTGAGATGTACGTAGTCTTGATTGGCTAAGGAAAATCTTATTTTCTACTTGTTAATTTGCAATACTAGTGAGAGACAAAGTTCACCAATGCAATACAAACTATAGGCATATATACTATATAGAAAGATATATTTTATCAAGTAAGAGAATGAATATGAGACTATCACTAGTGGTACTCAATTAAAGCTAAACACGACCATTTTTACAGGTGATACCACACACCCAACTTCTCTCCTATAAGTAATTTAACCGTTAGGTAAAATTAGGTTTCTAGTGCAATAGGTTATCTATTATCCATTCTCACGTTTCAAAAAATCGAATTCCTATATTTGTCTATCGAAGTGTAGAAAATATGATATTTTGATTTGTCCACTAATAATTGGGCTAATGTGACTCAATTAACCATGTAGAAAACTAGAAGGGGAGGTTGAATAATTTTACCGATTAAAACTTCTTTTTTAAAACTTATAGATATACTTATGTCAATCTAGTTTTGACGTGTTGGATACTGATAGTATAAAAGCATATAAATCTAAGCTATAAGAGTGAGATAGAGAGACACAACCGCAACATAAATATTTATAGTGGTTCGGCTAAAAGGACACCTTCCTTGCCCTACTCCACTCCTCGATTCACCTACTTGAGAGTTCGTAAACACTTCATAACACAAACTCCTTTCACTTGGCAGAGAAGCCTTCACAACGTCGCTTACATTTTATCCATTATAAAGCTAGATACCGAGTCCTTAGCACGGCCGACCAAACCAACACAACTTCGTCGCTTACACTTTATCCGGTACAAGGCTAGATACCATGTCCTTAGCACGGCGGACCAAACCAATACCTAGTACAACAAGACTAAAGGATCAAACGTCCTTTTATACCTAACGACTCAACACATCTACAACACCCTTTTGAGAGAAAGAAAGAACAAGATTCACTTCTGTGATCTTGAAAGAGAAGAATCCAAGCAACTTATATCACGAGTTTGCTTTGAATGTATGAAGATGAAAAGGGCTCTAAACTTGTTGTGATGGATGTTCACATGCTAGTATGCTTTGAATGGATGAAGGTGATAAGATCAGTAGGATTGTTTTGGTAGATCATGACATGTTAATGTGCTTTTTGACAAATGAGAGTTAGAAGAATTATGATCAAGGGTTAGTGAATGTTTTGAAGACTTGAGGATGCGTCTTTTTACATTGAAAAAGCTTGGTTTGAGTATGGACTAAAGGTTTTTTAAACAGGAAAACAAAAACTGTATACAAAACTCCACGGATCTATGAATCATTGCAGGGATCTGTCCCTTTGTTAGCCTCGCTCTTTTTATAAACATAACATCACACAAGTGAATTGGACTAGATATGATTAGTGTTGCACCCTTAGGGACTAATGTTGTAAAGGGGGCAACCTTGTAGTGAGATAGAGCCTATAAATACCCCTCATGACTCTCCATGTGGGGTGTGGGAAATCATTGTGTATCCTTCATTGTTTCAATCTAGTAAACACATCTTTTCTTCACCTTTCTCTCTCTACTTTCTCTCTCTAGAATAATCATATATTTCCATCAACCTCGACCTCCCGAAGGTGTTTCTTGATCATAACAAGTGGCATCAGAGCTAACCAGGGGCGAATCATTGTGTTTTGTGGTGAAAAATTGTGTTTTTGGTGTTTTTTCTTGGAAAAAGCACGTTTTTGGTGAGTTAAGTTGAAGATTAGTGTAACACCCCAACCCAAAAAGGCTAAAGTGTAACATTACGGGGTAGAATCAGAACATAAGCAAGCGAAAAATAATACAAGGGTTACAAAGTAAATCTAATAAATGATAAGGTGCTAAAACTAAGCATAACATCTTCCAAACTAATTACAAACTAAGAACTAAAAGAGCAATCTCTAAGTCCATTTCTAATCTATGGGGAGCTATCAACCGTGTAGTCCACTAAAAGCTCCTAAGCACTCTTCCCTCAAACCCAGCTTCCTTCTAAATAACATGCCGCAGGAAGAGAAATGCGGCTGAGCTTAAAAAGCCCAGTGAACAGATATAAACAAACAAAAGCTAATAACGCTAGGGAAACGAAAGTGAATCCGAAATGAATCCAAGCAAACCTGTTGAGACGAATATCAAAAAATATGGAACATATGATAGAATCAACAGAATATGATCAAAGAGAATATGTATAAGGAATATCAAATGAATCAAAGGAAAATGGAACGAATCATAAGTGTAAGCAAATGAACTATGGAAAGCATAAGTCAATAACAATAAAGAAATTAGAACAACAAGGATTACATATATAGTAGAAGTAACAGAAATGCCCAATAATCATATATCAAATTGTACATAGAGTAGCTAGCTCGATGTACCAAATGTGAAATGGAGTGTATCGCACACACATACTCATTCACCAAATTCAAAACGAAACAAAGTACCTAGGATGCATCCATACGCTCCCTGCAAAAACAAATATACATATACCAAGCTCTAGGCTAAGCATACATACAATAATAATAATGGCCATGGTGCTATAGCATAATAGGGAACGCTGTGGACAAAACCCACCTCCACAGATAGTGTCAATACCACTGGTGCATCAGTGGCAAGGCCATGGACTCCCCATGACTGGCTAGAATTTAATCAAATAATGGGCAGCATATAAGAGCATAGGAATGCTATAAGAAATGAAATATAGCATACAACAAATATCAAAGCAAATCATAACAGAAATAGATCGATCAAATATGGATCATACAAAGGGATCATAGCAATGGTTCAAGTCAAAGGTCCAAATCAAAGATTTATATCATGAGGCTCAAATCAAACGTTCATAATAGCAAAAGGGTTCATAGCAAAGGTTCAAAATTTGAAGTTAAATAATCAAAAGATGTTAAAGAAAGTCATGAGGAATATTAGAGAATAAAACATATTAAGAACTTTTAAAAATTATTTAAAACCTTTTTATCGTAAAAGTATTCCTCTAAAAACACATTTCATAAAATTTGTTAAAACCTTCATATAAAACTGGCATTGTATCGTAATCACAAAAATCATTTCAAAAATAGTTTTTCTCAAAAGTCATCAGGTTATATTTTTAAAAGGGTCTTCATACGACATCATACTATCAAATGAACCAATGACATCAGTCGTATAAAGATCAAAAATTATAATAGTGGCAATGGAACGGATCATGAGTCATTAGAAACCTTACTGAAAGGTTAGAATATCTGTACCTCAACCAGATGAAAAAGAAGATAAGAGAAGTGATGAAACAGAAATAGGAATTACTCCTTCTTCACAGAACCTAGAAGAATTAGAAGCCGAGAATTATTTACTAGTTTATTTCAAATCAGATTACTCCCTCTTTGGTTATCTTTCCATATTTAGCAAGTTTCCATATTTAGCATCTTAAGGTTACACTTATCATAATTAGGGTTTAAAATTGATTATTACTTAGTTTACTTACTTATTATGGCTAATAATGCATTTTTAGGGTTTCATAACCAAATATAGAAATTTAGGATTTAAAACTTAGGTTTAATATTTATAAACATACTAATCATGTCACATATCAATTTAGGTAATGAAACGCATTTAGGCACCTTAGTCACATCTTTAAAGGTTATATTAATGATAAAGTGTAATTAGGTTAAAGCATGTAAATGACAAATAGGTTTAAAACATTTATTTTGCCTTTTATACAAGGATCAGGTTATAACACCTAAACAGGTCACACACTATCGAATTTTTAAAGTATACTTAGGTATCTCCTGGAGCTCTCATATAATTATCCCAGGTTCACATATGTCTTAAGTACTTAGGTGAATTTTTCTAGAATTTTTTCTATGTATAAATATCCTTCCAAAAATCATTTACCCAGACCTGTCCAGAAAATAAACTGCAGAAACACCCTGAAAGTTGGCCCTTGGGTTACCCATTTAAACACTTCAGAAAAATTTATAAATATTCCAGAAGGTCACATATATACCAAATATTACTTCTGTAAAAGGAGAGCCCTTAAATCTTTATTGTTTGAAAATGAAAAATCCCATATTCCAACTGATTTTATGTTCCCAAAACTCAGGTTTGACACACGATCCCATAAAATTCAAAAAGCTTAACTCCAGACCGCCAATCACAATGAAATTTATATTTCCAGAAAGTAGACAAGTAATACTCATGTTTAGACTCAAAAATCACTTAAAACACGTTGGTATCATCAAGATTCACCCTAATCAATTCAACCCAAGTTTTCTGTCAGCAACTATTTATTCAAACAATTAAAGGAAGCATGTTTCTGTTATTTATCCAATTCGATCAAATGCATAACTCTTATGATACTTTTATTTAGGTTTAGGATAATATAACACATCTCAAAAAACATCAAGGACACGCACAACAGATTCATATGGTCGATTATATAGATTGGTTGGTCGTTATTTTACGTGAGATATTCATGATTTCATGTGAACTTTTAATACGCATAACTTATCCATTAGGGTGTCGATCATCAAGAGGTTTATATACAGATTAGTATACATTTGTTAGAGATTAAAACAAGAAGAATACAAGGAGATCTAAGTGATACCTTGTGTCAAATTGCAAACAAGAAATCAGACCAGAAAGCCTAACCAAAACGGATCAAAACCAACTAAACCGGTTCAAAGAAAACCCTTTCCTTCTTCTAAGCTTACCAACGAATTTCCCACCTTGTGTCACCAATAATACGAACCAAACACACCTTCTTGAAGCCTGGAATGGATCGAAAAGGACTAGGGAAAATTGGTAAACAGCCGTATGTTTTATTTTAGGTTTAGGGTTTTATTTATTTATTTTTTTGAAGATCGACTTGTGTTTGTGTGTGTCTGACAATAAAAATCCGGCCCCCTTATGGTTATTGCTGTGTCATTTGGGCTTAAGGGCCAATTTGGGTTGTGGGCTAAGTTCATTTGGGTCCTTGTTTGGTTATTGTTGCGTAATAGAAGAAACACGGTCCAAAACAATTATTCGGTTAACGTAAATGGTTCCCCGTATTTTTTTTTGCTTCTAAAATATTTTGGAGTTCAAATATGTTCAAAAATTCCATAGTGATGTTTCGTTAAGATTTTATGGACTTATTGTTAATTCGTTAAATTATATTCGCGTTCATAATTACTTGTATAGTTACTTAGAAAAAATTCAAATTATACGTAAAATTAGGATTACGGAATTTAGAGTTTTTCAACTCTTCATCTCTAAAAAGAAAATTTCGTCCGCAAAATTGAAATGTAACGAAATGAAGACATATCAAATTATGCAAAACATGAAAACTTGGTTTCTCATGACTCTGTCTTGTCGATCTAAGATGGTTTCCATTTCACACAAAAGGAACATATCAGGTGGTGTCAAGTCAAATGAACAGGATGTCGCATGCAAAGAATGATTGAGATATCCCCTCGGAAGAGATACACGGAAGATGTTATGAACATGCGACAGCTGAGAAGGTAGAGTTAGACGATCAGAAACCTCCCCCGAAACGTACAAGAATTCTTAAACGGTCCAATAATCGAGGACTAACTCAACAAATGTTACTCTTCAAAATTCTCAAATGATCATGCTTCTAATATAACCTTCCCAAGCATTCTCATAAACAATCCAAATTCGGTTTCCTATAGTTAAGATCTTTATTCCAACAAATCGTAATGTGACGGTCCCATAGACGTGAAACGTATAAGTAGTAAAACATATGTTTACCCCTCCATATGAACATTGGCATACAAGCAAATAGAAGACAATTCAATCGATGACATCGGACGGTAGAAAGCTCTACAACAAAACCTAAGATTGCTATCAAATACAGAGATCAACAAACATATCTCGAGGATCTAAACATATCAAATCGTACGACGATAAGGCAGATCAAACATATAGGTCGAAAGAGCCTAAAGTCTCACTAATCGCGAATGATCTTCATCGGGGATCAGATTCTAAGCTTGTCAGGCACTCCTCAAGATATCCTATGCCCACAATAAGTGCACGTTATATGGTGTAATTATTATCACGTTGATCAGGCGTCATAATACTAGCACCACATAAATATGCCCTCATGATGGTCATACTTTATCTCGAGTCGTGAATAAAACAACCTATCTTAATCCACCTAGTACTTCTACAGCCCAGAGGTCAACAAAGTCAAACTTCATAACCAGGAGGAAAGACAAAACTACTTGTAAGAGTAACGGAAATCCCAGAATGCCTAGCAGAAGTAAGGTAGGTCGTCCAAAAGCATCAGATCTTCCACAACTCGTCAAAACTCCCAAAACAAAACCATCATCAAACATATGCAGAATGAACACGGAACTGAGATGCTACTAGAGAACTTACATCATTCAAAGGATCTTATTACCAGATAACGAAACTTAAGTGAGTCAACGGGAGTGAAAACTCGTCGTCAATAACTTCATCATTCACGTTATCAACGCATCCAAACATAAAAGTTTGCTTCAATATCTGTACATTCAAAATATATGGTCTCCAATCTCCTCCAAATCTGAGCAGTATGTTTTTGATCGCCCTTCAGTCTGAGAGTGAAACAAAATCATGAACTTATGTCTGGTTCTTCAAGCCTTCTTCAGCTCTTCTTGGAATTATGATGGAGTAATGTAAATCTCTGGCACGATCTTCAAATCCCTTCATCATCTAGTCTGCTTTCGCTCTCAATTAATCTTAGTACAACCAAGATAAATAGGGAAGTGAGACTGCATGTCTTCATCAGCTCCAGGTTTGCCATCTTGACTAGGTTTGTCCTCTGCTCGCCAACACTTTCGCCTTGTATAGAATGTCTTCCACTCTTCAGGGTAGCCATTGCTGTTGTCAACTCCAGTTCATGCAGTGAATAATTCTTCTCATACGTTTCTAGTTGTCATGATGCATAAACAATCATCTTCCCGTGATGTATACATTCATAACCGAGTCTCTTCTCGAAGCGTCCCAAAATTGGTACCACCTAAAAGTATGGAAGCAAATTTCTATTTCAGCTTTTCCAAAACTCCGTTCCCAATCAAATTAAACTGTTTTCCCTTTGCTCACAAAACTCATCAACGGTAATGCAAGTTGTAAACATCTTCCAAAATTCTTCTGCAAAGTTCAAAATATTTCAGTTTCTCTAATCTATTGTCGGTCTTGGTCTCTTGGTGATAGTTTCAAATTTTACGGGATTTATAGCAATATCCTCAATTAAGAACACCGTTGTCTCAACAAATATCAACTTCCAGAATGCACAAACGATCGTCAAATTTCTAACAAAGTGCGAAAATGATTCTCATGTTCTTCCTCGTCTCTGAATGTACTAATAAGTCATACAATGATCATTTGTCTAAGTACTTATGAGAGGCACAATTTATCAGGTTCACAAAACAGTCAGAGCATTAGTTAATACTATTAGCATCGCTAACCATCATAGCGGTCGTTACGGATACGAAAGGCAATTCTATAGCGTCTCAAAGTTGAATAGACACATAGTCGTTTCAGGGTGGAGAAATAATGGTTCTTAACAGCAATACGGTTCAGCTTCTAGTAATCAATACAAATCCCCTGTCACCATCCTTCTTTATCGCAAATGAAACTGAAACACGCCTAGAAGATACACTTAAGCAAACTCCCTTCCTAGTCTTCGGTTGTTGCTCTTCCCAATTGCTCGAATCAACTGGTATGATCCCGGACACATTTGAAAGACATCTTAGCGTGGTAACTAGACAATCTCCCGGTATCATGTCAAATCCAACTCCACACTCTGGTGGAAAAACTTGGTGGTTCAACTAGGAATCATATTCGGAAAACTCAGGGTGCCAAATAACTCTCAAGATAAGGTTCATTCATTGGTATACAAAATAGGTTCTAGGAAAACTTCATTACCGCGAAAGTAATGCAAGAGTCTCTAGAGTAATAGTGATAGCAAAAAGTTTATCAATCGGAAATCATGGTAGGGAGTTCAAAATTGTTCCAAACACCAAAGGTGAGACGTAGTAGGATAGTTGTCAGCATCTTGAATGCTTAATCAACCAATTCCTTATTAGAATAAAATCGAAGTTAACTTTCCAAGGAAAGATAGATCAACATGGAAAATCTTATCGTTTAAAAGTGAGGGGAACATTCCTATACTCGTGGTTAAACACCACAAGACTTCTCATAGGGTCAGAGATGGGTAAGACAAAATCAAAAAGCATCGGAAGGCTTACAAATGCTTATCAAAAGCAAGATACAAATCATAGAATGTATCAAATACGACATCATCATAGAGTTTCTCAAAATGCCCGAAGAGGCATCAAAATGATTAACAAAAGGATCAAAGGTCAGAGTTGGAATCTTAAGATAATGATCAAATAGTATCAGGCATTACTATGCAATTCTTAATGTCTTCAAAGTTCACTAGCTTATAAATCTTAGGTAGTGCAAATCATAAGTTTTCAAATCTCCAAACAGTGATCTTAACAGGGTTAAAAGTAAGGCACAAATCAGAGTGATGCGGAAGCAATAATACTTAAACGAATGCCTTATAGTCTACCCATTCCCCACATGTCATAACTTAAGTTTCTTCGGGGTGGGAAATCCTAAAGCAAAATTCTCAAAGGTTGTTCCCTAACTCTTATGGTGCAAAACTTAGAGGGCCAAATACTCACAGGTCATAGCCTAAGCTCTACGGTTTTTGAATCCGCTGATCAAACCTGTCTCTGATACCATAATTGTAACACCTCAACCCAAAAAGGCTAAAGTGTAACAGTACGGGGTCGAATAAGAACATAAGCAAGCGGAAAATAATACAAGGGTTACAAAGCAAATCTAATAAATGATAAGGTGCTAAAACTAAGCATAACATCTTCTAAACTAATTACAAACTAAGAACTAAAAGAGGAATCTCTAAGTCCATTTCTAATCCATGGGGAGCTATCAACCGTGTAGTCCACTAAAAGCTCCTAAGCACTCTTCCCTCAAACCCAGCTTCCTTCTAAATAACCTGCCGCAAGAAAAGAAATGCGACTGAGCTTAAAAATCACAGTGAACAGATATAAACAAACAAAAGCTAATAACAAAAGGGAAACGAAAGTGAATCCGAAATGAATCCAAGCAAACCTGTTGAGACAAATATCAAAGAATATGGAACATATGATAGAATCAACAGAATATGATCAAAGAGAATACGTATAAGGAATATCAAATGAATCAAAGAAAAATGGAACGAATCATAAGTGTAAGCAAATGAACTATGGAAAGCATAAGTCAATAACAATAAAGAAGTTAGAACAACAAGGATCACATATATAGTAGAAGTAACAGAAATGCCCAATAATCATATATTAAATTGTACATAGAGTAGCTAGCTCGATGTACCAAATGTGAAATGGAGTGTATCGCACACACATACCCATTCACCAAATTCAAAATGAAACAAAGTACATAGGATGCATCCATACGCTCTCTGCAAAAACAAATATACATATACCAAGCTCTAGGCTAAGCATACATATAATAATAATAATGGCCATGGTGCTATAGCATAATAGGGAACGTTGTGGACAAAAACCCACCTCCACAAATAGTGTCAATACCACTGGTGCATCAGTGGCAAGGCCATGGACTCCCCATGACTGGCTACAATTTAATCAAATAATGGGCAGCATATAAGAGCATAGGAAATCTATAAGAAATGGAATATGGCATACAACAAATATCAAAGCAAATCATAACAGAATTAGATCGATCAAATATGGATCATACAAAGGGATCATAGCAATGGTTCAAGTCAAAGGTCCAAATCAAATATTCATATCATGAGGTTCAAATCAAATGTTCATAATAGCAAAAGGGTTCATAGCAAAGGTTCAAAATTTGAAGTTAAATAATCAAAAGATGTTAAAACATATTAAGAACTTTTAAAAATTATTTAAAACCTTTTTATCGTAAAAGTATTCCTCTAAAAACACATTTCATAAAAGTCGTTAAAACCTACATATAAAACTGGCATTGTATTGTAATCACAAAAATCATTTCAAAAATAGTTTTTCACAAAAGTCATCAGGTTATATTTTTAAAAGGGGTTTCATACGAAATCATACTATCAAATGAACCAATGATATCAGGCGGATAGAGATCAGAAATCATAATAGTGGCAATGGCACGGATCATGAGTCATAAGAAACCTTACTGAAAGGTTAGAATATCTGTACCTCAACTAGAAGACAAAGTAGATAAGAGAAATGATCAAACAGAAATAGGAATCACTCCTTCTTCACAGAACCTAGAAGAATTAGAAGCGAGAATTATTTACTAGTTTATTTCAAATCAAATTACTCCCTCTTTGGTTATCTTTCCATATTTAGCAAGTTTCCATATTTAGCATCTTAAGGTTACACTTATCATAATTAGGGTTTACAATTGATTATTACTTAGTTTACTTACTTATATGGCTAATAATGCATGTTTAGGGTTTCATAACCAAATATAGAAATTTAGGATTTAAAACTTAGGTTTAATATTTATAAACATACTAATCATGTCACATATCAATGTAGGTAATGAAACGCATTTAGGCACCTTAATCACATCTTTAAAGGTTATATTAATGATAAAGTGTAATTAGGTTAAAGCATGTAAATGACAAATAGGTTTAAAACATTTATTTTGCCTTTTATACAAGGATCAGGTTATAACATCTAAACAGGTCACACACTATTGAGTTTTTAAAGTATACTTAGTATTTCCTGGAGCTCTCATATAATTATCCCAGGTTCATATATGTCTTAAGTACTTAGGTGAATTTTTCCAGAATTTTTAATAAGTATAAATATCCTTCCAAAAAATCATTTACCCAGACCTGTCCAGAAAATAAACTGCAGAAACACCCTGAAAGTTGGCCCTTGGTTTACCCATTTAAACACTTCAGAAAAATTTAAAAAAATTCCAGAAGGTCACATATATACCAAATATCACTCCTACAAAAGGAGAGCCCTTAAATCTTTATTGTTTGAAAATGAAAAATCCCATATTCCAACTGATTTTATGTTCCCAAAACTCACGTTTGACACACGATCCCATAAAATTCAAAAAGCTTAACTCCCGACCTCCAATCACCATGAAATTTATATTTCCAGAAAGTAGACAAGTAATACTCATGTTTAGACTCAAAAATCACTTAAAACACGTTGGTATCATCAAGATTCACCCTAATCAATTCGACCCAAGTTTTCTGTCAGCAACTATTTATTCAAACAATTAAAGCAAGCATGTTTCTATTATTTATCCAATTCGATCAAATGCATAACTCTTATGATACTTTTATTTAGGTTTAGGATAACATAACACATCTCAAAAAAATCAAGGACACGCACAACAGATTCATATGATCGATTATATAGATTGGTTGGTTGTTATGTGAGATATTCATGATTTCATGTGAACTTTTAATACGCATAACTTATCAATTAGTGCGTCGATCAGCAAGAGGTTTATATACAGATTAGTATACATTTGTTAGAGATTAAAACAAGAAGAAGACAAGGAGATCTAAGTGATACCTTGTGTCGAATTGCAAACAAGAAATCAGACCAGAAAGCCTAACCAAAACGGATCAAAACCAACTAAACCGGTTCGAACAAAACCCTTTCCTTCTTCTAAGCTTACCAACGAATTTCCCACCTTGTGTCACCAATAATACGAACCAAACACACCTTCTTGAAGCCTGGAATGGATCGAAAAGGACTAGGGAAAATTGATAAACAGCCGTATGTTTTATTTTAGGTTTAGGGTTTTATTTATTTATTTTTTTGAAGATCGACTTGTGTTTGTGTATGTCTGACAATAAAAATCTGGCCTCCTTATGGTTTTTGCTGTGTCATTTGGGCCTAAGGGCCAATTTGGGTTGTGGGCTAAGTTCATTTGGGTCCTTGTTTGGTTATTGTTGCGTAATAGAAGAAACACGGTCCAAAACAATTATTCGGTTAACGTAAATGGTTCCCCATATCTTTTTTTTGCTTCTAAAATATTTTGGAGTTCAAATATGTTCAAAAATTCCATAGTGATGTTTCGTTAAGATTTTATGGACTTATTGTTAATTCGTTAAATTATAATCGCGTTTATAATTACTTGTATAGTTACTTAGAAAAAATTCAAATTATACTTAAAATTAGGATTACGGAATTTAGGGTTTTACAACTAGCGAGTTGGGTTTTGAAGATTAGCGAGTTAGGAATTTTTCCTGCCGAGTTAGGAACCTTTCTAGCGAGTTAGGAACATTTTCTAGCGAGTTAGGAACTTTCCTGGTGAGTTAGGAACATTTTCTAGCGAATTAGGAACTTTTCTTGCGAGTTAGGAACTTTCTGGAGAATTAGGAATTTTCCTGGCGAATTAGGAACTTTTCTGGTGAGTTAGGAATTTTTCTAGCAAGTCAGGAATTTTTGTGGCGAGTTAGCCTTAACATTCCTCATAGTTTATCTAGTAAGGATTATTCTTGAATACTTCAAGGGGAAACTATACTTCGTGGAACTTAAATCTTGCGAGTTAGCAAACCTCGAACTTTTCTGCGTGTTACAAGTTCCACCAACTCACCCATACACCAAAAACACATGATATCATTGGTCTACACTTAATAGAAGATGATTCATTTCATTGTTTCATAAACTTAATACCAATGTATCCCGCTTCAAAATACACCACGTATAGCTTAAAAGATCCTGATCAAGTATCACATTCAAATGACAACGGCTAGTATCGGAGTTTTTTGTGACTACAGAGTTTTGTACGATATTGCTTATTTGGGTTTAAAGTTCATTTCATGGGTATGTGTACTTATTTATCTCAAAGTCTAGAGGTTGGATGGATGCATGACTTTCAGAGATACTTGTTTGGGCATACACTAATAGTGATTAAGACTTGGATTATCTAGTTATACCCAATGTAAGGAGTTACATTGTAGTACTCACGGGTTATAGCTATCACTTTAAGGAGTTACGTTGTAGTACTCAGTGTCACATGAAGTTGTGGAGATTCCAAGAGGTAGATATTTCATATACTATTTGTTGATTTGGGTATATGGCATTACCTATGCTTTAAGGAGTTACGTTGTAGTGCTCAGTATAGGTTCCTAGTCACACTATCGTACAAGATTAAGTCACGTATCTAGGGGATGTTTACTTTATTCTCAGATCGGTTATATTGGGTTGTCTCCATTAAGTTGTCATTTACTAGCTGGTTGGATTTTGAAGAGGTCACTTATATGTTGAAGAGAAGAGATGAGATTGTAGAAAAAGAGAGTCATATATTTTTGGCATATTCTCACAGAATCATGCTTACACAGCTTCAATATTGCATCAAGTACAAGGTAATTTATGACATGTACACTACACTATGATGATTCTGATACCTCGCAACCATCAGGAGGGAGAAGAACATGCCAAAAGAAGTAGTGTTTCGCCTTCAGTGATTGGATTGACTGAGAGAACTGGGCTTAACATCGTGTATGGAGAAGTAGTGTGTGTGCATCGGAGCTTATTACCAACTTGAATGCAAATTTTTGAGAGTTATGTTGTTATGCTGCTACCCGACCACACAACCATTTTGAAGATTTCAAAATGTCTTGTCTACTTTATCCGCTGCATGATTAGAAGATTAAAGATATATCATAAGGGTTGTCAGTTTGGGAGGGAGCAGGTAAATGAAAAAGGCTCATTAGTTAGGAGGGAGTAATAACCTAACTAGATCATTACAACACACGAAGTTCATAGCTCCAAAGATTAGTGCCTTTAATGGACAAAGATCAAATGCCGAAGTATTCGGAAGAAGGAACTTCAAGGATGATGCATAAGGAGTTCAGAGCTGAAAAAGATCAGAGCTGTCAGTGCCAAAGATCAATGCCGAGATTTTCGGAAGAGAGAACTTCAAGTCATCCTCAGTATCTAGACCACAGAGACTCTGCACTTCAACAACGTCAACATAGTTTATTATTATTGTAATTTACTTTGTTTATGTATTTATAGGTCTCATTGTAACCATTCACGTGTGACGATATCTCGGAGGGATATTGTTAGCCTCGCTCTTTTTATAAAGATAACGTCACACAAGTGAATTGGACTAGATATGATTAGTGTTGCACCCTTAGGGACTAATGTTGTAAAAGGGGCAACCTTGTAGTGAGATAGAGCCTATAAATACCCCTCATGACTCTCCATGAGGGGTGTGGGAAATCATTGTGTATCCTTCATTGTTTCAATCTAATAAAGACATCTTTTCTTCACCTTTCTCTCTCTAGAATAAACATGTATTTCCATCAACCTCGACCTCCCGAAGGTGTTTCTTGATCATATCACCCTTGTTTCATTCGTGGGTCACCGAATTTGAAAAAGTTTCTAGCCGTTTTTATTTTGGTTTAGTCACATGTTTTCATTCTTTTCCAAAAATGTTCACTTGTTTAAAAGGCTCTTAAAAGTGTGTTTTTGACTAACCAATAATGTTTGAATTTACAAGTGTTTATGAAAGTTTGCTAAAAAAATAGTGATTTGGTCTCTTTACCAAAACGAAATATAATGGAAGGTTTATGTAAAATAAGTGAACTCAAATTTAAATCACTTACTCGAGTGGAAGATTCTTGCTAATTGCAAGCTTGTTTTTATGAATTATTTAAAGAGTTTTTATAAAAATGGTGTAAGTGGCCTTTCAAAAAAAAAAAAAAAAATTGGTGTAAGTATTTAGGATACATTTAATAAAACTAGAATGGTACCCGCGCAATGCGGCGGCGGGTACTCTTTGACTAAATTTTGTGGGAATCAAATGTTTTTTATTATGTAATAGAATATTACTCTTTGTTGTTAAGTGTGTTGTAATTATGTTATATTTATAATGAGTGTTTACCCTAATTGGGACTATTATATAATTAGTAAGTTTGAGTCTGAATTTTTAAGCCTTGCTAATTATAGAATAGTCTCAAATGCATTATAATTTAGTATAGATAATGCAAGAGTTTTTATAAAATGATGAAAATATATTTTATGCAATGTATAAAAAATATATACAATTTTGATCATTAGGGTAGTTTGTAAATTCATATCCATACCTTGTATGAAATGTAAAATAGGATTCGAAAAAGAATGATTGAAATTATAAATACGTAATGACTTCAAAATATATTTTAATCATTATCAATGGTTTGTTAGATGTTTTGATTATAATGCAATATAACAAACATGATATGATTCGAGACATTGAAGATGAGAAGTGTTGATGAGTATATGCTTTGCGATTTATAGTTACAAGTAACTTGTGCATTTTATGTTATATATTACAATGCTTTGTTATATATTTTAAACATTATCAATGGTTTGTTAGATGTTTTAATCATAATGCAACATAAAAAACATATTTGAACATGTGTTGAAACATGATAAGATTCGAGACATTGAAGACGAGAAATGTTGAGGAGTATACGCTTTAATGATTTATGGTTACAAGTAACTTGTGTATCTTACGTTATATATTACAAGTTACATGTTTGTTATTCTTAAAACACAAGATCGTTTAAGTTAAATATCTTCTTGTTTGTACAACCTTTAATCAAATTTACCATTTAAAAAAAAAAAAAAAAAAAAAAAAAAAAAAAAAAAAAAAAAAACCCTTTACTCAAAAATCTTTAAATTATCTCTAACTTATAAGACATATTTGCTACTTTTGAAAATATAGTCTTATTAGTCTCATATTATTATACCTTTTACATTTGCTGCGTTAAAAACCCTTTACCCAAAAATCTCATATTTAATTTTGATATTATACTCGTAGCAAACAACCAAAATAAGACATCACTTAACGAATTTTGAGTATTGTGGTTATTTGTTTACATCTTATCCGTTTGGAAACAAGATACGACTATCTCAATTCCTCATTAAGCGTTTTCAGGAATTTTGCTTATTCTATACAGTAGTACCTAAACTGAAAAAGAAAGGAAAAAAATATTTAGTGGTGAGAATTTGAGAATAGTGGTGATCGACATTTGGAGAGCATAAGTACAAGTGAAATAAAGAGTAGGCAATAGCGTAGGGATGGCAGGCAAAACAGCTTTGTCCCTTCCAACCATTGTCATGTCCCTTTTGACTCCCATCCCACTTTGTAACCTTCCCAAAAACTACCAACAATACTCTCATTTTCAAATCTACAATGTTCATGTCAAATTACAAATATTAGTAAATTTTATTGCTTTGCTTTGTTTTGTTTGTGAAATTATCTTTGTTACCAATCATCATAACGCATTGATACAATTGGTTGTAAAAAGCAACTCGGCTTTCAAATAAGGTGTTACTGATTTAAATGGAATGGATACATTGTGAAAAAAGCGTCGTAATAACTAATAAGAATTTTAGGTATATTACATTGAATTTCAAACTTTTTATGCATAGTACATCCTTCACCTTTAGTAGATCACTGCATTTAATCAACCAATAGTTATAAAAGATGTGCAATCAATGTATTGAGAAAAGCGTATCCAATTTTTTCATGCAACGAAATCTTTACAACTCATTACTTGGAATAGTTCGTTAAACACTTTAATTATGTTATCAATTTATTGATTAATTCGTTTAATATACTAGTCGAGTATCCGTGGATAGTAACGTAATTTTATAACAGCAGATAGTTATAGTGATATTTTGGTTATACAAAATTTTGTACAATACATTTAACCAAAATATAATTATAATTAGATGCCGTTGTAGAATTCCATTGCTATGCTATACCCATTATATGTAGTATAGATAAGTTAATGTAAAATGACAAATTCCATACTTCTCTTTCTGTATCTAATTTCTATTGGCATGAATAGACATAAATAAAAACAAATTACATGCAAATGTGATTTATGTATGAACCGTAAATCAAACGCAGTTATGTTTTTTAAATTATAAACATCTACATCATTTGTAAACTTTACATTAAAGAATTATCAAGTCAACTTTTATATATTTGTGTGTTTTCATAAACCGTGTTTTTCTTTAAATAATTTTAAGTTTTCAATGTTCTTGAATTTTCAAGAAATCGTATACACCCATTATATGTAGTATATATTAGTTGAACATGTTTGTTTCTTACGGCTAACAAGTTTCATATGTTCAGCTAGCCTATATATGACTTCGACAATTATAAGTAAGCTAAACATGCATGAAAAGTCTTACTTCTTCTTCTAAAAGGCCTAACTATGTGTTAATAATAGTTATTTGACTAGTGTATAAGTAGAATATCACACAAAATAATTGAACCAATATGTTGTATATATTCTTAATACAAGGCACCCATCTTCAAGTATCAAGCAGCACGAGATAGCTTAAAGTTGGCATCTATTCGGTTCAAGAAGAGCATTCGTGTGGAGCAAATGAAAAGAACGTGGAAGATTGTAATGTTCAAGTGGAAGCAGTGGCGCAGCTTCATAGGGGGGGGGGGGGGGGGGGGGGGGGGAGGCGGCCGACCCCCCGAAAATTTTTTTGCGATGTAGGGGTATATAGTTTTCGTGTAGAAAAATTTCGGTATTTTCGGTTTCGCCCCCCCAATTTAATTCGGTTTCGACCCCCCATAATGTTAGGAAAAAAAAATTTAGATCCCGACCCCCCACTCGAAAAATCCAAGCTTCGCCACTGAGTGGAAGTAGGCTAGTCATGTTTCGGTTTAGAGGCTGGCTTCCTTTGTTTATTTTTAATAGCCTCTAGTTCGATTTTAGTGTTATGGTTGTTATATTTTGAACATCTTCAAAACATATTGTCTTTGGTCTTATGTACCGAACCACTTATTTATATTCACCGAGTATAAACCATTTACTCAATCAAAAAAAAAAAAAAAAAAAAAAAAAGACAAACCGTCTAGTAAACTAGTTAATTTACTTTTCCTTTAGTGTAATATGTTAATTGCTATTACCAAGATAGATTATTAAGTTTTTTCCACAACAAATTTTTACAACCTACACTACATGTCTCACAAACAAAATATCTCCAATGAAATTCGAACCTACAACCTCTTGATTGATTTTTCACTGGCATACCATTGGATCAAATGCTTTTAGTAAATAAATTCTAATTATTAGTGAAATTTGTAACGATCAAACAACTATTCACATTCTTTTGAAACAAAAATGTAACATCTACTACGTATTAGAAGATAAGCGAATATGATCGAGATCCTAACGTTCATGTGACCGTACGACGTTAACCGAACCTAACGAACACCAATATTAAGACAACGTTCATTTATAAACAATACAAACCATTTATGTTAAGAAAGGTCACCTTTCGTTCTTTCCATTCTCGTCCATTACACAATACCCCCATATGCTTCTAGGGTGTACCCTATATATGGGTCTCTGTCCTATATTAAGTTTATTAAATTTTATGTATTCATAATATTTTTTCATTTTAATATGTAGTTGTGTTATAACTTGATGATTAAACCAAATGTAATAATTTTTTCAATGAGAACTCGGAAAAATATATATATATATATATATATATATATATATATATATATATATATATATATATAATAATAATAAAAAAAAGGTTTGAATGGATTAAAATTAAAACTAAAATTAAGGGCCCGTTTGGTTTGTAGTCGGGTTTAAGATTTAAATTTGGATTAAGATTTGAATTTAACTTTGAGTTTGGATTTTAATTTGATACAAGAAAGTGAAAATATAATATTATAAGATAAATTATTATTTTATAATTTAAATATATCTTTTAATAATAAAATTGGAGAGAGAGATACTGGACCCACAAAATGTCATAAACCCCACGTACCACCCTCATATTTGCAGTAGTTAAGACTTAAGATATTTGGCAACCAGACATTATTAACCAAACAACTCTTTTTTACTTTTATAACCCAAACCCAATGATAACACCACCAACCAAACGGCTCCTAAAACACACCGTATAAGAGCATCAATTATGAGAGGTGCAAAAATATGTCTAAAAAAATTAAAAAAGTTTATCTTGTATATTAGCCATAGTGCTATAGTAGAGTTTCATTTTATACCCATGTGGCATGAAAAAAATCTTAAATATTACACCTCTTCATAATTTCAAGACATTTAATTCATGTGTTATGTGAAACATTTGTAAAGCTTTAAAACGCTTATGTCATAGTAAAAATATGTTTATTAACTCAAAAGGTCTAAAACTTATTGATGTGACATAAAAAAATTTAATTTATAAAGCATTTTAATAATTTACCATAGTGGATGCTAACAAGCATTAAGTAAAACAATTAACGATAGTATTAACCTTCAAATTTTTACATCTCCTTGATTTTTGTAATTCTAAAGAAAACTCATTAACACTTAGGTGGCGTTTAGTTGGAAAACATTTTCTTTCATTTCCTATTTCTTGTTTTGTAGAAATAGGGAGGGGAGTTTGATTTCCACAAAACAATGGAAAATTTAAAAAACGCGTTTATTTTGAGAAACATGTGATTGTGTTTTCCATTTTCCAAAACTAGAAAACATGTTTAAGTGTTGTTGTTTTATATCTCAATTCACTATTCACCTTGGTAATATTATAAAAATATCTTCAAAACACAAAAACAAATATTATAAACTAACCAACTAAATTGTAAAATAACTAAAAAAATCTAATACGAGAAAATAAAGAAATTAAAACAGTAAAATATAATATCAAATAACGTTTTCGTCTGTTTTTTTAAGTTTTCGTTCGATATTTTACGTTTTTGTTTGTTTTTTTACGTTTTCGTCTGTTTTTTACGTTTTCGTCTAATGTTTATGTTTTCGTCAGATTTTTGACGTTTTCATCCGTTTTTATACATTTTCGTCAGCTTTTTTACGTTTTAGTCCGTTTTTTTACGTTTTCGTCAGATTTTTTACGTTTTCGTCCGTTTTTTTTATGTTTTCGTCTGATTTTTTATGTTTACATCCGTTTTTATACGTTTTCGTCAAATTTTTTACGTTTTTGTCCATTTTTTTACGTTTTCGTCCGTTTTTTTACTTTTTTGTTTGAATTTGTATGTTTCCATCTGTTTTTTTAATGTTTTTGTCAGATTTTTTTATGCATTTGTCCATTTTTTAATATTTTCATTTTTTATGATTTCTTCCGATTTTTACATTTTCTTTCGATTTTTGACGTTTTCCTCCGATTTTTTGCCTCTACATCCATCTTCGTATGATTTTTATATTTTCATCTTTCATTTACGTTTTCATCTTTGATTTATGTTTTTTTAGGTTTCGTCCAACGAAAACGTAAAAAACCTGCCAAAAACGTAAAAATTCTGACAAAAACGAAAAAAATCAAACGAAAACGTAAAAAATCTAACGAAAACGTAAAAAACAGATGAAAACGTAAAAAATAAGTGAAAATGTAAAAAATCTAACGAAAACATAAAAAATTTGACGAAAACGTACAAAATTTGACGAAAACATAAAAAAAAACAGACGATAACGTAAAAAGTCTGATGAAAAAGTAAAAAATCTGACGAAAATGTAAGAAAACGGACGAAAAGGTAAAAAGTCTGACGAAAACGTTAAATAACAGACAAAAACGTAAAAAAGCTGACGAAAACGTAAAAATTCTGACGAAAAAGTAAAAAATCAGACGAAAACGTAAAAAAACGGAAGAAAACGTAAAAACTCTGACGAAAACGTAAAAAAATTGATGAAAACGTAAAAAATCTGTCGAACACGTAAAAAGTCTGACGAAAAATAAAAAATCAGACGAAAACGTAAAAAAACGGACGATAACGTAAAAATTCTAACGAAGAAGTAAAAAATCAGACGAAAACGTAAAAAATGGAAGAAAATGTAAAAAGTCTGACGAAAACGTAAAAAAACGGATGAAAACGTAAAAAATCTAACGAAAACGTAAAAAGTCTTACGAAAAAGTAAAAAATCTGACGAAAACATAAAAAATCTGACGAAAACGTAAAAAAACGGACGATAACGTAAAAAGTCTGACGAAAAAGTAAAAAATCAGACGAAAACGAAAAAAAGGAAGAAATGTAAAAAGTCTGACGAAAACGTAAAAAATATGACGAAAACGTAAAAAGTCTGACGAATAAGTAAAAAATCTGACGAAAACGTAAAAAATCTGACAAAAACTTAAAAAACCGGACGATAACGTAAAAAGTCTGGCGAAAAAATAAAAAATCTGACGAAAACGTAAAAAAATGTACAAAAACGTAAAATATCTGACGAAAATGTAAAAAAAAGGACGAAAACGTAAAAAATCTGACGAAAACTTAAAAAAAAGGACGAAAACTTAAAAATCAGACGAAAACGTAAAGAATCGGACGAAAATGTAAAATATCTGACGAAAACGTAAAAAATCTTACCAAAACAAAAAAAAATGGACGAAAACGTGAAAAATCGGGCGAAAACGTAAAAAAAATGATGTAAACGTAAAAAGTCTAACAAGAACATAAAGAAACGGACGAAAACGTAAAAAAACGGACGAAAACGAAAAGAATCGGACGAAAACGTAAAAAACCTGACGAAAACGTAAAAAAATGAGGAAGACGTAAAAAAACGGACGAAAACCTAAAAAATCGGACGAAAACGTAAAAAATCTGACAAAAACGTAAAAAATGGAGGAAAACGTAAAAAATCGGTCGAAAACGTAAAACAACTGACGAAAATGGATTTGGGTTATTTTAATGGAAAATAGGGGAAAACAAAAGAAAATATTTTGTAATTTTTTGTATTAAAGTTGAAAGTAGGAATTTTGTGTTTTGCAGAGAACTTTATTGAAAAATACTAATCTCTGTTTTCGTTATTGTTCACAAAGCATTTTGTGAAGAATAAGGGTGTTTTCCCTCAACTAAATACACCCTTAGTATCTTCTTTCTTTTCCATTAAAGACATGAATATTCAAATTCTAATCGTACTATACATTAGTCAATTGTATTAAACATCCGATTGATGTTAAAAAAAAAAAAAAAAAAAAAAAAAAAAAAAAAAAAACCTCATGTAATTTATTGTATTAACATCCCTTGAACTTTGTACTACCTCCGTCCATGTTTAATGTCCAATTTGAATTTTCAATGTCTTGTTTTATCAACTTTGACCTTAAATATTTTTATTTATGATATATAATATATGATGCAAAATATATGAATGAATTGAGTTTTAAATGTACTTTTCATTGACATAATTTTTATCAAGTATCATATAATACAAACAAAAATATTTAAAGTCAAATTAAAAAAAAAAAAAAAAGACTCGAAAAGTCAAAAGTGAACATTTAATATGGGACGGAGGGAGTAATTTTATAGAAGGCTGATGACATAAGACAGGTTGCTTTTTAGTGGACCTTATTACTTACGTTAGCCCAATGATGATTTTTTTTAGCCCAATGATGATTAAATACGGGTTAAATACATCAAAATAGTGGCATTAAAAAATGATAGCGACTCGAGCTTTTCAAAATATTCTGAAAATGCATATTATTATACACTATATAAGAGAGCATCAATCGGTGACGTAAACTTTGCGTCAGCAATGCCTTTTCCATTTTAGCCCAGCCCGCTAACATCTTTAGCACATTTTTTTTTTTTTTTTTTTTTTTTTTTTTTTTTTTTTTGAGCAAAGAGCAGCGAAGAGAATAAACAAATCATATGCTAATAAAAAAATACAGAAAATCAACAAGTAGCGACATGCAGAATAAAAAAGGTTCGTTTATTCAATTATTTGTAAAAACAAATAAAGGAAATACAAATCGCACCATGAACTTTTCATTATTTACGACCTTTTTATATAACAAACTTTATTTGGCAAATATGTAGCAGAGAACTAGCGGTTTCTTGAATAAAAAAATACTGGTAAAAAGGTCTATCGATAACGAACAAAACAAGCCCAATATTAATATACTTTTGACGTGCATACGATTTTATAAAAAATATTGAAGTTTAATATATATATATATATACTTTTTAAATAAAAGAACTTTCAAAATGCAACTTTAACCTATTAAATAACTTAGAAAATTATCATAGATTTTTAAAAAACTTTAAGAGTCAAAATTAGCCGCGGCGCAACACACTGGTGCCCGACACAACATTCATTTCAAAAAAGAAGTAGTACAACCTACAAATATAGCTTGAGACAACATTCATTCCAAACAAATACATCACGAGTCACAAAAAATATGTCACGATCTCACAATGAGAAGCCCCGACCAAACATTGTTTATCGTAAAAATTTCTCGAAAATTCCCGCTGCAACGCAACAGGCGCCTTCCCACTTGTTTATTAAATTTTGACACAATAGGTGCGGCGACGATAATTATCAATCCAAAAACTACTTTAGAATAACATGTAAAATGAACTAACAATAGCGAAAGAAGAAATTTAGTATACAGTGTAACGAGTTACAATTATTGGCATATTGTTTGTCGAAGTATAGCTACTTTATTTGTTGTTCATTATAACATTTATCAAAGCAACGTATGTCTTGCAAGATATACATGGAGTGATCCAACAAAATTATCATGTGTACGTATTAGCTAAGAGTCGATATCCCTCTTGCATATATATGGCCAGGGATTTTGAAACCATGGGTCTTTATTTTATACAAGCGTGTCGATTAACGGAATTGTACAATACTAACAGTGACACTTATTTTAGGCGAAAAGTATATCGGTTTAATTTTAAGCAGGAAATTAAGAATAGATGAGCATGTACGTTTCGTGTTTGGCTAAGTCGTGGTAGGTGGAAATTTTTGAATTTGTGGTGGACGTGATGAATTTGGTCTCTTCTAAGTTTTGGTCCCAGATTCTACATGTTGCATAACTAGTTATAATACTCGTGCATGTCTATAATTTTTTCAGAAAAATTTAATTATATAGTATTATCGTTTAAAAACAGAAAATCTTATGTATATTTAAAAAGTTAGAGCATCATCATGTACGAAAGTAAGAAAAATAGTTACCAGAAATTGTAAATATAACCGTCGCATCGACCTTGTATTAGATTTTTGAGCGTGTCTTTTTATAATATTATTGGATCAAATGTTCTTTGATCACATGAGTATTACACATAAATCAAATTTATTTTAAAATTTTTGTTTACTATATGGATATATAAGAAATTTAACCGTGAAAATTGTTATATAAATATAACTAATAAGTATGCATGAGTTTTTCATTATATATTAATATCAATTAATATTTTTGAAAATTTTTATTGGATGAAAGATTTAACTTTGTTTAGCTAACATACATGTTAATGTTAAGGTTGATATTGTTATTTAACTTTAACTATTGATATTATTTTGTACAAAATGTGCAAGTTTTGTAACACATAATGAGCGTTGATTAAGTTAAAATATACTCCGTAAAGTTTTTTTAAAATGTTTTTCCAGATATTCTTATATAAACTTTAAATAATAATTACATGAGTCGTTATAAGTACAATCGCGTATATTTATTTTCATATCACAGTAACTCATACTTAGCATTTGAAATTTATATTACCGCTAATAATAATTTAACTGTATTTAATATTTAAACCTGTGTACGTATAGATTAAACTTTAAATATGATAACATGAGTTCTTATTTATATTTAACGTACATCGTAAAAAATATTTTAATAGATAAAAGGTTAAAACTAATATTTATTTTAAAAGTATTTAACGTATAATAAAATTAATTCATACATTTATAAAATTTTGTATATTTAATGGATGGAATTCTCAAACCAATACTAATACTCATGTAATTGTAAACAAAGTTCATATTATAAAGTGTAAGGGGTTATTAATTATCTAAAGTTAAAAAATATATATATATATATATATATATATATATATATATATATATATATATATATATATATATATATATATATATATATATATATATATATATATAATTTTACACTTAACTTCATATAATATATTTAAAATTCAACCACTAATGTTTTATTAATTACCTCATCTTTTTTTACGTTTTTATTTTTATAAATTTAACACCTATATTTTTATGTGTTTTTTTCCTCAATTAAATTCTCTACCAAATTTTTTAAAATTTGACCAAAATCAATTCAATTTTGACTTTTTATTGGCCAATCATATTGATCGATTTCGTCTATGTGTCAAAATCGAGCTTTTATATTGGTCCAATTTTTTTCCACTAATATTGTTTTGTCAAAAACTCTGAAATAATGTAATTCCTTTATTATATAAAAGATATTTGTGGGTCTATAATTTAATCAAACAAATTTGACACTACCTTATGAAAACGTAGAGTAATTTATATGGCTAATTCTATAAAATAACATTATAGAAAAAGTATTTTCATAGTGCTAAAAGATCATATTTGCTATAGAACCAATAAACCATTTTTAGCCACTCATTTTTTTTAATAAAAAATAAATAAATAAATAAACTTTCACTCTTTTTTTTAAAATTAAATATCTCGCAAACCATAAATCGTTACGCAAAAAAAAAAAAAAAAAAAAAAAAAAAAAAAAAAAAAAAAAAAAAAACTGCGACGAGAATTAAATTATCTTTCTATAGAAATGTATTGTTATATACTTTCAACGATTTTTTTTTCTCAAAATTTTTGCTCAGAAAAATCATATATGATTTGTAAAAATCATATGTGATTCGTTAAAATCAAGTCATATGTGAGTTTTACGAATCATATATGGTTTTTACAAATCACATATGATTCTTACGAATCATATGTGATTTGTAAAAATCAAAATATATATGATTTTTCTAGACGGAATTTAAGGAAAAAAAAAGTTAGTCGAAAGTATATAACGATGCATATCTATAGAAAGATAATTTAATTCTCGTCAAGATAGTTGTTTTTTGTTTTTTTTTGTTTCTTTTTTTTTTTTTTTTTTTTTTTTTTGTAGTTTAAAGTAGGGCTGAGCACCGCAGGTTCAAAACCGAACCGGACCGACGAAACCGACCGAACTGACAAAAATCGAACCGGACCAACGGCCCGTCGGTTCGGCTTCGGTTCCGGTTTTTCATGATTTTCGGTTTTGGGTCGGTTCGGTTCGGTCCGGTTCGGCCCAAAACCGACAAAAACATGCCAAAATACACATGGACCGACAAACCCGAACCGAACCGACGAAAACCGAACCGAACCGACGGCCCGTCGGTTCGGTTTCGGTTCCGGTTTTTGATGAATTTCGGTTTTCGGTTTTTTCGGACCGACCCGATGCTCAGCTCTAGTTTAAAGATTTACCGTTTGCAAGATTTTTTTTTTTTTTTTTTTTTTTTTTTTTAAGAAAGAAAATAGTTTTTTATTAATTTACATAAAAAATGGGTGACTATGATTGTTTCATTGATTCTATAGCAAATATGAGTTATATATTGATCTCATATCTTTTTAGAGTAGCGAACTAAAAAAAATACTCTTGTGAACATTAATGTTGACACGTTTGTCTTTCTGTAAGTAGTATGACTATTTTACCCTTTCAAATTATATAATGGTCCTTGTGGGTTTGTGAAAATTATATCCACCACCCCTAAGCTAAATTACATAAATGGCCCCTGTCATTTGGAGAAAATTGCCTCCACCGTCCCTATATTTTTCTGAATTTTTTTTTTCCAATTTTTTTTCGAAATTCTTTTTTTCTTTCTAAAATAATTTCTTTTAGAAATTTTAATTTCGTGACATGTGAAAAAAATAGATTTTTTTTTTTTTTGTAATATCTTCTAATAAACTTTTTTTGATAAAAGAAATTCGAAAGTGAATAAAAAAAACAGGTGAAAACGTATAAAAGCGGACTAAAACGTATAAAAACATAGAAAAACGTAACGGATCGATAAAAATATTAGGGACTGTGGATGCAATTTTTACTAAACCACATGGACCATTTATGTAATTTATCCTAGGGACGGTGGATGCAATTTTTAAAAATCCAAGGGTAAAATGGTCATCACATAATATTTTTTTATTTTTATTACTCACATGAAGACAAAAATGTCAAAATTAGTGTTTAAAAGAGTTATTTTTTCTTTTTTTCCCGGTACTCTATAGATGATCTTTTGATAACAAAAAAGTCAAAATTGTGAGTGGAGAAGACCTCCAACCGATCGGCATGCTTCGCATCCAATTCGGTTGGAGCATGCCAAAAGGAAGGATCCGATCGGATGGTCCCTCATCCGATCGGTTGGTTGAAGCTGCAGTTACAAAGTTCACATTTAATGGTGACTTTACTTTAATTTAATCATAAGAGGCCGATCATTTCCAGTTATTTACTTTTATGAATGTTTTTGCTTGGCCATTAAGTGAATCCTATCTATATATTGGATCTTAGGCTAAGTTTACTAGTGTGACATCTTAAATTAGTAAAAGGCTTACACCAAAGTCCTTACTATCTTAATTTATATTGCCCGAAAGTCTAGAAGTGCTGTAAAAACGGCCAGGAAACATTGAGTTTAAGTCTCAAGTGTTTGGTTCTAGTTTAGAGTTGTTTACTTGTCATAGTAGGCGATTGGAGGAGTGTGGTTGCTATAGTTCCACGATTCTAGTTCTTGTAATCCTAAACTAGGCATGTCTTGTTTTCTTACAATGAACTACTTTTACTTTGAGTTTAATGAAAGTATTGTTTATTACTTGTGTTCTATTATAATTGTTATGGAGTAATTTTTGGTATACTTGTGTGTATGATGTAACTATTGTTGGAGTATTCTTATTTAAAAAGTGATGTATGAAAACGTTTCTTCTTTTATGAGTTTGTTGGAATAATATATAATCCTGCTTAATTTGTTGGTAAAAACATTTAAAATAATAAAAAGGCCGAAAAGATTTTCTTTATGTTTTTATTCCAAAAATTAGTGCACGAATTAGTATGAGATATGATATGTGACAATCATCATGTTTACTTATTAAAATGGATGTGAAACGATTTCATCACGAGAAAGGGCCGAAAGGATTCGTAGGAACAAATGAGATAACAATTGCTTCTCAAACAAATAGGTTTTCAATAGAATTATCATAATAGTTAACTAGTCCGAAAGGAGTTAACTAGGCGATTGAATTTTTATAAATGTGTCCCGATGGGACAACCAACAATTGGTAATGATTCTATGGCACGCATGATGCATGATAGAATAATCGATTCCAAAAAAAATAAGGTCTTCGAATTTGTAAGAAATGGAGCAAGAAATTAAGATGGTCATATCGAGATAATAAAGACCCCATAATAGTCTTACAAAGAGACACTAGACATGAAGGTTTCTGAAACCCCCGGGTATGCGAAAAACTATGAGATCTCAATACATGATATAATATAATGTCTAGTATGGTTTGAAATCAAAAAGAAATGAATCGACGTCAATGGTACTATCGAGTATAATATTGCGCAAGATATTGATTTTGTAAATAAGTATAGCGCTAGAACCATGATGAGGATCATGAAGACATATATGCAAGATATGAATGAGTGAAAGGATTTGGCCATAAAGTAAAAATGCTTGAAAAGGCGTTAATGATTTGTTAAAGTCTCTCGTGAAGAGACACGTTTTTGGGCTTGAAGTCCATACACATAAACATATAAACTAATTAGATATGAATCTGTAACACCCTAACCCGACAAGGATAGAAATGTCACATTATGGTGCCGATTCAGAACATACAAATGCAAGCGGAAGACTTATAAACATAAAGTACAAAGGTACTCTAAGGGATACAAAAGAAATGATAACTCCTATACAAAAAGAAATACAAATCCAAACAAAATTTAATAGAATCCAATCCAAGTCTAGTACATATGTAATGGGCTACTAATCATCGGGTAGTCCACTAACGCTCCTATGCACTCTTCACCCAACCTAGCTTCCAGCCTATAACCTGCCACAGAAAAAGAAATGCGGCTGAGCTTAAAAAGCCCATTGAACAAATATGTAACAAAGCAAACGGATAATTGAAATGTATATAAGTAATAGGAAAGAAGCACTAAGCTCCTGTTGAAAGAAAGTCATCTGTCAAATGCATAAGATATCAAAGAAACAACTGATTGAATATCGTAAGTCAACAAAATGAAGCATATGAAGAATCAAATAGTAATAATCAAACGGAGTGAGAAGGATCAAAAGAGTTAGCACAATATAAGTCAAATGAAATGAAGCATCATAGATATATCAAGCATAATAAAATCATAAGGGAAATAAAATCACGTATCAACAAAGGATTGTCTAAACAAGGTACTTGAATAGACACATAGAAACATAAGGAAGCCATGAGCCGACCTACCGAGGTACTCGATAGATCTCCTACACATATTACATATCCAACATAATCATAAGTTTTACAAGGAGCTGTAGACTCCGTTGTACAAAAGGAGTGAGGGTACAAGGCACATACCATTAGTTACCCGCCAAAATCATATCCTACCATATCATATCGAAACAAAATACTAGGATGCATCCATACGCCCCCGTTGAACAAAATCATATATGCACCCTACTTACACGACAGGTATACACATACATTAAAATGGCCAATCATATCATAACGAAGGAGGACGTAGTGAACAAAAACCCGCCTCCACTAACAGCGTCATGCCATTGGTGCCATCAATGACATCGCTATGGACTCCCCATGGCTGGCTAATAAACTCGGGCATAAGAACGAAACAAAACATAACAAAGGATCGCATCATAGGTTTCCCGAATTAGCTTCTAAAAATAGTAAGCTTCCACTTTAAGTAGTTTAACCATTTAAGTAACTTTCTATTTTAACAGGTTTCCCGAATTAGCAAGCTTAATTATAAATAATTACAATTAAAAATTAATTAAATTAAATGCTCAAAATAAAGATTATTATTGATTAGGATTTAATTATGACAAGCTATAATAGTTTAGGATATAAAGTGTAAATTATATAAATACATAACAAGTTTTCTTATTTTAATAATAAGAGAATCCACTATGGAAGTTTAAGAATAAGTCTAAACATCTATGAAGAGATCTAAGAATTTTATACCATACTGAGGAACCATTTCATGCCTATATGGTATGAAAAGGTCTAAGATCTTGGAGAGGTCCAAAAAACATTTATTTTCTTTTTTTTCAACTAAATAATAAGTGGCATTCAAATGTTGGAGCAATTTTATAAACCTCAAAAGGTTTATCCATAGTACCAATAGGTAAGAATTAATGACATTATAAGATATGACAATTTCATAAATGAAGCTTTAATAGGTTGATCCATAGTGGACGATGCCCTAACTTTCGTGACACCAAAACAAATCCGAGATCCCTTATTCTTGTCTTTTCATTTCGAAACATAAACATACGAAAGAACATGCATGCATTCTTTTATTTAGTTCGAAAAGGATTGGTGTAACATGTTATAGATCAAATGAAAGATATATGGAAGCCTACATGAGTCGAACCAGCTTTGTAAATCGATTTAGTCTTAGGTTTTCTCAAACGCTATATCATGTGACAAGTATATGATTTCATGCAATCTCATACCAACGTCAAATGGCCACCTGTTGGATAATTAATCATAAGTTGATCTAGTGTTACATGTATATCACATACATGTTCTAACCTTGGTATATCTCATATAAACTACTTCATAACTTAAACTGATGTTTATAAATAGTGCATGATATATGTATTCAATTTTGAGTTTATCACAGTAGTCATTAAGGGTGATTCGTGGGTTTAATAACGATTACATCTATGAACCAGTTTTATCTTGTTAAGCAATTTCATGCGAGATCGAATCGAAAAGCATGCATGCATAGAACACAAAAGAGAATACGTCATATCTATGAATAATTCCTCTAACTCATTCTTCTAGTCACAATATATTTACATATAGTGTATATGATTATAGTTTTTACACAGATCCTTACATTCATTCTTAACTTAGGTTAATATACTGTTAATATATATATATATATATATATATATATATATATATATATATATATATATATATATATATATATATATATATATATATAATAGGAGGCGTTACACGCGTATTGCCCGGTCATTGCCATGTAATTCATTTTCTGCCATGTCATCAGAATACATACATGTAAGCTAATTTTGTAAGCAATTATTTTCGTATTAAAATTTTAAAAAGTTACGCTTACAGGATTCGAAACATGGTTGTTTGAATGAATAACATGTGTTTTAACCACTTAGACAACAAGTTTTTTGGAATACATGTTACAACTAAAAATATATAAATGCTTCTTGTTAATTATTACTCCTAATCTATATATCATTCTTACGTACCCTTCTGCAACCCTAAATCTAATCCCCCTACCTCCTACCACTCTCTCATAGCGATCTTCATCACCACTTGTAACACCCTCTAAATTTCAACTAGAGCAGCGGAAGACTTTGCGGGGTATTACTTAGAGGATCGAAGTCAAGTCATAGAAAACGACTCAAAGAGACGTTTTAAAATTATGTTTATCATTCATTTAAAAGCAAGTTTTCAAAATACAAAATGGTTCTATTTGTTTTAACATATCATAGAAGATATGAGTTATTAAAAGCGAATGACAAAACATTTTATTTAACACCCTTATAAGGGTTAATGCCCTCTCCATGCTTCGAGCTCCTTCACATTAATTTCCTGAGATAAACATGCTAAAATTCAACAAAAGTTGAGTGATATTCATAGGTTTAAGTTTGGTAGTTTGAACACAAGCGATAATGATAATTGCATCTAATTACAATTATAAGTTTAAAATCATTTATTATTGCATTAAGCTCATGACGCTCAGCCGATTAACAGATCTCATCATAATGATGGATTAAAGTAACAGGTGCCCTCGGGATAGGTCCTTGCCAGTAACCTATTAGATTTCAAATAAAGTGCGTTGGGTTGTTTTCTCGAACACCCAAACGGGGATGGTCACTCCCTAATAGATCTATCCACAATTATTTACGTTCACCTCCTGGGTGACTAAGGCTCATGATACGAGGGGCTTTTGGCAAAAAGGGACTTAAGCAATAACAATTTCATGCATAATATAAGAAAATACTTGTGTTCAGATTTTTAAGCATGTATCTCCCCACGAAAACAGTTTTATAAAAGTGGGCTATGAACTCACCTTAGTGGTTTAGTGAATAAAAATAATCGATACTCAGTTTGCAAAATGGGAACGGCTCCACACACGACCTAGATAATGTTTGGCAATTTTTCAGTGTTTGATAGTCTTAAATCTTTTAATCGCGGGTAGTTTTTAAATGCATGATTTGTGAATTTATCTTTATTAATGCTTTTGGTTTTATAGTATGTCGTACGTTTGGTTTAGTTATGTATATATATAATTATCACGTAAAATAGTAATAATGGTTTAAAATAATGCTTAATGTTTAATAATAATAGTAATAATAATAATAGTTTGAAAATAGACGTAACGTTTAATAAGATATTAGAAATAATAGTTTGAAAAATAATACGTAACGTTTAGTAAAATTAATAGTTATAATAGTTTGAAAAATAATACGTAACGTTTAATAAAAATAATAGTTTGAAAATAAACGTAACGTCGTGATGTGAACTAGTAAAAATGGAAAATGAAAATATAAATTTTAGCATATGGTCCTTATATTTTCAAAAGTTTACACTTTTTACCCTAACGGCGTTAGCGTTACGCCGTTAGTACAAAAGTTAATATAATTTCATTTTAAGTCCAAAACTTTATTTTTCTTACACTTTCTACCCTAAAGTTTATAAAAATCAATTTTTGTCCTTAAGTTTACAAAATGACACATTTTACCGAAAGTTTGAGATATTTACATTTTTAACCCGAAATTCCTAACTTTTGCAAATCTAGTCCAAAATTAATATTTTCAAAACTTAATGTTTTCTTTTTCTAAATAGTTTCGAATCAGCTTATTAAGCTTAATTCGACAGCTTGTAGTTCGAAAAGACTCATGTTTAGCTTATGGGCTTATTAACGAGAAGTTAAGGCTCGTTAGTACTTTTAGGTCCAATGGACTTATGGGGTTTTTGGGCTTCGCTTTGGGCCAAGATTTGGATCGTGAATAAGCTGTCCAAAAGCTCACACCCTCAACTTATTCCCTTAGCTTATTGTTAAAGGATTGGGCCTTAAGGCCCAATCGGTATTAATTAACTTTTCAAAACAGTTTCATGATCGATTGCTTTGGCTCGATTACTAAGTTTTAACGTGACTTTCGTTAAAAAATTTCTACACAAACTTGATTGTATGACACAAGGTTTATTGGTTTGTGAAATAAAAGGTTATGCTCGTAAGCAATTTGTAAAAATATACGCGTGTTTTGGACTAGCCTTGGACGACTTTTGTAAATAAAAGACTTAGAAAATATTTGAGTTTTTCAAATGGTTTGGGGTACGTTAGAAACGTACTTAAAAATGGGTTATACGTTGTGTTTTAGTTTCAAATATTTACGTAGCTTATTTCTTAGGGTGTCAAATATATAGAAGGTCGTATAATATATATAGGTCGTTTAACTAGATTTCAATTAATAAGGTGCGTTTGTGTGTGTCGTGTAACAATGCAATGCAACTAATTATATGTTAAAAAAAATATTGAAATGAGTCTATAGAGACTTACGACACCAAATGGTGGGGAAAGAGGGACGTATAGTCGAGAACTAAGTGAGATGACTACGTAGTATGTTAGTTTGCTCGACCAAGATTCACAAACAACCCAAAGCTTCTCCTAAACCCACTCGATTCTCCTTGTATCCTACCCAAAGCTTCGACCTATCTCCTAGCTCTACTTAGAATTATTTTTGGTGAAGTTTAGTTTGCATGGGTGTGGGAAACGTAGTATGCATGCATGCGTATATATATAAGGTCCTAGGGGTATTCTAGTATCCAAACTTTAATGTGATGGGAAAGTTACGTGTTCTCAAAAGTCTTACTTGTAAAGGTGGTACTAACACTCAATGTTTTTGGTTTCACGTGTCGATTTCCACACAATTTCAAAGTGAACGTGGGCATGGAAACTTTTATACACGAAATGTACTTGGATGTATAGTATAAAGGACTAAGATTCTTTTACTAGGGAGTAAAAGAAGGAAATGTGTATGCTTAAATCAAGGGTGTAGTTGTTTGACTTGTACATGTATGTCGACTACACCTTTTCTAGTGAAACCGATTTGTAAATCGGTGGTGACTTGTGGGGTTTTGGAAATTTGACAAACTTAGATCTTAATTTAAAATAAGTTTAGGAGGTTTTAGAAACAATCGTGGGTCAAAATGGTTTAGTTTTGTATAAGTTGACATTTTATAAAATCGGTTTAGGGACATTTACTTTGCCTCTTAAAAACATGCCTAGACTCAACGTGAAAAGCTAAAACTCGACATCCTAATTGTTGGCTAGGAGAGGAATGAGTACGTGTAAAAATATAGGGGTGTCGTGTGGAGGGTTTGAGCGTACCATGCTCGTTTCTATAAGTCCTAGTCGAGTGAAAAACAAAATAAAAATGGAAGTTGGGCTTGTTTTGGTTTTGGGCTTAGGAATAGTAGCAGGCCGAGCATATGATTGGGCTTAGGATAATTAAGGTCCGGTTTATAGTTAAGTATAATTAGTAAAATTTATTAATTATAATTAGTAATTAGTTTAGTATTTAATTAGTTAGACTATTATGTTGTCGGACGCGTTTTACTAAAATATGTTACGTAAGTTTGTAAATGGTAAAATTTAATACTCTCACGATTATTAGACTATAGTGGGGCGTGTGTGAGCATCGTTCCGAAGAGAAAAGGTTTTTAAGTATCGTAGTGATCATAGCATATTTAAATAAATAATAATAAAAAAAAATTGTTATCGGTAAAAACGTTATTAATTAACGTAATGATATATTAATTTTTGATTAACTTTACTATTCATAGGGAAATTTTTACGGGTGATCACAGTACCTACCCCTCATTCTGAATTCCGTCCCGGAATTCTAGTCTAAGATGGTCGTCAGGGGTGTCTAAGAAAATAGATGGGGATATTTGGCACGAATTTGGTCCTCACGTTCCCAAGTGTATTCTGGTCCTCGTTTAGAGTTCCATCTAACCTTAACTATGGGAATATGGTTTTGTTTTAGTCGTTTGACTTCCCTATCCATGATTTCTACTTGTTCTTCTGTAAAGACAAGTTTATCGTCGAGTTGAATCTCTTTGAGTGGGATCACTAGAGATTCATCGGATAAACACTTCTTAAGGTTTGACACGTGAAAGGTAGGGTGTACTCGGCTAAGTTCTTCTGGCAATTCTAACTTATATGCCACTGGTTCAGTCCGTTCTAGGATGCTAAATGGTCCGATGTATCTAGGGTTTAACTTTCCACGCTTTCCAAAGCGTATCATTCCTTTCCAAGGAGAAACTTTCAACATTACCCTATCTTCAACCTGAAATTCCATAGGTTTTCGTCTTATGTCGGCATAGCTTTTCTGCCTATCTCTTGCAGCTTGCAGCTGTTGTTTTATCTTAACTATTTTCTCCGTTGTCTCATGAATGAGTTCGGGCCTGGTGAGTTGTACGTCACCTACTTCGGCCCAACAAATGGGTGATCGGCACTTTCTTCCATACAGTGCTTCGAATGAGGCTGCCTTAATACTAGTGTGGTAACTATTGTTGTAGGAGAATTCTACCAATGGTAAGTGTTTGTCCCAACCTTTTCCAAAGTCGATCACACATGCTCGGAGCATGTCTTCTAAGGTTTGGATGGTTCTCTCACTTTGACCATCGGTCTGTGGGTGGTAAGCTGTGCTCATGTCTAGCTTAGTACCTAGGGCTTTCTGCAAAGACTTCCAGAAATGAGGCGTGAATCGACTATCTCGATCAGAGATGATTGAGATAGGCACTCCATGTCGAGTAACAATCTCTTTCAAGTACAACTGTGAAAGTGTATTCATTTCGTCGGTTTCTTTAATAGGCAGAAAGTGGGCGGATTTGGTGAGACGATCAACGATGACCCATATGGTATCATATCCTGTTGATGTCTTGGGTAGTTTGGTGATGAAGTCCATTGTAATCCGTTCCCATTTCCACATGGGAAGTTCAGGTTGAACCAATAATCCTGATGGTTTCTGATACTCTGCTTTCACTCTCGCACACGTCAAACATTTTCCGACATACTCTGCTATGTCGGCTTTTATGTTTGGCCACCAATAGAGTTCCTTAAGATCCTGGTACATCTTGTCGGAACCTGGGTGGATGGAGTACTTTGATTTGTGCGACTCATGCATGATGAGGTCACGTAATCCTCCATAGAGTGGAACCCAACTTCTTTCCTTAAAGCAGAGCATTCCGTTCGATCTCTTCACAAAACCATTTGAATTTTCCGGCATGCCGTAGATTCTCTCATTTGGTCTGTTCTCTTCTCGAAGAGCTTCGGATTGTGCTTAAAGTATTTGCGATGGAAGAGGCGAATAAACCGTCATTCCCAATGACCTAACCCTGAGAGGTTTTATTCGTTCTTTCCTGCTTAAAGCGTCTGCCACGACGTTCGCTTTTCCCGGATGGTAGCGAATCTCACAATCGTAGTCGCTAAGCAATTCTAACCATCGACGTTGCCTCATATTCAACTCCTTTTGATCTAGGATATGTTGAAGACTCTTGTGATCTGTGTATACCGTGCACTTGGTGCCGTACAGATAGTGTCTCCATATCTTAAGAGCGAATACTACCGCTCCTAATTCTAAATCATGAGTTGTATAGTTTACTTCATGCGTCTTAAGTTGTCGTGATGCATAGGCTATCACTTTCTCTCTCTGCATCAGTACCGCCCCTAAACCATGGTACGACGCGTCGCAGTACACTACGAAGTCTTCACTTCCTTCCGGTAGTGCTAAAATCGGTGCTTCACAGAGTTTCTTCTTTAACAACTGAAAAGCCGATTCCTGCTTCTCCTCCCAACTGTATCTCTTATTCTTTTGTGTTAACTCAGTCAAAGGCTTGGCGATTTTTGAAAAACCTTCAATGAATCGCCTGTAGTAACCGGCAAGACCTAAGAATTGGCGTATTTCCGTAGGGTTGGTCGGAGCTGCCCAATCCTTAACGGCCTCAATCTTTGCCGGATCTACGTGGATGCCCTGACTGTCGATAACATGACCCAGAAATTGTACTGTCCTAATCCAGAAATCACACTTAGAGAACTTCGCATACAGCTCTTCTCTCTTGAGTAGCTCTAAGATGATCCTCAAGTGTTCCGCATGTTCTTTCTCGTTGCGAGAATAGATTAAGATGTCATCTATGAATACAATCACAAATTTATCTAAGTATGGTTTACATACTTGATTCATCAAATCCATAAACACTGCGGGCGCATTGGTTAAACCAAATGGCATCACTTGGAATTCGAAGTGTCCGTATCGAGTCCTAAAAGCTGTTTTGGGAATATCTTCCTCCTTAACTCTTAGTTGATGGTTCCCTGACCTCAAGTCGATCTTCGAATAGACACTCGATCCTTGTAGTTGATCAAACAAATCATCAATCCTGGGTAGAGGATACCGATTCTTCACGGTTAATTTGTTTAATTCTCGGTAGTCTATACACATTCGGAAAGTTCCGTCCTTCTTCTTAACGAATAAGACAGGAGCTCCCCAAGGTGATGAACTTGGTCGGATGAAACCCTTATCGGACAACTCTTCTAGTTGTTCGGCCAATTCCTTCATCTCGGACGGGGCTAACCTATAAGGTGCTCTTGCCACCGGTCCTGCTCCAGGCACGAGATCTATCTGGAATTCTACTTGGCGGGTAGGTGGAAGGCCGGGTAAATCGTCAGGAAAAACTTCTGGAAACTCCTTGACGACGGGAACGTCCTCGAGTCATTTTTCCTTTGATTTATCTTCCGTTACTCAAACCATGAATACTTGACACCCTTGATTCAAGTATTTCACCGTTCGAATGTACGAGATGATACCGTGTCGTGGTTTACTCTTATCGCCTTGGATAACTAGAGTTTCACCATTAAATGGAATATGGACTGCTCTCTCATCACAGATGATTCTAGCATGGTTTTTGGATAACCAATCCATTCCGACGACGACATCAAAACTACCTAGTTGTGTGGGTAGGAGGTTGATGGGAAAGGTTTCGTTTTCTAAGATTATGGTGTAATTCTGAATTGCGGTGTCTATGCCTATTAAATCTCCGTTGGCCATTTCTATATCATAGGCGGTATCTAACTTAGAGGGTGCTATGTTAAGTAAGGGGGAAAAGGTACTAGACTCAAAACTCTTATCGGCTCCGGAGTCAAATAATACTCTAGCACTATGATGATTGAGTAGGAACGTACCCGTGACTACGTCTGGGTTCTGTGACGTATTTCCTTCTCCCATCACATAGGCTCTCCCACGAGCGTTGTTTGCCTGACCACTTCCTTTGGTGCATTGGCTCCTGTAATGGCCAATTTCTCCACAAGTGTAGCATGTTGGGGTCACGGGTTGCAGATTGCTCCCGGTAGCGGGGATCTTACACTCCCTAGCTTGGTGACCCACCTTCTGACACTTGGTACACTTAATGGTGCACTGCCCATAGTGGTGTAACTTGCACCTGTGGCATTGGGGTTTTGGACCCGCATATCCACCGCTTCCAGTGGCGGTGTATGCTTTGGCAGTCTCTTGCCGGGGGTTCTGTTGACTGTTGCGGTGGTTGTTGTTATGGCGGTTCTGATTGTTGTTCCTAGAGTTGCGGTTGGAGTTGTTGTGGTAATGGTTGCTACTGTTGGTGTGTGTAGTCCTCTTATCATCAAGCTTTCGCTTGAGTTCCTTATTACACTTGACCTCTCGATCCAACAGCTTCTGAGCAAGGGTCATTTCCACTTCCAGGGTTTGTGGGTTTGACGAGGTAACATCTCATTCGATGCTCCGAGGAAGTCTCTCAACATATTTCTCCAGGGTTCTTTCGAAATCCGGCACCATCGTGGGGCATAGTGCTGATAGTTCTTGGAACCTCCTGTTATATGTCCTGAGATCAATTCCTTTCATCGTTAACTCGTGAAACTCATCTTCCAACTTCCTTATCTCAGCACGGGGGCAATACTTCCTCAGTATTTTTGCTTTGAACTCTGTCCAGGTGAGTTGGAATGCTTCAGCCATTCCCATGGTTTGAGTGATAGAATTCCACCAAGACAGAGCATCTTGTAAAAGGGTTCCGGTAGCAAAGGTAACTTTGCAGTCCTCCGAACAGCCACTCCTCTGAAAGACTATTTCGGTTCGCTCGAACCACTGAGTAAGTCCAGTCACTCCTTCTGTACCCTTGTAAAAAGTAGGCTGACAACCTATAAAATCTTTATAGGTACACTTGCGGGGTACAGAGGTTCCACTTCCTCCTAGTGGTAAACTGGTGCCGCTATTCCGTGCATTTGCTTCTAACCCAGCGGCTACACCGTCAGCAATTGCTTTCTCGATATCAGCCGGAGTCATAGTCGGTGTGGATGTTTCAGTTACAGGGGTTGCGGTTTCGGGTGTTGTAGTCGCAGTTGCTCTCCTAGTCCTAGCCATGGCTCTATCAATATCACATATATACTATGTTATGTTGAGAAATTGTCGCGTAAAATTTATAACATTATAAATAATCAACACAACATGCTTGGATAAATCACAACACACAATAAAAGTATAAATGCTTGGTTTGGTTTGTATAGACTGACATGCCCTGTGACAACATATATATAAGAACACAACAACGCATAAAGATACAACCACAGAAAACATAGATAAACATCAATATATTACAAAGTAATTGACAACATAAGATTAATAAGGTCTCGTTCATTCGTTTTACAAGAAAACATAACAACACAAGATTTATTTATTAATGCCACATTGGCAGGCTAAGATAGTCCTTAGCTATAATGATATGTCCCAGATCTATGGATTCCCTGGTGCATCTCTGACTCTACGCTGAAGGTCTTCAATCATAGTCATCATGGTCTCTATAGTCAAGTCTCTGGCTCTCTCTCTGGCCTGGGTGTCCCTAATCATACTCCTCAGGTTTAGGACCTGAATGCTCATCCTGTCGATCTCCCTGCATCATGATAGCAATACCTCCTAAGGTACGTATCGTCTCGATGGCCCCCTCCAGATGGGTGCTCATCAACTCAAAGCTCTCCTCCATAGCCAACTGACCAATCTCAAGGTTTCCTACATCTTCTCCTATAGCCTCAATCTGCTCTAATGGGAAATCATCGATAACTCTAACAATGTCATCCAAACGATCCTCATGGCGGGCTATCCTAGCGGCTAGTAAGGGTATGGTATGGTATGGTGGATGGGTTCTTCGGTAACTGGAAGAATCCTAGAGGCAGCTAAGGATGAACTCTCTCCTAGTTCCCCAGCACTAGGAGCACCTTCCTGAGATCTCCAGTACTGAAGGATCGGAAGCAAGAAAGACCATTTTCGAGCATCGACCCTCCTACTGGTTTTAGGGCGGGAGGTAGTCTCGGTTACGGTTTGCTCACAGGGGTCGGATAGGGATGAAACTACAATGCGAGGCCTCCTACAGGGTGGAGCGAATAGTGAGGTAATGGTTGGTGAATCAGGTGTTGGTAAGGGTACGGTGGTGGTTTGTCGATAAAGGACGGTGTTTGGTGGAACTGGGGATAGTCGGATAGTCCTAGGGTGCTCAAGGGATGAGGATGGGGATGGCCTAATTCCAGTCATAGGCGAGGTGGGAAATATCACTGGTGGTGGTGATACGAGTGGGGTAGGTAGAGGTGGAGATGGTGGTGGTATACGTGGGGTAAGTGTCGCATTCACTTGTTTCCTAGGGGTGTGTTTACAGACAGGACCTCCTCCGTATCGTCTGAAAGGTTTACCAAAGGGTTCTGGCTCGTAAATCTGGAGTTGGTGTACATGCCTATGTCTACGGTTTTGGGCAGGTGATGGGGGTTGTGGTATTGGGAGCGAAGTTTCTGAGTCTGAGTCAGATGAGAGGGTGATAGGATAAGAAGATGACGACATGGTACTGTATAAAATCCCGAATAGTAAAGCAAGTCATTAATATAATCATAAACTACGTTAACATTATAAAAAGTGCATATGATAAATAACATTTTCTAACCGTTGATGGAGCTGCGAAGGCACGGAGGGCGTAACATGACTTTTGTAAAAATAACTTTTTGGTCCGTTTTAAAAGTGTAGTTATAGTCCAGTGTTTTAAAATACACCTGGTTCTCTATAACCTTGGCTCTGATGCCAATCTGTAACACCCCCTAAATTTCAACTAGAGCAGCGGAAGACTTTGCGGGGTATTACTTAGAGGATCGAAGTCAAGTCATAGAAAACGACTCAAAGAGACGTTTTAAAATTATGTTTATCATTCATTTAAAAGCAAGTTTTCAAAATACAAAATGGTTCCATTTGTTTTAACATATCATAGAAATCATTCATTTAAAAGCAAGTTTTCAAAATACAAAATGGTTCCATTTGTTTTAACATATCATAGAAGATATGAGTTATTAAAAGCGAATGACAAAACATTTTATTTAACACCCTTATAAGGGTTAATGCCCTCTCCATGCTTCGAGCTCCTTCGCATTAATTTCCTGAGATAAACATGCTAAAAGTCAACAAAAGTTGAGTGATATTCATAGGTTTAAGTTTGGTAGTTTGAACACAAGCGAGAATGATAATTGCATCGAATTACAATTATAAGTTTAAAATCATTTATTATTGCATTAAGCTCATGACGCTCAGCCGATTAACAGATCTCATCATAATGATGGATTAAAGTAACAGGTGCCCTCGGGATAGGTCCTTGCCAGTAACCTATTAGATTTCAAATAAAGTGCGTTTAGTTATTTTCTCGAACTCCCAAACGGGGATGGTCAGTCCCTAATAGATCTATCCACAATTATTTACGTTCACCTCCTGGGTGACTAAGGCTCATGATATGAGGGGCTTTTGGCAAAAAGGGACTTAAGCAATAACAATTTCAGGCATAATATAAGAAAATACTTGTGTTCAGATTTTTAAGCATGTATCTCCCCACGAAAACAGTTTTATAAAAGTGGGCTATGAACTCACCTTAGTGGTTTAGTGAATAAAAATAATCGATACTCAGTTTGCAAAATGGGAACGGCTCCACACACGACCTAGATAATGTTTGGCAATTTTTCAGTGTTTGATAGTCTTAAATCTTTTAATCGCGGGTAGTTTTTAAATGCATGATTTGTGAATTTATCTTTATTAATGCTTTTGGTTTTATAGTATGTCGTACGTTTGGTTTAGTTATGTATATATATAATTATCACGTAAAATAGTAATAATGGTTTAAAATCATGCTTAATGTTTAATAATAACAAGCGGGGTAGCCCGCGCTTTGCCGCGGATTTGTTATTTTTTTTTATGGTGTTGTATTTTTCTTTGTATTTTTGTTTTGTATTGTTTTTGTTATTTGTTTTTTTTAAACAAAAATGAATGACCGCATAATAAAATGTTTTTGTGCAAGTTTTGTATTTTTTTTATTTAAGGAAAATTATTCATAGTTTCACAAAAAAAAAAAAAAAAAAAAAAAAAAAAAAAAAAAAAAAAAAAAGAAGCTACAGTACATATGCTACAGTAACGTACAACATGGGACAGCACAAATGTTACTGTTTAGTCAACTGTGCGGTACAACTCTTTGAAGCACAACTGCTACAGTAAAATCCTGGGTTTTTAATATATTTATAATAGTAATAATAATAATAGTTTGAAAATAGACGTAACGTTTAATAAGATATTAGAAATAATAGTTTGAAAAATAATACGTAACGTTTAGTAAAATTAATAGTTATAATAGTTAGAAAAATAATATGTAACGTTTAATAAAAATAATAGTTTGAAAATAAACGTAACGTCTTGATGTGAACTAGTAAAAATGGAAAATGAAAATATAAATTTTAGTATATGGTCCTTATATTTTCAAAAGTTTACACTTTTTACCCTAACGGCGTTAGCGTTACGCCGTTAGTCCAAAAGTTAATATAATTTCATTTTAAGTCCAAAACTTTATTTTTCTTACAATTTCCACCCTAAAGTTTATAAAAATCAATTTTTGTCCTTAAGTTTACAAAATGACACATTTTTTTACCGAAAATTTGAGACATATACATTTTTAACCCAAAATTCCTTACTTTTGCAAATCTAGTCCAAAATTAATATTTTCAAAACTTAATGTTTTCTTTTTCTAAATAGTTTCGAATCAGCTTATTAAGCTTAATTCGACAGCTTATTAGTTCGAAAAGACTCATGTTTAGCTTATGGGCTTATTAACGAAAAGTTAAGGCCCGTTAGTACTTTTAGGTCCAATGGACTTACGGGGTTTTTGGGCTTCGCTTTGGGCCAAGATTTGGATCGTGAATAAGCTGTCCAAAAGCTCACACCCTCAGCTTATTCCCTTAGCTTATTGTGAAAGGATTGGGCCTTAAGGCCCAATCGGTATTAATTAACTTTTCAAAACAGTTTCATGATCGATTGCTTTGGCTCGATTACTAAGTTTTAACGTGACTTTCGTTACAAAATTTCTACACAAACTTGATTGTATGACACGAGGTTTATTGGTTTGTGAAATAAAAGGTTATGCTCGTTAAGCAATTTGTAAAAATATACGCGTGTTTTGGACTAGCCTTGGACGACTTTTGTAAATAAAAGACTTAGAAAATATTTGAGTTTTTCAAATGGTTTGGGGTACGTTAGAAACGTACTTAAAAATGGGTTATACGTTGTGTTTTAGTTTCAAATATTTACGTAGCTTATTTCTTAGGGTGTCAAATATATAGAAGGTCGTTTAACTAGATTTCAATTAATAAGGTGCGTTTGTGTGTGTCGTGTAACAATGCAATGCAACTAATTAAATGTTAAAAAAAAATTGAAATGAGTCTATAGAGACTTATGACACCAAATGGTGGGGAAAGAGGGACGTATAGTCTAGAACTAAGTGAGATGACTACGTAGTATGTTAGTTTGCTCGACCAAGATTCAGAAACAACCCAAAGCTTCTCCTAAACCCACTCGATTCTCCTTGTATCCTACCCAAAGCTTCGACCTATCTCCTAGCTCTACTTAGAATTATTTTTGGTGAAGTTTAGTTTGCATGGGTGTGGGAAACGTAGTATGCATGCATGCGTATATATATAAGGTCCTAGGGGTGTTCTAGTATTCAAACTTTAATGTGATGGGAAAGTTACGTGTTCTCAAAAGTCTTACTTGTAAAGGTGGTACTAACACTCAATGTTTTTGGTTTCACGTGTCGATTTCCACACAATTTCAAAGTGAACGTGGGCATGGAAACTTTTATACACAAAATGTACTAGTATGTATAGTATAAAGGACTAAGATTCTTTTACTAGGGAGTAAAAGAAGGAAATGTGTATGCTTAAATCAAGGGTGTACTTGTTTGACTTGTACATGTATGTCGACTACACCTTTTCTAGTGAAACCGATTTGTAAATCGGTGGTGACTTGTGGGGTTTTGGAAATTTGACAAACTTAGATCATAATTTAAAATAAGTTTAGGAGGTTTTAGAAACAATCGTGGGTCAAAATGGTTTAGTTTTGTATAAGTTGACATTTTATAAAATCGGTTTAGGGACATTTACTTTGCCTCTTAAAAACGTGCCTAGACTCAACGAGAAAAGCTAAAACTCGACATCCTAATTGTTGGCTAGGAGAGGAATGAGTACGTGCAAAAATATAGGGGTGTCGTGTGGAGGGTTTGAGTGTACCATGCTCGTTTCTATAAGTCCTAGTCGAGTGAAAAACAAAATAAAAATGGAAGTTGGGCTTGTTTTGGTTTTGGGCTTAGGAATAGTAGCAGGCCGAGCATATGATTGGGCTTAGGGTAATTAAGGTCCGGTTTATAGTTAAGTATAATTTGTAAAATTTATTCATTATAATTAGTAATTAGTTTAGTATTTAATTAGTGAGACTATTACGTTGTCGGACGCGTTTTACTAAAATATGTTACGTAAGTTTGTAAATGGTAAAATTTAATACTCTCGCGATTATTAGACTATAGTGGGGCGTGTGTGAGCATCGTTCTGAAGAAAAAAGGTTTTTAAGTATCGTAGTGATCATAGCATATTTAAATAAATAATAATAAAAAAAAATTTGTTATCGGTAAAAACGTTATTAATTAACGTAATGATATATTAATTTTTGATTAACTTTACTATTCATAGGGAAATTTTTACGGGTGATCACACCACTCCTCCATTAATGAAGCCCACTTTAGAAAATAGACCGTGCCGTTTGTAAAACCCTAGCCACCACACCAGGTTTAAACCCTAGAAGCTGCTAGCCCAGTTTAAGCTTTCAAGGTGATACATGGAGACACTGGTTTGGTATGGACAACAACTCACAACAGATACTGTTATTGAGGTGATTATCATGATTCATGCTTTAACAAAGCCGTCCCTATGCATACTTAGGCATTTTAGGCATTATATATTCAGAGAAAAAAAAAATCTCCCATAAAACGTGTTCCAAAATGTGTTCCCGATTCATTCATTATATATTTTTAACTAAAAACCCTAATATCATGATTTTTGATTGCTGCCGTATTGATCATGGCTCTCATTCTCATCTCGAGGTATCAATTTTTTTTATTTTTATGTTCAAACACAAATTGTAGGTTTCTATATGCATTTGTTGATTGAAGATTGACTTAAAGTAGTTTAAGTTTATGACAGTCAGAAACATTATGTATGGATTTGATGCTTATGTTACATCTATGTTATATCGATGTCTCTAATTTGTATTATGGTGCATATGAGTTACTCAATGAATAACTGAATGCACTACATTTAGATTTGAAAGTTTTATCAGACATGTTTTGTAGTTTAGTTACATTGTTTTGCTATATAAGACTTTCGTTTGCAAAATAGATGATCTGTAATCTCACGAGGGGGGTAACACTAAAGTTCTTAATTTTTCTCTTTTTTTAATGTACACATATCAAACAATGCATATCTAATAAACAGGTACGAAAAACATCTGGTCATGATGATCAGGTACATCAAAAGGTTTTTTTTTTTTTTTTTTTTTTTTTTTTTTTTTTTTTTTTTTTTTTTTTTTTTTTTTTGCAGGTTTACCAGACCAGACTCCTTGGTAGTGACCAATTAGTTGCAGGTAAAGTCTAATTCGTTGCAGATATTGTCAAGATTGCGAACCTAATATAAAGTGAAATTGTCAAAGAGCTTCGAAAATCTATTCCATTGACACATTAATAGGGTTCTACGTATTAACAGTTTTGAAGCTATATATGTTGCTTGGTATTCACTTAAATGTAGTTATTATCAATCAGGTTATCATAATTACAGACCTTGGTTTGTGGCATCGAATCTCAGAACTGACCTACATTAACTCGGTCATTATATTTTGTCATTGTAAGAATAATTAGTCTTCAATTTTCCAATGAGACTTAATTTTCAGGTTTTAAGGCGCAAATGATTGATCGGACTAAAACAATGGCAGACGTATATGGAGCTTTCTGTGAGTTTTATTCAATCCATAAGGTATTTAACTTAATTGTTTAGTATATGAGGTATGCTTATTACGTCATTGCATGCAAAATTTTTAGGCATTAGCCCTTAAAACAGGCTCCTTTGCAAAGATGGATGAAGTAAGATAGCTTCAGCTAAAAACTGTGAAACTTAATGGGTCCTACAAGAATTTTCCAAAGTTGAGATGGTTATCCTGGCCTTGGTATCATTTGAAAATGATACCCTCTGGCTTATTGATAAGCAGCTTGGCGGCTATAGACATGCGTTACGGGGATCTGATAAAGTTTGAACTACCCATGGTAGAAATCCAACTACTATTTTTAACTTGACGTTCGAATTTTTCTGTTTTAGACAATCCTTATTTGTGTATGTGATGATAAATCATACTTTTATTCATTGAACAGGTAATTCTTAGTTTGCTCAAGATCTTAAAACCATAGGAGGCCTCAAGAATCTTTCTAAATTGAAAATGACAGGGTGTAAGAAATTGTGTAAGGCGGCTTCATCGAATAAGAAGTGTGTGAAACCGGAAAGGCTAAAAGCTTTACGTATTGGTGGAGGAATGCCTAAGGATTCCTCACAATAGATGAGTCAAAATTGGCACATCTACTTTTGAGAACATTAAAGCATAAGTGTTTGAGTGGTTTGAATCTGATATAGGGCTGCATGAACTAATAACAATGCCACAAGTTCAATGATGCTGAAGTTTTGGGTCTTTGCCACGAACCCAGAAGGTAACAAACAGGCCACTGTCTTATTAAATCACTGAATTTTTGACTTATTTTATGTTAAACAGTAGTGGTGATATTCCAGTGAGAGCTCATTTAATGTGGCTTCTGAACCAGAAATGGATATCTGAAGGTGTGTGTGGTCCGCCACCTTACCATTTTACAAACTCTATATAAGCTTAATGCACGTTGGTCATATGTCCTAACTCCTAATAGAGACCCATACATAAATCTCAAATTTTAAGTCAACTTCGGGCATTATAATTATTATTATCAATGTTCAAAATGTAACATTAGCTTTATTAGTGGTTATAGAATAGCATTCTCTTTAAACAAAGAAATCTCTACAACAACTTTTTAGTGAAAAATAAAGCTAATGTACTTTATACTCTTTGTATGTAATTTTGTTTATATATGCATACCAAGAGTTCCATGTAGTGTATGAATGAAAACTTTCATTATAATTTTTCATTAGCTTTACATAAACCATATTATATTAAAATGAGAAAGCTGGTCACAAGCCATACAATTAACTCCATTAAGCTATGCTTTGAATTTTAGAAAGGTATTTCACCTCTAATTTCCCTCTTTATACGTCTATACATTGTTTTTCTAATGTCACAATCTATTTCAGAAAAGTCTATATAATTCATGGGTGACTAGTACAAAAATGCGACAGTCTATCATGTCGAACCAAATTGAGATACAACAGTCGAGACATAACTTAAATCTGTACACCATCCTCAAGAATCAGGAAAGAATGTTATTTATATCATTATTACGTCACTTTATGTTGATGTTCTTTCCATAAGATTGAAGAGACATTGTTTACAACAGCTGATCTTGGTTCAAAGGAAGTAGACATGGTATCTCCAACCCTAACACCCCTTCAATTGCTTCCTGCTACCACTATCAAAGGTATGTTTTTTGGTTTAAAAATTTAATTTATATCAGCAACTAATGTTAGATTGAAGTTTTAAAGGAAAAAAAATATGATACCGTGAAAAAACTGCAAGATAAGATACGTACTAGGTTAACTTGGAATAACTTATTTCAAAATAATCTCTCTAATATTTGCTCATGACTAAAATTATTTGTTTGGCACTTGATTTATATATGCATATCAGATATATTTAAATCATGAAAGCATGTGTTCATGCTTTATTCACATAAATTCCTCTATTCACTCTCATAGTCTCAACATTATTTTACACTATTTTGAATTACCTTCTTGTGAATTTAAGTTGTTAATATCATCTTTATTGTATTACGATAAGATATGTGTTCTCGATCTACACTTTATTACATTATGGTGGTATTGTTTAGTTATTGCAGTATTGTGATCATATTTATTTAACGAATGCAGACACCATATTTGAAACTGTGGGATCAGGTTGAGAGGGACCACTTCGTCTCTTTGTCGGCGACTATTTTGTCTTTGGAGTCTAGCACCCTTCGTCTTCCACTTCTTGATGGGTGAAAGGTATTAGTGTTTGTCCTTTTACAAAGCTTTCACATATCTATAAGGTGCGATGTTGTCGTTTAGAATGCTATATTGATAACACCTGATACTTTCACATGATGATCTCCTAAGTTTAAAAGATGTCATGCGTTCGGCAGCTGATGTAATACAAACAATGGTGCCCAATTTGACCAAAACCAGCATGACCTCTCCACACTACAAGTTTAGAGACTTTAACTAAAGGGGTACATTTTTTATTCATTTCCTGACCTACGTAGGATGTTGGTCACACTATCTTGGAGAGCTATTCGCAGGTGTTGGAGAGTTTAGCAAGTGAAGTGATGAACCGCATTGAGGATGTATTCTATGTAGACAATGTGGCGCACGTCCAATCATTATATTCCTTCTTGAAATTTAATCTAATGAATCAAGCTGAAAGTAGCACATAAATGGTGAACTTTTAGTAATTAGACATTTCTGATAACAAACTGATGCTTCATTCAGTGTAAGTTTTAACTTTCATTATTAATATATGTTTCATTATAAGTCATGTCTGCCCATCGGCCGACCTTATCGACCTTCTTAAGATAAAGGAAAATATGTTAACGATAATTATAAATCATGCCCGCCCAGCGGGCAGGCTTCGAAAGCTAGTATATATATATATATATATATATATATATATATATATATATATATATATATATATATATATATATATATATATATTTTCTATTATTAACTGGCAAGATCAGTGACCCAAAACTTATCCTTCATCAATATTAGTGGTTTTACTCGCTTGAGGTTTATAAACAAGTTACTCAGGTATAATACTAATGAAACATTACTGGTTATAAACGGTATACGATTGATATGTCGTCTCAAGAATTACCTCTAACCGAAGTAGCAGCCGATCGATCAAAACTTGAACCAAACATGAACGTCCAATGACTTACGAATGGGACATATAGAACAACCCAAACACGAACCTCTAACCTCCATGAAACGAAACCAAATTTTCCAACCCGAATGCACGAACCACTATCCAACTTGAGCCGACCCAAACTGGAAACGACCCAGCGTACACAACAGCCACCCGAGTCTAAGTCGCGAGCCAAACACCTCCTAAGATTAGCACAAACCTTGGTCACCACCTTGCTTATTCTCCTTCTTCTTTCCTTGGCAGCAACGATGGAGATATGGGTATTTTCTTCTGATTTGTTTTCGGTGCAAAAGTGATAACCAAGAGAGAATGAATATACGGTTTGAAGAGATAAGCAAAGCTTGTGCGTTTATTTGGGAAACTGTGTTATGCTGATTTGGAAATGATAGTATGCGTCGTATGGATTAGCTAAGAAAAAGGGGTTCATGAAATCTTCTAAATCTTATTAAATATTCACTTGTGTTAATCCTTATTTCAACCGAAAGCCTATGAGGAGTGGGCAAGAGAAAATCGGATTTCATTTTATAGAAATAAAAACAAAACGTAAAAACACTCTTAATCACATATAAAAGTCATTATGTGTTAGCTTAGGGTAGGTTAGATTTTAGGAAACATTAAGTTATAAGCTAAATTAGATTAGGCATTATTATAATTATGAATTTTATTATAATCTATAGTTTTAACGTCATTTACTTATAATTCATACTTAGGTAAAATTCAAAATGGTATATAAAATGTAGGTCCAAATTTTAGGGTTTTACAGAAACGGTCTTTGTGCGAAAGTAGTAAAATGAGAATATTTGAAATTATATGATATAAGTTTTATATAGATGGAAGTATCTTGATAGTTATACACTATCTCGTATAGCATTTTTTTAAAAACTTATTGGCTATATGTATAGCTAATATCTTACAAGAAGGCATTGGATGGGGTAAAACAAATACTTAGATATATTCAGGTTAGAAAGATATGGATTTATATTTTACTAACCCATAAAATCAAGATTTGTTGGTTATGAAGATGCAGAGAATTTGTCTGATCCTCACAAAGCTAGATCTCAAATTGGTTATGTTGTAACACCCCTAAAATTTGATACAGCGGAAGACTCAACAAGCTTTCGGGGTGCTACGGGGATTGGTATCCATTCAAAGTCATGAAAGAACGAGATAAAGTAAACGTAAGAAAACACAACCAAAACGGGTTTTAAAGTTTACATTTATCCCAAGAATTATCCAAAGTAAGGCCCAAAAGAAATAAACATAGGTCCACAATAGTTATCAGAGTCTTAGAAATATAGATCCATAACCGGTGCCAATGCCAAGCCTCCAATCCCAAGCATCCATAGAGCATCACTTAATTACCTGAGAAAACGTGCTAAAAGTCAGCTTTCGCTGGTGAGATCGTAGGTTTAAATTCATAATTCAATATAGTGGACATATACACAAAATGCTTGCTAGCTAGACTAGGCCTCAATCATCCAACCAAAATAATCCATCCAATATACTCCAACCAAATCAAATCATCCCTATAGGTGCACGCTATAGCTCAAATCAATCCAATCAATAGCTTACCTAGTTCGGGACTAGGCCTCGCTCAATAAACAAATCAATAGCTTACCAAGCTCATGTCTAAGTCTCGCTCAATAACCAAATCAATAGCTTACCTAGTTCGGGACTAGGCCTAGCTTAATCCTACCTAGTTCTATAAGCATAGCAAGTTTTAAAATAATAAATAAAGCGATAATAGTCCACATAAAACATTTGCACGTTTCTCACCCCAAGTATTGAAAACAAAGTTCAAGAGTAAAAGTGGGGCTATGACTCACCTCAAGTCCATAAATCCTCAAAAGAAATTGATAGAAGAAAGACGTAAGTAAACTCAAGCAACTCACGTAACGGCGACTACAGACTCGGCACTTCCTAATAATATCAAACTCGTTCAGAAATCATTTCCTCAAAATCAAATATTCCCATTCCCGAACGTATTCCATTTTACTTTCCAAAAATATCCATTTCTCGAATTAACTTCATATAAATTTGAAATTTGACGTTTGGTATCCATATGGGTGGAGGGTCGACACAACTCAAACCAAAAAGCCACAATAAGCAAAATAATAAACCAACTATAGGTCTAATGTTTGCACAACATATTATTTAAATAATTATCGAAGCCTATCATATCCGTCGATTTGGTAGCCTCCCATATTTATTTACGTAATATATCGTTCCAAAATTATACCCAACCTAAAGCACATTGCACACAGAATTCTATTTGGTATATATCGTAGTCCAATAAATTCCCTATATATATCGTCGAATCGGCCAAATTCCACGAGATACCTAGTAATTTATTACCCTAAAACATATACCACAACCTACAGGCGTCGTGGGATACGATGCCCATTAATATACTCATTTTATATCGTCAAATAACTCGATCTAATCCGTCGATTAAATAAGTCACTTGATATATAAAATGTTTATATTAATCGTCATATATCCGTGACAACACAAAAGTCACAATATAAAGCCCACTTGGACTTTAAAGAACCACAACTCGTATAACTCGATAAGTTTCCAAATTTATAAAAATCACGTTTTTAATTATTATTCACCCGACTTATTATTTATAGTTATTATTTATAACAATATTCCGACATTTATTACACTATTTGCATAGTATAATAACTATCGTTATATTATTATACGTTTACTCGTGATCGTTTTATTTTTAATATACGCACTCATATATATATATATATATATATATATATATATATATATATATATATATATATATATATATATATATATATATATATATATATATGCGTTTATCACGTGTATATACTTATATAAACGATTATATTATCAATAATATTATTACGAGTATTATTTTTAATATTTGACTTTTAAATATTAATCGAGTCATAGAATTTGGTCACATGTCCGAGTCATGACTCTCGGCTCATAGTCCAAGTCCAAATATAAGAATCAAGTCACAATAATAAATCAACTCCGTCCAAATCAATCCCATAACCACGTGCTACAACATGAGGGTCCGACTACGGCACCCAACTATCCTATCTCCGTCATCTAATCGACCGTCTCACAATCGGTCCCCAATTCCACATTCGACAACACATCTCCATATCAAAACACAAGTAAACCAAGTCCAAAAGTTTCGGTCCAACGTATGCCACAACATGAAAATAATAACACAATATCAACCACAACAAAATATACCATATATACGGGTCGACCTACCAAGTCAAACTTGGGTCAACATTGAGACCACAAAACACAAGAATTAACCTCACCCGAGACCTTTTGGTCTCGGCTAGCTCTAGTGAGCCACTCGACCCAATACAGCCCACGGGGGGGGGGGGGGGGTGTCGGCCGAGAACCAAGACAACAACAACAACAAGTCGAGAACAATAAACCAACCAAGACACCAAATACCATTAATCAAACCCTATAATCGGTCCAACAACCATCTGAGACTCCCAAACGAGTCAAGGGGAGGGTCACACCGAGACCTAGGGTCTCGGTCGAGCTCCATTCGAGCCACAACAAAACCAAACGCGACCCAAAGCCACGAATCGAGTACCAAACTCGTGTCACACCTAAAACCCAAGATACCAAACGGATTATTATTATCAAAACTTCATTTCCCCATCATTATTTTACAAAACCCATCAAGAACATAACAAGATACCCACGATTTGGGTACACATCGGGGCGCACGAAAACAAGTCGTGGCCACTCACCTCCAAACAAGCTCCATAAATCCGATTTCTTCAAAAACCCAAGAGAAAAGATGGTGTATGTGGTGATAACGTGATGATTTTGATTCGTATGTGGTGTTAGGGTGGTCCAAATCGCGCGTGATTAATACCAAAAGATAGATCGTGAAAAGATGGTTAAGATTATGGTGTTACTTTTGATGTTGGAGTGGCGGTGGTGGTGCTATTGGGTGATAAGGGGCGGCGATGGTTGAGTTTTAAAAGAGAGAGAGAGAGAATGAAAAGTTGGTGATGGTGTGTGTTGTGTTTTCCAGGTTATCACAAAGGACGATTTTTGTAGTTTACTCTTATTATATATATATAAAAAAAAAAAAAAAAAAAAAAAAAAAAAAAAAAAAAAAAATTTGATAATAATAATAATAATAATGAGGGTGTAGGGGATTAAGTAGCCCGGTGTAAATACACGGACCAAACCCGAAACTTAAATAACCAAATGACTTCTCAAACCGAACCCGTTCCAAAGATAATAAAATCCGATCCAAAAATAAAATATAATTAAAATTGTTAGGTTAACCTAGTGGCGGAGTCAATGTAGTGCCAAAATAACGATCTCAAAATAAATCATCACGAATGAACCAAAACAAACCATAAATAAATAATCGAATCCCATAAATATCGTACGATTAAAAATCACGTACCAACGTTCGTAAAATATCTCGTCACAATAAACTTTTCAAATATTCCAAATTTATAATTTTAATGTAATGCGGGTTTTAAAAATGGCTCCCTATTTTGCCAGTTGTCACATCTTCCCAGCCTCAGAAGAAACCCGTCCCGGGTTTCTCTCGGAACTACCCATCTACGAAGTAAAAAGCTTCGGATATCTCTTTCGAAACTCATCCTCACGTTCCCACGTGAATTCCGGTCCATGCCGCGTATTCCAACGAACTTTGATGAGCGGAATACGACTTCTCTTAAGTCGTTTGATCTCTCTATCCATTATCTCAATCGGCTTTTCCACAAAATTCAAACTCTCATCCACACGAATATCCTTGATTGGTATAACTGGCATTTCCTCCGAAAGACATTTCTTCAGATTGCTAACATGAAACACATCATGAACTTTACTCAGTTCCATAGGTAATTTCAATCGATAAGCTACGGGCCCATTTCTTTCCAAAATAAGAAATGGTCCAATGTAGCGGGGATTTAGTTTCCCTAGTTTCCCAAAACGTATCACATCCTTCCAAGGTGAGACTTTCAGCATCACTTTGTCTCCAACCTGGAATTCTAGGGGTTTACGCCTCTGATCGGCGTAGCTTTTCTGCCTATCTCTAGCTGCTTGCAGTCGATCTCGAATTTGCATTACCTTCTCAGTAGTTTCCAAAATAAGCTTAGGGCCTGTGAGTTGGCTATCTCCAACTTCTGCCCAACCAATAGGTGAACGACATTTACGACCATACAAAGCTTCAAATGGTGCAGCCTTAAGACTTGTGTGGTAGCTATTGTTGTAGGAGAACTCTACGAGGGGTAGATATTTCTCCCAGCTTTTACCAAAGTCTATGATGCATGCACGAAGCATATCCTCCAAAGTCTGAATAGTTCTCTCACTTTGACCATCGGTTTGGGGGTGATATGCAGTACTCATATCAAGTCTCGTCCCCAAAGCGGTTTAAAGTGATTGCCACAATGCTGACGTGAAGCGGCTGTCGCGATCAGAAATAATCGATATTGGAACTCCATGACGAGAAACAATCTCCTTCACATACAACCTCGCAAGTTTCTCCACACTATCATCTTCACTAATCGCCAGGAAATGAGCAGACTTAGTCAAACGATCCACAATTACCCATATAGCGTCGCAACCGCTAGCTGTCTTTGGTAATTTGGTAATAAAGTCCATTGTAATCCGCTCCCATTTCCAAACCGGGAGTTCTGGCTGCGTCAATAATCCTGACGGTCTTTGATGTTCGGCTTTAACCTTAGAGTAAGTCAAACACTTGCTAACATACAACGCTATATCCGCCTTCATATTTGGCCACCAATATAACTTTTTTTAAGTCCTGGTACATCTTGTCAGACCCAGGATGAATAGAGTATCTTGACTTATGCGACTCATGCATAATCAACTCTCGAATTCCTCCATACAATGGTACCCAACTTCGCTCTCCAAAACATAATACTCCATCAGAACGCTTAACAAATCCCTTCTCATTTTCTGCCATCCCAAATATATTCTCAGCAGACCGATTTTCTGCTTTCAACGCTTCCGTTTGAGCTTCTAATATTTGAGATGGTAATGGCGATACGATAGTCATTCCTAATGACCTAACTCGTAACGGTGGAATTCTCTCCTTTCGACTAAGAGCATCAGCAACAGCGTTTGCTTTACCCGGATGGTAGCGAATTTCACAATCATAATCGCTTAGCAACTCAATCCAATGTCACTGTCTCATGTTGAGCCCTTTTTGGTTCAAAATGTGTTGCAGACTTTTGTGGTCAGTAAACACTACACACTTTGTTCCATACAAGTAATGTCTCCATATCCTCAAAGCAAAAACCACAACACCTAACTCCAAATCATGGGTGGTGTAGTTCTTCTCGTGCTTCTTGAGCTGTCGGGAAGCATAAGCTATCACTTTCTCTCGTTGCATTAACACAGCTCCTAAACCTTTATGAGAAGCGTCACAATAGACGACGAAGTCCTCGTTACCTTTGGGTAATGCCAAGATAGGAGCACTACACAACATTTCCTTAAGTAATTGAAATGCTTCCTCTTCCTTATCTCCCCATTCATACTTAACACTCTTTTGAGTCAATTTGGTCAACGGCTTTGCTATCTTCAAAAATCCTTCAATGAATCTTCGGTAATAACCGGCTAATCCCAAAAATTGACGAACTTCTGTTGGGGTCGTAGGTGCAGCCCAATCTTTAATCGCTTCAATCTTAGCAGGATCCACATGAACTCCTTGTCTATCAATCACATGACCTAGAAATTGTACCGTCGGAATCCAAAATTCGCATTTCGAAAACTTGGCATACAGTTTCTCCTTCCTGATTAATTCTAAGATAAGTCTTAGATGCTCCTCATGCTCCTTCTCACTCTTCGAATAAATCAGAATGTCATCAATGAACACAATCACAAACTTATCTAAGTAAGGCTTACACACCCGATTCATGAGGTCCATGAATACCGCCGGTGCGTTTGTCAACCCAAACGGCATCACCTGAAACTAGTAACGCCCGTAACGGGTTCTGAAATCCGTTTTCAGAATATCTTCCTCGCGCACTCGAAGCTGATGATATCCCGATCTCAAATCAATCTTCGAATACACACTCGATCCTTGAAGCTGATCGAACAAATCGTCGATTCTCGGTAACGGGTATCTATTCTTCACCGTCAACTTGTTCAACTCTCGATAATCAATACACATGCGAAACGATCCATCCTTCTTCTTCACAAATAAGACCGGGGCTCCCCAAGGTGAAGAACTTGGTCTTATGAATCCCTTTTCGGCTAACTCCGCTAATTGTTTCAACAACTCTTCCAGTTCAGTAGGTGCAAGACGATAAGGCGCTCGTGCTACAGGTGCAGCACCAGGTATCAACTCAATTTGAAATTCCACTTGTCTAGTAGGTGGAATTCCCGGCAAATCATCGGGAAACACATCCGAAAAATCACAAACTATAGGTACATCTCCAATGCACCTTTCCTTTTTCTCCTTCCCTCCTTTCTCAGAAATTTGAGCTAAGAAAAGGCAGCTTCCTTTTTCCATTAGCTTCGGCAACTTAGTGCAAGATATGACCGCTAATCTAGATGGGCCTCTCAAATCCTTTCTGTCTCCTGGTATGTTCAGAATCCCCTTGCCGTATGGCACACGCACAATCTTCTCATCGCAAATTATATGGGCACGATACTTCGACAACCAATCCATACCAATAATGACATCAAAACTTCCTAATGTGACGGGTAGAAGATCCATGTTGAAAGGACGATTCAGAAAGTTTAACGTGCAACCGCGAATGATAGTCCTAATCCTCTCTATGTTCCCATTAGCTAACTCTACATCATAACCAATTCCTAAGGCCATCGGGGGTTTCTCTAGTAAGGGTGCAAACTTAGTGGACACAAAACTCTTATCGGCACCAGTATCAAATAGTATGGAAGCATAACGATTATTGAGAAGGAACGTACCAGTAACGACGTTCGGATCTTCTCCTCTCTCGTTCCCAAGTGCATACACTCTCCCATGAGCAGCTCCAGCTTCCACACGTTGGTCCCCATTGTCTTGTCGTCCACGATTTCCTCCAGCTCCACGGTTTCCATTATTGTACCCATTACCACCCGATCCTTGATTTCCTCGGTTCCACGATTCCCTACACTCATTCCGATAATGTCCCTTCTTTCCACATCCATAGCAAGTAACATTTGCCTTGCTCATAGTTTCAGGAGTAGCTTGAACCATAGCAAGTGGTCAAGCTCTACAATCCTTAGCTATGTGTCCCATCCTAGAGCAATTCTTGCACATCACAGTACATCGACGAGAATGATGTTTATAACATCGATTACACTTGGGTGCATCTCCATTGTAATTCTTCTTGTCTCCATCTCCCATAGCATAAGCTCTAGTAGTTGTTTGTCGCTTGTTTCGACGGTCATTACCCTTAGAGTGATCATCCCTCTTCCTCTTTCCATTCTTGTCTTTCTCAGCTTCTTCCAATGCCAAAGAGTCCATCAATTGTTGAGCGATAGTGATAGCCTCATGAATGTTTGCAGGCTTAGCAGAAATCACATCGTTCCTTGTAGCTACCGGCAACCCATCGGTATACCTCTCAATCCTTTGAGTCTCAGTCCTAACCATATCGGGACAAAGTAAGGCTAACTCTCGATAACGGCGATTGTAAGTTGCCATATCGGTACCTTTCACCTTATGGTTCCAGAACTCAATCTCCAGCTTCTTAATCTCATTCCTTGGGCAGTAAGTCTGAATCAGCAAAGACTTAAATTGCTCCCAAGTCATAGCATAAGCCACATCACTCCCAACCGAGTTACGGTAATTGTTCCACCAAGTTAAAGCTTCATCCTTGAAAGTAAAGGAGGCAAACTTTACCTTCGCATTCTCCGCACAACCACTGACATTAAACACTGACTCAGTCTTCTCAATCCACCTAACCAAGTAAACCACTCCTTCAGTTCCACCAAACTCAATAGGTCCACAAATCTTAAACTCCTTGTAGTGACATCCGTTAGCACGAACAGGTGGAAATGTTCCAGCAGAATTGTTGGAATGATTTGACTCAGCTAGTAGCTCAGCAACTCGTTGCTCCACAAGTTGATTGATCATTGCTTGATCCATAATAGGTGCATTAAGTGGAACATGATCATTGTCTCCCTAAACATCAACATTTTGATTCATGTTGTTGCGGTTAGTAGTGTCCAGGTTATCAGGAGTAGGGGTCTCAACATTTCGAGTAGGATGGCGTCCTCGACAACCAGGGGTAGTCGTTGCAGGTCCAGTTCTGGTAGCTCTAACAGGGTTTCGTCGTGGGGCCATTGATCTCAAACATCATACAAGTTCATGAGTCTCCGATAGAACTTATCATATGCTCAACAAGAGTTAAATCAACGAAGCCAAGTCATGGAAAGATTATCAACAATACGCCACAAGACATCATTAAGGCGCATAGGAACTCAATTTCCATAATATCCAAAAACCACATAATACCATATTTAAATAACCATCAACCATACAATAAAGATCCAACATCGTTCCAACTATCGAAAACACAAAGATAATAATCGTTCCTAAAAGACGAGTAATCAACGGAAAATACATCAAAATAGGATAACTAGCTTTTCCAACCAAACACTCCTCGGTTAGGAAAGCAACAAGATAACATAGCTCAAACATCTAGCCACGCTGCTGGCGGAGGTTCCTCAACTCCTGCCTCAAGCCATCAAGATCTCTCCATAATGATCCCAACTCCACATTATGGGTGTCTCTGTCTCTCTTGAGGTCAGCTACCTCCTTCTCCAGCTCGGCATTCCTTTGCCATAACTTGCGGTCGGCCTCTTGAGCTATAACAAAACCTCGCTGTAAACTCTCGATATGCTCATGAATCTCCATCAAACCCCTCCTCATCTCGGTAACTCTCCTCTCAGCCATAACCATGTCAATCCTCAACTCCCCAATGAACTCAACGGTCACCCTATCAATCCGCTCAGACATACATGTAACTCTCTCACCAAGATCAGTAATCTGAGCCCACATCCTACCAATCTCACCTAACTCTGCATGCTCAGCAGAAACCTCAGAAGGTGCATCCAACTCAACGGGACTACCAGGTGGCAACTAAACAAAAAATGGATGATCAGGTGAATCAGGCTCAATCGGATGTATAGGTGAATCAGGCTCCTCAGCTTGACCTGGCGGCACTAACAAATCATCATAATCAGGCATCTCCTCCTCCTGAAGGTCATCCTCCTCCTCAGGGTCATCATCATCACCCTGCTCAGCCTCCTGAGGGTCATCAGCCTCATCCTCACCCTTGTACTCCTCCTCCTCCTCATCGGAAGAGTACATCATCAATCGTCGTCTCCTAACAGGTGAACCATATGGTGAAGGGGTAGATGATCTAAGACGACGACGCAATGATGCAGGTGGCGCCTCAGACAGAAGAGAATGAGCATCAATCTGTAAAAGTGGTGAAGTAGGGCGTACCGACATACGTGTCGTAGCTCGGTGGGCAAAACGTGGAGCCACACGAGCCAAAGCCTGATGAAGAGTAAGCTGCCTCGATGTACCAGGGAGCCCTAGAGAAGATGAGGGTCCCTGCGTAGATGCAGCAGGTGGTGCTGAAGTAGAACCTGTCGGTGTCACAGTAGCTGAATGCATGGCAACCTGGTAAGGGTCATCAGGAGCCATGGTGAACTGTGTTGGCAATATCGGTGTAGTAAGAATATCCTCAACAACGTCAGGCGTACGGGAGGCCATTGTCGGTGACAACGGCGTAGGGTAGGTGTAAGTGCTTCAAAACAACTAAACCGCGTACTCAAAATACCATACCCAAAAATCATCATATAATTCCAAATCATATATAATCAAGAAAGATTTAAAATACCGCATTACTAAAACCATTCGCAAAACTATTAAGCCATATAATTCCTCAAAAACGCATATAATTCCTCAAAACGCCACCATATCACTAAATCAATAAACCTCAAAACCTCAAATCATCTCAAGAAATCCCAAATCTATAATCATCTCAACAATCTCATAATACCTCAATAATAAACAATGATGCTTCGGCTTGGCGGGCTGGCGGGCAATGGTCGAGGATCGTTTTCTCTAAAAATCGGTTATAGTTTAGGTGTCTATTTACCTAGTTCTCTATAACCTTAGCTCTGATGCCAATCTGTAACACCCCAAAAATTTGATACAGCAGAAGACTCAACAAGCTTTCGGGGTGCTACGGGGATTGGTATCCATTCAAAGTCATGAAAGAACGAGATAAAGTAAACGTAAGAAAACACAACCAAAACGGGTTTTAAAGTTTACATTTATCCCAAGAATTATCCAAAGTAAGGCCCAAAAGAAATAAACATAGGTCCACAATAGTTATCAGAGTTTTAGAAATATAGATCCATAACCGGTGCCAATGCCAAGCCTCCAATCCCAAGCATCCATAGAGCATCACTTAATTACCTGAGAAAACGTGCTAAAAGTCAGCTTTCGCTGGTGAGATCATAGGTTTAAATTCATAATTCAATATAGTGGACATATACGCAAAATGCTTGCTAGCTAGACTAGGCCTCAATCATCCAACCAAAATAATCCATCCAATATACTCCAACCAAATCAAATCATCCCAATAGGTGCACGCTATAGCTCAAATCAATCCAATCAATAGCTTACCTAGCTCAAGTCTAGACCTCGCTCTAAAATCAATCCAATAGCTTACCTAGTTCGGGACTAGGCCTCGCTCAACAACCAATCAATAGCTTACCTAGTTCGGGACTAGGCCTCGCTCAATAAACAAATCAATAGCTTACCTAGCTCATGTCTAGGCCTCACTCAATAACCAAATCAATAGCGTACCTAGTTCGGGACTAGGCCTAGCTTAATCCTACCTAGTTCTATAAGCATAGCAAGTTTTAGAATAATAAATAAAGCGATAATAGTCCACATAAAACATTTGCACGTTTCTCACCCCAAGTATTGAAAACAAAGTTCAAGAGTAAAAGTGGGGCTATGACTCACCTCAAGTCCAGAAATCCTCAAAAGAAATCGATAGAAGAAAGACGTAAGCAAACTCAAGCAACTCACGTAACGGCGACTACAGACTCGGCACTTCCTAATAATATCAAACTCGTTCAGAAATCATTTCCTCAAAATCAAATATTCCTATTCCCGAACGTATTCCATTTTACTTTCCAAAAATATCCATTTCTCGAATTAATTTCATATAAATTTGAAATTCGACGTTTGGTATCCATATGGGTGGAGGGTCGACACAACTCAAACCAAAAAGCCACAATAAGCAAAATAATAAACCAACTATAGGTCTAATGTTAGCCCAACATATTATTTAAATAATTATCGAAGCTTATCATATCCGTCGATTTGGTAACCTACCATATTTATTTACGTAATATATCGTTCCAAAATTATACCCAACCTAAAGCACATTGCACAAAGAATTCTATTTGGTATATATCGTAGTCCAATAAATTCCCTATATATATCGTCGAATCGGCCAAATTCCACGAGATACCTAGTAATTTATTACCCTAAAACATATACCACAACCTACGGGCGTCGTGGGATACGATGCCCATTAATATACTCATTTTATATCGTCAAATAACTCGATCTAATCCGTCGATTAAATAAGTCACTTGATATATAAAATGTTTATATTAATCGTCATATATCCGTGACAACACAAAAGTCACAATATAAAGCCCACTTGGACTTTAAAGAACCACAACTCGTATAACTCGATAAGTTTCCAAATTTATAAAAATCACGTTTTTAATTATTATTCACCCGACTTATTATTTATAGTTATTATTTATAACAATATTCCGACATTTATTACACTATTTGCATAGTATAATAACTATCGTTATATTATTATACGTTTACTCGTGATCGTTTTATTTTTAATATACGCATTCATATATATATATATATATATATATATATATATATATATATATATATATATATATATATATATATATATATATATATATATAAACGTTTATCACGTGTATATACTTATATAAACGATTATATTATCAATAATATTATTACGAGTATTATTTTTAATATTTGACTTTTAAATATTTATCGAGTCATAGAATTTGGTCACATGTCCGAGTCATGACTCTCGGCTCATAGTCCAAGTCCAAATATAAGAATCAAGGCACAATAATAAATCAACTCCGTCTAAATCAATCCCATAACCACGTGCTACAACATGAGGGTCCGACTACGGCACCCAACTATCCTATCTCCATCATCTAATCGACCGTCTCACAATCGGTTCCCAATTCCACATTCGACAACACATCTCCATATCAAAACACAAGTAAACCAAGTCCAAAAGCTTCAGTCCAACGTATGCCACAACATGAAAATAATAACACAATATCGACCACAACAAAATATACCATATATACGGGTTGACCTACCAAGTCAAACCCAGGTCAACATTGAGACCACAAAACACAAGAATTAACCTCACCCGAGACCTTTTGGTCTCGGCTAGCTCTAGTGAGCCACTCGACCCAAAACAGCCCACCGGGGGGGGGGGTGTCGTCCGAGAACCAAGATAACAACAACAACAAGTCGAGAACAATAAACCAACCAAGACACCAAATACCATTAATCAAACCCTATAATCGGTCCAATTACCATCCAAGACTCCCAAACGAGTCAAGGGGAGGGTCACACCGAGACCTAGGGTCTCGGTCGAGCTCCATTCGAGCCACAACAAAACCAAACGCGACCCAAAGCCACGAATCGAGTACCAAACTCGCGTCACACCTAAAACCCAAGATACCAAACGGATTATTATTATCAAAACATCATTCCCCCATCATTATTTTACAAAACCCATCAAGAACATAACAAGATATCCACAATTTGGGTACACATCTGGGCGCACGAAAACAAGTCGTGGCCACTCACCTCCAAACAAGCTCCAAAAATCCGATTTCTTCAAAAACCCAAGAGAAAAGATGGTGTATGTGGTGATAACGTGATGATTTTGATTCGTATGTGGTGTTAGGGTGGTCTAAATCGCGCGTGGTTAGTACCAAAAGATAGATCGTGAAAAGATGGTTAAGATTATGGTGTTACTTTTGATGTTGGAGTGGCGATGGTGGTGCTATTGGGTGATAAGGGGTGGCGATGGTTGAGTTTTAAAAGAGAGAGAAAGAATGAAAAGTTGGTGATGGTGTGTGTTGTGTTTTCCAGGTTATCACAAAGGACGATTTTTGTAGTTTACTCTTATTATATATATAAAAAAAAACTTTTGATAATAATAATAATAATGAGGGTTTAGGGGATTAAGTAGCCCGGTGTAAATACACGGACCAAACCCGAAACTTAAATAACCAAATGACTTCTCAAACCGAACCCGTTCCAAAGATAATAAAATCCGATCCAAAAATAAAATATAATTAAAATTGTTAGGTTAACCTAGTGCCGGAGTCAATGTAGTGCCAAAATAACGATCTCAAAATAAATAATCATGAACGAACCAAAACAAACCATAAATAAATAATCGAATCCCATAAATATCGTACGATTAAAAATCACGTACCAACGTTCGTAAAATATCTCGTCACAATAAACTTTTCAAATATTCCAAATTTATAATTTTAATGTAATGCGGGTTTTAAAAACGGCTCCCTATTTTGCCAGTTGTCACATATGTGCTCTTGAACGGAGGCACAACATATTCATGACGTTCGTAGAAACACACTTGCCTCAACATCATCAAATCATGCTAAAGTTATCACTCTACATGAAGCTAGTAGAGAATGTTTATGGCTGATGTCAATGACACAACTCATTACGACTTCTTGTGGGGTAGAGAAACAGAAAGGCCCAACTCTCATCTACGAAGATAATGCAGCTTGTGTTGCATAAATGAAGGAAATGTATATCAAGAGTGATAGGACAAGCAATATACCTTCAAGATTTTTCTCATACACTCAATACCTTATAAAGGTAAAGCATATTAAAAATGATATATATATATATATATATATATATATATATATATATATATATATATATATATATATATATATATATATATATATATATATATATATATATATATATATATATATATATATGTTCAATTGAGGAACAATTCAGCAAATCTATTAACATAGACACTCCTTGCAACGGTATTCAGGTAACACATGCATGATATTGGTCATTGGAATGCGACATGTGCGAAAGATGTAACAATTTATGGATGTCAACATGAGGGGGAGTCAACTATAAACTGCACTCTTTTTCCCTTAGCTAAAGTTTTTTCCCACTGAGTTTTCTTCAGCAAGGTTTTTAACGAGACACTACTACTAAGTTGAACAAGGGGGAGTGTTATAAATAATTGATGGATGAGCACGTAGTGTTATGAGTTATTATCAACTATTGAACTTCCACATTTTGTGTATGAATTATTAGTTACTTGTTCCCTCATTAATGTTATGCTTCACTTTCCCCAAAAATTCAGAGAATGCATAGTGGACGATTGTTGCATAAATAGCACATGAAAGTAACAAAATGAAATACACCAAGATCAGCTTCTTGCAAGTGATCTTTTACTTTCTTCTCTTGCAATTCTATTCTATAACTAAATTGTCATAGGCCTCGCTAATTACAATACATCGGCAATTATTACTCCAAAACAAGGAAATTTATGAAAAGAAATTGAAAACCTTATTATGCTAACCTGAACCTCATATAAGAGATTGAAAACCTCATATGAAAAGGGTTTTCCATGAGATGGGAAATGAAAACTATTAGCCCCGCATGCAGTTTGTGAATAAGTGATTGTCTAATAATGAGCAAGGAATATTCGTCTTTCTGCTAAATAGGATGTATTGAACTTATAATCATTAGATACTTTTTATGAATGTCAACTAACTATCGTAAGTAAATTGCTCCCGATTGTTCAATCATTTGATACCTAAAGTCATTCTTTGATAAATGATCACTATGAGTCAGACTCAATAAAATTTGATCAATCATTTTTTCTGTTATTAAGATGGAGAACTGAACTTAGATGTCTCGTATTTCTCGAAAAACTGATTCGGTTGATGGGATTTGGTATGATACTTATGAGATCGATGACCAGATCCTAATAAGAGTTCGGATTAATCGAGTTAACACGAATAATATTTGTAACCTGTATTAACTTGATGACCTGAACAAGCTTATTAGGTTTTGAGCCAGGTAGGTTAATTAATCGGATACATGTATTTGTGACACCCCTATCTCCCACCATAATACGAAGTACTAGTGTTTATTTAAGTATTTTGTATTCAAAAAGACTCTTATATTATAAGCACAAGTTTGATTTTAGAAGTTACTTCAAGTACCTTCTACTTCGAAAGTTTATGATTTCAATAAAACTCGTAACATGCGATGATGCATATTTAAGTTCACAGTCTCATAAAATGATACACTACAAGAAAAAGTGGTTTTAGTGACGGACAAATTTTTGACGACCCATATTCTCGTCACTAATTGGACCATTTAGTGACGAAATAGATACTCATCATCAATTTTTGTCACAAGCTAAATTTTTGTGACGAAAGTCATAGTTCGTCATTAACTTGTCACAAAATTATGTGATAGATATGTTCAATTCAAATTAGTCACACAAGTTGATGACGACATAAAAGTTTGTCACTAAAATCTACTTATTAGTGACAAGAATGTTCGTCATTAAGTAGATAAATGTTTTTAACATGTTTGTGGTAGCAAAGCTTATATGATCATATTTAAATATTTCACTGGGTTAAATAAATCACATGATAATAATTTATAAGTTATTTATAAATTATTCACACATTCTTTCTTATTTATAAAAAGTAAGAATAAACCCAAACACCATTTTAAAACAGATACCCAAAAACGGTCAACCACACAAAAACGGGTCAACCACACATATTTATACCCAAACACATTTTAATCGAATAGTTACCAGATACAATAAACCCAAACACCATTTTGTACACGATGTAATCAAACAGTACCAATAACCGATTGAGTTTTGATACAAACAGTACCTCCATCTCCTAATCATACATTTTATACACGTTTTGTGCCCTAATAACCGATTGAGTTTTGATAGATCAATTCGTGAAGTGAAGTGGTGAGATCGATTGAGGTAGTGATTCGTTTAATTTGTTAATTTGATAATTCGATTACAGTTTGGTTAAAGTATACGATCAGTTGGTGTTTAGGATAGCTTATTTGTATTTTGTATAGTTATGTCCTGATTCGTGAAGTGAGATCGATTGAGGTGTTTAGCCTGATTGAGGTAGTGATTTCTTCACCTTTTGATTCTCATTGTTTAATTAAAGTATAATTTGCGCATATGTCCTGATTATATTGTTTATGAAAGCTTATTATTGATTATGAACTGTTTAGCTTATTTGTATTTGGTATAGTTATGTCCTGATTATATTGTTTTTGCGGAAGTATTTGTGCTATTGAGAATATATTTAATTGTTAGTTTATTTTAGTCAGGAATTTTTCGTAGGTTACTAGTGAGGAAAGAGTTATGATGGAATAAGTTTGGAACTAGAAGTTGTTGTTTGGTTCATGACAGTAACAAAGAACTGAAACTAGATTTTAAGCTCGTAAGCCCTTGAAAAAAGATAAAATAAATACATATGGAATAGCTTACTTTTATCTGTTTTTGATACCGCAACTAGCTTTTTGGATTATTTGACAACTGCTATGCTTATCACTTGTTAGTCCATTTGATCAGTTTACCATTACTATATTTTGATAATGAATTAGCTAAGAAGCTGTTTTGGAAAATTAGTTTTAGCTTAACACTCTTGATTACTGTTTTCGTTGATATAGGTAGTAGTGAAAGAAGTTATTGTTTGGTTTATAAAATAGTAGAATAACTTTTTTTGAAATATGTACTTCTGCTAAAATTTAACATGTATGTTATGTGCCTAAATCTTCTCATATGTGACATGTATGTCAATGTGACATCTTATACTATGAATTTGAATATGTTTTTGGATTATAAACTGTATGGTTACATAACTAGTCGAATTTGCATATAAACCTAGTTAGTCGTGTTTAATGGCTTAGCGTAACTAGAAATTTTGAAAATATGAACATGTATGTAATTGAGCACTATTTGTTTTCAGGTAAGTTTTGTTATACTAGAGCATATGGACAAGTATTGGATGAACATAGTTTATAGGCTGAGCGACCCTAGATATGAATTAGCTGTAATGAAATTTCTTGATTTTGCATATCGTAAGAAAGACAAGCGTTTAGAAATTTTGTGTCCTTGTAAAATTTGCCACAATTTTCGTCCTCAAAAAAAAAAAAAAAAAAAAAAAAAAAAAAAAAAAGACACGGTATATAAGCATTTGATGCAAAAGGGAATTTCTCTTGATTACATAAGATGGACAAAACATGGTGAGACTTCAGATGGTGAAGATGATGTAGATGATGGTGAAGATGATACATTAATAGACGAGAGTGATGATGATATGAGCGATAATGACCTTGGTGATATGTTAGATAATATAGGGCAAAGTACATGGGGCGATAATTGGAAAAATAGTAGTGAATCTGAATGTAAGCTTGACAAAGATTTAGAAGCTCTTCTTAGATTATTGGATGATTCACACCAAGAACTTTGTGTAGGATGTCCGACTTACTCAAAATTTTCTTTCGTTGTTACTATTTTACATTTGAAAACAACGAGTGGATGGTCCAACAAATCCTTTGATCTATTACTTGGTGTATTTAGGAAAGCTTTTCCAACTCCATCCTTAGTTCCAAGGAACTTTTATGAAGCAAAAAAGTACATACGTGATTTAGGGTTCGGGGGACAAAAGATTCATGCTAGTGTCAATGGTTGTTTCCTTTATCGAAAGAAGTATGCCTTGCTTAACGAGTGTCCAAATGAGGAATGCAATGAGCCTCGATTTGAAAAGGATTTGAAGGTACCAAGAAAGGTGCTTCGATACTTTCCTCTCAAACCTAGGCTTCAAAGGTTGTTCATAAATGAGTCAACTGCTTTAGATATGAGGTGGCATAAGAAGCGGGTTAATGATGAAAATATAGTTAGACATCCCGCGGATAGTGAGGCTTGGAAACACCTTGATAGGAAATATCCTCCATTCACGAAATATATGTTTAGGATTGGTGACCAATGGATTTAATCCATTTGGTAACTTGAGTAGTTCTCGAAGCATATGGCCTGTATTTATTGTCCTATATAATCTACCCGCGTGGAAATGTATGAAAGACCCGTACATGTTTATGTCGTTGTTGATTCCAGAATATCCTGGCATCAATATTGATGTTTATTTAGAAACTCTTATCGAAGAACTTAATGAGTTATGGAAAGGTGTTGGTGCTTATGATGCACATAAAAAACAAAAATTTACACTTCGTGCAGCTCTTTTGTGGACCATAAATGATTTTCCAGCCTATAGTATGCTTTTTGGTTGGAGTGTCAAGGGTTACGATGCTTGTCCAACATGTATGAGTGAAACATCATCTCATTACTTGACGCATAGTAGAAAAATATGTTACATGGGCCATAGAAGATTTTTGCCATCCTTAAATCGATGGAGACAGGATAAAACTAGTTTTGATGGGGATGTTGAAATACGGGAACCAATCACACCTAAGTCTGGACGTAAAAGTTTGCAAGATATTAATTGTACAATAAGTGACCCTTATCGATTTGTTAACACGAGAAAGCGTAAGTATTTAGAGGACAAGCGGGGATGAAAAAAAAAAGAGTATATTCTTTAAGCTTCAATATTGGAAAGAACTGAAAGTTAGGCACAACCTAGACATCATGCATGTTGTAAAAAATGTTGCGGAGTGTTTGACAGCTAGCCACTTTATTCAACATTAAGGGAAAGACTAAAGATACATGGAAATCTCGTAAGGATTTGATGGAATTGGGGTTAAAGAAGAGTTTACATCTAGAGACATGTGGGGATTCATTCAAAATGCCTATAGGTTGCTACCACTTTACAAAGGATGAGAAACAAAAAGTGCTACACTTTCTAGAGTCACTCAAGTTTCCTAATGGATTTTCTTCGAATATTTCAAGATGCATAAAAGATGGGGAATTTCAGTTCTCTCGCATGAAAAGTTGATGCGTGGGAATTGCACCAGGCTTTACCTCTCAAGGGATCTTGAGAAGCTTACAACCCCCACCAGGTAGTGTACCTGATCGTTGTAGTATAGTATAGTAACAAGTACCGGGGGATTGATCGTTCTGCTAGGAATAGTGTCGTTAGGATTGAAATTAATCTAACTAGGTCTAAAGGTGAAGGATGATTCTTTTTATGTTTTTATATTTTATGAAAAGCAAGTAAAAATCTCGGGTATTGGGAGAGTGGGCGGAATTAGTTGCTAATCAACTAACCCAAAAGCTACTAATTAAACTAATGTGCAAGAAAAGTAAACTAGGATTCTACAAGATAAGTGAAGCATGTCCACTAGGCCAAAAACGACCTATGGTCACACATGCTCGATTTGGAACAGCCACACATTCAAATATATGTGTGGCTGAAGGTAGGAAAATTCACAACATTTACGAATTCGTCACACATGAGCATTTCGAATGTGTGACCATAAGACCTCTATTGCCACACAATCGACCCTTATGTAACTAAACGTAACTGGTGATTTTGTTCCAGATCATTTAGTCACATATGCATTTGGAACGTGTGACAAATACAAGTAACCTTGATGCCATATATGGTCACACTAAACTTATAGTCACATTTGCTTCTAATAGTATGACCAAATGCCATATACGGTCACACAAAACAGTTTGTCACACATTATTTAAGTGTAGCCAAAATCCAGTACATATTGTCACACTAAACAGTTTGTCACACATTATTTAAGTGTAGCCAAAACATGATTTGTGTGACTAAATGTTGACAAAGGCCACACAAAAACCCAATTCATGTGGCATGTGGATGATTAATAGTCACACAAAATACACATTCCTTCACTTTAAACAGCATATGATCATACTTATTAACACTTTTGGTCACTTGATGGTTAGTTGTATGTGACTAAATTTACTCCCAAAAACATGCTTTGTGTGACTAAATGTTACCAAAGGCCACACAAAAACCAAATTCATGTGGCAAGTGGATGATCAATAGTCACACAAAATACACATTCCTTCACTTTAAATAGCATATGGTCACACTTATTAACACTTTTGGTCACTTGATGGTTAGTTGTATGTGACTAAATACACTCCCAAAAACATGCTTTGTGTGACTAAATGTTACCAAAGGCCGCACAAAAACCAAATTCATGTGGCAAGTGGATGATGAATAGTCACACAAAATACACATTCCTTCACTTTAAATAGCATATGGTCACACTTATTAACACTTTTGGTCACTTGATGGTTAGTTGTATGTGACTAAATTCACTCCCAAAAACATGCTTTGTGTGACTAAATGTTACCAAAGGCCGCACAAAAACCAAATTCATGTGGCAAGTGGATGATCAATAGTCACACAAACTACACATTCCTTCACTTTAAACAGCATATGGTCACACTTATTAACACTTTTGGTCACTTGATGGTTAGTTGTATGTGACTAAATTCACTCCCAAAAACATGCTTTGTGTGACTAAATGTTACCAAAGGCCACATAAAAACCAAATTCATGTGGCAAGTGGATGATCAATAGTCACACAAAATACACATTCCTTCACTTTAAACAGCATATGGTCACACTTATTAACACTTTTTGTCACTTGATGGTTAGTTGTATGTGACTAAATTCACTCTCAAAAACATGTTTTGTGTGACTAAATGTTACCAAAGGCCACATAAAAACCAAATTCATGTGACAAGTGGATGATCAATAGTCACACAAAATACACATTCCTTCACTTTAAACAGCATATGGTCACACTTATTAACACTTTTGGTCACTTGATGGTTAGTTGTATGTGACTAAATACACTCCCAAAAACATGCTTTGTGTGACTAAATGTTACCAAAGGCCACACAAAAAACAAATTCATGTGGCAAGTGGATGTTCAATAGTCACACAAAATACACATTCCTTCACTTTAAACAGCATATGGTCACATTTATTAACACTTTTGGTCACTTTATGGTTAGTTGTATGTGACTAAATACCCAAAACAAACATGCTTTGTGTGACTAAATATTACAAAAGGCAATGCAAACATAAAATTCATGTGACCATTGGATCATCAATAGTCACACAAAATACACATTTCTTGACTTTAAACACCATATGTAACACTTATTATTAACAGATTTGATATAGCATCATATTAAGTACTTGTATATAAAAAGTAACTAGGAAAAACCGGTATTTGAGAGGGTGAAAAACCGTACAAAATACTCAAAAAGTCGTGCCAAATGCTATTTGACACGGCTTTGACACGCTTTTGGCTCTGTCCTAAATATGAGGGTGCCAAATACATTGGGTCGGGTTAAAATCATTCTACATAGCATTTGGCACGGTTCATCAAACGGTTAAACTTTGTGGTGCCCTGGGTGAGGTATTTGGCACGACTGAGAATCTTTGGTTCCAAATTGACATTCGTCACACTTTTATATCTCGTGCCCAATGCGTATTTTCTACCAATTCATTGTCCGTGCCAAATGCGTATTTGGTACATTTTTTATTTTATCATGCCAAAATTAAATAGGACGGTTTTATATACCGTGACAAACGTATTTGGCACGGCTTCTGTTTTTTGTGCCAAACATATTTGGCACATTGTTATCCGCCTTGCCCAAAAAAACATTTGGCACGCTTTGACGTCCGTTATAAAATTCATTTGGCACAGTTTTGCATTGGTCAATTAATTATTTGGCACGAATTGCGTAATTATTGCTAACGTAGATTAGGAGCATTTTCCACTACAAACAGGTTTCAGTACACCATCATATCAACTAACCATCTCTGAAAGTGCTCAAATATAATTCGATCGAAGACAAAAATAGATTAAACTAATTTTTATTAATCAACCATAAAATCAATTCAACATGGTCACTTAAATACCATAAAGTAAAAAACATTAGGCACAACACCCTTTTAAACCATGGTCTTTAGAATGACAAAACAATAACTAGAACTCAATATAATCACTAAGATGATTTATTACTAGCAAACTCAAATAAAGCTCTTCGAATCACGTCGTCACCATAAATCCTGCATAATACAATATTCCAACATTAGAAATATGTATGAAATAAGAAAAAGGTTTGATATACAAAATAGCAATAGAAATGAATCAAGGCTTAAAAGAAATACCCAAACTCGATCAGCTAGTTTGGCAACCTATCTTTTGTAAGAACAGTGGTAGAGTTTCTAATTAACACTGAGTATTATATCTTGCCAGTTATATGTAGCTGATCATTTCAATTATGCTAGTGTTGGTGTGCCTATCTATGCAAGCACTCCGGTCAATGAATGGTCTATGCAGCCATGCAGGCGCAGGCACGTCATCAGTGATATGGATAGTTATTAATTGTTTGTTTTCAGTGGTTAAGAGGCTGCAACCATTTCAAAATCCAAATCAACACATCTGGTTCCTCAACTATGAAAAGTAAACCAAAAAACACAATGAGGTAATGACCCACACACCTAGACTTAGTACAAACTTACACATAAATCAATACAGATCTGAAAGCCCAAAAAAATCTAGTTTAGGAGCCCTTGGTTTCTTTGGATTGGAAAAATAACTCATGAGAGTAAGAGGGATTGCAGAGGGGAGGGTGTTACGACTGGGTTAATGCAGGGGGAAAGGGGCTGCTGGCAGTAGGCATTAAGCAAAGAATTGGGAAGTCATGTAATTTGATCAATGTATTTCTAACTATGTATATGTAATAATGAAAATATATGCGGACAATATAGATATTAGATGAAAAATACTCGCAATTAGTCTGAAAAAATATAAAAATAATTAGTGATATACCTGACCAACAGTTGATCCAGATATATGCTCCTGATGACCCGGCGGAGGTGTCAACTCACTTCCTAGCAGATTCAAACTCTTTGTAAACTTTCAAGATAACCATGTTTCAAAGACAGCTGCGTGAAAGAATAAACAAGCTGCATCATTAACTATAATATATATATAACCAAATAGTATCTAAATTACAGGGAAAATAACCTGTACACTATGCGGATCAAAACATACCATAGTTATCACATAGTATTTTTTTGTTATTATCAAGGATACGACTGTATAGTTTTTTTTAACGGTGATTTTATTAAACTAGCAAGAAGCTAGAAGAAGAAACAATTTACGAACAAGTTTTACAAGTAGACATAGGGTCATTTAGCCAATCGAAACAAAGAGGCCGAAAGGTTTTAGACCTGTATAGTACTCAAGGATACGACTGTATAGTACTCAAGGATACGGCTGCATAGTACTCAAAAGTCAAAAGTATAAGAAAAATATCTGTGATCTTGTTTTGTCCAACAGCCAAAGAACCTCTTCCTCAGAGTTAGCAGCATAACAGAAATCCATTTCAATTTGAAACACATCAATGTCACCATCATTACCATCATCCAGAAACATGGTGCAAAGATGCAACACGATGCTTTCTAAACATGGTGCAAAGATGGTGCAAAGATGCAACACGATGCTTGCCACACAATTAACTACATGGTGGTGAGACACAAATTCATACGTAACACTGATTTTGACAATGAATTACCCGTATATGTTTCTAAGTAAAGAATCAAATCCTGTTCACGGATTCCAAAACAAGAAAACATAGTTACTTTGATCACAGTCAATAAAATGAAAAAATTACACTAGACGTACAACATGTCCATGGATCCACATCGCTGAAAAGAGTTTCTCCATATAAATACGCTCATCACACCATATATATATATATATAACATGATATATCATGATATTAGGTTAGTTACTAAATCTACACGTCTGCAAGTGGCCATCATCTCGAAAGTATATCCACTGTTATGTACTTCTAATGGCATCATTTCTAATCATGCGCTCAAAACTCGACTACAACATGTCACAATGATAGAACAAGGAAACATAGCTCTTAGAATTCGCCACATAATATGCATATTTAACAACTACAAGTTTCAACCCACCCTTTGGCATCAACCCCCATCCATCCAAAACAAAATAAAATATGCACCACCTCTAATAGATTAAACTAAAAATGATAGATTTTGTTCTAATCATGTTCTACCTCTAATAGATTAAACTAGTAAAATCAGAAGTTTAAAATACTAGCTACATTAGGAAAGGATCAAAAGGGTAGAAAGTCACCCAATACATGTATTTAGTGCATACAGCCTTCGAAAGCGCTTCATTCAAAACCTTATTTTATAACAGTAATTATATTGTCATCTGCAACCATACTTAACGAAAAAGATATTTAGACAAAGAAATGTGTCCGACCCAACCCGCCTCATTTCAACATGTACTAAAAGTTGAAATATTATTCACCAACCACTTTTCACTGGGAACATAAATTTTTACACCACCCAATTTTTAACAGTACTCGAGATTTACATGTATACGTACATTGATCTTGGTTCACAAAATTGACTACATCATCGTGACCATCTTTTACATAATGGATTTGACCAGCAGCTAGTGTTGGAATTAACGATTTCATAGACGAGCGTGCACCTGCACAAAATAGAGTAATCATCAGACCATGACACTGGTAACTTACGATGGCACAAGAATTATCATCTTAAGGTGTATCAAAAGATTATTACCTTAAAATTGGTTGACTAACTAAACTACTTAAAAAAAATCAGAAGATCATGTGTAAACAACAAGAATCGATGTCATGTTGGACATTTGTTTTACATATCCAGAACAAACATAAAAACCCCAAAAATTCAGTATGTAATGAGAACTAAATGCAGCCATCAACATGCATAAAGCCAACTAAAAGGACCCATTTTCCAGTAGCAAAAAAACCTCATAAAACATTTTTTAAGTGACTAACACAACAAGCCCTAAATTCAAGTTCACAGAAACCCCTAAATACAAAAATCACCACAATAAGAAATTGACTCGTGAACACCTTAAATTAGTTTCTAAATTGAACATATAGCATATTATATTACCTGATTTGTATGTTCATAGCATTAATAGAATTAGCAATGATGGTGAATGGCGTTGGCTTTTGGTTCGTAAGGATGGTTTCGAGATTTCGAGTACTAGTGCGCGGTGAAGCTGGGCAACCACACCATGTTCTTTCTATGATTTTGATTTTGGAGGAAGACGATAGGTGTGGCTGAATTAGCGAAAGGTCGGAGGGAAAATCATGAGTGTGCTTGAAATAGTGAAAGGTTGGAGGGATAAAAAAAGTGATTTTGATTTTGGGTGAAAATTGGGGCGGGATAATGAAAATATTTTGGAGGAAAACTTAGTTTGGGAAAAACGTTTTAAAGTTAATTTAAGGTATCAATCATTGTTTTAAAACCTAGGCCGACCCGGCCGGTTCAACCTGTTGAACTAGAAACTAGATAGGTTCAACCATAAAGTAAAAAATCAATACGTCCAACATCCTTGTAAACCATGATCTTTAGAATAACAAAATCATAACTAGAACTCAATATAAATCGCCAAGACAATTTATTACTAACGGAAACAAATAAAGCTCGTTTGATCAATTCTTCATAAACCCTACATGGTAGGGATGTCAGATGGGTCAACCCGACCTGGCCTGAACTTGAGAAGGCCTTATAGGGTCAGGTTGATTCGGGTCCAACTTAGCTTATCGGGTCAACCCAGTAGACCCGATAACCTAATAGGGTCGGTTTAGGGTTCTAATTAGTTTTTGTCGGGTTATCGGGTCAACCCAATAAAATCTAATGACATATTAACAAATCTTTAATTTTTTTAACAAAAGCCCATTGACAAGTTTTTTTTTTCATAAGTTTAGTACTAAGCATGTTGTTGCTCTTTCACGCAGAGACAACATATACTGCCATAAAAATGTAGACCAAAACCATTTGACACTTAATCACGCTCCAAGGAATGATGACATGCGAGGACACAAGCCGGTCCTTCTAACAAACACATAAATAACAACTCAAACATATAAACCAAAATCGTGAATCAGTAGTCGGGCGGTCGACCACCCTGCAACGATTAATCGGTCAAGGGGGGATTAATCGGTGATTAATCGAATTTGCATTACCTGCAAGTTTTGGGAATTTATAGAGAGCAAACTGAAGATCTTAACTGATTCCAAGCCTACTATATTTCCTAACCTCAATAAAAGGCTCCAATTCTGACTATGAGGGCCATTGCGCATCATAAGTGAACACAACCTAGTAAAACAAAGAAAAAAGGATAAGGACGTATGAAAATGAAAAAATCGTACAAAAATGTACGAAAACGTAATAAATATTTCATAACGTTTTAATACGGAGGAAAACATTCAACAAAGCTTGAAAACATATGAAAACGAGCAAAAATTGCCAAAAACGTTAAAAAATGGACTAAATCGGTCGAAATCGGTTGTAGGCAGTCAAAAACGGTCTAAATCCGTCAAATCTGTTGAAAATTGTCAAAATCAGTCGAAAAACTAGCGAAATCGGTTAAAATCGATTGAAAACGGTCAAAAAGGGATGAAAAACGTTACAAATGGATGAAAACGTAAATAAATACAAAATGTATAAAAATGTTGTATTATATTTGTCTTAGTTTACAAAACTTAGTGCACATGACCCATGGCCCATGTGAATTAGCCATTATCACGGTCATGCATGGGTTCCATTACACTATAAGCCACTAGAACCCAATGCACATGGCCCATGACCCATGTTAATTACCCATTGTCGATCACCAGTCATGTATTGGTCAATAAAATGACACTATAAGCCACTGCAATTCAATGCACATAACCCATGACCCATGTGAATAAGCCATTATCACGGTCATGCATGGGTTTCATTACACTATAAGCCACTAGAACCCAATGCACATGACCCATGACCCATGTTAATTACCCATTGTCGATCACCAGTCACGTATTGGTCGATAAAATGACACTATAAGCCACTGCAATCCAGTGCACATGACCCATTATCCATGTTAATTACCCATTGTCAACAGTCATGGATGTGTCGTAACAGGACACTTTAAGCAACTATAACCCAATGCATACGACCCATATGATGTCAAATACCCTATTAATGAATGTGACAAGTGATAACCTAATGCACGTGACCCACGACCCATGTGAATTAGCCATTATCACCGGTCATGCATGGGTTGCACCGGCTTGGTAGGCGCATAGTTATACTGTGAAGGTTATATGAATTGTATTTGAAGTTATTAAAGGGGGTCATGCATGGGTTGCACCGGATTGGTAGGTGTATACCGTTGGTCACAGATACTAAGAAGCAAGTATCCAGGGACCTCCCGATCATGTTATCCAGGATCGAGAAAGTTTGAACTCGGCTTAAGCTTCACTCGAAAAGCTTGATTTATTTGCAAAGTTGTGTTTTCTTAAACAAATTAAAATTGAAATATAACCTAAGAATTGAATTCGGTTCAAAATTAGCTCGAAAAGCTCGATACATTCATAAATAAGTATTTACACTTAGTACACTTACATACAAAATATATAAAAAAATATATGCTATATCACTTACAAACTAGAAAACTCAACAATAACTCGAGCCAAACTTATATAAGGTTGAGCTCAACTCATTAAACATTTCGAGTTCATTTGATAGGTTTGAGCTTGAGCTCAAAGCTCGATAAGAATCAGCTCGAACGAACTCTAGTTACTCGACAAAATCTCAAATCATTGGCACCTTATCCTTAGCTATTTTACTTAAACAAAAAAACCCTATCTTTTCCCCAAAATTTCAATCTCCCGCTCAAGATCCCACCCCTTTTTCCCCAAAAATCAAAACCCTCCCACCCTTTTATATTTTTTCCTTGCAGCAGACCTTTTCTAATTTTCTTCTCTGAACTTTCAACTTTTCATTCCCCGCTCAACAAATCAAATCCACACACAGTTACCTTCAATTGACCTCCTCACGACCAAAGCATCACCACCAGTCATCGAGGTCGAAGTCTTCGCGAGTGATCACGTATATGATTTTCTACATTAGTTTTGAGCCCTAATCTGCCATTAAAGGTCAGTTTAAGCTTTGTCTTTTAAGTATTTATGTGATTCGTTTTTTATCATAGCATAGTTCAGATCCCACAAGTCATAACTTTTCCATTATGGAAGTTAGGGCTTTTTACCAACCCGAAATTGGGGCTTGATTTTGGTCAAATTTGTTTCTCATTGTATGTTAATATCGGTTTATATATGATTATCTCATAGTAAATTTCATTTATTACAAGTTATGAATGCTCTTATGCTTATAGAATTGTGGACCCGTCAAAAGACTTGAATTCTTATGGCTTGGGTAATGTTGACTGGAAAGAAAGGGTGGAAGGGCGGATGCTAACAGGAAAAAAATATGATGCAAATGGTTAACAGTTATGGTGGCGAAGGAAGAGGAGAGATTGAGCGGACCGGTTTAAATGGAGAAAAATTGCAAATGTATGCGAGTGTTTGTCGATGCTATTTATGTTTACACATTAGACATGTCATATCAGTCATGTGACATGGGGCAATTCGGGTTCAGTTATAGACCCATAATACTTCATGTCCTAAATTTTCTAACCATTAGTGTATCAAATATGATCATATAATTTTGTAATTTCAGTTTATAGTGGGCAATTTATAGGATTAAAAATACATAGGGCAATTTCGACCTATTTGACCCGTGTTCTATTAAGCTTACTTTTCATATTTTAAACATAACCCCAATCAATCCATTCATTAGTAAATGGGTTAGAATCGCAACCTATTAAATGTATTAGAAAATATCAGTTTTTAACCCACATAATAGTTGACATGTTCTAGTATCTTATGTAGGGTTGATGTTGTGTGGCAGGGTGAATGATGCTCGCCAACAAATGGGTATGGTGATTCGTGTAAGTTTATGTATGATCGTGGGGATTATAAGTCGGGATGGCAGATGGAGAGGGATTGGGATGAGGCGGAGAAGGTGAGGAAGAGGAAGTTGGCGTTGAAAGGGGGTGACGATGACGATGAAGATGAGGAGGAAGAGATTGAGGATGATGAAGACGGATCGCCGTTTGCGTGTTTTATCTGTCGGCAGCCATTTGTTGACCCTGTTGTCACCAAGTGCAAGCATTATTTCTGCGAGCATTGTGCTTTGAAGGTTTGATTTTTCATTCCTACTGTTTTACGTTCTTGGTGCATTTGTATCTGTGGATTTTAGAACTAGTAGGAGCATCATGTTTATGACTGAATACAGAACACTTTTTAGGAGTATAATGTACACTAGAACAACTGTAAATAACATAATAACAGATAACTGTATATCAGCACCCCTGATTATGAAGCTAATAGATAACATTTTGACCATACAAGAGATAAAGAGTGCAGTTTAGCGTAACCATTATTGCTATTTATGTTGGATAAATCGATAAAAAATGAGTTAGTAGTTAAATTTTTAGCACTAGCTATGTAGATCGGGAGATGCTCCAAATGGTGGAGTGGCTTTGCCTTTTATACTTGTGCAGGTATGTTAATCTTTAGCACTATCTTCTATTGAAACCGTTCAATGTTCTCATTATTAGTTAAATTTTTTAGTCCAATATCATTAGCATTCTGTTACAAAAGTTATAATAGCTCTTTGACTGTCAAAGTGGAAATATCAGAAGAACGATGCACTAACCATTTTCCTGAGAAAACCATTTTGTCATACTGATCATGGTCACACAATTTGACATTTTTTGAGCAAATGTACACTTGTAACTGTTAGGGTCAAGGGCAAACCTAATATTTACACATCATATGTCTTTCTTATGATATTAATTTGGCCCAAGTGTAGTAATATTTCAAAGTTTGATAGTAATATTTCGTAACTGTAGACTCGGCCTGATGCGACTGTCGAAGTGGAAATATTAGAAGATATGCAGCTCGTTCATTTTGACTTCAATACGTGAGTACAAGAACTTTTGTTCAGGCTTGATTTATTTATTTATTTTTAAATTTTTTTTATTTTGTTTTCTACATTTTGTTCGTTGTTTCTAACATACTGTCATATTGACTTGCAGTACACCATTTGAGCATCTGTTATAATGTTTTTTTTATTGAAAGGCAACATCTATTGTAATGTGTATACATAAATTAATGTTGCTTGTGCAAGACCTTAAGTTAATTGCTCCTTTTTTGACATATTGTTATGTGTTTATTTTAGCAGCTACAAGTAAGTTATTTTGAAGAAATTAAAATATCAACCGGTGTATTTGGTGATGAAATGTTTATGCAAGATGACACGAAGGCTACTCAGGTGCTCGCTAGCAAACTTTGTGGTTACCCTTTGTATCTGGTACAATTGTGACACCGTAATAGTGTAATACAATATTTGAATAGTTATTTGTAGTAATTTTTGTAGCAAGTTATCAGTTGCAAAATCTATTTCTTCAAAGTCGTTGCAAGCTTATTACGTTGCAATTAATATCGGCTACTCTGATTAATTGTATGTGACTAAATCTAAAAAAAAATTGCTTTGTGTGACTAAATATTACAAAAGGTCACGCAAACATAAAATTCATGTGGCCATTGGATGATCAATAGTCACACAAAACACACATTTCTTCACTTTAAACACCATATGGTCACACTTATTCACACTTTTGGTCACTTTATGATTTATTGTATGTGACTAAATATCCAAAAGAAAAATGCTTTGTGTGACTAAATGTAACAAAAGGCCATACAAAAATAAAATTCATGTGGCCATTGGATGATCAATAGTCACACAAAACACACATTTCTTCACTTTAAACACCATATGGTCACACTTATTCACACTTTTGGCCACTTTATGATTTATTGTATGTGACTAAATACCCAAAAGAAAAATGCGTTGTGTGACTAAATGTAACAAAAGGCCACACAAAAATAAAATTCATGTGGCCATTGGATGATCAATAGTCACACAAAACACACATTTCTTCGCTTTAAACACCATATGGTCACACTTATTCACACTTTTGGCTACTTTATGATTTATTGTATGTGACTAAATACCCAAAAGAAAAATGCTTTGTGTGACTAAATGTAACAAAAGTCCACACAAAAATAAAATTCATGTGGCCATAGGATGATCAATAGTCACACAAAACACACATTTCTTCACTTTAAACACCATATGGTCACATTTATTCACACTTTTGGCCACTTTATGATTTATTGTATGTGACTAAATACCCAAAAGAAAAATGCTTTGTGTGACTAAATGTAACAAAAGGCCACATAAAAATAAAATTCATGTGGCCATTGGATGATCAATAGTCACACAAAACACACATTTCTTCACTTTAAACACCATATGGTCACACTTATTCACATCTTTGGCTACTTTATGTTTAATTGTATGTGACTAAATACCCAAAAGAAACATGATTTGTGTGACTAAATGGTACAAAAGGCCACACAAAAACGAAATTTATGTTGCAATTGGATGATCTATAGTCACACAAACCATACATTTCTTCACTTTCAACACCATATGGTTATACTTATTAACACTTTTGGCCACTTTATGGTTAATTGTATGTGACTAAATATACAAAAAGAAAATGCTTCGTGTGACTATAAGAGTTTTTGGTCACACAAAGCTGATTAATCCAACTAAAATTGTACCTATTTAGTCACACATTTTAAAGTTTTGGTTACACTTTTTGAAGTGAGACTAAAAAGAACCAAAACATGTGACCGTAGGTACCCTATGGTCACACGACCTTTAGTCACACATACGAAAAAAACCATGTGTGACTATATGTATATCGTCACACATATTTGGTGTAACCAATTCCAGTTTTTGGCCTAGTGGTCTACCCATGATATGTTACTCCTTGCTAGCTATCCAATTCTACCTATTAACTGTAAACCTTATTTTAATTAACAGGTGTATTCCTAATAACTCATGGAGTGGCATACATATCTCTCCAATTCTATGAGCTCTTATCTCCTCCTATGCCATGCCCGGCACAACCATAGGGATTGTAAACAGTGGCTCATGCGTTAAATACTACCTTAATAGCCTAGTATGCCTTGGCTACATGTTTCTTAAGACATTCAAGCATGTTACCATTTGGAGATCTGCCAGTTTTATTAAGCTTAACATCGAATTCATTCAATCAAAACAAGAATCAATAGGAAACAAGAATTATAAACTAAACCAACTAGATCTATTGAAGTTGTCACGCCTTAATTGATGGAGATAGACACACACATCAACAAGCCCCTCATTTATGAAGATAGACACAACATCAACAAGAAATCAATGAGATCTAATCAATTATATACAAGTTTCACATAATCATAAGTAGACACAAGGTGAATTAGCAAAACATAATCAAAGAAAAGCAAACAACAAGAATAATGAAAGACATAGTTAAGATAGAATCATCAAACCAATACATGATGTTTATGGAGTGATTGAAACCCTATAAGTTGCTGGAAAAACACCCACCTAAACCCAGGAATCGACTTTAGGGTTTAGGGCTTAAAAATAATGAAGTTTTGATGTTATATTTATAGGCTGAAATCTGCCCGGCCCGATCTTGACGGCGTCAGACAAACCCTGACGGCGTCAAGAACAAACTTTTTTTACCAAATTGTAGATCTCTTCGTCCTCTTCGCGTGGGCTTTTGAATTACCTAAATCCGAGTTCGTATGCAAAAGTTATGACCAAAACAATATCAGCTACTCCGCGCGCAAGTTTTGACAAGTATACACGTGACGGCCTTGGTGACGCCTTCAGGTACACATGACGGCCTAGCTTGATGCCGTCATGAACTTACTGGACCGTCACGTACTTTATCCACTTCCACCTCTTGTATTACTCTTGACGCCGTCATGAAGAAGCTTGTGACGCCGTCAGGTACTGTTTCCAGCAAGGAAAATTAAGACTTTGTCGTTTTCTTCACTTTATGCTCCAAAAACGTCCAAAATACTTCCTTTTCCAGAATTCACTCCCAAAGTACCTAAAATCACAAAAGGAACGATTTAGGGAAATATTTGATCAAATAAATTCAATTCCGGGCTTAAATGACCCCCTAAAAACGGTTCATTTTTCGCCTTATCAAAAGTCACGATTGTATTTCTTCATTCAACGAGTCTTACCCTTATCAATCAGGGGTTGCTTGACAAAAGAAGTAAGAGTTGTGTTATATGAGCTAAGTGAGTTTATTCAAAGATTATGCGGGTGAACTATGTATTTAGATGTTCTTGAGAAGCAAGAAGAGAAGATTGTTGTCATTTTGTGTAAGTTGAAGAGGCTATTACCTCCCTCGTTCTTTGACATCATGATACATCTTCTGATTCATTTGCCATATGAAGCGAAGGTAGCAGGTCCGCCTCAATATCAATGGATGTTCCCTTTTGAGAGGTAATCATATATTTCTAATGTTTTTATTCACTTAGCTAATGTTCATGACACTAACTAGCTATTATTTTTTTCAGGAAAATGCGTATTTTAAAGGGTTATGTTAAAAACAAAGCTCGTCCAGAAGGGTGCATTGCTGAAAGATACCTAGATAATGAATGTCTAACTTTTTGCTCTATGTATATGAATGATGTTGATACCGTCTTCAAAAAGGTTGAGCGTAACAATGAAATGATGGAGAGTGGTGGTGAACTTTCAGTTTTTGCATGCAAAGGGCGTCCGTTAGGCGGTCCCCAAAAATGTGCCCTAAGTGATAATGAACTCGAGAAGATTCATACATACATTCTAAATAATTGCCATGAAATGGAAGACCTAATAAAGTAAGTGAACCCCTCATAAGCATTTTTTTTGGTTTAATAACGTTGCTTAGTTTACTTTTTAATATAGTGAACATAAAGCTGAACTTGAAGAAAGTAGCCCCAACAAAGTGAATGAACTTCATGGCAAGCAATTTGCTCTATGGCTTGAAGAACGTGTAAGAACTACGTTTGACATTTGTTATTTATGTAAAGAAACTAAAATTGTAACACCCCAATCCAAAAACGGCTAAAGTGTAACATTATGGAGTCAAATCAGAACACAAGTGAAACAGAGATACATTTCTAATACAAAGTCCACAAAGGGTTACAAGGGAAAATTAAACAAAGTACAAGATACAAAAGGGGCAACAATAATATACTACGCCCAAACATAAAAGCTTCTAGTCATCTCTAAGTCCAGCAATTAGCTAACAGGGTGAAGTCTTCTAAGCCTAAAAGTAAAATCTTCATCCATAACCCAGCTTCATACTAAACCTGCCGCAGGAAAAGAAATGCGGCTGAGCTTACAAAGCTCAGTGAACAGATATAACAGATAATAAAGCAGAAAATAAGGAAACGATACGAAAGAGATACAATAAATAGAGTCGAGAGAATCATAAGAATTACAAGATAAGGGAGTAGGATAAATGGTTAAGGTATAAGGTGAGTGTATGCATCAGTATATTTACCCCAGGCCAAACAAATATCCAACCATATCATATCTTCATAACCAATGTATTCGGAGGGGAGTCCTCGGAATACCAAATGTAGTAGGAGGGGAGTCCTCAAGTAATCAATGGAGTAGCTAGCTCCCAAAATGTGAAGGGACTGCATGCACGCATGCCCAATCACCAAATCAAATATAATGTATATCCAAATCAGATATCCAAACAAATATCAAACAAATCTAGGATACATCTATACGCCCCTGCAAATCAAATCATAGTGGCCAAACATATATATTCTTGAGCTCATAATCATATAACAAAAAGGGACGGTGTGGTACATCTCTCCAACCACACTAGAGTCATAACATTGGTGCATCAATGCTACGGTCATGGACCCCCCATAACTGGGAACAGATAAAAATGCCTGGGTAAATACTGAAAGGTCAAAGGTAATCCAGAGTCCGAATCAAATATCAATATCAATATCATGGTCAAATAATCAAGGTTGAAGACCAAGGTTCAATATCAAAGGTTCCTGTAATATAAGTGCCAATGTCAAAGGTTCCATATCCCAAAGGTTCCAAAAGTTCCCAAAGGTCCAAATATCCCAAAGGTCCACATAGGTGAGAATCAGTCAAAGATGCAATATCAAAGGTACGAATTATAAGATCGAAATATATTATGAGTCCAAATAAAATAGGAGTTCACAAAAGAGAGAGATAGAGATATAAGTCACGAGAGAGACAAAGTAGAGTACTCTTGTTGAAAGCCTATAAAACTGAGGGGTCAACAAACAAGGTCAAGTTTGGTAAACCTCCAAGTCTTCCAAAGTTCAAAATCCCATGGTTTATAATTAAAGGGTCATAGTAAAAGTTTAAAACAAAAATTTAATTTAGCAGGTTCATATCAGTTGTTTTAAAGGTTCGTAGTAAAATCAAATTAGAAAGTTTATATATAAGGTTTATTTAAGAAGAATCTTCCAAAAGATGGCATTTATAAAAGTGATCTTTAATGAAGGTTTCCATAGATATTCTTTAAAAGTGGTCTTCATGAATTTGTAAAATCCCTTATAAAAGTGATCTTAAATCATGCTAGAAGTGTTGTTTTAAAATGGTTTCACTTTAAAAATGTTTCCATATCATAATTAGGAAAAAGGTTTTCACATCCTATTAAAATATCCCAAAAGAACTTTCAAAGTTTCAAGGGTCCAAATGCTAAGGTCACAAAAGGTTAATGAACAGGTTATGCCAATATCATACCATAAAGGTTCAAACGAATATCAATGGGATCACAATACCAACGAAACGCATCAACCACAAAGCCAAAGTACAAAGGGGGTCATAACAAGGACCAAAAGAAATCATGCACGATAACAAATCAAAGACGAAGTCAAGAGAGAGAAAGTGTGCACTCTTGCTGAAAGAGTACGGAATATCTGTACCTTCGCCGAATCAAACAAAACCAAGATCAACAAAAGGAGAAAGATCACTCACACTTCACGGGACCTAGAAGAAGGTGAATAACGAATTATGAAGAGTTCAAATTATATAAGTTACCTCTTTTAGTTATCTTTCCATTTTTAGTAACTTTCCTTTTATAGAAGCTTTACAAAAATAGTAACTTTCTAAAAATAGTAAGTTTCCTCTTTAAGTAGTTTAACCAATTTAAGTAACTTTATATTTTTAGCAGGTTTCCAAAATTAGTAAGTTTACATAGATAGCAGGTTTTTATAATTTGAAAGATTTCATATTATAATTACGCTAAGTTATTAATTAAGCATTATTATGGAATTAGGGTTCATTTTGACAAGTCATGATAGTTTAGGGTTCAATATGACAACTTTCCATATTTTAGGGTTTATGATGTAAATATACCAATGTTAAAGTCTAAAGTGTAAATATTGCAAATTTCATATTTTATACTAATAAACCATAAGTTTCCAATATTTACAAATCTCAACCTTTTATTTTAACAATTTGCATATTAAACCTCTTAATTAAATAAATTACAAATTGATCCTTATATTATTTATATTTACATATCAAGCCTTTAATTATCTAAAATTACACATTTAACCCCTTACATTAAATATTATACATATCAACCCTCAATTTATATAATTTACAAAATACACCCTTTAAATTTATTTAATTCCAAATCGGATTAATAATATAATATAATTATAAAATAAAAACCTTCAATTACAAAATTAACAATTAACACCCACACTTATCATTTTATTCAATTCACCCCTAGTCTAAAATAACTTAAAAAAAATCCCTCAAGTTTATAAAATTACAAAACTCACCCAAATACTTTTTACATACCAATCGGTTTTAAACAAAAATCAACAAACCCTAACCCTAATCATACCATTCATTTCACAATTAATTGTATCCTTAAAACACATTATATCAGATATAGTACCAAAACCCTAACCCTAACATTTTTTGATTTCTTTTTATTTTATTTTCTTTTTCTTTATTAAACCCGATTACAAAATAAATCCAAACTAAGTTTCCAGGTTTTGAAAATTATAAGGACTATTTTTTTGATGTTATATGACACCCATAGGACAGGAATAAAATATATACAACGCCTAAGAAAATCACATGGCTTATTACATATTTTTATTAGGTTTTTGATTACTTGAATTCGTATGATCAATCTAGCATGCATGGACCAATTCGAACATTTTATACAGATTATATATGATATATAGGGTGATATGAAAATACCAGAAAGATGTTTGATTGAATGTATTAAGCAGGTGGAATTTCTTCTTCTCGGCTAGGACAAATCGAACAAAAAAATGTTCCCACGGTCGAACCAGCCTTCACAACCACAACCACGAATTTTTCCCAACCTATATGACTTAGAATAAGTCCAGGAAAAATATCAAGAAGCTCCAGAAAAATTATATGTGCCGCAACGGATTTTTAGTGTTGTTTTAGGGTTTTTAAAATGTATAATATGGAAAATAAATAGAATCCGTGTATAGAGATGGGAGGGGGAGTGATTTTCAGCCAATTAACTAATTTGAAGACCAATTCTATAATTTGAATCCCTTTCAAAAATATTATAGCAATTATCCCTTAGTTTATGTAATTAAATAATTAAAACGTATACAATTAAATAAAATTCGGCCACTATATGTAATTCCAAGGTGATAATTATTTTTTGTAAATTTATAATTATTGTAAAGTTCATATAAAATTTATTACGTATCATATGTCGTTAGTTACCAAGTGTTCGGGATTTATTTTGTATTTATTTAAGTGTTTTATGGAAATTTTAAGCATTAGGGGCCTTTTGATTATTTAAGCACGTTATGAAAATGTGTGTTTTACAAAAATGGAAATATAAACCTTGTGATAATAGTTAAGTTATGTTTTGTTGTGTGTTTAGGCGGATACACATCTACAATCATATACATCAGAAGTTCGGATCTTGTCACGTGGACCATCAAACTCCGTTAATCAATACACCGGATGTATGGTGAATGGGTATAAGTTCCACACCCAAAGTCGGGATTATAATAGGGAAAGTCAAAACAGTGGTGTTGTAGTGTATAGTGATCATGCCACCAACCTTATTGATTATTATGGTAAGTTACAAGAAGTATTAGAGGTGCAATACTTGGGAGAAAATAAAAGAGTGCTAGTATTTAAATGTGACTGGTTTAAGTTTAATGATCAGAACGGGATACAAATTGACAAAGAATAAGGAGTTACGAGTGTGAAAGTATCTCGAAAATGGTACAAAGACCAACCATACATCCTTTCATCTCAAGCCAAGCAAGTCTTTTATGTACCTGATGCGTAGAGATTGCACCAGGCTTTACCTCTTGAGGGATCTCGAGAAGCTTACAACCCCCACCAGGCAGTGTACCTGATCGTTGTAGTATAGTATAGTGACAAGTACTGGGGGATTGATCGTTCAGCTAGGAATAGTGTCGTTAGGATTGAAATTAATCTAACTAGGTCTAAAGGTGAAGGATGATTCTTTTTATGTTTTTATATTTTATGAAAAACAAGTAAAAATCTCGGGTATTGGGAGAGTGGGCGGAATTAGTTGCTAATCAACTAACCCAAAAGCTACTAATTAAACTAATAAACAAGAAAATAAACTAAGGTTCTACAAGATAAGTGAAGCATGTCTACCCATGATATGTTACTCCTTGCTAGCTATCCAATTCTACCTATTGAATTGTCACACCTTGTTTTAATTGACGGGTTGTATTCCTTAATACCATTCATGGGGTGGCGTACTTACTTCTCCAATTCTATAAGCTCCTACTTCACTCCTATGTCGAGCCGGCTAAGAAGCTCCTAACATGGGATCACTAGAATTCGCTCATGCATTAAATACAACCATAAAAACCTAGTACACATCGGCTCATGTTTCTTAAGATGTTCAAGCAAGTTACACAATGGAGATCTGCCAGTTTTCTTAAGCCTAACATCGAATTCATTCAATCAAAACAAGAATTAATAGGAAACAAGAATTATAAACTAAACCAACTAGATCTATTGAAGTTGTCACGCCTTAATTGATGGAGATAGACATACACATCAACAAGCCCTCATTGATGGAGATAGACACAAACATCAACAAGAAATCAATGAGATCTAATTAATTATACACAAGTTTCACACAATCATAAGTAGACACAAGGTGAATTAGCAAAACATCATCAAAGAAGAGCAATCAACAATGATAATGGAAAACATAATTAAGATAGAATCAACAAACCAATACATGATGTTTATGGAGTGATTGAAACCCTCTAAGTTGCTGGAAAAACACCTACCTAAACCCAGGAATCGACCTTAGGGTTTAGGGCTTACAAATAATGAAGTTATGAAGTTATATTTATAGGCAGTTTTCTGTCCGCACCGATCTGACGGCGTCACCTCTAAGGAATGATGGTGTCAAGAAGCCTTTTTCACCAAATTGTAGATATTTTCGTCCTCTTCGCGTGGGCTTTTGAATCACCTAAATCCGAGTTTGTATGCAAAAGTTATGACCAAAACAAAATCAGCTACTCCGCGTGCAAGTTTTGACAAGTTAACACGTGACGGCCTTGGGTGACGCCTTCACGTTCTCTCTGGGCCGTCACCACTTTTACTCTTGACGCCGTCAAGATTTTCTTCTTGACGCCGTCATCCACTGTTCCCAGCAAGGAAAATTAAGTCTTTGCCGTTTTCTTCACTTTTATGCTCCAAAAACGTCCAAAATGCCTTCTTTTCCAGAATTCACTCCCAAAGTACCTAAAATCACAAAAGGAATGATTTAGGGTAATATTTGATCAAATAAATTCAATTCCGGGCTTAAATGACCCCTTAAAAGTAGTTCATTTTTCGCCTCATCAGTACCTGATTTAAAATTAGGTGTCAAGTGGAATGTTGTTGAAAAGCATGTTCCTCGCTCAATTTATGATGTTCCTGTACACATGGCTAATGAAGTTTATCAAGAAGAAGAGCCACATCTGAATCTTATTGTTGATTTGAACATGGATCGCGCATCCTTAACAAGAGGTAACACTGCACTGGAGTTCGTCGATGCTTCAACCTTCTTTGTTGGTTAATCAAGTAGATCAAGGCGAACCCATCATGTCATGGATGAAGAGTTTATTGATGATGATGAAGATTATGATGTCTATGCAACAACTTCTGATGATGATGATGATGATGATGTCGATGTTGATGCAACAAACTCCAACTCTTCTCAAGAAGATGAGTCATGCCATGATGATGACTTAACCCATACACCTACTTCCGACTCTTCTGAAAAAGATGAGTCGTTTGAAGATGATGATTATATTAGTTCATATTAGAATCATTTTTCTTTTTTTACATTTTTAATCGTGGTAAAATATCTATTTGTTACTTGGTGTTTGGTAAGATATCTTTTACATTTATATTTGTTTTTTTGTTGATATGTGTGATACTTGTGCACTTACTGTTTTATTAAAAGGGTTTTCCATGAGATGGGAAATGAAAACTATTAGCCCCGCACGCAGTTTGTAAATAAGTGATTGTCTAATAATGAGCAAGGAATTCGTCTTTATACTAAATAGGTTATATTGAACTCATAATTCATTAGATTCTTTTTATGAATGTCAAGTAATTATCGTAATTAAATTGCTCCCGGTTATTCAATCATTTGACACCCAGAGTCATTCTCTGATAAATGATCACTATGAGTTAGACTCACTAAAATTTGATCAAACCTTTTTTCTGTAGTTAAGATAGGGAACTGAACCAAGAATTCTCCTTTTTCATCATCAATTGAATCACTGTTTGCAATCCAGGATTCTATTTTATCATCAATCCAGTCTCCGTTCATGTTTATTATTATTATTATTATTATTATTATTATTATTATTATTATTATCATCAGTGAATAGATCTCTTTACGTGTATGACTTAGATGTCTCGTATTTCTCGAAAAACTGATTTGGTTGATGGGATTTGGTATGATACTTATGAGATCGATGAATAGACCCTAATAAGAGTTCGGGCTAATTGAGTTAACATGAATAAAATTTGTAACCTGTATTACTTGACCTGAACAAGCTTATTCGGTTTTGAGTCCGGTAGGTTAATTAGTCGGTTACATGCATTTGTGACATCCCCATCTCCTACCATAATACGAAGTACCAGTGTTTATATAAGTATTTTGTATTCAAAGAGACACACTCTGTTATTATACTATAGGGCCATCAGTATTCTTGGGACATCTTATTTTAGTTCAACGACAAGTTATATTATATGCTCAAGCTTGATTTTAGAAGTTACTTCAAGTACGTTCTGCTTCGAAAGTTTATGATTTCAACAAAACTCGTAACATGCATTGAGGCATATGTAAGTTCACAGTCTCATAAAATGATATTAATAGTTTTCATGTAAGAGAGACTCTTGCAATAACTAAACCACAAAAAGTAACTAGATCAAATAGAAAATAGATAATAATAAGTTCAACAACGATTGTATCTGAAAACCATGCCGAAAATAATCCAACACTGTTTCTAGCATAACGGACACACTAGCTAGAGTTCTTAAAAGATTAACGCAATACCAAAGCAACTTCACCAAGGGCCAAATCTATGGAGCTTTGAGTGAATTTGCAACATCAATGACAAATCGGTATCTAACATCAGATTTCAAGATACGCTCCATGGCAGTGTTCACATAATCAATAGGAATAAGCTCGATATCCGCAGTTATGCCATGCTTTGCTGCAAAATCAAGCATTTCTTGAGTCTCTTTCAGCCCGCCAATCGCACTACCAGCAACAATTTTCCTCCCTGCAAATGCAATTCCATTTAGGTTGAGTATGAGCATCATCAAAGACATAGACAATGTGAAAAAAAAAAAAAAAAAGAAAAAAAAAGATGATTAAATGCTTACACCAAATTAAAGAAAGCCCAGCTATTTCGAGTGGCTTCTCTGGTGCACCAACAAGAACAAGCTTCCCATGTGGTTTTAGAACACTGAGTAATGGTGCAATGGGGTGAGTAGCCGAGACTGTGTCAATTATTCCATCCAAGGAAGTTGCTGCAGACTGTTAAAAAAACCAGACAAAAAATTAATCCACGAATCACAAATGAACAAATTACTAACAAATCTCTTACTACCATACCTGCATCTGCTCTGCATCTTTGCTCACGATGAAATGGTCAGCTTTGAGTCCTTCAAGTGCTTCTTGCTTCTTAGCAGTTGTGGTACTGAAAACAGTAACTTCAGCTCCAAAAGCCTTAGCTAGCTTGACAGCAACATGACCTAGCTAGCCCACCAAGACCAACTACACCCACTTTCACACCAGGCTTGTCTAGCCCAAAGTGTCTGAGGGGGCTGTAAGTTGTGATCCCAGCACATAGCAAGGGTGCACCAGAATCAAGAGGTAAGTTTTCTGGCCAACGAAGCACAAAATGCTCTTCTGCAACCATATGATCTGAGTACCCACCATAAGTGCGTGTGCCATCATAGTAAGGGAACCCGTATGTGAGAATTTGTTTTGGACAATAGTTTTCAAGATCATCAGCACAGCTTTGACACGAGCCGCATGATCCCACCAAACATCCAACCCCCACTTTGTCCCCAAATTTGAATTTCTCGACTTTGCTGCCTACTTCTGTCACCACACCCACAATCTCATGCCTGCATTAATCATCATAGTTATACATTTAGAACAATACCTACACTATTAGGAATAATATGTCCCTATATATAGATTCAAAGGTTATTACAAGAATTACTTCATCAAGCCTTGTAAAACAAATAAAAAAAATTTCCAGGTTATCAAAATTCTGTCACTATATAAAAAAGTGACTACCATTTGTTGTTTGAAAATAATCGTAACATGTGTAAATAATTAAATTTAGATTTGCAAGGCAATGTTGCTTGAGAGTTTTGGCCAAACAGCTGAACAATATTTTTTTCCCATAGTCAGGTAGATGTTAATTCACAAAACAAAGTTCTCAGAAGATGATGAAAAGTGGGTAAAAACTAAGGGCATTTTGATATAGCGAACTCTAACCTTGGTCACTTTGGTATATCTATTTTGTAATTTCGTCAACTTAGTATTTTAACCACTAACGATCGATGACCATAAATAATTGTTGTATTTTAACCAGTAACGATGGATCTTCTTCAAAACATTAAATGTAGTAAATCACTTTCAAAACCAATATTTGATACCCGACGCCCACAAGGTCCTAATCTTATATAGCAATTACCAATCGTCTAGAATTAATATTCTCCTTATACAATGACAAACATAAAAGTCAAAATAATATTTTTAAAGAAAACAAGTGCATGCGATATCTCTGAAATTAAATGTTCATTTGCAAACTGTGTAGGGTTTAAATAAAAATCTACATTCACTTAGGAACATCATTTTGTTTAAACAAAATAGATTTAAAAATAACACATACTCTGAGACAAAGACGTACTCCGTATTCATTAACTATTAATCCAAAAAAATAAGAAACAAGAAGATTAAAACATACCCAGGAACAAGGGGATAAGTACTCATGCCCCATTCATTTTTAGCAAAGTGAAGATCAGAATGACAGATCCCGCAATACAATACTTTGAACCTCACATCACTAGTACAAAGACAACCTCCGGCGTCGACTTTTTTTTAACCGTGCCGACGTCATGACATCGGCAACATACCTTCTCGACGTCATGTCGTCGGTAGCAACTAGTCGACAGAGCCGCGTCGGCAACGTCCCTACCGACGAATAACGCCGACGACAGTGCGGGACCCACATGATTTTTGGTCAAACGAATGGGGTGTCCGACATTTTGTTACCGACGTCAGGTCGTCGGTAATGTAATAATTATTTAACGCATTAATTAGATTAACTTAATTTAGTCAACGAAAGTCAAATTTTTTTGTAAATGGTGCCGACGACATATAGTCGGTACCGTTTGAAATTAGTCACCACGTGCGTTATTATGCCGACGACGTGTAGTTGGCACCGTTTGAAAATAGTTAATATGTGTATTATATTGTCGACGTCATATAGTCGGTACCGTTTGAAATTAGTCACCATGTGCGTTATTATGCCGACGCCCTGTAGTCGGCACCGTTTGAAAATAGTTAATATGAAAACCTGCTCTGGCCTTGTCTGGGTCGAGCCAATTCTAGATTAAAAATAATTATTACAGTTACAGATAGGGTTGGGTTATAAACACGGTGGCTAGTTTTATAGATCAAGTTACAGATAGGGTTGGGTTATAACACAAGCTGCAAGTAACAAACCACAAAGAAACAAGTGCAGATATGTCTCGATCACCATTTTACACACAACAGGTAATCACCATTTTACACATTAATAAGAGATAACATTAGGCTCAGATTATAAGCTGTTTCACATAACCAAGTTAACTCATATATGGCTGCAACATCGAAAGTTGCAAAATTAAGTTTTATTTTGCCGTCCAGTCGGAAATGCCACGCCAAAATCATGTTTTATTTAAATCATCATTGCCTTATCTCAGTTTTTTTTTTTTAAATAACAAACTGCTTATCAAGCATATAAGCAGTTTGTTATTTTCAGATTCATAAGCACTTTCATCACCCCGTTAAACTAAAAAAGTAGCCACAGTGAATATAACCCAACCCGTAAAGTATATAATAACGGGGTCTAATCTGAGCCTGTGTGCAAATGGTTTGCTTGTGTGCAATAAGTACATAAGCACTTTTTTATCATAAGCACATAAGCAGTTTGCCAAGAAACCACACAGAGCCTGTGGACTGGGGTAGGCCAGAGCAGGTTTTCATACCACTAAGAGGTGTCTGTTCTCCTGATTAAAAATTCTAGATTAAAAATTCAACGCAGCCTTGTCTGGGTCAAGCCAATTTTTTGTCGTTTAGCGTATGGTGCCGACGACATTGAGTCGTCGGCATTGTGCTCGTCGCCTGTTCTCCTGATTCTTGTAGTGCATCTTTATCGCCCGTAGCCCTGTAAAACACCATCAACAAAAATCGTACGATAAATATTAGACATAGTTCGTATACGTACGTACATAATATTTAAAAAAACAAGAGATCTGATCGCATAGTACAATATTTGATATTTACATATACTAAGAAAAACAGTCTAAAGAGTGACCCATTAACTCGAAAAATGTATTAGCTAGGTGGTATACATGCGAGTAAATGATTTTATAAGAAAAGAACACTTTTAATACTGTGTATTCTATACCTTCGAGAGAAGGTGAGTGGAGAAAATGTTCCAGAAGTGTCACGAGCAGCATAACCATAGGCTTTGATTGGATGCTCAGATTCTGGTGATAACGCCATTGTTGTTAAAGCTTTGAGTTGATGCTTCTTAAAACAATGTTGTTGGTTGATGAGGAGTATTATGGTGTGAAGGAGAAGGACAAGAGTTTATGGGGTGGTATAAAACAATAAATAGAGTGTGGTGGAAGAAATTTATAACCATTATGACATAGGCAGTGGCGTATACGAAGTCACCAGACATAGACAGTGGCGTCACAAAAATAGAATTTTTGTAATGAACGCGCGACGTATTCAACAAAGTTGGCAAAATTTGATGAATCTTGAATATTCAATGGGCGACGTATAAAAATATATATATATATATGGGAAGTGATTTGCTCACTGCTAAAAATTATTGAGACACTCATTTTAATGCTTCACTTGGTTATACAAAACTCACACTTTGCTTTATCCGCTTGTATGGTGAGTGTCTTAATCAATAATTTGAGCATGCTAATCACTTCCCTATATATATATTACAGTATCATTTAGAGAAACTATGATTACTATTGGTTACTTCTATGTCTGCGCGTTCATTATCTCAGGGCCTATTATCCTTATAACAAAATGAAAGAAAAAGATACTCGACGCTTGTTGATCATGAAACAAACTAAAAATAGTTACAACGAGGTGAGAAACCCGCGCGTTACCGTGGGATGTTTGTATATGCAAGTTAGCCAAAACATATTGGCAACCAAATTTGTATAGAAACGTTGCGTCAGAGCACGATTTTGTGCACTCGAATTGAAAAGTTGGTGTACGTATACTTTCAAGCATTCTGAGACAAATGTTTGAATAATTATGCAGTTCTAAATTTATAATTAAAATGTCATTCAAGGTTTTGCGAAGACTTTTCTAAAATACCTTTGATAGATGGCATCATACAAACTAAAATACATGAAACATTTACAATCCTATATTTCAAGATGGCATTGCAGCCCATATAACCACCTCCCGGCGCACCCGACTGCTGCAACCACACCCTGCTCAACTACTCACTTTTCACCACTTTTTGTCACTAACCTCAACCACACCACCTGGCTTCAGCCCTTGTGTAGCTCGGCTGCTTTATTCCTTTTCGGACCAAAAGCATGTGGGTACACTGCAAATAAACAAACTTTTTGGTGTTATTAAGCATGATACAAAACTGGTAAATAGAAGTATACATAAGCAATTTCTTCCAATAAAGACACGCAACAACGAAATAACAAAAGCATGAATAAGCTTGCTTGCCTTCAGTTATAGAATAATTAGTTTATCTTGAATGCTTTCATGAAAGCTTGGAGTTCCCAAAAACCGAATCTTTTCACTCTAGTCTTTATGGAGCCAATCCCTAAATGACCTAGTGATTCTACAAAATATGCCTATGATCAGTCCTAACGATGCCCGTCTGTTTTTGAACGTTACTTTGTCGGCTGCAATGATACTTTTTCCGAAAACAACAGCAAAACAACCACAAAAACCACCAATAGACACAAAAAGCATTTACATTTTCAGTTTTCGTCATATTTCGTTAAGTGATTAGACATACTTCATTGAGACAAAAGTGGTTTTAAGCAACAATATGAAAAGAATTTTCAAAACCATCAATTGACAATACTTCAAAAATAGAACATATTTTCATTCCGAAGCAGTGATAAAGTACATCAAATAGAATAGGCAACATTTATCCATTTCAAGACTAACAGACCTGAAAGATAACACCTATGCAGTATTCAAGAAAGAAAGGGAGTCAAACCTGGACCAGTAACAAATCCATATGGTGCAAACTTCATGGATGACACGCGGGTCAGATGAAGCACCAACGATCCTGGTGATGAATCCTTCTTTTCTGCAAATAAAAAAAAAAAAGCCATGAGTGTACATAAATTAAAGAACAGTTTAAAAGAAGCATGATGCAACAACGCAACGTGTTTACCTGTCTGGAGAAAAGGATTTGTATGTGCCTCCAGGTTGCTTGAAGTCGTTATCCCTCTCAATTGTGAACTGCATTATGCAAGCACATTCAAGTTAGAAGTTTAGAGCAATCAAGAGGATTTTAGAACAAATATTTCTCGAAGTAATTTATAAATGAGTATGACAGTTTACTAATGCTCTTGCCAATGCCTGAATAAACAAACAGATGAATAAATTCAACACATGTCCGTGACATTTTTTTACAGAACACAGTGGTAGGTCAGCAACAGTTCTTTATAAGTTAATTCTATAACATATTCCTCCATATCCATCCAAAATCCTCCCAAATCCTAATCAAAGTTATTTAAAATGGACAAAAGCTAAATACTTTACCTAAATAGATGCAGAAAAGGGTTTTCAGAGCTGTGAAGATTTACAACTAATAACCCGCATCACCTAATTCAAAACCGCTGAATCCTCTATGCCTACATTTGGGATTGCATTTTAGGCAATATTAAACATATATTATCAGCGCATACAATTTTACTATACGATAGCTATCCACTTCACATTTGGGATTGCACGTATATGGGTATGCTTGACTGTTTGGCAAATTTGGTTTATAAAAGAACAATGAAATCCATAAACTACGTTTAGTCAAACTACAACACTCCTCACAATAGAGGTAATTTCAATAGAATAACTGAATAAGTATCAACCCAAATAAAATTTAGAAAAGCAACTTTTGACCCCTAGATAATTAAATAATCATTATCAAGTTTTGTTTGGAGGTAACCCAAATTTGTAAAGCCTCAAAATTTAGATTGTGTTCTACAATGTAGGATAAAATACTTAATTAATTAGCAATTAGGGGAGTGTTTGGGATTGCTAATGTTCAAGCGCTTATAAAGTCTGAAGATTGTGTTTAAAAGTTAGATAAGCAAATACGCTATTTTATCCAGACACTGAAAATTGTTTATTTACACCATAACATATAAGCATATTAGCAATTAAATAAGCAGTCTAAAACACTCTCAATGGCAAAACTTATAAATCATGTATAACCTCATAGCTGAATTTTTACTCTGCAAGTGATTAAACAAGGGTCAATGTTTCTTGCAGTTCATTTGATGTATATTTTAAGATACATCAGTAGCTTTATAACTTTTCAGAGTAGACCTAACTTATTTGACACGGGAAAATGCAATAAGCCAAATAAATGCAGTAAGGAAAAGAAGAACCTCTAATTATCATTTACTGTAACAATGGATTCACCATATCATTCAACAAATTGCAACAACCGAAGCTGCAATAAGACAAATCAGCGAGATAGCATTCAAGATGCACTAACCAAAAAATTGGCTGAAGTGGCCTGCAAGTGAGCATTAAAAAACAGAAATGAAATGAACAGCACAGTTTCATAACCAAAATTGACACCTGGAGAACTGCTTTTGGGTTTGTGGGAAGGATTCGTTCAAACACTTGGGATGTTAATCTTAGTAATGTGTTTGGGATATTTATGAATGAATGTGATTTAGCATGCGGAATTTACTAAAACACACTAAAGGAACAAAGGTGGTGAATAAGTAAATGAGAATGAACACAACATGAATAACACAAAACGATTCAATATTATTGTTGAAATAATACGGGCGATCTAAACTATCACCAGGATTACAAGTGTAACCTTGAATCTTTGATACGTGAAAGGGTTTAAAGATGGAAGTTATGCATGGAAAACTATGGAAAAGATGTGTCTAAGAAGGTGTCTTAAGGGTTCCTTTTATAGTATAAGGAGCCCTTATTACAAGTGGTCAAGTTGCTTAATATAATATATTAGAGGTTTATCTTATCCTAATATTACACCTTTCAAGGTAAAACACTCCATTATATCTACTGAGACTTCTGTACTACTTCTACTTAACGTATAACTTTGTACAAAGACTAATAATACAACTAAATATCTCTAAATAAAATATAACAACTTGTCGTGAAAACTGGCAGGACCTTCTTTAACTAGCAGTACCTTCTTACCCAGAAGGTACTGTTAGTATATCTTCAACATCAGCAAAACTGAAGAGGCAGGCTTAACTATCAACTAGCAGGCTCTTCTGGCAGACTTTTAACTTTGTGCATTTTATTCCCAACAATCCTCCCCTAAACTTGTTATTCCCATTTAAAATAACCAAGTTTCTTGTGAATAAAATTCATACCTTGAGGATTTGAGGGAACTCTTCCAAAAACTTTATCTATTTCTCCTAAGGCTTTCATACTGATCAAATATGCTCTCTTTCAATCTTTTGACTGCATCAGTTTCTTCTTCACACAAAAGCTTGTTGGAGATCAAGACTGATAATACTTCATAGCTTAAAGGATACTCCTTCTCACCTAGCATAAAGAGCTCTATTCCACTCTGAGTGGAAAGATGATGAACATGACTCAAGCTGAAGTATTCCCATGTAACAGATAAATCATAGTAAGGAAATTTCCAATGTGTATCAGTAGGATTTGGATCATACAATCTGTTGAACTCCACCCATAGCTCTTGCTCCTTTGCATCAGGTTTATACTTGGTTTTCAGCTTCTCTTGAACTAATACCCATAATTCATCTAAATCCATTCTGTTACATGCTCTAAGTAGATTTTCAAAGTTCTTGAAATTCTCAACCTTGTTTCCAACTCTTGTTATCTTCCATGCTTTGCCAAACTTGTCATTGTAGATTTCCCAATCTATGACTGGATGCCTTGCATGTAAAGGTTCAACAAAAACAATTTGTGGAACATGGACAACCATTTCTTTTGTCTGAACAGGAGGCAAGTCTGCTTTCTCTGCTTGTTCCTTCTGATCATCTTTTCTTCCTTTGGAAGGCCTTTCTTGTGTATCCATGAGAAAACTGGTTTTGTTTCTTCTGTAAGCCTCTAAGTATAGAAGCTTTAATTCATCAAAAGATTTACCTTTGAGTTGACGATCTTTCATGTTCACTTCTCTTTTCAGATATATCTTGAAGAATTTCTTCTGATCTGCCTCAGAATGAGGCATTTTAAATCCTTTCTTCTAATTCTTCTGGATCTGCTGATAGACATCATCCAATGCCTCTTGATTGTATTTCTTAGTGATGAAATCATTGAGCTTGATTGTCATTTCATCTGAGCTAAGAGATTCATCACACACCAGGGTATAAGCTTCACCTCTTACAATTGGATCAATGGAAATAATGTATTGCAGCTGAGCATCAAACTTTTCTTGCAGCATTCTTGATTCTTCTTCAGCCCCTATAACTTCTTCTTTATGAAGCTGTTTGGACAACTCTTCATCTACAGCCAATTGTGCTTGCTCTTTCTTCTTCAACTTTTTAGGCTTTAGTTCATCTTCAACCACAATTTTCTTGCCCTTGTCTTTTGGTGATGATACTGGACTTGGAGCAGCAGATTGTTCATTAGAAACAAGAAACCTCCCCTGAGGCTGTAACCCCCTTTTTCTTTTGTAAGACACTTGATCAGAACCTTTTAAATTCATAGCTAATAGCCTCTGAATCACAGGAGGCTCTTGCTCTGCTTCAGCAGTATCTTGTTCTATTTCAGCAGTATCTTTCAAGCTAACAGGCTCTTTTTCTTGAGTAGCAGGCTCTGTTTCTTGAATAGCAGGCTCTTCATCAAACACTTGAGTTCCTTCATGAAACTGAAATTGAATCTCTTCTTCATTTTTAGAACTACCCATCCTCCCCTTTTTGGAAGAGAGACCCAAACCCTCTGCATCTGAACTTGAGGAACTAGAAACAACCAACTGAGATGTTCTTTTATCCTTCAACAATTTCACCTTCAACTCTAATTTCTCAACCCTCTTAACTAACCTAGTTTTGATCTCTGTAAAATGTTTGTTTTGACTTTCAAGAGTAGTTTGCAAGTGCTGCACTTGCTCCTTTAATTCCCTGATAGTCTGAGCATCTACACTTTGTTGTGGAGGAGATTGTGGTGGTGAGTTATGGTGTGATAATGATGGTGATGTTGCAGATGGTGTTTGTGTTGGTTGGTGAGATGGTAATGGAACTGGTGATGGTGGGGTGACTGATGGTGCTGTTGGTGTGAGTGATGGTACTGGTGATGAGTGGGATGGTACTGGTGATGGATGTGGTGATGAATGATCAGATGATGTGGATGGTTCTTCAGAATGTTGTGGTAACATTTCCTCAAAAAGTAGTACTTCTTCTCCTTGAAAACCAATTTTCATGTTTGAAAACACCTTGTGTGTAAGTTTGGGAGTTTTAAAAGGTTTGTTTGGGGGAAGTAACAAATGTTTGGATTTGTTGATGAGGCACTGAATGAACCTTGGGTACATCAAAAACTTTGTTTCACTGTCCACATTTTTAACCAATCCTTCAAAAATATATTTTGAAAAGTTGAATTTCTTGTTTGTTGCCAGGCAAATGATAGCTGCAGCCATGTTACCACTAAATTGCTCCCATGAGGTTTTCTTTTGGCTTAAACAATGAAGGATGGTATGAATCAAAAATCTCCATTGAGGGGTAAAATGCTTTTTAAGAAATGTAAGCTTTGTAGAAGTTACATTATCTCCATTTTTGTCAAATTTTCAAAGATTTTAGTATCAGGTAGTTGACTAATGCCATCTGACTCATCCAAACGAAGATGTCTTCTAATGGATGATTCGGTAAAAGTCAAGGTTCTACCATCCATTTTGACCATTAACTCTTGAATCCCATCCCTAAGAGTGTTAACTTTAGCAGTTTGCCAAAATTGTAAAATTTGAGATTCAAAAATAGTGGGATTCACGAGTAAAGCAAACCTGACATAAGAATTGTTTAGAAAATCCACTGCTTGATGAAAAGTTTCATAGTCATCAGACTTTTCCAAAAATGCTAATTGGTTGTGACGTTTGACAAAACTTAGACGAGCCATGGTGAAAGGTTTGATGAAAATTTTGATTTTGAAGGTGGGATTTTATTGTTGTACTGGTAGAAGATAAAAGGTGAGTGTGAATTATGATAAGGATTGATTATGAGAAAAATGACTTTTGACCGACTATAAAAGATATGGATAAGTAATTGAAGAGGCGGTCAAAAAGATCTTTTATTATAATAACTATATCCTTAATTCGAGGAAAACATGAGAAATTCACAAAAAGACCCTTTAAAAACAACGGCTATATTTTTAACCTGACAGACTCAACGGCTATGTAGCAGTACCATCTTACTCTACCAGTACTAAAATTTGAACTACCAGTACCTTGTTTTTAAAATAAAACTTGGCAGTCTCTTTGAAATTTTAGAAAATATCCCTTATAGTTTTTAGCAAACTATCAGTTATCAACGGATTTGATAAGTCTTTACCAAGAGCCGTTTGCTTTGGACTAGTCAGCTCTTTAACATTTTAAAAACTGGGTGAACTGATTACCTTATAGTTTTTAGCAAACTATCAGCTATCAACGGATTTGATAAGTCTTTACCAAGAGCCGTTTGCTTTGGACTAGCCAGCTCTTATGTTTTTGAAAAACTTGGTGAACTGATTACCATTTCCACATCCTGATTTTGTTAGCAATCTTGAGTAACCTAAAATGGTTAGTTGTAAACCAAAAGAACAGAGTGCAAAGCACTTGTTAAATAGCATTGTTAACATTTAAACATCAAGATGAGGCAAAACAGAGCAAACTTTGAACTAACAGTACCAATTTTGTACTGACAGTACCTTATGACTAACTACCAGTACCATGTTTAGAGGCCAGAACTTGTTTATTTATATACAAAACACATGTTTTTCAAAGATTTATCATACCAATACCTGCTACCAGGTATTTAAACCTACCTAAATCAAAAGCTTTGGTGAGAAGGTCTGCAAAATTATTTTCAGAATCAATTTTGACAACTTGTATTAACCTTTTCTCATTGCAATCTCTTATGAAATGGTGTCTGATTTCAATGTGTTTTGTTTTTTAATGTTGAACTGGATTTTTAATGATACAAATAGTACTGCTGTTGTCAATGTAAATAATGGTGTTAAGAAAATTGTACCCATAGTCAAACAATTGATTCTGGATCCAAAGAACTTGGCCACAACAACTTGCACCTGTAACATATTCTGCTTCAGTTGTAGAGTTGGCCACCATTGTTTGTTTCTTGCATTGCCATGATATGAGTCTGCAACCAAGAAATTGACATCCACCAGTTGTGGATTTTTTGTCTAAGGTTGCACCAGCATAGTCACTATCTGAATAAGCTACCAAATCAAAAGATTATTCCCTTGGATACCATAGACCCAACTTAGGCTGGCCCTTGAGGTATCTGAAGATCCTTTTGACTGCTGTGAGTTGAGAAACTTTTGGATTTACTTGAAACCTTGCACATACACATACTGAGAACATGATATCTGGTCTTGATGATGTAAGGTACATTAGTGACCCAATCATTGATCTATAGTTGTGCACATCAACATCTTCACCCTCAGCATCTTTGTATAACCCCTTTTCTAGATCCATTGGTGTACTTGTAACCTTTGAATCTGCAAACCCAAATTTCCTTAGAATCTCAGCTACATACTTATCTTGGCTGATAAATATGCCTTCATTTGATTGTTTCACTTGGAGACCCAGAAAGAAAGTAAGTTCCCCCATGGAACTCATTTCAAACTTACTATGCATAAGTTTTTCAAACTCTACACAGAATTCCTGATTTGTGGATCCAAAGATAATGTCATCAACATAAATCTGCACCAGAAAGTTGTCTTTCTTGGTTCTTTTGATGAACAAAGTTGGATCAATCTTACCTCTTTGAAATCCATTTTCCAATAAATAGAAAGCCAATGTTTCATACCATGCTCTAGGAGCTTGGTGTAGACCATAAAGAGCTTTGGTAACCTTGTGCACCTTGTCTGGATATTCTGCATCAATGAAGCCTGGAGGTTGAGAAACATACACCTCTTCTTCAATAGTACCATATAAAAAGGCACTTTTGACATCCATTTGGTAGACAGTGAAACCTATGAAAGAAGCATAGGCCAAGAATAGCCTAATTGCTTCAATTCTTACAACTGGAGCAAAAATTCTTCATAATCCACTCCTTCTTCTTGAGTATACCCTTGGGCCACCAATCTGGCTTTGTTTTTTTTTTTTTTTTTTTTTTTTTTTATCACTATTCCCCTTTCATCTTTCTTATTTCTGAAAACCCATTTGGTTCCAATTGCCCTGTAACCTTTGGGCAAATCAACCAGTACCCAAACCTTTTGCAGTTTGAATTGAAGTAGCTCTTCTTGCATTGCTTCAACCCAGCTTGAATCATCTAAGGCTTTTGTAATGTTTTTGGGTTCTACTTGAGAGAGAAAGCATGAAAACAGGCATATGTGGGCAACTTCATGGTTCTTTTCTTCATACACAGCTAGGACAAACCCATCTTTGTCTGAAGATAAGACTTGAGTTCTTGTTTTAACACCAGAATCAATGCTGCAATCACATTATCAATGGAGTGATCTTTGAGAATTCTTGTGTTGTGTGTTGTAGGAACATCATAGGAAATTGGAAGGTTTCCAATCCCTACATCTTCTGGTAAGGAATCATCTGATAGAACATTTAATGGTTCAGCAGGACCAATTTGTGAACTGGCAGTACCATCTGTTGAACTGGCAGTACCATCTTGTGAATTGGCAGTACCATTTTCATTTTCAGAATTTTGTTGATTCCCTTGATCTTGAGTTCCATGATCATCTTCAACACCTTCATTTGTAGTATTTGAAGGCTCTCCATGACTTGAAGATGAATCCAATCCTGTCCAAATTGGCATCAAGATGTAATCTTGATCCTCAGTTGTTTCATTATTGTCTTCAAAACCTGCATTATCATTAGTATTTGTACCTGTGACAGGCACATAATTCATAGATTCTGAAAGCTTATCAATGTCAAAACACCAATCTGGTCCAGTGCCTGCAACATTTGGTAGTTTCTCTTGGAACTCTATGTGCAGGTTTTCTTCCACTAGCCTAGTGCATTTATTATACACCCTATAGGCCTTACTTTGCAAAGAATACCCTATCATGTAGCCTTCATCAGCTTTTCCTTCAAACTTTCCTAGATGATCTTTGGTATTGAGAATAGCGACATGACATCCAAAAGGTCTCATAAAACTTAGAGATGGTGTTCTACCAAACAAAAGTTCATAAGGAGTCTCTATGAGGTTTAATCACAAGAACCCTATTCTGTACATAACAAGCATTACCTACTGCTTCAGCCCAAAATGAAACAGGCATTGTTCTAGCAGCCTCTATAAGTGTTCTATTTTTCCTTTCTGCTACTCCATTTTGCTGTGGGGTTCTAGCTACACTATATTCTCTTTTTATTCCTTTTTCTTTGCAAAATTCATCCATAACTTTATTCTTGAATTCTGTCCCATTGTCACATCTAATTACTTTTACTTTCTTATCAATTTGGTTTTCTATCCTTGTAATGTAGGACTTAAGGATCTCACTTGTTTCATCCTTAGTTCTTAAAAAGAAAACCCAAGAGACTTTGCTGTAATCATCAGTAACTACAAGACAATATCTTTTACCATTCAAGCTATTCACAGAAGTAGGACCAAAGAGGTCCATATGAAGCATGTATAAAGCTTGAGAAATTGAGTTATGGGTCTTGGACTTACATGAAGCTCTATGTTGTTTGCCTTTTAGACAATCAACACAGGTTTGATCATTTTGAAAAATCTTTTTGGGTAAACCTCTAACCAAATCATATTTTGCAATTGTATTGATTGTTTTAAAGTTTACATAACCAAGTCTTCTATGCCAAAGCATAGATTCATCCAATGAGGCTTTTGCTACTAGACAGGTTAAACTCTCTTTAGGAACAATGTTCTTTAAATCAACAATGTACATATTGTTCTTTCTAGGGATTTTAAGAAGAATCTGATTTTCATCAGGAATTTTAAAATCAGGAGAAAGTACAATGCATTCAGTGTCAGTAAAAAGAACATTGTTCTTTGTGTCACACATTTGTGAGACACTTAAGAGATTAAACTGTAGTTCTTTCACAAAGTACACATTTTCAAAATCTAATTTACTGGTTTTAATTGTACCTTTACCAGTAATCTTTCCTTTGATTCCTCCCCCAAAGGTAACATATCCTCCATCAAATGATTTGAAGTCTATGAGGTAAGACATGTTGCCTGTCATGTGCCTTGAACATCCACTATCTACATATCATTGATCTGCAATATCATTTGAATGTTCCTGCACATGTATACACATATTGGTTTCCTTGGGGTACCCAAGCCATGACTGACTTGGGTTTGCCTCATGCATCAATGTAATCAAACCTTTTTAGGACTGTTGAAGCACCATTTGATTGGAGTGGTCTCCAAATCCAACATGCTGAGGACTTAACAGCATTTTCATTTTTAACACATTTTGTGGTTTTTGGTCTAACAGTACCAAATTTGCCAGTACCATTCGGTTTAGCAGGACCATATAGTCTAGGAGGACCTTTTGGTTTTGGTCTCCAGTCTTGTGTTTTAACCACAAAATTCCTTTCAATATGACTTTTCAAAACTTTTGGTGTAAGTTTGAAAGTATTAATTGCACCCTTATTAGTGAATTTTGGGTAAACAGGCTCATTTGGTCTAACATTATGATTGACTTTTGGTGTGTTAGATTTCACAAAACCTTTTCTGGGGTTTGTTTTATTTGTTTTAGACCTTGATGTACTCCCATAAACCCAATTGTTACAATAAGTATGAGTATGATTAAAACTACCACAGTAATAGCATGCCTTATTGTACAAAACAAAGTTATCACCAAGTTGATGTGACTTAAGATTGTTCCAATTTCTTTGACTACCTTTAGGTTTGCTATTACATTTAGCACAACATTCAACTGTTTTTAGAACAACTTTAGTCTTTGTGAACTTTCTACACTTTTAGGACTGATTGGTCCTACTTTGCTTCCTTTCTTAGAAATAGTCTCTTTTCCATTCTCATCAGATGTACAACCTTCAATAGTTGTAACATCTGAGCTCTTATCAGTGAGCACCTTTTCTTTGGAGAGTGAAGTATCACTTGTACTCTCAAAAGGTTCACTATTTTCTACAGGTTTTACTTTTTCTAGTGGTTTATTTGTGAGTTCATGTAAACCTGATTCAGCAAGATCAAAACCTGGGGGACAGGGAATTCCTCTGTAAGGAGGTGGACATGTGTTATATCCAATCCCAGATTTGATTTTCTTGTTCATTTGGTTCTCAACTATACTTTTAGTACATGCAGAAGCATTTTCTAATGTTGTAACAGTTAGTTGAATATTATCTTTTGCTTGTTTCACTTTAGCAAACTCAGTTCTTAACAGGTTTATTTCAGCATCTTTAAGAAGTATGTCTCTATTAAGAATAGCTTTTGTGTCAGAAAAGGTGAGTTCATTTTCTCTAAAGTGAATTATCTATTTTTCAAGTTTGGACATACCACACTTATGATTAACTAGGTCTTGATGAGTTTTTCTTTCTTCTACTTTCAGTTCATCATAAAGTTTTCTTAAGATTTCTAGTTCTTTAAAAACTTCATAAGTAGCAGAACATTTAGTAATTTGTACCTCAGGATTGGAGAGAGCCATTAAAGCTATTTCATTTATGGATGACTCTTCTTCACCCATAAAGCTCCAATCAAAACCCAGCCCATCAATAGCTACCAAAGCTTTTGTTTCAGTGATGTCCACTTCCTTGCTCTTTTTCTCATTGTTTCCCCTGTTCTTGTTCTCAAAACCTCTTCCCTTATCACCCTGCTTCTTTGGTCTTCTACATTCTCTTGAGTAGTGACCCTTCATGTGGAAGTTGTAGCACTCCACTTTAGACTTGTCATACCCAGCAGGTTCATTGCCATTGATGACAATCTTCTTTCCAGTCCTCATCAAATATTTCTTAGCCCTCATGCTAAGAAGTGAAAGCTGCCATTTTATGTCCATTTCTTCAAAATCATCATCACTGATCTCTTGAAGATCTTCAAAGGTCAATGTGGAACCATTGTGTTGTGATGTTAGGAAAGCACAACCAATTGTTTCATCTAAAATGGTTTTGGTACTGCTGGAAGTACTGGCAGTACCAAAATTTGTGTTGGCAGTACCTTCTTCTCCACCATCTTTTTCTTCATCAACTTTCTTGGAAGTACCATGAGATGACATAAATTCCATATTTCCTGAGCTTGAACTAGTAGATTTCTTTAGTTCATGCTCTACTATTTTGAAGTTGCTGTAAAGATCATTGAGAGTCATGGAATCAATATCTGGTTTGTTTTTCCAGACAATGACATGCATGGCCTATTCAGAGGGTAGACTTCTAAGGAATTTGGAGTTTAAGTCTTCTTGAGATATTATCACTTCATGAATGGCTAACTGACTAGAAAGCTTTTGTAGTCTATTGAACATGCTGTCCAAAGACTCATTTGGTATGGCTGAAAAGTTTTCAAACTGTTGTTTTAAAAGTGTTTTCTGGGTTTTCTTGGTGGCATCATTACCACCAAATCTAGCCACAATAGCTTGAAAAAGGGTTTTAGCACACTTGTATTTGTTAAAGATTAAAAGCTGGTCATTTGGAATAGACATGAGAAGCATACTCCTGGCTTTAAGATCATTTCTCTTTTGAATTCTTTCTTCAGCGGTTATTGGGTTTACTTGCACAGTTGTGACAAGTGCATTATTTACTGTGGAGGTGGTGGTTACTGGTTTAAATGAGTTTCCTTCTTCAATAATCTCCCAAAGTGCATAGTCTTGCACTTGGAAGTATTGTTCAACCCTCAGTCTCCACATCTCAAACTCATTCTGTTTGAGTAATGGAAGTTTTGCAGCCACATTGGTTTGAATATGCTCAACATCCATTTTTGCTTTGTTCTTTTATGTCGTAAATATCAGCCTTGCTCTGATACCACTTGTGGGAAGGATTCGTTCAAACACTTGGGATGTTAATCTTAGTAATGTGTTTGGGATATTTATGAATGAATGTGATTTAGCAAGCGGAATTTACTAAAACACACTAAAGGAACAAAGGTGGTGAATAAGTAAATGAGAATGAACACAACATGAATAACACAAAACGATTCAATATTATTGATGAAATAATACGGGTGATCTAAACTATCACCAGGATTACAAGTGTAACCTTGAATCTTTGATACGTGAAAGGGTTTAAAGATGGAAGTTATGCATGGAAAACTATGGAAAAGATGTGTCTAAGAAGGTGTCTTAAGGGTTTCTTTTATAGTATAAGGAGCCCTTATTACAAGTGGTCAAGTTGCTTAATATAATATATTAGAGGTTTATCTTATCCTAATATTACACCTTTCAAGGTAAAACACTCCATTATATCTACTGAGACTTCTGTACTACTTCTACTTAACGTATAACTTTGTACAAAGACTAATAATACAACTAAATATCTCTAAATAAAATATAACAACTTGTCGTGAAAACTGGCAGGACCTTCTTTAACTAGCAGTACCTTCTTACCCAGAAGGTACTGTTAGTATATCTTCAACATCAGCAAAACTGAAGAGGCAGGCTTAACTATCAACTAGCAGGCTCTTCTGGCAGACTCTTTACTTTGTGCATTTTATTCCCAACAGGGTTGAAAAAAATAGGAAAGTACAATTTTATAACCAATAATCGAAAAGGACAGTAACAAAAACACAAAGGTCCCAAACTTTTACCTCATTCCAAATTATGGGTTGTAAGAATGAGAGTGGCGGGACCGTTAGAAACCTCTTCCAGCATAAATGAAGCATAACCACTGTAACCACCATATGTTTCATTCTTCAGTGGTGACCATCCTTTAAATGTTTCCCTTGCCACAACAGTCAAACAACCCGGACAACCATATGTTTCTGTTCCACCATTACCGTCACTAATCACTCTCTATCTTTCCAGTTTAAGTACCCCCACCATTCCTCTCACCCCCACTCTCAAACTTCACAACATTCGCAACCGTTTGCACACTTTGCACAAACTGTTGCGCTTTGCACACGTTAATGTTGCAGGTCCACGTTCGCCACGTGTTTCTCGCCAACCTCAACCACCCCACCTAGTTTCAGCCCTTGTGTAGCTTAGCTGCGATGATCCTTTTCCGAACGAAAGTATGTGGTCACACCTGAAACGAAAACATCAGACCAATTATATAAGAACATGTGATACTAAAACAATCATACAAAACAAAAACATCAAACCAATTGTTAGTGTTAGAGGTGCCAAGCTTGGCTGGGCTGATTTAAGCCGTAACTGTTGTTTAAAAAAGTAAGAATAAAGAAACCAACGTGACTTTGAAAGTCTGCTACCATACTTCTTTTTGTACTCAGCGAATACAGCATTATGGAGAGTCTGGTGTCTTCAGTTCATGCACAGAGGAAAGAAGAGAATCATAGTCAACAAACGATTGTTCAAAATTATATTTAAGCTAAAAAAAGTAGCTACAAATTTTAGTGTTGGAGGTGCAACGTTTGACGGGGCTGATTTAAGGCGTCATGCCTCAAACATGGCAAATGTGTATCGACCACCTAAAAAATTAGTCTTTGCCATTCCAATCCATGTTTTCGCCATTCCAGACCTGAATCAACATTTTTAAAATAGAAAATAGTCACATACCGCCCCATGCCCATATATTCCATTCTCCACTACCTCTGCAATATCAAACAAATACAGAAGCATAGTTTGCATTAGCATGTACCTTGGCCAACTTCCATGGCTATCTTTAAAATTCATAGGCTGGAATACCAAGTGACTTATGAAATCTTCATTCCAGCCTAAATACCATGACAGTACGTTGCCAACTTCCGTGGATGACCTGCAATTGCAACAAAGAAATGCATTATAAGCATCTCAATTTATGGATGACATGTAATTGCAACAAAGAAATGCATAGCTAAAAAAAAGTGAGACCCCAAAACTTTATGGTCAAACCGAATTAAAAAAAAGGTAGAATATTTTCACCACAGCTAGCTCAATATAGCCAAAACAACCTCATAAATCCTAAAACTAACACACACCCATAACGCCACCAACCAATAAAGCCACCAACCAAAATAGGTCACATTAGATTAATCAAAACATAAACAAACTTGTAAAAAAATACCTTCAAGAAATTGAGAAGATAAGCAAGTTCCCGCCATTGCTGGAGAATATTTTGTTGAGTTTCAATCCTGGAGACACAACCAAACTGTCTATTTCCAAGTTAATTAATGAATACCCAAATGTGAATATAACCATAATCTAAAAGTTACAAATACCAACGGGCCATAAATAAATATCATTTAATCAAAATATAAATAAACTTAAACTCCATTCCAACAAATGAAAACATAGAAACCAAAACCCCGATTATTTTTTTTTGTATAAATCTGAATTATTGAATACACATAAATTAGGTAAAAAAAAGCTACCTGATGATTTTTCGAAAATCCATTTTAGCAAACCAAAAACCCATTACAAAAAGAAAAATTATTTGCATAAAACTCGAAAACAATATCTTAAGAAGACCATTCCTCGTGGACCATGTTTGGAATCGATCATTCAAGCTGCAAAAATAAGAAAAAAAAAAACTTAAAAAAATATAAATTAAATAAAATTAAACCATAGAAACACCTAATTCAACCTGCAAAAAACTAAATCCTCCAAAAAATATGTGCTCCGATCATTTGTGGATATATTTGTGGATGTGTGTGTGTTTGTGTATGTGTTTTACGATCTGTGGAAAACGCGGATGATTGTGGATCTGGGGGGATCTGTGGAAATCATGGATGATTATGGATATGTGTGTATTTGTGTGTGTGTGTGTGGTCTGTGGCTTTGTGGTTTGTGAGATGTCGAGAAGGATCCAAAGCACAATAAAATAATATTATACAGCTGTAGTTGCACCAACACTGTATCAACCAAGTCCCAAATATTAGTATATAGGTATAATAAAAGCAAAAAATTAATTAATTAATTAATAAAAATTAAAAAAAAAAACAAAAAATAAAAGAGGCGTGCAAATATGAAAATAGGGGGCATAGATAAGTTACCTTACTTCCTTTTACCTTTCATTGAATGAGAGCTATATCTTGACCTGTTTAAAACAAAAACATGAATAATATAATAAACTTGATCAACTTTTCTAAACAAAAAAGAATTGCATACATATACTTTGATACATGTAGAATATCATTTAACAAGTTATTATATCTATGCACTGGAGCATATATATATATATATATATATATATATATATATATATATATATATATATATATATATATATATATATATATATATATATAGAGAGAGAGAGAGAGAGAGAGAGAGAGAGGATCACATGCGGATTTTGGATTTTAGTGCGGACATACGGACAAATATGGACCGTCCATGCAGATCTGATCTAGATCTAATCACACACACATCACACACACGCGCTATTATCGCGGTACCAATTGACCATGCAAATGATTTTTTTATTTTTTTTCCTTTTGAGGGCTCCTTACTATTGTTGTCTTTTTTCATTTTTTTTATTGTTGGGATCATACTTTTGTATTTTAGTCAAGTCTCGGTCATTACCTTTTGTAATAGGTTGCTTAATTATTTATTCTACTTAGTTTATGTTACTAGGCTTTAGAATGTAAGTCCATGGGCCTTAAAGCCCACGTCCAAAAGAAAGGAGGGAGGAAGGGATTGTTGCCCTACTCCTCCTCCTATAAATACAAGCTTATGTAACATTTCTTATTGTTGGTTATTTGATTATCTTAAGGAAACTCTTGCTCTTTCACTTTTCATATTGTCTCATAATCAACCATCTCTCATTCTCATCTTATTTCTTTCTACATCATACTTGTGTTTGCATAAATGGTGACCTAACAAGTGGTATCATTCGCCAAATATAGATTGAAGTGTGTTTCTTGGTTTGAACGTGGGTATTTGGTGCTTATTCTTCATCTTTTTGCATTTTTCTTTGTTTCTTTCACTCAAATCTTGAAGCTTGGACAAGTTTCAAAGTAGATATAGTGATTTGAAGCTTAGTTTTTGCATAAAGTTGTGATTTTTTAAGGTTTTTAAGGTTTTATAGCTTCTTTGATATTGGAAAACTAGTTTTTGGTAGCAAAATATTCAATAGTTAGTGTTTTCTAAGTATTGGTGAAGTTATTTGATCAAAAGTACCTTATTTCTAAGCATTTTTCTTCAAAAATTTGAGATTTTTCAAGTTTCTGACCAGTTTACGCGTAACTAAAGTGAATAGTACGATTCTAAAGCTGTCAACAGTACTTTTTGTCCTTTCTACGAGTAACTTTTGGCTAAAACCCTTTTCTTACGAGTAACTTAGGTCAAAACCCTGTTCTTACGAGTAACTTTGAGTTCCTACGCCTAATTCTTACGCATAAGTGATTCCTACGCCTAATTCTTACGCGTAAGTGGGAATTCCTACGCAGAAGACAGATCCTACGCCTAAGATTTACGCATAAGTCTATCTTACGCGTAAGTTTCAGTATCTACGCTTAACTTTCAACAAAGATCTTCTCCTTGTGTTACGGTGACTCAGTACTTCCCTAGCTTGGATAAGTTAGTGGAATACTTCGACTTCGGATATCTTTCAAGCTTGGATAAGTTTGGAAGATTTGTTTGGTTGTTTAACCTTACGCATAAGTCTAAAACTTACGCATAAGCCAAAGCTTACGCGTAAAGAGAAAACTTACGCCTAAACTCTTTTGTTTACGCCTAAACTACTCTTTACGCTTAACCTACAAGTTTACGCGTAAGATTATAGTTACGCGTAAGAATTCAACTTACTCCAAGGATTTTGGACTTGCTCAAAGGAACGTGCATTTCAATCTTCTACAAAGATCCATTTCTACACAGGTATTCAAAGATGTCTCAACCACCTAATTACTACCTCCCTCATTCTCAGAAACAACAACATCAGCAGTATCAGCAACAACAATACCATCAGCAACAACCGTATCAACAACCTTCACAATCACACGTTCAACAAAAACCGTTTAATCCACTACATCATTACCTAATGATGCAACAACATCAAATCATTCCTCAACAACAACCATATCAAATGCCACAACAAAACACTCAGTTTTCCTCCAAACAACCTCACTGGTTTGACAGAATGTGTGAAGTTATTACAACTCAACAATCCCGACATGAGGCAGGATCACTTGAAACACCTCCAATGCTGACACCTGGGAACTATGTTCAATGGTCAAGTCGATTCTTATGATTTCTTGAATTAAAGAAACCTCATGGGAAATTCTTGAAGCAAGTGATACTTGAAGGACCATTTGAGTGGCCAACAAGATTTGAAGTTGGTGATCCAAATGCTGATCCTCCACGTCCTCCTGGTGATAGACCTCTTCCAGAATCTCAACTCACAGAAGAACAGAAATTACATCGTGAAGCTGATGAGTATGCAATGGCTTATATACTTCAAGGAATACCAAATCCAATTTATCGAAGCGTCGATGCTCAGAAAACAGCCAAAGCTATGTGGGAACATGTCCATCTCCTTATGGAAGGCACTCAATTGAACAAAGATGATATGGAATCCAAACTCTACATGGAATACATAGACATCACAATTGAACCAGGAGAGTCACTTTAATCCTACTATCATCGTTTCACAAATGTGGTCAATGATCTGGAACGTCACAAAATCACAGTACCAAGGATAGCAGTGAACTCCAAATTCGTCGGTAGTCTTGGTCCAGATTGGCACAAATATGTGACATTTGTTCGTCAAACAAAAAATCTTCATGATGCTCCATATGGTTTGTTGTATGATTTCCTGAAACACCATGAACCTGAAGTTGAAAAAGATCGAGCCCTACGAGGAGGATACACACCAACACCAACACCAAATTCTTTGGCTCTCGTAGCTCAATCTCCCTATGCTCCACCACCAATGTCAAATCATGCATATGTTCAAGAGCAGAACTACTTCAGTTATCCACAATCTTCTACCTCGAACCAAATGGTCCTTTATGATTCATCTCCACATAATGCTTCTACTCAACTCGTTCCATTAAACAACAATGATACAGTGTATTACTCAAATTCCAATGACGATGACGATGATGACTTTAACACGTTGAATCAGGGACTTGCTCTTATTGCTCGTGCTTTTAGCAAATTCTCCAACAAAACAAACAACTGACAACGGTCATCTTCTAACACAAGGAATCAAGCTGTTGTCAATGATGGAAGAGTGGAAATTCAGAATCGTAGCTATGGTCGATCTGGTTCAGGAAGTTCTTCAGGAAACTTTGGGAATGGTCAGAGGTTTAGTAACAATGCGGGGTTCAGGAACAACTCAGGGTCTTCTCAACAAAGGTCTGAACCAGTTGCAACTAGGAACTCCAATATAGGGAATGCAGTGTGGTGCTATAATTGTAATGAACAAGGTCATATAGCGACAACATGTCCCAAACCGAGAACTCGGGGCAGTAAGTTTCACAAGCAGGCATTACTCATGGCTCTTCAAGATGAAAAAGATGGACATTTCCCTGAACAAGACAACAACTTCATGGCAAATGTGTACAATGATGATGATATGGAAGATCTGGAAGCCAATGCAGCTGTGATGCTTATGGCCAACATGCAGGAACTTCAGTTTAATGATTCAGGTCCAGTGTATGACACTGACGGCTTGTCTCAGGTACATGACCAAAAAGCATGCCTAATACATGAAATAGCCTCACCCTCTGCTTCTGAATCCGATATGGCGCAAGTTGTTCCATCTAAATCATCTTCATCTTATCAAACAGATGAACAAATAAGCACAGTTGTCATATTTGATGATGACACAGTTGTTTCATTTGATGATCCTATTGAGAATGATAAACATGATCATTTAGAACAACATGAACCATCATTTGATCCAGACCCTGAACTAATATTGTTATCTAAACAATTGAATGCACAACAATTGCAAATCATAAAATGCAACGAGAAAAACCAAGTTTTAAAAGAAAAAAATGCGTCACTTGCAAGAGATATTGAATGTTATAAAATTCAACTTTCAAATCAGGAAGACAAAATTAAAAATGCAAAAAGTTTTGAAAAAGCTTTTCAAGATTCTTACAATAAAGAACAAGATCTTCAACGCAAAATGCAAGATTTAATTGAGTCAAACGGAAAGTTGATTTCGAAACTCGAAAGTGAAAAGTGTGAATTGAAAATGCAAGTTGAACGTCTTCAAACAGTTCTTTCAAAAACAGAAACAGAATTGTCAAATTGCAAAAAGGAGTTTTGTGAACATAAAATACGTAAAAGGAAGTATATAGATGACTTACTCGGTGATATTGTTGATCTTGAAAAACAACTCAAAGAATTTCGTCACATTGTTTACAAACACGGGAACTCTGTCACAGCAATTCAGAAATTTGCTTTAAAACCGAGACCCGATAAAGGATTTGCACTTTGCGATTTCAAATCAATGTTTCTTCACACAGCATTTAAAGAAAATCCTATGATTTACAGTATAGATCACATGTTTGATAATAAAATTGTACGTGCTGTTGTTTTTGATACTGAGGAAGAAGAAGAACTTGAAGACGAGAGTCGATCAAAAATGAGTTATGTTCAATATTGGACACCATATGACTATTCAAAAGCTCCACCTCTTTCTAAATCTTTTGTTACTCAAAAGGAATTACCTGAGAAATCATGGTTTGTCGAAGAGTCATATGTTTCATCCTCTAATGCGGCCCCTGTCCAAACTGTAGCACAAATAAATGGTCCTTTACCATCATCCGGTGAACTTACACCTTTACCAAAAAGTTGTCGTGTCTTAAACTATTACAAAACTTTTATGGAAGACATCGAAATTTTGGAGGAAACAATTGCACGCAATTCTGAAATAAAAGTTGAAACTTTTCAATCCGCTTACGAGCGAGAAAAAAGAGATATTTTTCAAAAACAAATGCTGCCAATTGTCAAACACCTCCGTCTTTGTGCTACACGTTGGGATCAGGAACTTCAAAACGAGGTCAAAAATATGATAAACGTTTTCAACTCAACTGAAAATGAAATTTTGGCTCAAAAGCAAAGAAATCGAGTTTTAAAAAATGATGCTGATCGACTCTTGGAACAAGTTCTCAATGCTGATATTTTGTCTGTTATCATGAATGATCTCTATAAATCTGGTACTTCTATGCTTATGGATGATCTTTGTGTTGATAATAACTTGTTGAATGAGGAAATTGAGACACTCAAACAGGAAAATGATAAGTTGAGAATTACAAATGATGATGTGACAAAACAGTTCTCAAAAGAAATTTGTCTACTCAAACAGAGGATTGAATGGTGTCAAGCTCAAAGTCTTGAACGGGAATTGAAACTTCAAAATCAAAATATTTCAAACTCTTGTCAACTTTGCAAAAACAATGAGTCTTTCAAAAGTTTGTGTCTCAAATACGAGCAAGAAATTGCGGATTTAAATATTGAAAATGAAGCATTTCTACAAAACTACAAGACATCAAATATTGCAATGGTATACTTGAGTCAAATATTCAGGATAAGAATCACATCATCATTGATTTGAAACAGAAAATTAAGATACTTCAAAAAGGAAAGTTTGTTGACACCACGGTGATAGCACCAAGAATGTATCAATTAGACAAAACTGATAAAGGAAATGTTGTTCAAAACACTAATGTTGATAACTCCACTTCTACAGGACTAGTCTCCACTAGTAGCGTTAGCAGACCTAAGCGAAAAAGTAAAAAGAAGAATAGGCTCTGGCAACGTAAAAGAGGATCACTAGAAGCTCAAGAAGTAGAAGATCAACTTAGGAATTTGAATAAAACTGATGTTGCCTCAGATTTAGATTCTAATCTGGAAAATTGTAATCAAAATCTAAATGTAACGAATGATGAACCTTTGAATGTTTTGAATATTAATGCATCTTGTGTGTTTTGTCGTAAAAGTGTATCATCTGGTGATCATACAAAATGTATTGCTAATTCTCTACTTAATCGTCATAAGAAACGTAGGACACACATTCCTCTTAGGCCCACTACTGCCTCTAAGTCTATCTTAGGAAAGCCGCCTTCTACGGTTTCTAATAAAGTTGATGTTACCCCCATAAGTGCAGAGAACAAATCTAGGACTCAGCCAACCACTAGTGAATTCACCATTAAGAAAGCTCAAACTAGTTGGAATTGGCAACGTTGGTTACAACACAAACCAGACTTTAAATGGATTCCTAAATTGTTGTATACATGTGCTTCTAACCAACAGGAACCCGCAGTTTCTTTGGGTTCCACCCTTACTTCTGTTCAATCCGTGTCTTCTTCTTGTGATGCAGGTGGTGCAGATTGTTCTCTGGATTGTTGATAGCGGATGCACCCGACATATGACAGGCAATCTCAAACTGTTGCAAAACTTTGTCTCAAAGTTCATTGGTAGGGTCAGATTCGGGAATGATCATTACGCTTTAATCATGGGTTATGGTGACTATGTCAGTGGGAACATTGAAATCAGTCGTGTTTATTATGTGGAAGGCCTTGGACATAACCTTTTCTCTGTTGGTCAGTTTTGTGATGGGGATCTAGAAGTCGCATTTCGTGAGAAAACCTGTTTCGTTCGTGACTTACAGGGAAACGATCTCATGTCTGGCTCACGTGGTTCTAACCTTTATACAATATCAATGATATGATTGCTACTTCTCCGATATGTCTTCTCTCCAAAGCAGAATCGACTAAATCTTGGTTATGGCACAAACGTCTTTCGCACTTGAATTTCAAAACTATGATTGACCTTGCTCGTTATAAACTTGTTGATGGATTTCCAAGATTCCGCTTTACTAAAGATCACTTATGTCCAGCCCGTGAACAAGGAAAAAGTACTCGTGCTCATTTTCCTTCAAAACCTGAGCACAGTACGAATCATGTTTTACAATTGTTACATATGGATTTGTGTGGCCCGATGCGTGTTCAAAGTATCAACGGTAAACGCTATATTCTTGTAATTGTGGATGATTATTCCAGATGGACTTGGGTTTATTTTCTACGAAGTAAAGATCAGGCTCCTTCAATGATCATCACCTTTCTCACTAAAATTCAAGTTCGACTACGCAATACGGTACGAATAGTTAGAACTGACAATGGAACTGAATTTAAGAATCAGACAGCTAGAACTATGTTGATTAATGCTCAATTACCAGATTACTTGTGGGCGGAAGCTGTTTCAACTGCATGTTATACCCAAAACCGTTGCATGATCACAAAACGCCATCGCAAAACACCTTATCAAATTGTTCACAAAAGGAAACCGAACATCGATTACTTTCATGTATTTGGAGCACTTTGTTATCCGAAAAATGATCGCGATGATTTAGGTAAACTTAAAGCAAAGGCTGACATTGGAGTGTTCGTTGGATACTGTGAAAATTCCAAAGGTTTTCGGATATGGAATCGTCGTACAAGAGAAATTCAAGAAACCATTCACGCTAATTTTGATGAACTCACACAAATGGCTTCTGAGCAACACAGCTTAGGACCCGAATTCAACCGTCTTAACTCTCCGGCATCTTCGACTGAATCATTGCCACTCAACCGCAAAGAATTAGAAACCTTGTTTGCTCCACTATTTGATGACACAATTGAATACCGTCCTACTGAGGTCTCACCTAATTCCGCTGCTCATCCTGATAACATTCCAGTACCAGACTCACCTCAACAAACAACTACAAGTGTTGAGAGAGACGGTCCTCCAATTGTATCACCATCTACAGCAGAACAAACTGGTTCTAACTCCCGCCATTCAGCTGAAGATCCAACACCATAATCAGTTCCACAACCCGCAGAGCATGATCCTGATGCGTTCTTTAACCCGTTTGCACCGGCTCCTACAGTTCCTGATATAGCTGAGTCGTCAACACGCAATTTGGATCCTGCTAACATGTGTGATACCTATCAACTACACCCTTCAATACACAAATGGACTCGAGACCATCCACTAGTTCATATTATTGGCCATCCAGATGCACCTGTAATGACAAGACAACGACTTCACACTGATGGAGAAACTTGTATCTATGCACTCACAGTTTGTCACGAAGAACCTAAGAACATTAAAGAATCAATGACTTATGACAACTTGATTGAATCTATGCAAGAGGAATTTCAGCAATTCATAAGATTAGAAGTTTGGGAATTAGTTGAAAGACCCGACGGAGTCTTTGTCATCGGGTTAAAATGGATCTGGAAGAATAAGCTTGATGCTGAAGGAACTGTCATACGCAACAAATCACGCCTGGTAGCGAAAGGATACTCCCAACTAGAAGGACTTGATTTTGCTGAATCCTTTGCTCCAGTGGCTAGACATGAAGCTGTTCGGATCTTTTTGACCTATGCTGCACACAGGAACATGGTGGTTTACCAAATGGATGTCAAAACAACATTTCTTAATGGAGAACTCCGTGAAGAAGTTTATGTTAGCCAACCAGACGGCTTCGTTGATCCTGAGCGTCCTAATCATGTTTACCGACTCAAAAAGGCACTCTATGGACTTAAACAAGCCCCACGGGCGTGGTATGACAAACTATCCACTTTCTTGCTGGCCAATAAATTTTCTAAAGGATCGGTGGATCCAACACTATTTACAAAAACCTACGGGGAAGACTTACTTGTTGTTCAAATATATGTCGACGACATTATTTTTGCCTCAACAAAAAGAAGTTACTCTAATGATTTTGCAAAATTAATGAAAGATAATTTTGAAATGTCCATGATGGGTGAACTTTCGTTCTTTCTAGGACTACAAGTTCATCAATCACCCCGTGGAATTTTTATAAATCAGTCCAAATATGCTCTTGAAATTTTAAAGAAACATGGAATGATGTCTTGTGATACTTATAATACACCAATGGGCTATACCACAAAACTAGATGTTGATTTACATGGGACTCCTGTTGACCCTACCAAATACCGAAGTATGATTGGGTCACTCATGTATCTCATAGCTAGTAGACCTGATATAGTATTTGCTGTCTACATATGCTCTCGTTATCAGTCCAAACCAACTGAAAAACACCTCAGTGAGGTCAAGAGAATCATTCGATACATAAAGGGAACCATTAACTTGGGAATCTGGTATCCGAAGGATTCTGGCTTTGAACTAATTGCTTTTTCAAATGCTGACCATGCAGGATGTTTAGACACACGCAAAAGTACATCTGGTGGATTACAATTTCTCGGAGACAAACTTGTGTCATGGCAATCTAAGAAGCAGGATTGCACATCACTGTCGTCTACAGAATCTGAATACGTAGCCATGTCTGCTTGTTGTGCTCAAGTCATTTGGATGAGATCACAACTTAAGGATTATGGCTACCTATTCAACAAGATTCCTATCTACTGTGATTCCTAAAGTGCAATTGCTATCTCCTGCAACACAGTACATCATTGCAAATCCAAACACATCGATCTCCGATATCACTTCATCAAAGAGCATGTGGAAAAGGGTACCGTTGAACTTTATTTTATTGGGACTGAATACCAATTGGCGGCCTTACTTACCAAATCCTTGGCACCATCAAGGTTTGCTAGTCTAGTTCACCAAATTGGTATGCGATGTTTGACTCCAGAAGATCTGGAAAAGTTTTTAAAACACAATTGATCGTCAAACATCATAACTATCCTTTGTATATATTTTTTTCAAAAACAAAATACAAAAATAGAAAACCAATCAAAAACACAAAAAGATTTTTGGTTCTTCTTTCACTCTTTTTTTTAAAAAAAAAAAAAAAAAAATGCAAGTATAAACCATATCTTCCAACACTATTTTATAAAATGTCTTCAATTATTTAAAACAAGTGTTGAGGGGGAGGAAAAGTAATTTTTCAAATTTCTCAAAAATATATTAACTTTTATACTTGCATTTTACCAAAAATAAATACGTTTTATCAAAAGTGTTGATTCAAAAAGTGTTTCGGGTTACTCTCCTTGACCAATATAATAAATTTTTCAGTATTTTTTGGACTACTGTCTAAGGTCGAGGGGGAGTACCACAAGTTGTTCTTATCATATCTTGGTGTTAATTAACGAAAGTTATATGTGATAAAGTGTTTAGGAATTAAGAATAAATGTAAGTTAAGGTTAAGGGACCAATTGTGTCAATACATGATTCTTATTTTTAACCTTTGGTCAAAACCAAACCTTGACCAAGCATTTACTCCCACCTGCAAAAGTAATAACTTTTTCACCTACACGATCAACGACTCACAATCATTTGAATAATCCGTGCATCAATCTTCAAATCTGTAAGTGTAAACATGTTTTGATCATTATTTCAAACAAGGGTTTTTAATTTCATAACAATCCAACGGTTCAATTTGTGTCAATCGATTAATTATTCTTAGAGTTGTGCGTAAATTTAGAACCCAGAAATTGTTGATGTTATGATTAAAATAGTTGTTGGGAAATGGTCTAAGGGTGATTACAAACATGTATTCATACTCTAATTGCACCCAGAAACCCCAAATCGCCTTATTTTATTTTAGGGTTCATACGTGTTCTTTAGGGACTTTTTATTCTGAGTGTTATTGTGTCAATTGATGATGGGGATTGTGTTCATGTATGCCTAGGATCATGCTACTATGGTTTAATTGTTTCAGAAACGTGTAATTGATCAAGAATCATAGGTTTAGGGTTCATACGCACTAGCAGTAATGATATTTTGTTTTTGTGGTCAATTAGTGTTATAACTTGGACCATATGCTCCTTAGGGTGTAAGAAACACTTGCCCTATGCTTAGTACAACCCAGAATCATGTTTGCTTGTGATTATGATTGTGTGTTCATACGGTTCTACGCGTATCTCATATAAATGCATGTTTACGCATAAAAATGGGTATTAAGTGTGTTAAATTGAGTATTGATCAGTGGTTGTGTGTTTTACACTTTTAGGAATCAAACAACTGTAATTACGCAAGGTGATTTTCTGGAAAACAGCATGTTTACGCGCAAATCGTTCATCCTACGAGTAAGATTGAATCTTACGCGTAAGATTCGACACGTGGACAAACTTTGTCTTGGATAAGACAAGGTTTACGCTTAAATAAGAATTCTTACGCATAAGTTTGACCTTACGCACAAGTCTTGAACTTACGCATAAGTCATAACCTACACATAAGTTATACCTTACGCTTAAGGGTAATCCTTTGCATAAGTTCAATTCCTACGCCTAAGATTTATCTTACGCGTAAGATTGACCCTACGCTTAAGATTCACCTTACGCGTAACTTATAAGTTTACGCGTAGACTTTGCACTTACGCCTAAATTCATTTCTTACGCTTATGTCATGTTACGCGTAGATTCTTCATGTTACGCGTAAACTTGTCCAAATCAAGAATTTTTCTAAGTGTTGTAAAATTTACAAAGTGTAACTTCTTGTAATGATAAAATTGTGTTGTAACTTAATTGTTAGAAGTTTCTACCTTGTGATAAAACACAAGTTTGTCATATATCAAAAGTTTTCACACACACAAACACCCACTGATCAATGTATAATATGCAAATCAAGTAATTTGATGTCTTTGCTAACAATGTAAACCATTGCCATGTTTGTATTTGTTTGTGATCAATTCAGATGGCAGAACACAATGACGTTCCATACGGACCAGAACCCGAACCTAAGCTTTCATGGGAAGAGACATTCCCAGATGATTACACCAGGAAGATTGGAAAGAACAACCTCCGTATCAACTTCAACAAAATGACTTGCAACGAGTCCTCATGTATTGTTGTAGTGGATGCTCTTCTATATCACCCCAACAAGTTGTTGTTCACCAAGTCTGCCTCAGTCTCCTGCTTCTACATCCACCAGTTTTGGCATACACTTCAGCTAGATCTTGGGGAGGCTTCCTTCACCTGTATGCTTCATATCCGTCAGGTCACTGTGGACATTGATATGCTCAGGAATGTACTTGGATTACCAGAACTCGGCCCAGATGAAGTATATGATCAAGTTCCCACCGAAGAAGAGCTGATAGCATGGTTACGGGATATTGGGTATGACGAATCAGAAGAAGTTATTACAAGACATTCTAGGGTCAACATTAGATACCTTCCACAACCATGGAGAACCCTATACATTCTGATTGCCAAGTCCTTATCTGGCAGAGATTCTGGCCATGAACACCCAAAGCTCCCACACCTCAAACTATTCTGGGCAGTGGCTAATGTGAAGAAAGTTGATTATGCCAGCATCATTTGGGAAGACCTTGTGTGGCACATTCAACACAAGACAACCAACATTCCATTCGTCCGCTTCACAAAACTACTCATCGAAAGCTTCCTTCGTGAGTATGACGATATCCCACAGAGACTTGATGACGAAGATAAGCACACGTTCAGAAATGAAGATACTCTCAGAGTCATCAAAAGACTTGATACCAGCACACGCAAGCAAAGGAAAGAAACTTCCCGATTGTCTATTGAATGCCAAAGTGAAGGTTTGCAAGAATTACAAGTATTATGAACAAGCTCTTAAGGATGACAAAGTTGGTTTCCTTGACGAAGTTGTTCTACCCTCCTGCATGCAAAAGAAGGGAAAGAAAAGCAGTAAGACTAGGAGCTCAGGCAGTTCCACTCAGTCTAAGAAGAAGAAGGGTACTCTCAAGAGAAGGACTCCTGCCAAGAAACCCGCATCCATTCCTAAACCTGGGTGGTTTCCCTCACCACAATCTCCTCCAAAACAGTCTGACTCTGAACAAACCGAATCCGACAAAGGTCCGGTTTACAGGGAGGCATTTGCCAATATCACCGAGGATGTCAACCTTGATGACATTGATGACAAAGACTTGACCTTCGAAGATTGGAATAATGACATTGATGAGTTTGCTGACAATGCCGTATATCCATCATACCTTAATCAAAGACCATTCACTGAAGCTCAGACAATTTTGGAAGAAGAAAGGATTAGGAGAGAGAAGATGAAAGAACCAATGACTGCTGAACAAGAGTCTGTAGGCCTTTCAGTCGAAGAAGAAAATGAAAGGGCTCTCAATCTGGGTCTCCTCCACAGCCGAATTGATGCATTCAATGCTGATCTACCTCCACCTCTAGTGTTCTCTCAAACCACCGAAGCTGGCGAATCAAGCAACATTCCTGAGCCTACCACAGGGATCAACACAGACTTGGTCGTTTATGACAATCCCTTGGTATCTCCCACAGATATTGAAATGACTAATGCTACAGCAATGGGGGAAGAAGAAGAGGAAGATCCCATGGATACTGATGCTCCAAGGTTGATGACTATGGAAGAAATGGAGCTCAGAGAAAGGGCTTAGGAAGAGGAATTGAAGAGAAAACAGGAAGCTGAAGAGGCCAGGCTTGAGGAGCTTGCCCAAGCAAAACTGGAAGAAGCTATCCGTATGGAGGAAAGCAGGAAAGCTGAAGAAGCAGCCAAGCTGGCTGAAGAAAAGTTGAAAAGAGAAGAAGAAGCCAAGCTTGCTGAAGAACTAAGGCTTAAGGCCGAAGCTGAAAGACTGGCTGATGAACAAAGGTTAGAAGAAGAAGCAGCCAAAGCAAAGAAAGTTGATCAACCAGAACCACAGAAAGGAGATGACAAAGACCTTACCACCATCATTGAATCCTCACAGTCATCACCTCCTGCATCCGAATCAACACACGACAAATCAATCAAGAAACCAAGCCCCAAAGCCTCTGCTGCATCAAAGTTACTTAAGTCAGCATTCAAAAGAGTACATGAAAAGAGGAAAAACAGACTGGAAGATCAGATTGCTGCATTAGTAACCCAAGTTGCTGAATTGACAAAGCTGAACTCGAACGTCCAAGAGCTGCAAGACAAAGTTGACACTTTCTTAGCTAAAGACGTACAGGAGAACTTGGAAGCCACATTAGCAGCTCAAGCACAAGAGTACATGGCACAACACTTAGTTGCTGAGTTGAAAGATCTGCTGGCACCCATGAGAGATGAACTCACCAAGTTCGCAGAGCAAGCTGTCAAGAAAGTAATCCGATCGACAACATTTACTCTTCGAGCTGACAAGTCTACTGCTCCACTACCAGGGCTATCTTTGGATGAATTGGAAGCTCAACTCTTAGACAAGCTGGCAAGCAAGTTCACCTTGACTCCTGAAGAAGCAAAAGTCCTGGAAGCATTGAAAGACAAGATGAACAAAGAAACTTGCAGCACAGAGGCCGATAAACTGAAGCGTCAAAGAGATGATGAAGACAGGGATCCTAATTCTCAGGCAAAGAAACAGAAACAATCCGAAGGACCCTCATCTCAATCTAAAACACCGGTCATCCCTCCAACAACAACAACCTCCTCACAACAACCGAAGGCATCATGTTCTGCTCCCAAGGCACACAACCACTTTGAATACACCGGTGGTGACGAGATTCCTCAACCCGATGAAGTTCCAGAACCGTCCCCTAAGAAGAAGAAGAAAGATAGAAAAGGAAAGCATCATCAATCTAAACCGGATACCTCACCAAAAGGCACAGAACCAAAGAAACCGAAAACCGTCCTTAAATGGCTAGACCATGACGATAGTGCTGAATATTCCTGGTTTGAGAAGATGATCAATTCGCAACCACCTCTTGGAGACAATCATGAACCTCAAGATGGTCGAACGGTGGAATACGCTCAATTGATTCAGCAAAAGTTTAAGATGAAAAAGATGAATAAGAAAGAGCTGCGAAGAATCAAGAATGATGCTTTCAATCTTCTGAAAGATCGGTCTGCTAACTCAATCGAACTTGAGTATCATCTGGAAAATATTGCTCGAGCTATGTCAAGCAATATTGACTGGATCAACCCTGAATCTTATGTCGATCCAGTCACAAAGAAAACCGCACCCTACATTACTGACTGGTCCAAACCGCTACCGATGATTGGGAAGCCTAAGGAACCAAAGATCCCGTATAAGTTCTTCTTCAACACAGACTTGGAATTTCTGAAACTTGGCAGCAAGATTGAGAAGTACGTTACCTCACTCGCCTTTCTCCCTGCAGCTCGATATCTCAACAATGCCATCGAAGAAGAAGCTTCAGCATTATTCGTTGACAAAATTGTTGAATATGACCGGAATGCACTTTACGGCATACATCATTGGCCAGACAACCGGGCACAGTACTATCAAAGCAGCAGACTCAATCAGACAATGGGCGATGTGACAAGTGATTTGAAGATAGTCTCGATTCAGTTTATTTCGACTGTCACTCACTTTGGGTACCCCTTCCTCAACAAAATCACATTGAAAAGACTTGATGAAAAGGAGTACGATATTTCAGAGTCAGACTTTCCACGACTACTTCTCAATGACATCGAAGACATGTACCTGCTCAAAGTTCAAGGAAAACTCTGTGGCTTACCTAAAGAGATGCAGCTTGCTTTTATCCAAGCTCTCCTAATCTTCATCAGGCAGATAGTCATCAGAGAAAGAGTATAAGATCTTCAATTGGGAGTGGAAAGTTACCAGAAGAAGCTCAATCTCACCAAACCCAACATGTTCGACATCCCCGACCTTCCAAAACTACCTCAATACACCTTGATCAGGCAACCATTTGGGTTCACCTACCGCAGCATAAACAGTCGCAACTGCTTCATGGCTTACGACGAAATACATAAGTTCTGTGATGAAACCTTGAAGTTCGTCAGAGATGGAATCAAAAGCAGATTGGATGACATTGCTCTGGGTAAATCTAAAAGGTGGAAAACCAATGAGGCCAGGGATGCTCGCAGATTCATCTTAAGGATTGAGAACAGATTGAAGCGCAGGGATCAGTTTCAAAGGTTGGAAAGTTATGTGGGAGGCAGACAGAAGTTTCCGGTGTTGACATTTCAGAGACCTGATTGGTAGAAAATTGTAAGATTTTGATTTGATTTGTCAAATATATACTTCATAATGGCTTGTGCACGCATTACAGTGCACAACCCGAACTTGTAAAGAAAGGACCCTGAGGTACGCATCAGTGCCTCAATCCTAAATATAAGGAGCGAAGGCTTCATACTTTTGAGTAGAATTAATCAAACATTTATGATTTTTCATAATTCTACTCAAAAGGACAAGTATTTCACCTCAATAAGACCTAATCACTTGTTGAGGGGGAGCACTTGTCAAAACAAAAATACTTTGCTCAAAATCAAAAGTTCTTGGTGAATCTCCCCGTAAGACTCAAAAGGCATATTTTAATCTAAAAGATTGTCAAAAACATCATTTTATATGCTATTTTTGAGGGGGAGAAAATGAAAAAAAAAATGATTAAAATATACGAAGTCAAAGCTTAAAAGTTGTATCATGTGCGAGCTAGACTCAGTATTGACCCAGGAATTGACGAGACAATAAAATTTAGTAATATCGAAAGGACTTATCCTCGACGGGTAATAACATCAAGTTAGTTACTAGAGCTAGTTGTCACCTAAAAGCTGACAATGAATCTCTTTAACTAACCACGTAAGCGTGTCTCGAAAAGGATATGTCTTAGTAGAAATGTACCATCTCGAGAAACTTTCTGTGGACTTGACCAGGCCGAGTAATAACTTCAAGCTAGTCTAACTAGTGATGTAAGCGTGTCTCGAATCGGTCTTGTTCACGGAAAGTGGATCAATTCAAAAGTGCTTGCTCCTCCCGCATGTGCAAATTTATTAAATACTTATGAGCACATATGCAGGGGGAGCCCTTCAAAAGTGTACACAAAACTCTCAAAGTGTTAACCAAAATTATTTATCACAAACACTTTGAGAGATTTTCAATCAAAGGTTTCTTGGCTACTGTCGGAGTTATAAGGTGATTAAGATAGGAATATCCGTCCTATGATCCGCCAGAGCCAGAGGGATCTACCCAAGGACATCTCCCATAGTTAGAATTAGAAGTCCTTAGGTATGATACGAAAAAGGAGAAAAGAATGAAATGGAAAGAAGGAGTTGAAGAATTAAAAAGAAAAGTAAAGAAAAGGGTGAAAAGAAATAGCCCTCCATATGTTCAACCTTAGGGCAGACACCGGGTTCAATACATATGCTACTGGTTGTTGCAAAAGACAACATCGGTATTGAAGACAAAGTTGTCATGGACCCAGTGATGCAATGCACTAAACCTTCTTAACCACTCAAGTTCTCTTAAAAGAACTTGTTTCATTCTCACGAGGAACCAGCGTAACCTATCGACCTATCTCTTAGAGACGGTTGATATTGAAGCAGGAGACCCCTCCCTAGTCTCCGCATAGGAAACCTAGGTATGCACTTATAGAGTCTAGAGCCTTGAGATACATCAAAGATCTCTTAGGAACACTTAGTATTTCTACAACTGGTGTTCTACATCAATGGGCATCAGTTGTAAACTATCGAGTCCTTCGCAGATCTTAGCAATCTGCCGAGAACGTTTATGAGAGGATTACATAAGTATTTCTCAATGATTGAACGAAAATCCTGCCAGGGTCAACATCTAACAGCCCTGACAGCAGGTCACTTCGGTAACCTCTTAAGGGTTACGCTTAGTGTTTGCGGTGGTTCCATAGCGGTCTACAGTCGTGGAGTGATCCCCAGCGACTCACCCAGTCATTGAGCTACTTAGTAGGTCTCGTAAGCTCCTTCGGGAGTATCTGATATGGGAACGGCCAGGATAAGGATTAGAGGGAGTCTTCACAATATGCTGTTGATGAACTCTAATTCCTTATCCGTAAGTACCGGTTGTTTTATTGCTAACTGTTTACTCGCAGGTACCTCACTTCCATGATGGTAGAATCCAACATGCTCATACATACATCTTGAAGTCAAAGAAAGCTCCCCCAAAGATCTTAACACCTCAAAGTTCAAAGAATGATTCTACGACAATAAAGAAGAATCTACAAAGTTTAAAGACTAAAGATCTCATAGTATGAAAAGGAACTTCGTGCATGTCAAATTCCGAAGATGTATGAGTATGTTGGAATGGCGGATAACCACCATAGACGCTGGAGTGACGAACGGCAGACTACTTCATGACACAATCACTACATCATCATCAAAGAACAAAGACAAAGAGCAAAGTACATTCATTATCATTCAACCATTTTGAAGACGTCTAGAGTTTTACATGTCACAAGTCAACAACAAAGATGAAGACGTCAAGCAACCGTGATGACCGACCCTTAGGGGGAGATTGTTGGGATCATACTTTTGTATTTTAGTCAAGTCTCAGTCATTACCTTTTGTAATAGGTTGCTTAATTATTTATTCTACTTAGTTTATGTTACTAGGCTTTAGAATGTAAGTCCATGGGCCTTAAAGCCCACGTCCAAAAGAAAGGAGGGAGGAAGGGAGTGTTGCCCTACTCCTCCTCCTATAAATACAAGCTTATGTAACATTTCTTATTGTTGGTTATTTGATTATCTTAAGGAAACTCTTGCTCTTTCACTTTTCATATTGTCTCATAATCAACCATCTCTCATTCTCATCTTATTTCTTTCTACATCATACTTGTGTTTGCATAAATGGTGACCTAACATTTATTTTTTCAGATTTTTCTGAGCACTTTTTTGTTTTTGTTATTATGAGTCGTACCACGATATTAAGAATATTATGAGTTCTACTGTGATATTAACGATATTTACTTAAAAAGTTACTTTGATATTTGTAAAAAAACTTAATATCACTATTTTTTTATTGCGATATTAAGAAAAGTTACGGTCATATTAAGAAAATTAACTTTGATATTAAGAAAGCATGATAACTATGGTGATATTAATGATATTATGTGTAAAACCCATAAACTTTTGAACATCTGAAATACCCAAATTACCCTCAATTTTAAACTTATGTAAAAGACGAATAATAAACTCAAAGCGTTGAAATGTATTTGAATCTCAGTAATCAAAAACCGTAATATGCAAACGATATACGTTTATATAATTCGTGAACTTATAATAAATAAAAACGTAACATTTGAAATCCGAAAACTATATAACACATAAAACATGTCATGTGGGCCGACTCCTCTAAGTTGTGTACAAACGTATGGGGCTCAAAGAAACATCTAAGTTCGTGATTGAAATTAACATTAACTTGGTCTCTAATTAATCCCTAATTTTCTGCTAGTTACCATTTTTGCGCCTCCCCATTTCTTTCAGCCGAAGATTACCTTTCCACCTCATTTTTTTCCTAGTCAACTACCACACAAAAGAAATAACAAAACCTAAAAATCCTAATAACTAAATGGCGGCATAACTTCTTCTTTGAACCGAGTATCACAAAAAAAAAAAAAAAAAAAAATTCTATTAACCCTAAACTAAACAACCCAAGCGGCGGCTATCTTTCTTTTCCTCCATTTTTGTTCGACGAAGGAAAGTGCTAGGGAGGGTCTCGTTGATGGTTTCTGCTGGTGTTGGTCGTGGCTCACATCTGATTCGATAAAGGCTTGGGTCGCGGTAAAGATTAAGGCCTGGTTGTGGAGTGTGGGTTCGACTCGGTCTTTGTCTCTTCTTCCTTTTGATCACGCTTCTAGGGTAAAGATATCAAACCTTGTTCGATTCTCCTCTTGTCATTAACATGTCATCTTAATCATTAATATGAATCGGCTAGGTATGCATGCTTGTTTTCGATCAGAAAAACCCGCATAAAATCACAAATATATATGCTCTAGCTCACAAGAATCGGTTTAAATATGTATATGTGTATGCGATATATACCTTGCATGAAATAATAAAGTTGTCTCATATGATAACAAATCGAATCTTTAAACTAAAATGAGATTTGGCTAAGAATGCATGCATGATAAAACTTGAGTTTAACCTATTGAAAAGAAAGAACAGAATGCATGTTTATTTGAATATATATTAGGGTGTGTCGAGCATGACTGTAAAACTGACATGGAAATGATATATAAAACGTGTATATGAGTGTGTAAATCAGAAACCAAAAAGAGTGGAACATAAAGGTTCGTTCGGTCTCGTTATTTTCCTGTGAAGTCGTACTTTATTAAATATGTATTTATACATACTGTATACGTGATAGGAAGGGATGAAGGGTATGCATGTGTCATAAAGTGACTAAAAATTTAGCATGATCATCTAGTTATATATCTACCTTATAGACCCTAAACTTTGCTATAATAGCACTTTTAACCCCAAACTATCATGAATTGTCATAATTAACTCTAATATATTAATACCTATCATTTTGAGTAATTTAACTTAATTAATTATTAATTGTAATCATAGATGATTAATCTTACTAAATTTGGAAACTTACTAAATATGAAAACTTACTAACTTGGGAAACCTGCTTAAAATTGGAAGTTATTTAAGATGATTAAGTTACTTAAAATATGAAAATTAATGTATTTGGCAAGTTACTAAAAATGGAAAGCCGACTAAAATGAGTAATATGATTTAAAATAATTATTAATAATAAGCCGATCATAAATTCGTGTAGATTCGCTGAAGAATGAGAAACTTCCGATCTTTATGATGTGTTTGCACTTGCGGTTTAAGGTATGGATATTCTAACCTTTCATTAAGGTTTCTTATGACTCATGATCCGTTCCATTGCCACTATTATGATTTTTGATCTTTATACGCCTGATATCCTTGGTTCATTTGATAGTATGATTTCGTATGAAGACCCTTATAAAAATATAACCTGATGACTTTTGAGAAAACTATTTTTGAAATGATTTATGTGATTACGATACGATGCCAGTTTTATATGAAGGTTTTATGAATTTTATGAAATGTGTTTTAAAAGGAATACTTTTACGATAAAAAGGTTTTAAATAATTTTCTAAAGTCCTTAATATGTTTTATTTTCTAAGATTTCTCATGACTTTCTTTAACATCTTTCGATTATTTAAATTCAAATTTTGAACATTTGCTATGAACCCTTTTGCTATTATGCACCTATGATTTGAACCTCATGATATGAATCTTTGATTTCGACCATCGACTTGAACCATTGCTATAATTCCTTTGTATGATCCATATTTCATCTATCCATTTTTGTCATGATTTGCTTGATATTTGTTGCATGCTATAGTTCTTATTCTTATAGCATTTCTATGCTCTATTTGTTGCCCATTATTCGATTAATATTTAGTCAGTCATGGGGAGTCCATGGCCTTGCCACTGATGCACCAGTGGTATTGACACTATCTGTGGAGGTGGGTTTTAGTCCACAGCGTTCCCTGTAAGCTAGCTATTCAGGCCTATATTTATTATTGTATATGTTTACTTAGCATAGAGCTTTGTGCATATATATTTGTTTTTGCAAGGAGCATATGGATGCATCCTAGGTACTTTGTTTCGTTTTAAATTTGGTGAATGGGTATGTGTGTGCAATACACTCCATCTCACATTTGGTACATCGAGCTAGCTACTCTATGTACAATTTGATATATGATTATTGGGCATTCCTGTTACTTCTACTATATATGTGATCCTTGTTGTTCTAACTTTTTTTTATTGTTATTGACTTATGCTTTGCTTAGTTCATTTGCTTACACTTGATTCGTTCCATTTTTTTTGATTCATTTGATATTCCTTATACGTATTCCCTTTGATAGTGTTTTGTTAATTCTATCATATGTTCCATATTCTTTAATATTCGTCTCAACAGGTTTGCTTGGATTCATTTCGGATTCACTTTCCTTTCCCTTTTGTTATTAGCTTTTGTTTGTTTATATCTGTTCACTGGGCTTTTTAAGCTCAGCTGCATTTCTTTTCCTGCGGCAGGTTTTAGAAGGAAGCTGGGTTGGGAGAAGGGTGCTTAGGAGCTCTTAGTGGACTACACCGTTGATAGCTTCCGATGGATTAGAGAATAGACTTAGAGATTCCCTTTTGGTTCTTAGTTTGTAATTGGTTTGGAAGTTGTAATGTTTAGAATTAGTCCTTTATCTTTTATTTAAAACTATTTTGTGAACCTTGTGTTACTAATGTATTACGCTTGCTTATGTTTTGATTTGACCCCATAATGTTACACTTTAGCCCTTTTCGAGTTGGGGTGTTACAATTATGGTATCAGAGAACAGGCTACGACTTGTAGTACATTAAACCTTGACCTGTGAAGTTTGGTCCCTTAAGTTTCCACTGTAGGTGCTCATAAGACAACCTTTGAGAATTTGCTTTAAGATCTCCCCATAGGAACTTAAGTTATTACCAATTAGGAATGGGTAGACTAGGACATCTATGTAAGTAGCATTGCTTCCACATCTCTCTGGTTCATGCATCTGCCCTTAGTTATGCCTTATAAGAATATTTGTTTCAGAAGTTAGAAAGTTATGCTCAACCTAAGCTTAGTAACCAAGCAAGTTTGGAATACCTCAAGAACTACATGGATACGTTACACCATTTAAGTTTCACCTTTTGATTTTGATCTCCGATTCCGATTTGTTTGATAAACGCTTTGATACCTTTCTGACCATCCCGAAGGTCATTCAACCATAATATGTTTGACACATTCCGTGAAATCATTACTTATGCTGGATATGAAATGTATCATATGATACTATTTGAATCTACATAATCCATTACTACTCCTATGAGAACTCTGGTGATTATTGACCACGGGCATAGGAATATTTGTTCCCTCCCTACGAATGATGAACTTTGTCTGCCAGTCAGTTCCTTTGGAAGGATACGATGTTAATATTATCTCAGTATGGATTTGTTAACTGAGCATGAAGATGCTGACAACTCATACTTCATACATCTCACTTGTGACAACCATACAATGTTCGTACTACCAAAGATACACACTCTACCTATCACTTGTGCTAAGGTGCCAAACAAGATTCCAACACCTTGAATTGTTCGCTTGTCTATCTTAACACTTTGATGAACCATTTACTTGACTCTGATATATGAACTATCCGTATGTTTTGACGACCGTATTCATCCTACGAATACGTTTACTTTTGATATGATTGATGATGAGGTCTTTTGGTTATGGATTGGCTGGCTTGTTATAAAGCTACCATAGACTACCATATTTGATATGTGACCTTTAACAATCTGCTTCACCCTACTTTTGATATGATGGCTCTCACTACTTAAATCTGTAAGATTAATGCTACTTTGGAAATGCAGACTCCGACCTCATTTGATTGTCATGTTCCTTTCGACACCTATTAGTATCCACCCTTGGAAGCTCTAGCATTAAAAGTATTTTGTTGTACGAAATTTTATGATGTCTCGGATGAACCTCTTGGTATACCCTCCTGCTTGGGAAGTAGAGTTAGCATTGAACTGATCTCAGGACGAAACCATGGCGCCATAGAAGTTGAGAGATTGAAGGAGCTGATATGATTTTGTTCACCTCAGCCTTTCTCTTTGGATGCTCCTGTTGGTATGAAGAAGAAAGAGGGAAGTATGTGGCCATTGTATTGACTATCGCGAACTTAACCGTATCACTTTCCGTAATCATTATTCATTTCCGCGTATCAATGATTGATCTCGGTCTACGTTTGAAACTTTGTTTCAGATGGTTTCATTTAGATTTGAAGGGCTGAAGAAGCAACCACTAGAACTTCTAAGAAGGGGGTTAACTAACCGAGAGTAACCTACATGAAGTATTTCAGTTTTATCCATGACGAAGAAAGAAGGTGACGTGAAGTGTATGCGAGGTCTCCCTAAGAGCGATTTAAGGTTTGGTTGTCATCTGTTACTTGTAAAGGAACTAGACGATCCCTGAAGATGCTTTTCTACTCGTTGTGATCATTATGAGCTTTAATGATGCCAATTGTATTGGCTAATATAATCATGTTTTTGCCAGTATCTGGACAAATTGTCATAGTATGACATTATGTTGTGTTCAGAGATGAAAGAGAAACAGGAAGACCATGTTCGTATTAAGTTAGAATGACCCTTTGTTCTTGAAGTGAAAATTTGATTGCCGTTCAGAGATCATAGTAGACAACACTATCATGTATCCTGTGAAGATAGAGTTCCCACAAAAGGACCAAGATTGGAGACAGTTATCAGAGTTGGAAACCTTGTAGAAAAGTAGTAGAAGATATTCGTGACAGGCGTTACCATGAGAGAAGTACTTAAAAAAAAGGGAAACTGAGAAAGGACTCGATTATATTTTATGCAGCACGTAGAGATTACAGTTGAGAATCAAGACAACCAGACCGTAGGGGACGAGCTATTCAACACATAACCTAGAGTCGACAGCAACGGCGTTTACCTTAAAGCCTGGAAGACATTGCTTGCAAGACAAACATGGTGGCGAACATAGAAGGAGAATGAAATCGAGTTGACGAATTTAAAACTGTGCTAGAAGACCTATCAAAGACATGCAGTCTTGCTTCTCTATTCAGTTTAGTTGTACTAAGATGAATTGATAGCAGAAGCAGATTTGCGGATGAAAGGATGCATAGTGATTATGTCAGAGATTTACATTGCTACACCACAAATTTCAAGAAGAGGTGCCGAAGGCTTGAGGGACCAGACTCAAGTTTATAATTCCTTTTCACCGTATGATCAGTTGTACAAGCGTAGAAAAACTACTCGGACTTGGAAGAAGTTTTGAAATTATGTATTTGAATGGATGAATTTTGAAGCAAACATTTTTGTTTGGATGAGTTGATTTCTGTGAACAATGAAGTCATTGATGACGTAATTCACTTAAGCTTCCGTTATCCTTTGTATGATTTATGGTCTCTATTAGTAATTTTCGTTCTGTGTTCATTCTGCTATGTTAGATGATGGTTTTGTTATGAGAAATCCGACGAATTCTCCAAGACTTGATGCTTTGACGACATGCTTCATTTGATGATACTTATTAGGTTCCGTAACGTTATTTGTACGCTTTGTTTCTCTTGTTTCTCTGATTACGAATTCGTAATGATGTTTGATTCGGACCAACCCTAGGGGATAGAAGGACTGTTAGGTGGTTAAGATAAGTTGCTTATTTCACGACTTGAGATAAAGTATGATCATCATGAGGGCATATTTATATGATGCTAGTATTATGATGTCTGGCCAACGTGATAATACTTACATCATATAACGTACACTTATTGTGAGCATGGGATATTTCGAGGAGTGCCTTAGCACTATTAGAATTTTTGATATCTGATTGAGACTATCTGCATTTAGTGAGACTTTAGATTCATTCTACCTATACGTTTACTGACCTTTGTACTTCCGATAAGAATCTTAGGTTCTGTTGTAAAACTTTCTGCCGTTTGATGTTATCGAACAATCTATTTTCTGTTTGTATGGATTCGATCCGTTACTGTGAAGGAGTACACCTATGACCTATGTTGTGCTATATGTACGTTTCACATTCGTTGAATCTGTTTCATTATGATCTCCTATGAGTTAAGATATGATATTTCAGATTTGAGGAACAAGATCAGTTTGTTTATGAGAATACCCCTGAAAGGTTATCTTGAAGACGAGACTATTTGAGAATCTTAAGAGTTAAGCATGTACATCACCCTCATATCTCCTGCTATTCGATACGATCTTATCCAATTCGTCTATTTCAATTCCGTGGACGAATATTCGTAAAATCCTATGTTTTCCTTGAATCTCTTTTGAGGGGATACAATTCCTATCTGTTACTTCTGGTATATTATTATTTGATTTGGAATTAGTACGATACGTCTTTTCTAAGGAAGCCGAAGCTATTCTTGATCGACAAGATTGAGTCATGAGAAACAATTCATCCACATTTTCGTTCACAGTCCGTTGTGTTTCCGTTTGGTTTCACTTTAATTTTCGCGAACGAAATTTTTTTTTACAAGGGAAGAATTATAAACCCATAAACTTTTAAACATCTGAAATACCCAAATTACCCTCAATTTTAAACTTATGTAAAAGACGATTAATAAACTCAAAGCGTTGAAATGTATTTGAATCTCAGTAATCTAAAACCGTAATACGCAAACTATATACGTTTATATAATTCATGAACTTATAATAAATAAAAACGTAACATTTGAAATCCGAAAACTATATAACACATAAAACATGTCATGTGGGCCGACTCCTCTAAGTTGTGTACAAACGTATGGGGCTCAAAGAAACATCTAAGTTCGTGATTGAAATTAACATTAACTTGGTCTCTAATTAATCCCTAATTTTCAGCTAGTTACCATTTTTGTGCCTCCCCATTTCTTTCAGCCGAAGATTACCTTTCCACCTCATCTTTTTTCCTAGTCAACTACCACACAAAAGAAATAACAAAACCTAAAAATCCTAATAAGTAAATGGTGGCATAGCTTCTTCTTTGAACCGAGTATCACAAAAAAAAAAATTCTATAAACCCTAAACTAAACAACCCAAGCGGCGGCTATCTTTCTTTTCCTCCATTTTTGTTCGACGAAGGAAAGTGCTAGGGAGGGTCTCGTTGATGGTTTTTGCTGGTTTTGGTCGTGGCTCACATCTGATTTGATAAAGGTTTGGGTCGCGGTAAAGATTAAGGTCTAGTTGTGGAGTGTGGGTTCGACTCGGTCTTTGTCTCTTCTTCCTTTTGATCACGCTTCTAGGCTAAAGATATCAAACCTTGTTCGATTCTCCTCTTGTCGTTAACATGTCATCTTAATCATTAATATGAATCGGCTAGGTATGCATGCTTGTTTTCGATCAGAAAAACCCGCATAAAATCACAAATATATATGCTCTCACAAGAATCGGTTTAAATATGTATATGTGTATGCGATATATACCTTGCATGAAATAATAAAGTTGTCTCATATGATAACAAATCGAAGCTTTAAACTAAAATGAGATTTGGCTAAGGATGCATGCACGATAAAACTTGAGTTTAACCTATTGAAAGAAAGAACAGAATGCATGTTTATTTGAATATATATTAGGGTGTGTCGAGCATGACTATAAAACTGACATGGAAATGATATATAAAACGTGTATATGAGTGTGTAAATCAGAAACCAAAAAGAGTGGAACATTAAGGTTCGTTCGGTCTCGTTATTTTCCTGTGAAGTCGTACTTTATTAAATGTGTATTTATACATACTGTATACGTGATAGGAAGGGATGAAGGGTATGCATGTGTCATAAAGTGACTAAAAATTTACCATGATCATCTAGTTATTTATCTACCTTATAGACCCTAAACTTTGCTATAATAGCACTTTTAACCTAAAACTATCGTGAATTGTCATAATTAACTCTAATATATTAATACCTATCATTTTGAGTAATTTAACTTAATTAATTTTTAATGGTAATCATAGATGATTAATCTTACTAAATTTGAAAACTTACTAAATATGAAAACTTACTAACTTGGGAAACCTGCTTAAAATAGGAAGTTATTTAAGATGATTAAGTTACTTAAAATAGGAAAATTACTGTATTTGGTAAGTTACTAAAAATGGAAAGCCGACTAAAATGAGTAATATGATTTAAAATAATTATTAATAATAAGCTGATCATAAATTCGTGTAGATTCGCTGAAGAATGAGTAACTTCCGATATTTATGATGTGTTTGCACTTGCGGTTTTAGGTATAGATATTCTAACCTTTCAGTAAGGTTTCTTATGACTCATGATCCGTTCCATTGCCACTATTATGCTTTTTGATCTTTATATGCCTGATATCCTTGGTTCATTTGATAGTATGATTTCGTATGAAGACCCTTTTAAAAATATAACCTGATGACTTTTGAGAAAAACTATTTTTGAAATGAGTTATGCGATTATGATACGAGGCCAGTTTTATATGAAGGTTTTATAAATTTTGTGAAATGTGTTTTTAAAAGAATACTTTTACGATAAAAAGGTTTTAAATAATGTTCTAAAGTCCTTAATCTGTTTTATTTTCTAAGATTTCTTATGACTTTCTATAACATCTTTTGATTATTTAAATTCAAATTTTGAACCTTTGCTATGAACCCTTTTGCTATTATGCACCTTTGATTTGAACCTCATGATATGAATCTTTGATTTCGACCTTCTACTTGAACTATTGCTATAATTCCTTTGTATGATCCATATTTCATCGATCCATTTTTGTCATGATTTGCTTGATATTTGTTGCGTGCTATAGTTCTTATTCTTATAGCATTCCTATGCTCTATTTGTTGCCCATTATTTGATTAATTTGTAGCCAGTCATGGGGAGTCCATGTCCTTGCCACTGATGCACCAGTGGTATTGACACTATCTGTGGAGGTGGGTTTTAGTCCACAGCGTTCCCTTTAAGCTAGCTATTCAGGCCTATACTTATTATTGTATATGTTTACTTAGCCTAGAGCTTTGTGCATATGTATTTGTTTTTGCAGGGAGCGTATGGATGCATCCTAGGTACTTTGTTTCGTTTTGGATTTGGTAAATGGGTATGTGTGTGCAATACACTCCATCTCACATTTGGTACATCGAGCTAGCTACTCTATGTACAATTTGATATATGATTATTGGGCATTCCTGTTACTTCTACTATATATGTGATCCTTGTTGTTCTAACTTTTTTTTTATTGTTATTGACTTATGCTTTGCTTAGTTCATTTGCTTACACTTGATTCGTTCCATTTTCTTTTGATTCATTTGATATTCCTTATACGTATTCCCTTTGATCGTGTTCTGTTGATTCTATCATATGTTCCATATTCTTTAATATTCGTCTCAACAGGTTTGCTTGGATTCATTTCGGATTCACTTTCGTTTCCCTTTTGTTATTAGCTTTTGTTTGTTTATATCTGTTCACTGGGCTTTTTAAGCTCAGCTGCATTTCTTTTCCTGCGGCAGGTTTTAGAAGCAAGCTGGGTTGGGAGAAAGGTGCTTAGGAGCTCTTAGTGGACTACACCGTTGATAGCTTCCGATGGATTAGAGAATAGACTTAGAGATTCCCTTTTGGTTCTTAGTTTGTAATTGATTTGGAAGTTGTAATGTTTAGAATTAGTCCTTTATCTTTTATTTAGAACTGTTTTGTGAACCTTGTGTTACTAATGTATTACGCTTGCTTATTTTCTGATTTGACCTCATAATGTTACACTTTAACCCTTTTCGAGTTGGGGTGTTACAATTATGGTATCAGAGAACAGGCTGCGACTTGTAGTACATTAAACCTTGACCTGTGAAGTGTGGTCCCTTAAGTTTCCACTGTAGGTGCTCATAAGACAACCTTTGAGAATTTGCTTTAAGATCTTCCCATAGGAACTTAAGTTATTACCAGTTAGGAATGGGTAGACTGGGACATCTAAGTAAGTAACATTGCTTCCACATCTCTCTGGTTCATGCATCTGCCCTTAGTTATGCCTTATAAGAATATTTGTTTCAGAAGTTAGAAAGTTATGCTAAACCTATGCTTAGTAACCAAGTAAGTTTCGAATACCTCGAGAACTACATGGATACCTTACACCATTTAAGTTTCACCTTTTGATTTTGATCTCCGATTCCGATTTGTTTGATAAACTCTTTGATACCTTTCTGACCATCTCGAAGGTCATTCAACCATAATATGTTTGACACATTCCGTGAAATCATTACTTATGCTGGATATGAAATGTATCATCTGATACTATTTGAATCTACATAATCCATTACTACTCCTATGAGAACTCTGGTGATTATTAACCACTGGCATAGGAATATTTGTTCCCTCCCTACGTATGATGAACTTTGTCTGCCAATCAGTTCCTTTGGAAGGATACGATGTTAATATTATCTCAGTATGGATTTGACCCCATAATGTTACACTTTAGCCCTTTTCGAGTTGGGGTGTTACATTATGATACGGTGATATTTATAAAACGGTGATATTATAAACCAACCGTGATACAAAGCTTTTTTTACATGTAAGATTTTTCTGAGAACTTTTTTGTTTTGTGATTATGAGTGGTACTGTGATATTATGGATATCTATGAGTCCTACTATGATACTAACGATATTTACTTAAAAAGTTACTTTGATATTAGTAAAAAAGTTAATATCATTGTTTTTTTTTATTACGAAATTAAGAAAAGTTACGTTCAAATTTAAAAAATTTAACTTTGATATTAAGAATGCATGATAATTACGGTGATATTAACAATATTATGATACGGTGATATTATAAAACCAACCATGATACTAATTTTTTTTTAGTAAAAAACTTAGTATCACTGTTTTTTTTATTACGATATTAAGAAAAATATTCTATGATATCAAAAAAGTTATCGTGATATTAAAATTTTTATTAAAAAAAGGTTTATGTGATATCAAAATTTGATTTTGACTTTTCTACAAAAGTCAAGATCAGATCTTGACAAAGTCAAGATCTGATCTTGACTTTTGTAAAAAAGTCAAAATTAAACTTTAATATCAAAATACCTTTAACGTTGAAAATGATTTTTTTTTGAAAATTTTTTCAGCGACTCTTAATTATTTGTTATCCTTTTTATTTATTTTTTTATTTTTTCAGATTTTTTTGAATATTTTTCAAGAAAAAAAACTATTGTGATATTAACGTTTTTAAAAAAAAAGGGATATTTACGATTTTGGCACTCCGTCTTTTTCAGATGATTGATTAGATGGAGGGCTGAGATTCGTCCGTACATCCGCACTAAAATCCAAAAACGTACCTGATCCATATATATATATATATATATATATATATATATATATATATATATATATATATATATATATATATATATATATATATATATATATATATATATATATTGCAATCTAGATAATCATTACAACAAAAATATAAAAAGGGTGGCCAACTTTGGTTGGGAGTTGGGACACATTTGTCCCCGTTAAAAGTCACTAAACGACAAATATTTCAGTGACCTGAACACCCGCACCAAGAAAATTCAACGCTCTTGTTTTGGTGGGGACATTTCCCCGCTAAAAATTATGAATATATTTTGATCTTTTGGTGGGGACATGTCCTCGCCAAAAGTCGGATGTTTTATTTAAAAATTATTTAAATTGTTGGGAATAAAATGCACAAGTTAAAGAGTCTGCCAGAAGAGCCTGCTAGATGATAGTTAAGTCTGCCTCTTCAGTTTTGTTGATGTTGAAGATACACTAACAGTACCTTCTGGGTAAGAAGGTACTGCTATTTAAAGAAGGTCCTGCCAGTTTTAACGACAAGTTGTTATATTTTATTTAGAGATATTTAGTTGTATTATTAGTCTTTGTACAAAGTTATACGTTAAGTAGAAGTAGTACAGAAGTCTCAGTAGATACAATGGAGTGTTTTACCTTGAAAGGTGTAATATTAGGATAAGATAAGTCTCTAATATATTATATTAGACAACTTGACAACTTGTAATAAGGGCTCCTTATGCTATAAAAGGAACCCTTAAGTCACCTTCTTAGATAGAGTTTTGATAGATCACATGTACAACAAGTAAGCATACTTGACAACTAGATCAATCACTACATGCATAACTTCCACCTTTAAAATCCTTTTTCACGTATCAAAGATTCAAGATTACACTTGTAATCCTGGTGATAGTTTAGATCACCCGTATTATTTCATCAATAATATTGAATCGTTTGGTGTTATTCATGTTGTGTTCATCACTCTAAACTTATTCACGTTTACTTATTCACCATTTTGTTCCTTTAGTGTGTTTTAGTAAATTCAACGTGCTAAATCACATTCATTCATAAATATCCCAAACACATCATTAAGATTAACATCCCAAGTGTTTACATAGAATCCTTCCACAAGTGGTATCAGAGAGAGGCTGATATTTACGACATAAAAGAACAAAGCAAAAATGGATGTTGGGCACATTCAAACCAATGTGGCTGCAAAACTTCCATTACTCAAACAGAATGAGTTTGAGATGTGGAGATTGAGGGTTGAGCAATACTTTCAAGTGCAAGACTATGCACTTTGGGAGATTATTGAAGAAGGAAACTCATTCAAACCAATAACCACCACCTCCACAGTAAACGATGCACTTGCCACAACTGTGTAAGTAAACCCAACAACCACAGAAGAAAGAATCCAAAAGAGAAATGATCTTAAAGCCAGGAGTATGCTTCTCATGTCTATTCCAAATGACCAGCTCTTAATCTTTAACAAGTACAAATGTGTTAAAACCCCTTTTCAAGCTATTGTGGCTAGATTTGGTGGTAATGATGCCACCAAGAAAACTCAGAAAACACTTTTAAAACAACAGTTTGAAAACTTTTCAGCCACACCAAATTTCTCAAGAAGACTTAAACTCCAAATTTCTTAGAAGTCTACCCTCTGAATGGGCCATGCATGTCATTGTCTGGAAAAACAAACCAGATATTGATTCCATGAGTCTCAATGATCTTTACAGCAACTTCAAAATAGTAGAGCATGAACTAAAGAAGTCTACTAGTTCAAGCTCAGGAAATATGGCCTTTGTGTCATCTCATGGTACTTCCAAGAAAGTTGATGAAGAAAAAGATGGTAGAGAAGAAGATACTGCCAACATAAATTTTGGTACTGCCAGTACTTCTAGCAGTACCAAAACCATTTTAGATGAAACAATTGGTTGTGCTTTCCTAACATCACAACACAATGGTTCCATATTGACCTTTGAAGATCTTCAAGAGATCAGTTATGATGATCTTGAAGAAATGGACATAAAGTGGCAGCTTTCACTTCTTAGCATGAGGGCTAAGAAATATTTGATGAGGACTGGAAAGAAGATTGTCATCAATGGCAATGAACCTGCTGGGTATGACAAGTCTAAAGTGGAGTGCTACAACTACCACATGAAGGGTCACCACTCAAGAGATTGTAGGAGACCAAAGAAGCAGGGTGATAAGGGAAGGGGTTTTGAGAACAATAACAGGGGAAATAATGAGAACAAGAGCAAGGAAGTGGACATCACTGAAACAAAAGCTATGGTAGCTATTGATGGGCTGGGTTTTGATTGGAGCTTTATGGGTGAAGAAGAGTCATCTTCAAATGAAATGACTTTAATGGCTTTCTCCAATCCTGAGGTACATATTACTAAATGTTCTGCTACTTGTGAAGTTTTTAAAGAATTAGAAATCTTAAGAAAACTTTATGATGAACTGAAAGTAGAAGAAAGAAAAACACATCAAGACCTAGTTAATCATAAGTGTGGTATGGCCAAACTTGAGAAATTGATAATTCACTTTAGAGAAAATGAACTCACCTTTTCTGACACAAAAGCTATTCTTAATAGAGATATATTCTTAAAAGATGCTGAAATAAATCTGTTAAGAACTGAGTTTGCTAAAGTGAAACAAGCAAAAGATAATATTCAACTAACTGTTACAACTTTAGAAAATGCTTCTACTTGTACTAAAAGTATAGTTGAAAACCAAATGAACAAGAAAATCAAATCTGGGATTGGATACAACACATGCCCACCTCCTTACAGAGGAATTCCCTGTCCCCCAGGTATAGATCTTGCTGAGTCAGGCTTACATGAACTCACTCATAAACCACTAGAAAAAGTAAAACCTGTAGAAAATAGTGAACCTTTTGAGAGTGCAAGTGATACTTCACTCTCCAAAGAAAAGGTGCTCACTGATAAGAGCTCAAATGATACATCTATTGAAGGTTGGACATCTGATGAGAATGGAAAAGAGACTGTTTCTAAGAAAGGAAGCAAAGTAGGACCAACCAGTCCTAAAAGTGTAAAGAGTATAACAAAGACTAAATTTGTTCTAAAAACAGTTGAATGTTGTGCTAAATGTGATAGCAAACCTAGAGGTAGTCAGAGAAATTGGAACAATCTTAAGTCACACCAACTTGGTGATAATTTTGTTATGTACAATAAAGCATGCTATTACTGTGGTAGTTTTAATCATACTCATGCTTATTGTAACAATTGGGTTTCTGGGAGTACATCAAAGTCTAAAACAAATAAAACAAACCCCAGAAAAGGTTCTGTGAAATCTAACACACCAAAAGTCAATCATACTGTTAGACCTAATGAGCCTGTTTACCCAAAATTCACTACTAAGGGTGCAAGTAATACTTTCAAACATACACCAAGAGTTGTGAAAAGTCTCATTGAAAGGGATTATGTGGTTAAAACACAAAATTGGAGACCAAAACCAAAAAGTCCTGCTAGACCAAATGGTCCTGCTAGACCAAATGGTACTGCCAAAAATGGTAATGTCAGACCAAAAACTACAAAATGTGTTAAAAATGAGAATGCTGTTAAGTCCTCAGCATGTTGATTTGGAGACCACTCCACTCAAATGGTGCATCAACAGTCCTAAAAAGGTTTGATTACATTGATGCACGAGGCAAACCCAAGTCATTCATGGCTTGGGTACCCCAAGGAAACTAATATGTGTATACATGTGCAGGAACATTCAAATGATATTGTTGATCAAGGATATGTAGATAGTGGATGTTCAAGGCACATGTCAGGCAACATGTCTTACCTCACAGACTTCAAATCATTTGATGGAGGATATGTTACGTTTGGGGGAGGAATCAAAGGAAAGATTACTGGTAAAGGTAAAATTAAAACCAGTAAATTAGATTTTGAAAATGTGTACTTTGTGAAAGAACTACAGTTTAATCTCTTAAGTGTCTCACAAATGTGTGACACATAGAACAATGTTCTTTTTACTGACACTGAATGCATTGTACTTTCTCCTGATTTTAAAATTCCTGATGAAAGTCAGATTCTTCTTAAAATCCCTAGAAAGAACAATATGTACATTGTTGATTTAAAGAACATTGTTCCTAAAGAGAATTTAACCTGTCTAGTAGCAAAAGCCTCATTGGACGAATCTATGCTATGGCATAGAAGACTTGGTCATGTAAACTTTAAAACAATCAATACAATTGCAAAATATGATTTGGTTAGAGGTTTACCCAAAAAGATTTTTCAAAATGACCAAACCTGTGTTGATTGTCTAAAAGGCAAACAACATAGAGCTTCTTGTAAGCCCAAGACCCATAACTCAATTTCTCAAGCTTTATACATGCTTCATATGGACCTCTTTGGTCCTACATCTGTGAATAGCTTGAATGGTAAAAAATATTGTCTTGTAGTTACTGATGATTACAGCAGATTTTCTTTTTGAGAACTAAGGATGAAATAAGTGAAATCCTTAAGTCCTATATTACAGGAATAGAAAACATAGATGTGACAATGGGACAGAATTTAAGAATAGAGTTATGGATGAATTTTGCAAAGAAAAAGGAATAAAAAGAGAATAAAGTGTAGCTAGAACCCCACAGCAAAATGGAGTAGCAGAAAGGAAAAATAGAACTCTTATAGAGGCTGCTAGAACAATGTTAGTAGACTCTAAGTTACCTATTTCATTTTGGGCTGAAGCTGTAGGTACTGCTTGTTATGTACAGAACAGGGTTCTTGTGATTAAACCTCATAGAAAGACTCCCTATGAACTTTTATTTGGTAGAACACCATCTTTAAGTTTTATGAGACCTTTTGGATGTCATGTCACTATTCTCAATACCAAAGATCATCTCGGAAAGTTTGAAGGAAAAGCTGATGAAGGCTACATGATAGGGTATTCTTTGCAAAGTAAGGCCTATAGGGTGTATAATAGATGCACTAGGCTAGTGGAAGAAAATCTGCACATAGAGTTTTAAGAGAAACTACCAAATGTTGCAGGCATTGGACCAGATTGGTGTTTTGACATTGATAAGCTTTCAGAATCTATGAATTATGTGCCTGTCACAGGTACAAATACTAATGATAATGCAGGTTTTGAAGACAATGTTGAAACAAATGAGGATCAAGAATACATATTGATGCCAATTTGGAAAGATTTGGATTCATCTTCAAGTCATGAAGAGCCTTCAAATACCACAAATGAAGGTGTTGAAGATGATCATGGAACTCAAGATCAAGGGAATCAAGAAAATTCTAAAAATGAAAATGGTACTGCCAATTCACAAGATGGTACTGCCAGTTCAATAGATGGTACTGCCAGTTCACAAATTGGTCCTGCTGAACCATTAAATGTTTTAATAGATGATTCCTTACCAGAAGATGTAGGAATTGGAAACCTTACAATTTCCTATGATGTTCCTACAACACACAACACAAGGATTCTCAAAGATCACTCCATTGATAATGTGATTGGCAGCATTGATTCTGGAGTTAAAACAAGAACTCAAGTCTTATCTTCAGACAAAGATGGGTTTGTCCTAGCTGTGTATGAATAAAAGAACCATGAAGTTGCCCACATATGCCTGTTTTCATGCTTTCTTTCACAAGTAGAACCCAAAAACATTACAAAATCCTTAGATGATTCAAGCTGGGTTGAAGCAATGCAAGAAGAGCTTCTTCAGTTCAAACTTCAGAAGGTTTGGGTACTGGTTGATTTGCCCAAAGGTTACAGGGCAATTGGAACCAAATGGGTTTTCAGAAATAAGAAAGATGAAAGGGGAATAGTGATAAAAAAAACAAAGCCAGATTGGTGGCCCAAGGGTATCCTCAAGAAGAAGGAGTGGATTATGAAGAAGTTTTTGCTCCAGTTGCAAGAATTGAAGCAATTAAGCTATTCTTGGCCTATGCTTCTTTCATAGGTTTCACTATCTACCAAATGGATGTCAAAAGTGCCTTTCTATATGGTACTATTGAAGAAGAGGTGTATGTTTCTCAACCTCCAGGCTTCATTGATGCAGAATATCCAGACAAGGTGTACAAGGTTACCAAAGCTCTTTATGGTCTACACTAAGCTCCCAGGGCATGGTATGAAACATTGGCTTTCTATTTACTGGAAAATGGATTTCAAAGAGGCAAGATTGATCCAACTTTGCTCATCAAAAGAACCAAGAAAGACATCTTGCTGGTACAGATTTATGTTGATGACATTATCTTTGGATCCACAAACCAAGAGTTGTGTGTAGAGTTTGAAAAACTTATGCATAATAAGTTTGAAATGAGTTCCATGGGGGAACTTACTTTCTTTCTGGGTCTCCAAGTGAAACAATCAAATGAAGGCATATTTATCAGCCAAGATAAGTATGTAGCAGAGATCCTAAGGAAGTTTGGGTTTGCAGATTCAAAGGTTACAAGTACACCAATGGATCCAAAAAAAGGGTTACTCAAAGATGCTGAGGGTGAAGATGTTGATGTGCACAATTACAGATCAATGATTGGGTCCTTGATGTACCTTACATCATTAAGACCAGATATCATGTTCTCAGTATGTGTATGTGCAAGGTTTCAAGTAAATCCAAAAGTTTCTCATCTCACAACAGTCAAAAGGATCTTCAGATACCTCAAGGGTCAACCTAAGTTGGGTCTATGGTATCCAAGGGAATCATCTTTTGATTTGGTAGCTTATTCAGATAGTGACTATGCTGGTGCAACCCTAGACAGAAAATCCACAACTGGTGGATGTCAATTTCTTGGCTGCAGACTCATATCATGGCAATGCAAGAAGCAAACAATGGTGGCCAATTCTACAACTGAAGCAGAATATGTTGCAAGTGCAAGTTGTTGTGGCCAAATTCTTTGGATCCAGAATCAATTGCTTGACTATGGGTACAATTTTCTTAACACCATTATTTACATTGACAATAGCAGTACTATTTGTATCATTAAAAATCCAGTTCAACATTAAAAAACAAAACACATTGAAATCAGACACCATTTCATAAGAGATTGCAATGAGAAAAGGTTAATTCAAGTTGTCAAAATTGATTCTGAAAAGAATTTTGCAGACCTTCTCACCAAAGCTTTTGATTTAGGTAGGTTTAAATACCTGGTAGCAGGTATTGGTATGATAAATCTTTGAAAAACATGTGTTTTTGTATATAAATAAACAAGTTCTGGCCTCTAAACATGGTATTGCTAGTTAGTCATAAGGTATTGTCAGTACATAATTGGTACTGCTAGTTCAAAGTTTGCTCTGTTTTTGCTCATCTTGATGCTTAAATGTTAACAATGCTATAAAACAAGTGCTTTGCACTCTATTCTTTTGGTCTACAACAAACCTTTTTAGGTTACTCACGATTGCTAACAAAATCAGGATGTGGATATGGTAATCAGTTCACCAAGTTTTTCAAAACTTAAGAGCTGGCTAGTCTAAAGCAAACGACTCTTGGTAAAGACTTATCAAATCCGTTGATAGCTGATAGTTTGCTAAAAACTATAAGGTAATCAGTTCACCCATTTTCAAAAACTTAAAGAGCTGACTAGTCCAAAAGCAAGCGGCTATTGGTAAAGACTTATCAAATCCGTTGATAGCAGATAGTTTGCTAAAAACTATAAGGGATTTTTACTAAAATATCAAAGAGACTGCCAGGTTATATTTCTAAATACAAGGTACTGGTAGTTCAAATTTTAGTACCGGTAGAGTAAAATGGTACTGCTACATAGCCGTTGAGTCTGTCAGGTTAAAAATATAGCCGTTGTTTTTAAAGGGTATTTTTGTGAATTTTTTTCCTCGAATTAAGGATATAGTTGTTATAATAAAAGATCTTTTTGACCGCCTCTTCAATTACTTATCCATATCTTTAATAGTCGGTCAAAAGTAATTTTCTCATAATCAATCCTTATCATAATTCACACTCACCTTTCATCTTCTACCAGTACAACAATAAAATCCCACCATCATAATCAAATTTTTCATCAAACCTTTCACCATGGCTCGTCCAAGTTTTGTCAAACGTCACAACCAACTAGCATTTTAGGAAAAGTCTGATGACAATGAATCTTTTCATCAAGTAGTGGATTTTCTAAACAATTCTTATGTCAGGTTTGCTTTACTCGTGAATCCCACTATTTTTGAATCTCAAATTTCACAATTTTGGCAAACGGCTAGAGTTAACACTCTTAGGGATGGGATTCAAGAGTTAATGGTCAAAGTGGATGGTAGAACCTTGACTTTTACTGAATCATCCATTAGAAGACATCTTTATTTGGATGATTCAGATGGAATTAGTCAATTACCTGATACTAAAATCTTTGAAAATTTGACAAAAATGGGGTATAATGTAACTTCTACAAAGCTTACATTTCTTAAAAAGCATTTTACCCCTCAATGGAGATTTTTGATTCATACCATTCTTCATTGTTTAAGCCAAAAGAAAACCTCATGGGAGCAGTTTAGTGGTAACATGGCTGCAGCTCTCATTTGCCTAGCAACAAACAGAAATTCAACTTTCTAAAATATATTTTTGAAGGATTGGTTAAAAATGTGGACAGTGAAACAAAGTTTTTGATGTACCCAAGGTTTATTCAGTGCCTCATCAACAAATCCAAACATTTGTTACTTCCCCCAAACAAACCTTTTAAAACTCCCAAACTTACACACAAGGTGTTTTCAAACATGAAAATTGGTTTTCAAGGAGAAGAAGTACCACTTTTTGAGGAAATGTTACCACAACATTCTGAAGAACCATCCACATCATCTGATCATTCACCACCACACCCATCACCAGTACCATCCATCACTCCAACAGTACCATCAGTCACACCACCATCACCAGTACCATTACCATCTCACCAACTAACACAAACACCATCTGCAACATCACCATCATTATCACATCATAACTCACCACCACAATCTCCTCCACAACAGAGCGTAGATGCTCAGACTGTAAGGGAATTAAAAGAGCACGTGCAGCACTTGCAAACTACTCTTGAAAGTCAAAACAAACATTTTAAACTACTCTTGAAAGTCAAAACAAACATTTTACAGAGATCAACACCAAGTTAATTAAGAGGGTTGAGAAATTAGAGTTGAAGGTGAAATTGTTGAAGGGTAAAAGAATATCTCAGTTGGTTGTTTCTAGTTTTTCAAGTTCCGATGCAGAGGGTTTGGGTCTCTCTTCCAAAAAGGGGAGGATGGGTAGTTCTAAAAATGAAGAAGAAATTCAATTTCAATTTCATAAAGGAATTCAAGTGATTGATGAAGAGCCTGTTATTCAAGAAACAGAGCCTGCTATTGAAGAAAAGGAGCCTGTTAATGCAAAAGATACTGCTGAAGCAGAGCAAGATACTGCTGAAGCAGAGCAAGAGCCTGCTGGGATTCAGAGGCTATTGGCTATGGAGTTAAAAGGTTCTGATCAAATGTTTTACCAAAGAAAGAGGGGATCACAGCCTCGGGGGAGGTTTCTTGTTCCTGATGAACAATCTGCTGCTCCAAGTCTAGAATCATCTCCAAAAGACAAAGGCAAGAAAATTTTGTTTGAAGATGAACCAAAGCCTAAAAAGTTGAAGAAGAGTGAACAAGTTCAGATAGTTGTGGATGAAAAGTTGTCCAAACAGCTTCATGAAGAAGAAGTTATGGGGGCTGAAGAAGAATCAAGAATGCTGCAAGAAAAGTTTGATGCTCAGCTGCAATACATCATTTCCATTGATCCAATTGTAAGGGGTGAAGCTTATACTCTGGTGTGTGATGAGTCTCTTAGCTCAGATGAAATGACAATCAAGCTCAATGATTTCATCACTAAGAAATACAATCAAGAGGCATTGGATGATGTCTATCAGCAGATCCAGAAGAATCAGAAGAAAGGATTTAAAATGCCTCATTCTGAGGCAGATCAGAAGAAATTCTTCAAGATATATCTGAAAAGAGAAGTGAACATGAAGGATCATCAACTCAAAGGTAAATCTTTTGATGAATTGAAGCTTCTATACTTAGAGGCTTATAGAAGAAACAAAACCAGTTTTCTCATGGATACACAAGAAAGGCCTTCCAAAGGAAGAAAAGATGATCAGAAGGAACAAGCAGAGAAAGCAGACTTGCCTCCTGTTCAGTCAAGAGAAATGGTTGTCCATGTTCCACAAATTGTTTTTGCTGAACCTTTACATGCAAGGCATCCAGTCATAGATTGGGAAATCTACAATGACAAGTTTGGCAAAGCATGGAAGATAACAAGAGTTGGAAACAAGGTTGAGATTTTCAAGAACTTTGAAAATCTACTTAGAGCATGTAACAGAATGGATTTAGATGAATTGTGGGTATTAGTTCAAGAGAAGCTGAAAACCAAGTATAAACCTGATGCAAAGGAGCAAGAGCTATGGGTGGAGTTCAGCAGATTGTACGATCCAAATCCTACTGATACACATTGGAAATTTCCTTACTATGATTTATCTGTTACATGGGAATACTTCAGCATGAGTCATGTTCATCATCTTTCCACTCAAAGTGGAATAGAACTCTTTATGCTAGGTGAGAAGGAGTATCCTTTAAGCTATGAAGTATTATCAGTCTTGATCTCCAACAAGCTATTATGTGAAGAAGAAACTGATGCAGTCAAAATATTGAAGGAAAGCATATTAGATCAGTATGAAAGCCTAAGGAGAAATAGATAAAGTTTTTGGAAGAGTTCCCTCAAATCCTCAAGGTATGAATTTTATTCACAAGAAACTTGGTTATTTTAAAAGGGAATAACAAGTTTAGGGGAGGATTGTTGGGAATAAAATGCACAAGTTAAAGAGTCTGCCATAAGATCCTGCTAGATGATAGTTAAGCCCGCCTCTTCAGTTTTGTTGATGTTGAAGATACACTAACAGTACCTTCTGGGTAAGAAGGTACTGCTAGTTAAAGAAGGTCCTGCCAGTTTTAACGACAAGTTGTTATATTTTATTTAGAGATATTTAGTTGTATTATTAGTCTTTGTACAAAGTTATACGTTAAGTAGAAGTAGTACAGAAGTCTCAGTAGATACAATGGAGTGTTTTACCTTGAAAGGTGTAATATTAGGATAAGATAAGTCTCTAATATATTACATTAGACAGCTTGACAACTTGTAATAAGGGCTCCTTATACTATAAAAGGTACCCTTAAGTCACCTTCTTAGATAGAGTTTTGATAGATCACATGCACAACAAGTAAGCATACTTGACAACTAGATCAATCACTACATGCATAACTTCCACCTTTAAAATCCTTTTTCATGTATCAAAGATTCAAGGTTACACTTGTAATCCTGGTGATAGTTTAGATCACCCGTATTATTTCATCAATAATATTGAATCGTTTTGTGTTATTCATGTTGTGTTCATCACTCTAAACTTATTCACGTTTACTTATTCACCACCTTTGTTCCTTTACTGTGTTTTAGTAAATTCCGCGTGCTAAATCACATTCATTCATAAATATCCCAAACACATCATTAAGATTAACATCCCAAGTATTTACACAGAATCCTTCCACATAAATTTATAAAAATTTATTTAAATTAATTAAAAATGATTTAAATTACTTTTGTATTAGACGACGAAACAGAAAAAAATGTGAACATATACCACTTTCGAACAAAAAATATAGGCACTTAGATTAATGATCTTATAAAACCGAACTCATTTTAATTCTATTCTTTAAAACGAACAGTGTTAAACCATACAAAGTCATGTTACTTGTTTTCCTAATTTTTGCCGATTCAATAGGATTGGTGGAACACATCTACTTAATAAGCATTGTTGTTGCACATGTTGCGCGATGCTAAACAAAGAAAGAAGTAAAATACATACGCTGTACATTACGAATCGGTAAACGTTGAAACATCAAAGCATGCGAAGCAAACCTTTTATTTAAAACACGCATGAGATCTTAGACACATTTCATACATACTCAAACAAAACAACTTGACAAGCAAAAGAGAACACTGTCTTTAGCGGGAGTTCTAAGACACGTTTCTTACATACTCGAACAACACAACTTAACAAGCATAAGCAAACAAAGTTTGCAATACATGAATTACTATAGAACAAACAACGAGTCCGAAAGTAAACGCTTCGCTACGAATTACTCCAAATCGAATTTTTCCAGATCATTATAAAGTTCGTGAAATAGTGCAGCTGAGTCAAGTGTGTGGTTCTCGGCATGCATATATATTTCTATTGTTTTCTCGAGTACCTTTATCTTTGTTGTCAAGAACTTGCAGTTTGAGAAATCTGCATTTCTAGGACTCGATGTTGAAGGTCCTGCAGAATAAGTTGGAGTTGTAGAAGGTCTTGCAGAGTAAGTTGGAGTTCTTGAAGGTCATGTGGGATGAGTTGAAGGTGTTGAAGCTCCAAGAGAACCGGTCATTAAAGAAAGTCATTCCTCCTTCCATAAAAAAAGTACATCCAAAATTCCATGATCGAGGCTATTAAAAAAATAAAAAGATTAACCAAATTATTTATATATTACACTAAAAAAGGTAATTGTTCACTTTTAATAAAGGCAATGCATAGTATAGTTTACCACAGGTGTCACTTTAATGCGATTCTCGCAGAACTACATCTCCTCATCCATAACGACAAGAAAAAGCTTCAAATGGCGCCATCTTCATGATAACGGTGTGTATGTTGGTGGTTGTGATTATAAGAGTGAGTAATGTGTTTGTGTTTGTGAGGATAAGATAGTAATATGTTTGTGTAGATAAGAGTTAATAACCAGCTGATCTACTTTTATAGTAAAAAAAAGAGCTTTTGGTAGGAACTTTTGGCACCAAATTTGTGAAGATAATAGTTAACCAGGTTTTAGCGAGGACATGTCCTCTCAAAATTTTAACCTATTTTTAATAGTTTTCCCTCGTTTGCTAATTACCCAAGCTATTTTTTTCCCGCCAACCTTCTGGCGAGGACATGTCCTCTCAAGAGTTTAACCTATTTTTAACAGTTTTCCCTCATTCACTAAAAACCCCACCCATTTTTGCTCGCCAACCTTCTGGCGAGGACATGTCCTCATTCGCTAATAACCATATCATCTCAACTCATTCATTTAACATCTAGCTCATGTATAACGATATCATCTCTACTTATACTACATGTTATGTATAACGTATCATCTGGACTCATTCATTTAACATCTCATGTATAACAATATCATCTCGACTTATTCGTTTAATATCTTAGTATAACCATATCATCTAGACTCATTCGTTTAACATCTCATGTATAACAACAACATCTCGACTTGTACGTTTAACATGTTATGTATAACGATATCATCTCGATGCATTCGTTTAACATCTCATTTATAACAATATTATCTTGACTTATACGTTTAACATGTTATGTATAACGATATCATCTCGACTCATTCATTTAACATCTCATGTATAATGATATCATCTCGACTTATTCGTTTAACATCTCATGCAAAACCATAGCATCTCGACTCATTCGTTGAACATATTATGTATTACCATATCATTTCGACTTATTTGTTTAACATCTCATGTATAACAAGATGCAAAGTGTCAGGTTTTGTTATAAATGATTTAAACTAAATATAAATTATTTAAATTAAGAATAATTTAAACTAATAAAAAATTATCTAAAAATAATATAAATTAGTTATAAATAACTTTGTTAAGAATGATTTGAATAATTTTAAAAACTTTTAAATTAATTAAAGATGGTGTAGAAAATATTCAAATTAAATTTAAATGATTTAATACTGATCGTTTTAACTTAACTAAAATGATGTAAAACAATTTTTTAATAAATATATCATTTGGCTAGGAAATGTCCACGCCAAATGTTTTAAACAAAACATTATTTTCCCTCGACACATTTACGTTATCCCGCCAAATGTTTTCACTAGAAAAAAAAAATAGCTGGGACATATCCCCGTAAAAAAGATGCACTAAAAGACAATTTTTGTTTAAGCGGGGACATATCCCCGCCAAATGTCATAGCAAAATGACTGATACAATAATTGTCAGATCTGGGTTTGATTCTTAGAAAGAAAAACATCACATGCTCACCGTTCTCTTCTTCCTCTCGAACATCACCACTACAACCCCACCACTACACTGCCGCACCACCACTAAACTCGCACCACTGTGTACTACTTCCTCTTCTCCATCTCGTTTAATTCTTTCTCCTCCCCTCTCTCATTTGATTCTTTCTTTTTCTCATCCCGTTTCTTCCTTTCTCCCTCTCGTTTAAAAAAAACCCAGGTGATAATTTTTGTTAATTTATTAATTTTTTTTAAATATGTTAATTTTTTGACATTTCTTAATTTTTGCAATATGTTAATTTTTTATATTTGTGTGTTATGTTTTTTTTTTTCTAATTATTTTTTTGGCACAATTGCTGCTGAGAACCGGAGCCGAGACCACAATGCACCTGTTTTCGAAACCAAAACCGAGGTTTATTTTTTTTATGTTTATGTGTGTAGCTGGGACATGTCGTCGCCAAAAGTTTATAGTGATTATTTGTGTTTATGTATTTTTTTGTTAGCTCCTTGTTGAGATCGAGACCGAGCCGACTCCAACCGTGAACTAGAACTAACCACAGCCTTGACCACAGTATGTTCTTTTATCCAAGTTGAACCACAATGATGTCTTTAATTCACATATTTGAAAATGATTATGTGTTGATTAATCAGTAATGTATTCGATATACGTTTTATTAGTAATGTATTAGTTTAATATTTAAGTTTGATTAGTAATGTATTTGGTACGTTTATGAATATATATAGATGATTATGCGTTGATTATTAATGTATTTGGTATACGTTTGATAATGTATTTGGTATGCGTTTATGAATATATGAAGATGATTATGCAAATATGTTATGTTCATATAATTTTTCATCTGATTGGTAGACTTTTGTAAATGATTTTAGGACTTTAGTGATTAATTTCGAAAGTCCCCATCTGAAGTTAATCATCTCATAGAAAACCCGTCCGAAATTAATTTATTAGATTAATTTCGAAAAGTCCCCTGTTTGAGACTGGTTTTTGAATGTTGTCTAATTTAGGATATGAAAGCGTATAATTGATTTACTATTTGTGAAAATTTCAACAGTGTTTCCCCTTTTCTCCTATGAATATATCTTTAATGCACATATTTAGGGAGTTGATGTGAAATGCTGCCGAAATTTTTTCAAATAGTAAATCAGTTACACGCATTTATATATGTGACGAAACATTCAAATAGTGGGTTAGGATTTTCTTCCATAGTTGGATTAGGTGAACAAAAAGCAGGGTCCCCGCGCGATGCAACTGCGGGCACCCTGTAATTTAAGTTTTTTGATTAATAATTTATTTTATTGGTACGTTTTTTGGCAATAGCTTTACTGATTAGTTTTTTATGGCAAAAATTTGATGAAATTTTGCTTTGTTTGTATTATTTTATTTATTATTTATTTTATGTTTTTGTTTAGTAGTTTGCTTAATTTATACAATATGTGAACATATTTTAGTTTATTATATTCTTCTTAACAATAAATTTACGGATATCAAAAATTTCATTTAGCTCGTGTCCGTTCGGGCTCGAGCCCGTTTGACCCGTGCCTATTCGGGCTAAAGCCCATTTGGCCATTGCCCGTTCGGGCTTAAAAATTTGTATAATATGCTTTATTATTTGTATTAGTGACATTTAATGTAGGAATTGTGTTTCAGTTGATTGTACAATATGCTTGATAATTTGTTTTTCTTATGTAAGAGGTGTTTTAATAATTGTATTTATTGACTATTTAATTAATTATATTTAATACACATAATGATCAATTTTAAGTCATTAATTTTCAATTTTAAGTAATTAATTTTAAACTTTAATGGCAAAAAATGTCTAATTATGTTGAATCACTTGCACTTTTAGCATTGAAATGTGTAATGCTTAATTTTAAGTATTCTATTAATAGTAGGCATTAATGCTTTATAATATAGTATGATAATTATTTATTGCATCATTAAAACGCATTTATGACAATTAAGAGTTGGATCTCATTATCATGCTAGCAAAGAATTTTTAGTTGGTCTTAAAGCTTTTTGCGAGTATTGCAAGCCCTTAGTTAATATTGATAGGAATATAAAATATCCATGTGCTCATATTCTTAACGTACCGTAGGTAAAGCACAAAGATTTGTTTAACCACATAAACACAAATTGCTGTTTGGACAAAAGTTATACGAAAGGGTATAATCACGGTGAACCGAATGTCCAGACAATAACACAAGACAACCTGGGTTGAGTGACATAGCTGAGTTCCTTCATGATATTTGTCCGAATAATGAACAAAATGAGCCAACTGAAGGAAATATTGACGAGCTAAATAATGAGACAACTCAAGCAACGACACTTCCTCAACGTAACGAGTTTGAGGAGTTACTTGCTACCAACAAAAAACTATACTCGGCTGTGATTGGATGTCTTCATTGGACTTTATGGCAAAGTTTACGCACATCAAGGTCAAAGGTAAAATGAGTGACACCACATTTTACGAGACCTTAAAATTTCTCCAGGAATGTTTCCCGTCCATTCTAGGATACAAAATCCCATTTGTCATACTATGAACTAAATAAGACATACAAAACGATCGGGTTTGGATACGAATCGATACATGCTTGTGTAATGATTGCTTTTTATATCAGGGGGAATAACGAAGATTTACATAATTGTCTGATGTGCGGCACTAGTAGATGGAAAGACAAGATACACTAGGGAAGAAAGTTCCTAACAAGGTGTTTTGTTACTTTCCTATCATTCCTCAACTACAACGTTTGTGGTGGGTGCTTCTAGGCAGTCTAGTAAGAGCGTTAAAATGCAACACCCGGGTTGATGGTCAAGCATGGAAGAAATTTTTGATGGGTGATTTGAAAAACCTACCGAGTTTTACAATCCTCCTAGGCAGTGTACCTAACCGTTCTAGTATAGTATAGGCAAGACACGAAGGATTGATTGTTCTCTAGGGAATAGTGTTGTGAAGGCCGAAGTGTATGAAAATATAGGTCTAAAGGTGCGGTAGGATTCTTTTTGTATTCTTTTTTATATTTTTTCATAAAGCAAGCAAAAATCTCGGGGTTTGAAGAGTGGATGTTTAAAACTACTAATTAACTAATTAAAACTAAATGAAACTAATAAACAAAAATGTAAATTGATAACTCTTATGTAGGTAGAGGTGTTCAATTAGATTTCCTTACTCCTTAGTTATCTCTTATTAATTAGTCGAATTGTCACGTCCTTGTTTAATTAGCACTTTGTATTCCTATATTATCGTAGGGTGGTGCCAATGTCCCCAAATCTATGAGTGTATAAGTCTCCTTTAGCAAACCCTAGATCTACAAGTGACAATTAAGTCATCTCCGTAGGATCACCCAATAAATACAACGAAAATAAACTACCAGTGCACTCTAGGGTATGAAGCTGTTTAGTCGGATTTAAAAGCTAGCACATATAAGATTATAGCCAATTTTCCTACTACTAATGCAAGACAACCAATTAAACAAGAGATGACAATCAATAACAAATAACTAGGTTTCATTAGATCTAAGCAAAATTTAGCCTAGCATGTTAAAGTGAAGAAAAGAAAAAGCACATTATCAAACAACACTTAGGCATATCAAATGATTAAAAAGGATAACTTATCTTCAATAAAACATGAGTAAAGTGGCTGAAAAAGCATTACAAAACTACTACAATTCGTCTAAGGTTTGCCTTTCCAAATCAATAAAGGAAAACATACCAATATATATATAGTATTACAGTTGTGACGGTGTCACATTATGGTTATGATGCCGTCAGCCTGAGATTATTAGGGTTTTGTCTTTTGTTGATTCGCCGTTGTGACGCCATCACTTATTTATTAGTGACACCGTCCTGAACTGTTCAATGGTGGTAACGCCTTCGCTCTTTAAAAAGTCCGAGCTGTCGCGTGTGAAATTTACTCTGAATCTTCAATCCAAATTCAAGTGACAATGTCGCGTGTAAAGTGTGACGCCTTCTGGAGCCCATTTCCTTGACTTGGTCGTTTCTTCACTTTCTTGTCCAAATTAGCCCAAAACTTGCTGGTTTTCATCTTTCGTATCCCAAGTTCAAAAAATGTGAAAAGAAACAATTTAAGATAAATATTGATCAAATATATACAAGTTTAGGGACTAAATGACCCTTTAAAAAAGGTGTGTTTTAAATTCTTATCAAATATCCCTACACTTGGGATTTGCTTGTCCTCAAGCAAATGTGCTTTTATCCTAATCAATCTACAAGTTAGGGGTCATTTAGCATTGGTTCAAAAGTAATTACAACATACATTCATTCCACAATAGTCATAACAAGCATGGAAATCATATACTAGCACCTCACATAAAGTGTTTGGATTCTCACATCTCTCGGGTCTATAAGTTATATAACATGTATGGAAATGGGAAAATGGAACACTCTCTACCTATCATAGCACATAAATTACCATAGGATTGAGAACGGATCAAACCTCCACCACTTTGGCATAAACACCTAGGATAAACTATCAAAGAGGGATTTTAAAGGGTTGTAATGTTAGGTGTAAGGGTATGGAAAACATGATTTTGTGGATATAGGGATTTTTACTGGTGGCAAGTCAATTATCTAAGTCAATCACATGTAAATGCTGGCGTTGCTAAGCCAAGACTCGACTCGCCAACTCTTACTTCTTTTCATATTTTGTTTACTCTTTCTTGACGTAAACAAAAGATAAGCACGGAAATCATATACTAGCACCTTACAATAAAGTGTTTGGATTCTCATATCTCTCGTGTGTATAAACTATATAACATGTATAGAAATGGGAAAATAATGCAGAACACGGCGGTCATTAGAAAATCACGCTCCTCAGACTTTCTGTCTTTTGGCAACCCCTGAAGGGGTTTGAGAACAAGGTAGGATCCCTGGATCTAGTGGCTAGCAAAACTATCATAGCACATAGATTGCCATAGGGCTGAGAATGGATCAAACCTCCACCACTTTGGCGTAAGCAACTAGGATGAACTATCAAAGATGGCTTTTAAAGGGTTGTAACATTATGTTTAAGAGTATGGAAAACACGGTTTTGTGGATATAGGGATTTGTACTGGTGGCAAGTCAATTATCTAAGTCAATCACATATAAAACATGGCGTTGCTAAGCCATGACTCGACTCACTAACTTCTAACTCTTTTTTGTATTTTCTTGACTCTTTCCTTGACTTAAACAAAAGATAAAAATGAGATGGCAGTCCGTATGTTTTTTTTCTTTCTTTTTTGATTTTTTTTCATACACTCTTGCCCTACCATCCATAAAATATACATCCATACAAAAGGGATTATAGTTGCATCCGTAGACTTGAACTTTTAAATAAATAAAAACTACTAATGACCCGAATTAAAACACGTGGAGTACTTTAAAATATTAACGTACATATGGGGGTAATAACATTTGACTTTCTTTCCTATTACTCCAAAATAAATAGTACTTGGCTCATGAGTCCCAATCGTCTAAAAACTGTATTTACAAGATATGACTTGACTTAACTACCATGTAATCAACTAGAAAATTAACAAAGGGTTTAACATAATATTATAACAATAATGCACTAAAGATGAGTGTGTACAACGAAGTCTAAGGAGATTTGGGTGTAACCTTTGGGGGTGGATTGTAAACAACGCTCTTAATTAATATTTTGGAATCCACTAAAATATTATGAGAACCGCGAAAAGGATAGGCTCAGAGGAGTGCACTAGGGCTATCTTGTACTAAAAATGAGTACATAGCACGGGTGTGGGAGAATTGCTTGACAAATAAAGCGAATGTAATTATAAACAGATTTAAAACAAGGGTTATCCTAATGCCTCTTATCATTTAGTAAATCCTAACTACACGAATGTAGTCTCATTAGCGATCTTGGGATGCGTCAGAAAAACAAGTACAAGAATTTGTATACAACCGGTATACTCATAAGCATTAAAAGTGAATGGCTTTTCCTAAATATCTAAAGACGAACCTCACATTTTTTTTGGGTGGAAATTTTTGAGTGGTTTAGTTTTTTTGCTAACTATATAATTCCTATCCATGAGACACTTATTAAAAATAAAGTTTCACTCGTATATGTCATAAAAAAATTTAAATTTGGTGCTAAAATGACATTTACAAGTATTTCTTTCAGTTTATTACACAATTACTTAAAAACAAAACAAATATCAAATGAGTTCTAGTTTCTAAGCTGTCCCTTTTTACCTCCCCAACACTTAAATTGAACTCGCTAACCGAAGAAGTTAAATTGGTACAACATAACTTCAATGGCCCTATGGAAGGAAGAGTGACAAGCCTTGAGAAATCAGTGAAGAAACTCCTGAGTGAATCCTATAAGAAACAAAAGGAAAGTGAAGGTATGATCCGAGGAATTAAGATGCAATATAATAGGGCATTAAAAACTCAAGCAAGCGCGATAAGAAGACTGGAAACCTAAGTAGGGAATTTAGCCGAATCTATCTAGAACAGAGATAGAGGTGGACTCCCTAGCACTACTGACACCAACCCTAGAGATCTAGTGCATGCTATCACAACTAGGAGTGGTTTGAACTATAAAGAACTAGTTTATCCTTCAACCACCAAAGACCACAAGAAAGAAACCCCTCAAGACGAAAGTGTTATAGAACCAGAAACAAAAACAACAATGCACGATAATAAATCTAAACCATATACACCTCCATTCCATTTCCAGGGAGGATTAAGAAGGAAAAGGAGCAACAACAGTTCAAACAGTTCTTAGAAAAACTCCAAGATCTCAGCATCAACATACCTTTTGTAGAAGCTTTACAATAGATGCCTAAATATGCTAAGTTTATGGAAGATCTTCTTACCTATAGAAGGCTTGCAGATGCAACTCGGGTTACCTTGAACGAAATATGCTCTGCTGTACTCCTCAACGAGATACGTTTAAATGTAAGGGATCCTGGGAGTTTTACCATACAATGCACAATCAGAGGGATAACCTTTGAGAAAGCTTTAGCTTATTTGGGAGCAAGCATCAGCCTTATGCCCTATTCATTGTACTTAAGGTTGGAGTTGAAAGATTTAAAACCTACCCGAATATGCATTGAGTTGTCCAACAAATCAACTCAATTCCCCAGGGGAATTGCTGACAACGTTCTTGTAAAAATTGATAAATTCGTGTTTCCTGTGGATTTAATTTTTCTTGATATGGAGGAAGATGCTAATATTCCAATTCTATTAGGGAGACCATTCCTTGCTACTGCGCACGCTATGATTGACGTATTTAACAAAAAAAATTTCCTTCAAAATTGGAAAGGAGAAGATAACCTTCAACCTAGAGAAATCTATGAAATATGCTACTTTTACTAATGACGACAGTTAGAACCTTGATTTGGTCGATTTAACAATTCATGAACATGTGTAGGAATCCCTTCCACAAGATTAGTTGGATTCATTCATTTTAGCAATTGTTGAAGAATATAAACCAGGAAGTGACAAAATAGTTCAAGTGAATGATGGAGAAGAGAACATATCTGATATAACTTATGGCGTAAACCTGATGAATAGGCTACGCCATATTCTTCAACCAGGAATAATGATGTGAAAGAAAGTAACATTGAAATTACAACTTTATTCACGGCTAAAACAATGAATGAAGCCACACATATCCCAAAACTCAAGGAGCTCCCATCCCAAAACTCATGAGAAAATTCTTTTATTGCAGGTATTAAGCAACCATAAGGGCACCTGGCTTGGAAGGTGTCTGACATTAAGGGAATTAGCCCTTCGTTCTGCTTCCCTAAAATACTAATGGAAGATGATTTCAAACATGTAGTACAACCATAATGAAGGTTGAACCCGAAAGTTCAAGATGTGGTCAAGGATGAAATAATTTGTTGGGAATTCTGCTAAGAGAGAATTCTGCTGAAGAATCTGCTGATGGTTTCTACTGAAGACACAGATTCTGCTTATAGTTTAGTTTCTGCTGAAGTTTTGTTTCAGCATTAGTTGTTTCTGCGGATATAGTTTTTCCGTGTTTTATGTAATATAGTTAGGATATGCATGAGTTTATTTAGGAAGTGATAATGCATATCTTTTAGAAGTTTTAGAATATACGTTTCTTGTGAAATGGTTTAGGGTTCCTTGTGTATAAAAGGAACACACGATTATATATTGATTAACGTTTTTAGAAAACACTTTGATAATTAAAAAGGATCCATAGAGGATCAATTGTTCTTAGTATTAAAACTTGTGTTTGTCTCTGCTTTAAAATACAAGTTACAGAGATTGTCTATTAGTGTGTTGGTGATTACATTAACATAACTAACGATTCTAGAGTGCTCAGAAGATCTATCAAGGTCTTACTTTCAACAAGTGGTATCAGAGCCTCGGGAGAGTCTCTGTGATACTAAGAAGCACAAATATTACACCCTCTCAATCCAAAACAATCAAGAAAAATGCCTGGATCAGATGATGAAGCTGATACAACCTAGAACCAAAACACCACTTCTCTCCAACAACTCAATCTCTCCAACAGTAATGCTAACTTCCCATATTTGAAGAATGATGAAGACTATGATTTGTGGTCCATGAAGATGCAAAACTGGATCACAAACATTGACTGGAATCTTTGGGAAGTTGTCCGTAAGGGGAACAGCCTGAAGAAACATGTTAAAGATGCTGATGGGATTATCACTATTGTAGGTCCCAAAATTGCTGAAGAGGTTCTAGCCGTACAAAGGGAGAATAAAGTAAGAACTATTCTGCTCCAAGCTATACCTGATGACCATATGGGTGACTTCCACTTCATGGAGGATGCCAAGGACATTTGGTTGGCAATCAAGGCCAGATTTGGTGGGAATGAAGAATCAAGAAGGATGAAGAGGTCAATGCTGAAGCAGCAGTTTCAGGAGTTTTAGATATCTGAGGAAGAAGGAATCCATAAAGGCTATGACAGGTTCCACAAGATCTTGAGTCAACTTAATCAGCTGCAGGCTAGGCCAGATAATGAGGACTGCAATGCTAAGTTTCTAAGATCATTGCCACCATCCTGGTTGCAAGTCAGCATCGCTCTCAAAGCTAAAGGAGAGTTGGACATGATTTCCTTTGATGACCTCTACAACAGACTCAAATCTCTTGAGCCTGATGTTAGAAGTCCCATTCGACCATCCACCCACTCAGCCTTCGTAAGCACCACTACAAAACCTGTGCACCATGCCTCAAGTTCTTACACCTCAGGATCATCTTCCCAAACCCAAACTAAATCAGCTCCTAAATCAAAATCCAGTAGTGTAATGGATGATATTCTTCATTCATTTGTGGTTGAATATGAACATCAACAGTTTCTTGCTTATGAGGATTTTGAACAGGTGGATCCATTGGAGATGGAGGAGATGCACTTGAAATGGCAGCTAGCAATGATTTCTATGAACATCAAAAGGTTTTTATACTAAGTCTGGGAGAAAGTTTGGTTTTAATGGAAGAGATGCAGCAAGGTTTGACAGAAGGAAGGTTAAATGCTACACTTGTGGTCAAATGGGCTATTTTTCAAGAGAGTGCAAGGAAAGAAAGTCTGGTGATGAAGTTAGATATGGCTCATGTCTATTGGAATCAGGGAATTCTAAAGCTACACCTTCCAAAGCTTTGGTGAATCTGGATCACCAGATTGATTGGGCTGAACATGAACCTGCTGAAGAGGAAGCTTCTACTTCTAAACAAGTGAATTTGCTGGCATAGTCATCTTCAGAGGATAAGAAGGAACAAGTCTCCTTGATGGGCATCTCTCAGGTACACAATTGTGTTTTTGGATGTAGTGTAAGATACAATGAACTCAAACAAGAATATAATGAATTGAAACCTAAGTACAATGAGTGTTATATAGAAGTTGAGGCCTATAAAAAGGCTTTAGAAACTTTAGAAAAACAAAAGGTCTGGTTTCAAAGGAATCAAGTTAAATATGATGAAAAGATAAGAGTTCTTGAAAGTGATTTAGAATGTGCAAAGATAGATTTAAGACGTACTGAAAAAGAGAAATCTGATGTAGAAAAGGAAAAACAAGAATTACAAGTTAAGTTAGATAAAGAGGTGGCTGGTCGTATGAAGTGGCAAGAAGGAGCATCTAATTTGAATAAATTGATTGATGGTCGCCAATCTGTTAGGTCTAGAAAAGCATTAGGATATGAGAAATATATAGATCATGAAGAGTTAACTTATCCTGATATGTCTAGGGTTTTTGACCCTGAACCAGCCTTAGCATATCAAATACATGTAAAATTTGTTAAGGAAGGGGGAATGAATGTTGTCCCTGGACCTATAAGAGGGGAACATATGCCTATAGATCTGTCCATACCTGTTGACTTTGATGGATCACACCATCTCTATGGCAAAAATTCAAGTGACTTGCCAGACCCTATTATTAAATCTACTGACTTTGTCTCTTGTTGTGACAGTGACAAGTCTTCTGATGAAGGGTCTACTTCATTTGCCAGTTGTGATTCAAGTGAGAAGTCAGACCTGCCCAAGACCACTTTCAAGACCACACCCAAGACTCCCCACAAGCCTGCTAGAGTTACTGCTGATTCCAAGACAGTTTCTTCTGAAGACTTGTTTTCTAATTCTTTGCAAAACAATATTTCTAGTTCTGTTAAAAACAATTTTGTTAATCATTGTGGTTTGAATGCTTTTTCATATTATGGAACTTCCTTCAATTTGAATAAATCTTCTAAAAAGAAGAAATGTTTTGTGTGTGGAAGTAAATTTCATTTGATTAAGGATTGTACTTTTCATGAGCAAAGAATGGGTGTATGTTTTAGTCAAGGAAAACCTAGGCAACTGTGGAAGAATGTTAATGAAATACCTTCTTTTATTCCACATCAGCAAAAATCCAATTCTGCTGAAAAACATTCTTCATGGAGAAGAACCAGTACTAGACCTTATGTTCGACCCACTAGTTCTTTCTTTTCTAATGGTTATTGGCCTAGACAATTTGACTCAATGTATATTGGTGGAAGGTATTGGGATACTGCTGTGAAGCCCTCAGCAGGTTATTCTTGGACAAAGAAGGGACCTAATTTATATTACAGGCCCAAGAGCAATGGTGGATCTAAAACATCTACATGGCCTACCTCTAATGATCCACAAGGCAGGCTCAAGTCAGCGATGACTTGAGTCTCCAATGTGTACTAACTTTTGTATATTTTTTGTTGTTGTTGTTGTAGGATCATCCTTTGAAAAGTACTGAAGTAGGTATAGTTGATAGTGGTTGTTCCAGAAGTATGTCAGGGAACAAGGACAAGATGCATGACTTTGTGCCTATAGAAGGAGGAGGCAGTGTAACTTTTGGTGGTGGAGATGGCAAAATTACTGGGAAAGGAACTATTAAAACGCCTCTGTTAGATTTTGAGAATGTTTATTATGTGAAGGAACTTGAGCACTTTAATCTGTTCTCTGTATCACAAATTTGTGACACTAAGAATAAGGTTTTCTTCTCTGAGGATGAGTGTCTTGTGCTCTCCAAGGACTTCAAACTTCCAAAAGATACAACTGTTTTGCTGAGAGTTCCTAGAATCTTCAACTTGTGCACATTCAATCTGAATGAGGTTAAGCCAGAAGGTGATCTGACATGTTTGGTGGCCAAAGCTTCCCATGATGAATCTACCAAGTGGCACAGGAGAATGGGTCATGTAAACTACAAGACTATCAATAAGTTGTCTAAACTTGGTCTTGTTCAGGGCCTTCCTTCTAAACTCTTCACCAATGAACACAATTGTATTGCTTGCAACAAGGGAAAGTAACACAGAGCCTCTTACAAAGCCATAACAGCTGTGAGCACCATCTCAGAACCTCTTCAGTTGCTGCACATGGATCTCTTTGGTCCAACTCCTATCAGAAGTATTGATCATAAGTACTTCTGCCTAGTTATCACTGATGATTATAGCGGGTTTTGCTGGGTATTCTTTCTAAAAACTAAAGATGAAACAACTCCTATTTTGAAAGAATTCATCACTTTAATTGAAAACCAGCTAAATAAAAAGGTTAAAGGCATTAGGTGTGACAATGGGACAGAGTTCAAAAATGTTGTTTTCATAGAATTCTGTAAGTCTAAGGGGATTAGAAGGGACTATAGTACTCCAAGAACCCCACAACAAAATGGGGTTGCTGAATGAAAAAATAGAACCTTAATTGATGCAGCAAGATCCATGCTTGCAGACTCTAAATTACCCACTATGTTTTGGACTAAAGTAGTAAGTACTGCTTGCTATGTCTTGAACAGGGTATCCATCACTAGCCATCATGTCAAGACACCTTATGAACTTCTCACTGGGAAAGTTCCAGACATTCATTACCTTAAGCCTTTTGGGTGCAAAGTGACCATTTTGAATAGTGCTGACACACTGGGTAAGTTTGATGGGAAAGCTGATGAGAGATACATTATGGGTTATTCAGCTCATAGCAAGGCTTATAGGGTTTATAATTTGAATGCCAAAAGGATAGAGGAGACCCTTAACCTAAGATTTCTTGAAGATCAGCCTAATACTCAGGGACAGGGCCATTCTTGGTATTTTGACCTAGATTATTTGACTGATTATTTGGGGTACACTAGACATGCTTCTAATCCTAATGCAGGTACCAAAGATCCAATTTCTAACCCTGCAGGTTCCATGGATGATGACTCAGAGAGTGACTCTGAGCCAGATGAACATACTATTTTTGTACCTTCTTTTCCACCTAACCATTTTGTAGGAAATCATTCTGCTGCTGAACAAGAAGATGAGTCACATTATGCAGAGGATCTTGCTAGACTTAAGAAGCAAGAACATGCTGCTACTCAAGAAGCTCAGAGACTCAGTGAAAAGGTTGCACAAAAGACTGATGTCATACTTCAACAATCAGCACAAGCAGTCAGTGGAAATATGGATACTGCTGACAGTTCTACTGAAGGCTCTCCTATTTCTACTGATGAGATCAAAGCTGCTGATAGTCCTGCTGTACAATCTCCCATTTCTACTGAAGCTTCTACAGACTTTGAGAAGCCCTTTACAAGATTTCCAAGTCCTTCTGATCTTGGTAATTATCAGCCCAAACCTGGTCTCTTTAACTCAGCTTCTTATGATACTGAGTTTGGGCCTACTGTCAACAACCTTGATGCCACAATTGATGTCAACCCTACAACAACAAAGAGAATTAATAATGATCTTCCCCTATCCAAGATTATTGGAGATCCTCAAGCACCTGTTAAAACTAGAAGCACTGTCAAGAACACTAAATATGGTGAAGTTGCTTTCATCTCCTATGTCTACAATCAAAAGAGGGACAATCACACAGACTTCAAACATTGTCTGTTTGCATGCTTTCTTTCTCAGATAGAGCCAACCAGTGTTCCTCAAGCTCTGGCTGATTCAAGTTGGCTTGAAGCAATGCAAGAAGAGATGCTGCAATTTAAGAATCAGCAGGTTTGGATATTGGTTCCTCTCCCTGATGGTAAATATGCCATTAGGACAAAATGGATTTTGAAGAATAAAAGAGATGCAAGGGGTATTGTGGTGAAAAAACAAAGCAAGATTAGTGGCTCAAGGGTTTAGGCAAGAGGAAGGCATTGACTATGATGAGGTCTTTACACCAGTGGCCAGAGTTGAAGCAATCAGGATATTCTTGGCCTATGCATCATATATGGGCTTTATGGTTTATCAGATGGATGTCAAATGTGCTTTCTTGTATGGTGAGATTGAAGAGGAGGTTTATGTGACTCAACCCAAGGGATTTGAAGACCCTGATCATCCTGAGTATGTGTATAAGGTTGTCAAAGCTCTCTATGGACTTCATCAGGCTCCCAGAGCTTGGTATGCTAGACTTTCTACATTTCTGCTGAAGCATGGCTACAGAAGAGGTGCCATTGACAAGACTCTATTACTAAAGAAAGACTCCAGGGATATTATTCTTGTGCACGTTTATGTGGATGACATTATATTTGGTTCCACCAAAGAAGCATGGTGTAGAGAGTTTGAGGATTTGATGAAGGGAGAATTTCAAATGAGTGCCATGGGGGAGCTCACTTTCTTTTTGGGTTTACAGGTTCAGCAGAAACCTGATGGTATTTTTATTCATCAGGAGAAGTATGTAAAGGATATGTTGACAAAGTTTGATATGGAGAATATCAGGACTGCCACTACTCCCTATGAAGCTCCCAAACCAAAGAACAATCTTGACCCTGATCTTCTTGTGAATGTTCATTTATACAGGTCAATGATTGGTTATTTGATGTACTTGACTGTTTCTAGACCTGATATTACATTTGTTGTGAATACTTGTTCAAAGCACCAAGTCACTCCACTCACCTCTCACTTGAATGATGTCAAAAAGATTCTGAAGTACCTGAAAGGCCAACGCAAATTAGGTCTTTGGTATCCAAAAGAATCTCCATTTCAGCTAGCAGCTTATAGTGACAATGACTATGCTGGTGCCAATATGGATAAGAGATCCACAACTGGAGGTTGCCAATTTCTTGGAAGAAGACTGATTTCTTGGCAATGCAAGAAACAGACCATTGTTGCTACCTCTACTACTAAAGCAGAGTATGTTGCTGCTGCCAATTGTTGTGGACAGGTTCTATGGATTCAGAATCAATTGCTGGATTATGGGTATAATTTCATGAATACCACCATTTTCATTGACAATCAAAGTACCATTTGTATTGTTAAAAATCCAAATTTTCATAATAGAACCAAACATATTGAAATTAGACACCACTTTATCAGGGATGCTTATGAGAAACATTTAATTAAAGTGGTAAAAATACACACAGATGATAATGTGGCAGATTTGTTAACCAAAGCTTTTGATGGACCAAGGTTTCAACATCTAGTGGTCCATATTGGTATGCTTAACCCTTAACTGCAAAGTTTAAGGGGAGGCATAAGCCTCAGGGGAGGCATATGCCTCAAGGGAGGATTGTGAGTGTAAACTTTGTAGAATTTGCTAATAAGGAATGGGTGTATCTTTAACTGCCACTTCTGCTGGTGTACCACCTGTTGCTGCTTCATCTTGTATTCACAAAGGTAAAGCTAAAGTGATAGCAGAAGATCCTCCATCTAGAAAGAGAACCAGGAAACAAATGGAGGAGGAAAGGTTGGGTGAAGAGGCTGCTAAAAGGTTAGATGATGAACAACAAGCTGACCTGGCAAGATTTCATGAGATTAAGGAAAGAGAGGTAGAGCTTCAAGCTGCTAGAGCCAAACAGATGAGGAAGGCTATGGATGAACAATATGCATCTGCTACACTTGAATCTTCTCAGGATTCTACTGATGAACAATTGGATAATCCATCAGTGGAAACTGATGCTGCAGAAGGTGTATCTACTGAAGCTAAAGTTCCTGATGAATCTTCTTTACCTCATGATGCCATTTATGTTCCTGGAAGAAGAGCTAAGAGAATGGCTAAAGTCATAACTTCACATTTAGCACAAAGAATAATAGATGTGAATGCTTCTGATGCTTCATTTAGCAAAGAAGGATCCCCTGATGATTGGCCTGAGGTAATTAGAGATGTTTTGGTTCACTGGGAGTTGTCTAAAAATGGACAGATCAATACCATTTATAGACTTGATAAAACTTCCCTATCCTTTACATTTCTACAAGAAATACTACATCTTGTGGATCATCAGGATTTGCTCACTCTCAATTATTTGGTTCATAAATTTTATGCAAATCATACTCCTACAGGGTCTGGATTGTATTTATTGGGTGATCTCAGAGTATTGTTTGATTCTTCTACTCCCACTGGTGCTGGTTATGACATATGGAAAAACAATCAGAGATGGAAGGTTCAGAGTTGGAAGTTTTATCCTATGCCATATGTTCATGTGTTGGAAACTACTTCTGGACTCAGACTTATTATGGATCTTGGCAAGAGGTATCCTATGACAGTGTCACTGATGGAGAAAATGCTTCAACAAAAGTTGGAGATTCCTCCTGATCCAGTTGGGAATGCTAGGTTGTTTGCTGAATCTCTGGTGAAAGTGTTCAAACTCAGGATTAGGACTTCCAGAGCAGCTTCTATTTGATGGTATATTGTTGTATATTTATTTCTTTTATTAGTATTAAAAAAAAAAAAAAAAAAAAAAAAAAAAAAAAAAAACCTAACATTTTTGTATAAGTATTGTGTATATTGTATGCAGGTTTGGTGTTAATCACACTTTCTTGGGTTATCAACTTACCTGATGTTGACTATTCCATCAAAAAGTTGGCTAGTCCAAAGGGTACAACTTTGGTAAAGACACATCAAATCTGTTGATAGCTGTAATGGTTTGCTCAAAACCATAGGGTACTCAACTCACCCATGCTTCATTGCTGAGAGTTGAAATGGTTGTCAATTGACCATGGATTTTTCCTGTATGGATTCCAAATAATTGGCTAGCCCACATGTATATGGCTTCTGGTAAAGGCAGTGGAAAACCATATTTTGTAATCAGTTGACCAAGATGATTTTTCATCAAAATAATTGACTAGTCCTGAGCAAACGGCTACATGTAAAGACATCTCAAATCCGTTTATAGCTGATGATTTGCTAAAAAACTACTTTGTTTTGATGTACAATTGGTCATTTGTTGCTGAAAGAATGGAGTTTTCAAGTATATGCTGATCATAGAGATCCTGCTGATGGTGATTCTTTGTTGATGATGTTCGACTTCAATCCTCTTGGTATGTAACTTCAAGGATCTATCAAGAATCTTGAACTTAACCATGTCAAATTCAAGATTAGGGGAGGATTGTTGGGAATTCTGCTAAGAGAGAATTCTGCTGAAGAATCTGCCGATGGTTTCTACTGAAGACACAGATTCTGCTTATAGTTTAGTTTCTGCTAAAGTTTAGTTTTAGCATTAGTTGTTTCTGCGAATATAGTTTTTCCGTGTTTTATGTAATATAGTTAGGATATGCATGATTTTATTTAGGAAGTGATAATGCATATCTTTTAGAAGTTTTAGAATATACGTTTCTTGTGAAACGGTTTAGGGTTCCTTGTGTATAAAAGGAACGCACGATTATGTATTGATTAACGTTTTTAGAAAACACTTTGATAATTAAAAAGGATCCATATAGGATCAATTGTTCTTAGTATTAAAACTTGTGTTTGTTTCCGCTTTAAAATACAAGTTACAGAGATTGTCTATAGTGTGTTGGTGATTACATTAACATAACTAACGATTCTAGAGTGCTCAGAAGATCTATCAAGGTCTTACTTTCAACATAATTAAACTCTTGGATGCAGGGTTAATTTACGTCATTTCCGACAGTCTCTAGGTTAGCCCAATTCATGTTGTACCTAAGAAAGGAGGGATGACAATAATAGTCAACGAGGAAGACAAAATAGTTCCAACCAGGACTGTAACTGGTTAGAGGGTTTGCATCGACGATAGGAAGCTCAATGATGCTACTTGAAAAGACCATTTCCCACTCCCTTTTATCGATCAAATGTTAAAAAGGCTTTCGGGTCGTGAATAATATTGCTTCCTTGACGGTTTTTCTGGGTATTTCCAAATACCTATAGCCCCTAAAGATCAGGAAAAGACTACTTTCACTTGCCTGTACGGAACATTTGCCTATCGACGTATACCGTTTGGGTTATGCAATGCCCCAGCCACCTTCCAGAGATGTATTCCAAGAATCTTTTCTTATATGTGTAAAGATTTCATGGATGATTTCTCTATTTTCGGTAATTCTTTCAATTCCTATTAAAGCAAATTATCTAAAATATTAGCTAGATGCAAAGAAACAAATCTAGTACTTAACTAGAAAAATGCCATTTCATGGTTAGAGAAGGAATTGTCTTAGGACATAAAATTTCCCAATCAAGAATTGAAGTAGATAAAGCAAATATTGATGTGATATCTAGGTTGCCTTACCCCACGAACCTTAAGGGAATTAGGAGCTTTTTAGGTCATGCATGATTTTATAGGAGATTTATTAAGGATTTCTCGAAAATAGCTAAACCAATGACCCAACTGCTCATGAAAGGCGCAAAATTTGATTTTAACGAAGAATGCAAACAAGCTTTGAATATTTTGAAAAGTAAATTAACTACAGCCCTAGTCATTATTGCACCAGATTGGAATAACGATTTTGAACTCATGTGTGATGCTAACGATTATGATGTAAGGGTTGTTTTGGGGCAAAGGGTTGACAAAAGTTTAAACAAATCTATTATGCTAGTAAGACTTTAAATGATGCCCAAGATCATTACACAACCACCGAAAAGAATTTCTAGCACTAGTTTATGCTTTTGATAAATCCAGGTCCTATCTTGTAATGTCAAAAACTATTGTCTACACTAACCACTCTGCTTTGATGTATTTGTTCAGTAAACATGATGCAAAACCCCGACTGATAAGATAGGTATTACTCTTACAAGAATTTAAGATCAAGATCAAAGATAAAAAGGGGGCGGAGAATTTAGCGACTGACCATCTTTCTAGATTAGAAAACCCAATGCTTGAAGAATAAAACGAGGGCGCTATACGCTACTCGTTTCCTGATGAGCACTTGATGTCAGTTAGAGTTAGGGAACTAGACCCAAATCCGTGGTATGCTGACTATGCCAACTATCTTGCCTCCAGGATCCTACCCAGTGACTAGACATACGACCAAATGAAGAAATTCTTTTCGGAAAATACTATTTTTTAGATAATCCATACCTATTCAGGTCATGTGCCGATGGAATCATTAGAAGATGCATGTACGGTGAAGAACTACTACAAATCTTGGAACATTGTCATACAGCCCAGACCAGTGGACATTATGGACGACACTACTGCAAGAAAAGTGTTTGAGGCAGGATTATATTGGTCAAGTATTTTTAAGGATGTTGCAAAATATGTACGGAAATACGATGCGTGCCAACGGTTAGGTAGCATTTCTACGCGTAATCAGATGCCATTAAATAATATCATGGTATGCGAAATATTTGACGTTTGGGGAATCAACTTTATGGGTCCATTCACCCCCTCTGGAAAGAAACGCTACATTTTAGTTGTTGTAGATCATGTAAAAATGGGTCGAGGCCATTCACCCCTTTTGGAAAGAAATGCTACATTTTAGTTGTTGTAGATTATGTGTAAATGGGTTGAGGCTGAGGCGCTACCTACTAATGACGCTAGAGTTGTAGTAAAATTTCTAAGGAAACTATTCTCAAGATTTGGGGTTATTGCAAGATTTTATTATCTTTTAGATTTACATTGGGGTTATTGCAAGATTTGGGGTTCCTAAGTCAGTAATAAGTTATAGGGGGATGTACTTTTGCAACTCCTTTTCTAGAAGCTTTGCCAGAAGCGACTAGTCGCTTCCCGAATGCCCCTTTCCTTCGCTACTAGGAGAGTCGCTAGCAAACGCTTATGAGATACGGAGTAGTGCATAAATTAGCAACACCCTACCATCCCCAAACAAGTGGGCAGACAAAAAATACCAATCGTGCGATTAAATGCATTTTAGAAAGGTCTGTCAAAAGTAATCAGAAAGATTGGGTAGATAAGTTAGATGATGCCTTATGGGCATTTAGAACTGCACACTAAACGCCATTAGGTAGCACACCATTTCATATTATATATGGTAAGGCTTACCATCTTCCAATTGAACTAGAGGACAAAGATTTATGGGCTCTTAAGAATACTAATTTTGATTTGGAAGAAATGAAGAAACACAGGTTCTCAATCAACTGGCTGAATTGAGGGATGACGCTTGTGATCATTCTAGGGCTTACAAGGATACGACTAAATGATGGCATGACGCTATGATTAAAGAAAAAGAGTTTAAGGTCAGACAGAATGTGCTAGTTTTCAACTCTAGACTCAAGCTCTTTCCAGTAAAATTGAGATCACGATGGTGTGGACCCTATACGGTGACTAAGGTATTTCCCTACGGAACAATTGAAGTAATGAGTGATAATGGAGAATTTTTTAACTTAAACGGGCATAGGACCAAAATTTATTTAGGTGATGACAATCGCAAACTATCAGAGACCATTTACTTCGCACTAACATAGAACCAGTGCCTTGAGTCTAACTTAAAGACTCGTTAATAAACAAAAGTGCTTTTTTGGGAGACAACCCGAATTATCCTTTCTCTTCATTTTTTTTATCATAGTTTGGTTTGGTATGTGTTGCTATGACTTTTAAAGGTATTTGAGGAAGAATGATGGCTTAGAAACGCAACATGGATTTTTTCACTCATGGAATTCTTCTCAGAAAGTTTCTACGGCATCACTATATATCATGGTTACGCTGTAACCATCGTCAGATATCTGCAATTTTTTCAGGTGTCACTACTTAGGGCGTAACTCAATTCATGAGTTTACGCTGTAATCTTCTCCTGTACTAGAAATTTTTTTAATTTTAATTTACTTGCGTACCATATCCTTGTATTAGTTTTTAAACGAACTTTGTGGGTGTGTTCCTTGTAAACCCTCACGAGACTTCACTCGTCCACTCGGGACACCAAGTGGTTTAAAAGGCTTATTGCATACGCTAAATGCAATCATGATTCCTATGAAAGTGAGTTAGGATTTTACTTTGTTTTTATTTTTTAGATTTTATGCTTGTTGGTAGTGACGTGATTTCAAGGATTTGAAGTTTGCTCTTGAGGCGAAGGAAAGACACGTCTTCTTAACTTGATCCTTCTACCATTTTTGGAGAAAATTTTAGGGGAGTTCTCATTCCAATTCTACTTTTCTCTTTTATTATTACATGTTTACGTACAAAAGGGACTTTGTACATTTCAAGTGAGGGGACGGGAGTAGAATTATTACTTGAACTTATTTGCCCTCGTTTTTCTAGTTTATTTTGAAAAACTATGCCATTTTTTAAATTTTTTACATGTTTTTCTTAACTGAACTAGAATCCTTAGCCGTGCACACTATAACCCTTGATTTCTTTGGTGAGGTTTAGCCTTTCATTTTCCCCATATTACTCAAATCTACCAAATATTGAGTGTGCCTGTAGTATTTAAAACTTTAGAACTTGGCTTTTACATTATTTCGAGACCAGAGACGAGTAGTATGTCGAGTTAGCTTGATACATTTGGGAGGGACAATTTGAGAAGGTAGTGTCTTAGGAATTACACCCCAAATATCCTATATGTGAATAATTGTGTGTGTTTATCGATTAGTCACCTTGAATTCTTTACCCCCATATTAATCCCTTTTGTTGCACTCACCTTTAGTGCAAGATACCCCGAACCCTTTCGAGCCATCCTTTTCATTTCTTAACCCATATCAATTATTGTTTTCGCTACACCTATTCGGTTTAGCCTACCGTGTAGTCTTAGTTTGTGATCGGGAAGTTGCCATTTGCCTAAGTTTGAGGTTTGGGTAAAGAGATTCGGGAATCACGCCTACATTAAAGACACATATTTGAAGATCATTACAGACCCCCCACATTCCTCATATATGATTCATCTCAAGTGGGGGATGATTTGTTTATTTATGTATTTTTAGTTATGAAAAAAAAGTAAAGAAAAAAATTGAAGTTGTTTATTTAGTTATTGTTGTAAAAAGGATAGTGCAAGAAGTACTAACACTAATCCTTGTCTGTGGAGCTTGTTGGACTAGAATCAAGGAACCTACATCGATCACATAGAAGATCGAAGTTGGTGGTGAATTTACATCAACTAGTTTTGAAGACCAAGTAATTGTGCACCTCGCTATATGACATCTACTTATGGCACTCTAACTTGTTACATCATGATCCAGTTTTCACGTCTTGAAGCTTGAATTTTGGATGGACGGTGGGAGGTAAAAACTTAGTTATAGGCTAAGACTATTTGCTTATTTATTTATTTATTTTTTTTTACCATTTATATGTATCCCATCTCTTACCCTACCCTTTAGTCATGAATTGTGCTTAGGTGAGGGAGTGACCAGTCATTGGTGTCTTGGCCATGGATTTGGTCATGTATCAATGGTCTTTGTCGCCTTTTTCGTAGCATGTTAGTAATGATAATTCACCCTAGCCTTTTAAAATTGTTCACCCAACGTTGCCTATAAAGATTGTTTTGACCTTAACTCTAACATAGGAAGTTTTTAAACTCATATTTTCCATGTCTCTTGGGAAATATCTTTTTAAGAATGATTCTAATAAGGTTTACTTGAGGGTAAGTAGAGTTTAAGTAAGGGGATATTTGATAACACCAAATAGTCCTAATATTTTAGTGTCAATTTCCCCCTAATATGCACATTATTTGTATCATTTTACTTGAATATATACTCTTATTTGTTAATATTTCATTTTCATGTTACTAATGAGCATAGGAACAAAGAGGCGCGGATTTGGAAGGTTACTAAAGCAAATATACAAGAGTATGCTGGCCAGACAAGAGTTACGGCGTAATTCCCTACTCTACTTACGTCGTAACAAGGATTAACACAAGAAGACCAAAGTCAATGCAGTTCAAGGTTACGGCATAACTTCACAACATAAGTTACGCCGTATATAGTTCCAGACTTAGAAGAATTTCATGGTCTAGATACTTACGCCGTAACCATTTGTAAGGTTATGACGTAAAAGTGGTGAATTATTTAACGAGAGTTCTACGATCATAACCTATCTTTAGGTTACGCTGTAATGTTATTACTATGGATTCGATCGTCTGAGATACGAAGGTTGTAGTGTAACCGATCCTATGGGTTACACCGTAACTAAAACGAGACTATAAATACAAGCCCAAATTCTGCATTTTTGACATCACTTCCCAACACACAACACCAAGGGACATAAAACGATTCCAAGAGAGACGCTATTCAGCAGCATACGAAGCATTTCCAAGGGAGAATTCACGCCATTCACTGCATAAGTTTTAGTATTTCATATCATAGTTTTGTATTTGTTTCGATGTCTTTCATTATGATATTAAACATCGAATTTTCCGCATTTATGAATATGATCAGCTAAACACCTTTGGTGTTAGCCTAGTTATGAAGTTGTTATTACTATGATGTAGTTTTCTCGTTTTCATATCGCTTTATGCGCATATTTTCTTTGCTTATTTGCGGACACCCTTGTTTCAGTAGTGTTAATGTTTGGTAGTATCTAGGAAACTAGGAGAATTGACCATAGGACCCTAGTGAAATAGATTGCGAGTAGTGGTAAGAATTGACTATAGGACTACCACAATCTTGTGTGCGAATTGACCATAGGATCACCTACCAAAAGGAGGCACTTAAGAAGTTAGGGAGAACCTAAGTTCTGAGAGGCCGGGTTTCATAAAATAAGTCTAGATTATAGCTGGTACTTAATGACTACAACATTGGTTAATGTACGAACTCTTGTAATCGTATGTTTACGGAATAGAAACCTTTGGAATATAGGCTAGACAAATTTACCAGTGGAGTCTAGCGACATTTACCCCACATGGAGCGATAGAAAACATTAATCGGAAAACTTAATCATGGCATACCAAGATTAGTAACTAGGCCAGCACGTTTTTCCCTACTGATTATCTCATCTATTTTAGTTGCTTTCATTTTATTTTCATTTCTTTAGTTTATAATTAATCAACTCAAAACCCCCTTTAAAACCAGTGACATTAGAATTAAATTAGGATCCACACTCATAGCTTTTGGGGCGACCTTGTCTTTACCGATTACTACATTGCACACGACCGGGTACACTACCCGTTAGTGCAATAGGTAGACCTTATGTAGACGAGAAAATATAAATATTAAAACCTGGTCAGAAATCCTGCATCAAAGTACCAAAGTTATGATAACGGGATAAACAAAAGAGATGTAAGAAACTAATACTCCCCTGATTTGCTTGGCATGGACGATGTTGGAACATGGTTAAATCCTCCTCCAAGAAAATAAAGTGATAAGATTCTTCTTCCAAATTGCACTTAAATCTTCTTTTCCAATATAACCTGCAAATTACTATGAAAACGAACACGAAACCTTGCATTAAATCGGCGGTAAACACTATATATAATAAAATAAATCCTAGAAAGTAAATAGGATATAATGTTTGCAAAATAAATCTTTACAGAAATCTAAAATTTAAAAGTTTTGGAAATTTTCAAAAATTAAGTTTCTACAGAAAAACAAAAATCTGAGAAGTTGTTCTGCTACAGTTCCTAAAGCCGTTAGGGTAGACCTGAAAGATTATTACGTTTTGTTTCATGGAAAATTTCTGGAAAAATCTAATAATTAAAACCTGAAAATTCTGTAAAACATTCATTGTGACTCGATACAAGCATTTGACTCAAACAAACACACAAATACATAAAATACTAGTCATTCAGACCTGTGCGTTGCACATGGGCTCTATCTAATTGGTCATAGTGTAATGTGTGGTATTTATTTTCGTCATTAGGTTTGTAAGTTGTGATGGTATCACAACTTTTGTAAGCATCGCATAAGTTTAAGATGAATGAGTTTAATTAGTTGTTTGTGACTTTTATATTTAGACCGAGTCATTCATACTCGTGTGATGCACACGGGCTTAATCTAAATGTTCGTTAGTGTATTGTTCAACACTAATTTTCGTCATTACATGGGTTGTATATAAGTGTTCATAGCGTAATCTTTGGCACTTATTTTCATCATTATATATCTAAGTTGTGATAGTATCACACTTTTTCTAAGCATGACACACATTTAAATAGTTTATTGACATTAAAAGGGTATATGTGAAGAGACTTTTTTCAAGATGCTACATTTAGAAGAGTCTCTTCACATGTAATTTTTTAATATGTATAAGTTACATACTAAATGTCAAAGGGAGGTTAAACGCATATGGTTCTTTCAAAATAAATGTAACCCTTATATATAATCGTAACAAAGTGGATATTCTCTATATTTTGATATCTAACTTGTGACAATGAATTATCCTTTTGGTTTATCATATCAAGTACGGTAGCTTACATTACTACGCTTAGTTATTCGAACTTTATTTTATCCACAAAAACCATTTAAGTTTCAATATTTTTTTATTGTTGTGAAAATCGATCCAATATTGTTAGTACATATAATTTGTAGCATACTGCATATAAAAATATATTTGAAGACATCAATCTTAACATATAATTTTTCTACTCTTAATAACTAATATAACAATTTCATTTTGCCAAATTTGTTTGTCATTCTACAAATGAAATTAAAATCATATTAAGATAATCAATTAATCTCTATAGTGATATTAACACACCGCAAGACAAAAAACTACATTAAGAGCAGAAATATTAAAATGCACCAACAAAGTGTAGTAATAATTATTGATTAAAAATTAAATGCTCGTCACATTATTTACAAGAAACTTACTTGCTAACGAATCAATAGTATTAGCCCGTTTATTGGTATTACATGAAGTAAAATATTGCATGTTTAATTTGTAATGTAAATTAATATGAATGCTAAGTATTCATCCCACCGATAGTTGTGGCGTTGTTCTTGTTTTTATTGTTGTTCTTGTCGTTGTTGTCTTGGTCGTTGTTCTTCATTAGCCTTTTGCATGTTTCGTTCTTGATACAATTTTTGTGACTTCTCGATCCCTTTCTTTAATGATTCTTGACGTGCTACAAAAAACAATTAGATATAGTTGATCGTTAGTAACTTAAATACAGTTAATCAATATATTGCATTTTCGATCAAAGTAAAAATGTTCGTGCATGTTTCACTTAATTGATAAAGACAATCATGTGTAGGATCTCTTAAGCCATTAGAGAATATGATGTTACTACAAACCTCCTAAGTACGATCTTTATGTCCTACATTGTTACACACACAAAACATACGTGAAATTTACATGAAACAATATAAATCAATATGCTAAATAAGTAAGACGATATGATGCTTACTTTACCATCATAATAAGTTGTAGGCCAATGTGTACGCGGTGTGGAGGAAGTTGAGGTTTGTTGTATGTGATTTTTGACACATTATATGGTTGATAAAATATTTGTAACTTATGGACGGGAAAGTAAAAAGACTAACCACCAATTGGTGTGTTTAATTTATGCATTCATGGCACCAAACAATTCATCTCCTATGTACTTATCCTTATGTATGACTATTAAATCAATGTACTAACACATGAAACATCCACATTTCACTTTCAATTCATGAGCCATTTATTATGACCACTTACATTTATAAGGCTACTTACGCTTTTAGTATACGAGTCATTCATACCCGTGCGATGCACACGGGCTTAATCTAAATGTTCGTTAGTGTATTGTTCAACACTAATTTTCGTCATTACATGGGTTGTATATAAGTGTTTATAGCGTAGTCTTTGGCACTTATTTTCGTCATTATATATGTAAGTTGCGATAGTATCACACCTTTTCTACGCATGATACACATTTAAATAGTTTATTGACATTAAAAGAGTATATTTGAAGAGACGTTTTTCAAGATGCTACATTTAAAAGAGTCTCTTCACATGTAATTTTTAATACATATAAGTTATATACTAAATGTCAAAGGGAGGTTAAACGTATACAGTTCTTTCAAAATAAATGTAACCCTTATATAAAATCCTAACAAAGTGGATATTCTCTATATTTTGAGATCTAACTTGTGACAATGAATTATCCTTTTGGTTTAACATATCAAATACGGTAGCTCCACATTACTACGCTTAGTTACTCGAACTTTATTTTATTCACAAAAACCATTTAAGTTTCAATATTTTTTTATTGTTGTGAAAATCGGTCCAATATTGTTAGTATATTTAATTTGTAGCATATTGCATATATAAATATATTTGAAGACATCAATCTCAACATATAATTTTTCTACTCTTAATAACTAATATAACAATTTCATTTTGCCAAATTTGTTTGTCATTCTACAAATGAAACGAAAATCATATTAAGATAATAAATTAATCTCCATAGTGATATTAACACACCGTAAGACAAAAAAACTATATTAAGAGCAAGAATATTAAAATGCACCAACAAAGTGTAGTAATAATTATTGATTAAAAATTGAATGCTCGTCACATTATTTTCAAGAAACTTACTTGCTAACGAATCAATAGTATTAGCCCGTTTATCGGTATTACATTAAGTAAAACATTGCATGTTTAATTTGTAACATACATTAATATGAATGTTAAGTATTCATCCCACCGATGGTTGTGGCGCTGTTCTTGTTTTAGTTGTTGTTGTCTTTGTCGTTGTTCTTCATTGGACTTTTGCATGTTTTGTTGATACAATTTTTGTGACTTCTCGATCTCTTTCTTAAATGATTCTTGACGTGCTACAAAAAACAATTAGATATAGTTGATCGTTAGTAACTTAAATACAGTTAATCAATATATTGCATTTTCGATCAAAGTAAAAATGTTCGTGCATGTTTCACTTAATTGATAAGACAACAATGTGTAGGATCTCTTAAACCATTAGAGAAGATGATGTTACTACCAAACCTCCTAAGCACCATCTTTATGTTCTACATTTTTACACACACAAAACACACGTGAAATTTACATGAAACAATATAAATCAATATGCTAAATAAGTAAGACGATATAATGTTTACTTTACCACCATAATAAGTTGTAGCCCAATGTGCACATGGTGTAGAGGAAGTTGTGGTTTGTTAAGTGTGATTTTTGACACATTATATAGTTGATAAAATATTTGTAACTCATGGATGGGAAGGTAAAAAGACTAACCACTAATTGGTGTGTTTAATTTATGCATTCATGGCACCAAACTCTTCATATCCTATGTACTTATCCTTATGCATGACTATTAAATCAATGTACTAACACATGAAGCGTCCATATTTCACTTTCAATTCATGAGCCATTTATTATGACCACTTATATTTATAAGGCTACTTAAGCTTTTATTATATAAGATATGTTCATCATTAATTTTAAACTTTCATGTTCAAATTTTGTTCTTTTGAAACAAATATAATCTTCCCTACACTTATCTTTTTGTAAAATACCTTTATATGTAATAAAGATGAGGTTAAAAATAAAATAAAGCATTTTCACTAAGTTATTCAAATCATGAAAGATAATCAATGATGATGAACATATATATGACACAAATAAAAATAAAAACAAACAAACAATTAAAACCTTGTGTTACCTCCTAAGAAGCGCCTGTTCTTAATTTACGAGTCTTGTAGCTAGATTCAAAGTCATGCCTACTACGTGACTCCTTCCCCCATCATGTTCTCACTATCATCCTTTTCATTCCCCGATGTCTTGTCATTCAAAGGTTCATCTTTTCCTCTATCATGGTTAGAGTCTTGAAAAAAATTTCTAGGGAATACATATCCATCATATGAAGGGTTTACATCAAACCAACTAAGACCTGATTTAATCCATCTTTCTAGGTCACTTCCAAAGTGCAGGTATTTTGGATATTGAAGGGTTATATACTCCTCCCTATACTTAGAACTAACATTAGAAATGTCCTTGAAAAATCCACATTCAAAATCAAAAGGGCCCTCACATCCTCTTCTAATGTTATTATCACTAAGTAAAACTTGTGATCCTATTCTATCTTGTGCATCACAATCTAATTCTACGAAATCCTATGAATTATAAGGCGTTTGATAAGAACCCTCCTTAATTCCATCCGTGAAGGTCATGATTTCATTCTTCTCATCTACCATTAAATTTGTAACATCACTAAAAGGTCTACCGAAAACTACTTGTGACAATCTAGGATCAGTGTATCCCTCAATATCCTCCACAATCGTAAATCCCATTGTGAACATCAGAATACTTGTATATCATCGTCTCGACAAACAACGTTTATTCCCTTATATTCTAACCCCCATCTACAACTATTATTATAATGAAACAAAGATATGACGTTCATAGGTAAACCTACATCCATATAAATGTTATAAACATGTTGGTGGCCAATCATGCAGGGTATTTTAAGCTTACTAGGATCATGCCTTTGTATCCTACGAGGTTCTCTTATCCCTAACTCCTCTATATTACTAACCAACCAGTCATAGTATGGCTTGTCACCTGAATCCTTGTTGGACTTCTTTTCATCATTCTTGTTGTCATCAATCTTAATTTATTCAATTAATTCATTTTGATTTTCACATTCCTCATTTTCTTCTTTCTTAGGTGGAAGGATAAGAATAATGGTATTAATAAAATGAATATGTTTTGAAGAAGAAGAGTCATGAACTTCTTTCCCTTTTAATGATGAATGTGAGAAGAGTTTGCTAGGATCTTTTATCTTCATAAAAGATGGTATTTTTGTTAATGACCGAATTGGATGAAATGATGTCAACCTCTTTGATTCCAATGATGCCATTAGTTGAAGTATTCACAATTTGATTGTTAATAGCTTTCAAGAGGCTGTCAATTTTATTATTCGTCTCCACTTGTTGTTGTTTAAGTTGATTTTCAAGTTTGACAATTGAGCTTCTTGAGATGACATAAATTTGCTTTTCATTCCTTCTAAACCATGTTGATTGGGAGTGTAGCTATAAGACTTTTTGTTGGACGAATTGTAGTGTTGAGACCAAGTGAGCGGATAGGAGTCGTTAGTTGAAATGGTTTGAGTTCGACTCCATCTGAAGTTTGGTTTGTCTTTCCATGCCTCATAGGCTTCATTAAAATTACTAGGTCAAGGATTTATTGTAACACCCCAACCCGAAAAGGGCTAAAGTGTAACATTATGGGGTCGAATCAGTACATAAGCAAGCGGAATACATTAAATAATACAAGGGTAAAAAAGCAAATCTAATAAATGATAAGGTGCTAAAACTAAGCATGACAGCTTCCAAACTAATTACAAACTAAGAGCCAAAAGAGGAATCTCTAAGTCCATCTCTAATCCATAGGGAGCTATCAACCGTGTAGTCCACTAAAAGCTCCTAAGCACTCTTCCCTCAAACCTATCTTCCTTCTAAATAACCTGCCACAGGAAAAGAAATGCGGCTGAGCTTAAAAAGCTCAGTGAACGTATATAAACAAACAAAAGCTAATAACAAAAGGGAAACGAAAGTGAATCCGAAATGAATCCAAGCAAACCTGTTGAGATTAATATCAAAGAATATGGAACATATGATAGAATCAACAGAATATGATCTAAGGGAATACGTATAAGGAATATCAAATGAATGAAAGGAAAATGGAACGAATCATAAGTGTAAGCAAATGAACTAAGGAAAGCATAAGTCAATAACAATAAAGAAGTTAAAACAACAATGATCACATATATAGTAGAAGTAACAGAAATGCCCAATAATCATATATCAAATTGTACATGGAGTAGCTAGCTCGATGTACCAAATGTGAAATGGCGTGCATCGCACACACATACCCACTCACCAAATTCAAAACGAAGCAAAGTACCTAGGATGCATCCATACGCTCCCTGCAAAAACAAATATACATATACCAAGCTCTAGGCTAAGCATACATACAATAATAATAATGGCCATGGTGCTATAGCATAATAGGGAACGCTGTGGATAAAAACCCACCTCCACAGATACTATCAATACCATTGGTGCATCAGTGACAAGGCCATGGACTCCCCATGACTGGCTACAATTTAATCAAATAATGGGCAGCATATAAGGGCATAGGAATGCTATAAGAAATGGAATATAGCATACAACAAATATCAAAACTATTCACAATAGAAAGGGATCGATCAATTATGGATCATACAAGGGATCATAGCAATGGTTCAAGTCAAAGGTCCAAATCAAAGATTCAGATCATGATGTTCAAATCAAAGGTTCATAATAGCAAAAGGGTTCATAGCAAGGTTCAAAATTTGAAGTTATATAATCAAAAGATGTTAAAGAAAGTCATGAGAAATCTTAGAGAATAAAACAGATTAAGGACTATTGAAAATTATTTAAAACCTTTTTATCGTAAAAGTATTCTTTTTAAAAACACATTTCATAAAAGTCATTAAAAACTTCATATAAAACTGGCATCGTATCGTAATCACAGAAATCATTTCAAAAATAGTTTTTCTCAAAAGTCATTAGGTTTTATTTTTAAAAGGGTGTTCATACGAAATCATACTATCAAATGAACCAATGATATCAGGCGTATAAAGATCAGAAATCATAATAGTGACAATGGAACGGATCATGAGTCATAAGAAATCTTACTGAAAGGTTAGAATATATGTACCTCAACCAGATGACAAAGCAGATAAGAGAAAGGATCAAACAGAAATAAGAATCACTCTTTCTTCACAGAACCTAGAAGAATCAAAAGCCGAGAATTATTTACTAGTTTATTTCAAATCAGATTACTCCCTTTTTGGTTATCTTTCCATATTTAGCAAGTTTCCACTTTAAGTAAGTTTTCAAAAATATTAGGTTTTCAGAAATAGAAATATTTTATATTATAATTAGGTTAAGTCATTAATTAAGCATTATTATGAAATTAGGGTTCATTTTGACAAGTCATGATAATTTAGGGTTCAATTTGTCAACTTTCCATGTTTTAGGGCTTATAATGTAAATATACCAAAGTTAAAGGTCTAAAGTGTAAATATTACACTTTCCATATTTTATACAAATAATCCATAAGTTAACAATATTTACTATTCAATCCTTCAAGTTTACAAATGTTACAAGTTAAACCCTTAATTTACATTAAATAAAAAATAGGTCCTTATTAATAATTAATTTACAATTATATCCAAAAAAAATTCATATTAGCACATTAAACCCTTAATTATCAGAGATCACATATTTTACCCCTTACTATAATAATTATATTAAACACGTTCATTTATATAATTTACAAAACAAACCCCTCTATTTTAATTAATTACAAATCAGATTTATTTATTAATAATTTACCACTTAAAACTTTTAGTTACAAATTTTACGTACAACACCCTCATATTATATTTTATATAACTCACTCCTGGTCTAATACAACTTACAAAAATAACCAACTTGTTTATAAAATTACAAACCTCACCCTACACATTTAAAAATCCAATCGGCTAACAATTAAATCAAAAACAACAAACCCTAATTTTTACTAATCATTACCAATCATTAATTTAACCTTAAACACATTCATTATATCAAATAAAATACCAAAACCCAAACCCTAATATTATACACCCTATTTATTTATTAAATTCAATCGGATTAATAACAAATAAATCAAAACAATTACCATAGGCTTCAAATAAATGTAACCACATTTTACACAAGTCGTATATACATAATAACACAGCACAAAAATCAGATCTAGTCACCAAAATTCGTTTAGGCCGATTGGGGTTTTTAACATGATTTTAGGGTTTCCATTATCTTTTAATTGGTATGACTTGTTTAGCATGCATGGACCAATTTTTTGATTTTATACAGATTATATAGGATAAAAAGGATGATGAAAAAAAATACCCAAATAGGTTGGATCGAATGGAATGAGTAGAAATGGATTTCTCTTACTCGGCCACAATATCGAGCAAACCAAAAATCAAAATTGAAACCCGAGCACTCCACATCCTTTACCAATATTTTTGTAGCCTTCTATGGATCCGTAAAAATTCAATAAAAATAGCCAAGAGCCTCTACAAATTTGGAGCCACCGGTTTTGGTTTTTAGGGTGAAATTAGGGTTTTAAAAGTAGTTAAGGAGATAGAATAATAAAATAAAATATATAGAGAGAGGAGGGGGAGTTTTGGCCGAGATTTTGGGCTAGGAGGGTGACCAAATCAGATTTTTAATAGTTTCCGAATATTTGTGATGTTTATCCTTTATTTAAGTCATGTACAAAATTTAGATCATTTTGGACCTTTAATAACACTTTAGGCGTGCCAAATATTTTTAGGTAAGTAAAAATATTGTAAATGTTCAAAAAAAAATAATGGTCATATTTTACTCATTTCTAACTTTTTGGGATTTATTTGGTGCTTTATTTAAGTGTTTATTTAAGTTTTAAGTTATAGGGGCATTTTGGTAATTTTACATGTTTGGAAATTTTGGGTTTTACAACTTCTTCCTCTCTAAAATAAAAATTTTTTCCTCGAAATTTTCAGTAGGAAAATCAAACAGATGGGTACCAAACCGCAAAAAGAAACGAAAACGATTTACTCACTCGGACCTGTTCTCCACAGAATTTTAAACGAACGGAATAGTTTGTTTCTCATGACTTGACCCAAACAAAGTAGCTTCGGATTCCTCAGAAAAGACAAATCAGGTTGAATCTGATCAAAAAGCCAATGCAACATATAATGGATGATAGATGAATCTTCTCGAAGCAATACATGGGATACGAAGAAAATTCTGATCGAATAACTGTATCAAACAGTAGAGAGCTATACCAGCAGCATAAGAATTGTAACATATATACAGAGGTCAACATAATGAAAATCGAGAGTCCAAACTTATCCAAGCATCTAACAAACAAAGGCAGAGCCTGTGGATAGGTAGAATGAACCTAAAGTCTCACTAATCGCGGATAATCTTCATCGGAGATCAAATTCTAAGCTTCTCAGGAACCCCTCAAGATATCCTATGCCCACAATAAGTGCACGTTATATGGTGTAAGTATTATCACGTTGATCAGGCATCAAATCTCCCAAAACAAAACCATCATCAAACATACGCAGAATGAACACAGAACTGAGATGCTACTATAGAGCTTACATCATTCAAAGGATATTATTACCAGATAATGAAACTTAAGTGAGTCAACGAGAGTGAATACTCGTTGTCAATAACTTCATCATTCACGTAATCAACTCGTCCAAACATAAAAGTTTGCTTCAATATCCGTACATTCAAAATATATGGTCTCCAATCTCCTCCAAATCTGAGCAGTCTGTCTTTGCTCGCCCTTCAGTCTGAGCGTGAAACAAAATCATGAACTTATGTCTGGTTCTTCAAGCCTTCTTCAGCTCTTCTTGGAATTGTGATGGAGTAATGTAAATCTCTGGCACGATCTTTAAATCTCTGCATCATCCAGTCTGCTTCCGCTCTCAATTCATCTTAGTACAACCAAGATGAATAGGGAAGCGAAACTGTATGTCTTCTTCAGGCCTTCTAGTTCAGCTCCAGGTTTCCCATCTTGACTAGATTTTTGTCCTCTGCTCGCCAACACCTCCTCCTTGTAAGGACTATCTTCTGCTCTTCAGGGTAGCCACCGCTGTTGTTAACTCTAGGTCATGCAGTAAAGTAAGTCTTCTCATACGTTTCTAGTTGTCTTGATGCATAAACAATCATCTTCCCGTGATGTATGTGTTCATAACCGAGTCCCTTCTTCAAGCATCCCAAAATTTGTACCACCTGAAAGTATGGAAGCAAATTTCTATTTTAGCTTTTCTAAAACTTCACTCTCAAACGAACTGAGTTGTTTCTCTATGTTCACGACATTTATCAACGGTAACGCAAGTTGTAAACATCTTCCAAAATTCTTCTGCAAAGTTCAAGAGATTCCAGCTCTCCAATCTATTGTCGGTCTTGATCACTTGGTTATAGTTTCAAATCTTGCGGAATTTAAAGAGATATCCTCAATTAAGAACACCGTTGTCTCAACAAATATCAACTTCCAGAATGCACAAACGATCGTCAAATTTCTAACAAAAGTAAGAAAATGATTCTCATGTTCTTCCTCGTCTCTGAATGTACTAATAAGTTAAGTACTCACGAGAGACAATTTATGAGGTTCACAAAATAGTCATAGCATTAGCTAATACTATTAGCATCGTTAACCGTCATAGTGGTCGTTACGAATACGAAAGGTAATTCTAAGAATAACTTCAAGTCATAATTCCATCTGAAGGAAAACTTCACGCCCTGAAGTTGAACAGATACATAGTCGTTTCAAGGCGGAGAAATAATGGTCCCTAACAGCAATATGATTCAGCTTCCAACAATACATTCAAATCTCCTACCACCATCCTTCTTTATCGCGAATGAAGCGGAAGTACTCCGAAGATACACTCATGCATACAAAACCACTCTCTAGTCTTTGGTTGCTGCTCCTTCCATTCTCTCAATGCAACTAGTGCTGATCTCCGACACTTCTCAAAGACATCCCTACATGATGACCAGACAATCTCTTAGTATCATATCAAATCCAACTTCACACTCCGGTGGAAAATTTTGGTGGTTCATCCAGAATTCATATAAAAAACGCTCAGATTGCAAAATAACTCTCGAGGTGAGGTTCATCCTTTAGTGTACAAAATAGATGCTAATAAAACTTCATAACCGCGAAAGTAACGTACGAGTCTCCAGAGTAATAGTGATATCAAAAGTTTAACAATCGAAAATCCTGGTGTAGGGAGTTCAAAATTGTTCAAAACACCAAAGGTGAGACATAGTAGGATAGTTGTCAGCATCTTGAATGCTCAAACAACCAATTCCTTATCAGAATAAAATCGAAGTTAAAAGACAGATCAACATAGCAAATCTTATCGTTCAAAAGTGGGGGGAAACATTCTTATACTTGTGGTTAAACACCACAAGACTTCTCATAGGGATAGAGATGGGTAAGACAAAATCAAATAGTGTCGGAAGGCTTACAGATGCTTATCAAAAGCAAGAGATAAACCACATAATGCATCAAATACATCATCGTCATGGAGATTCTTAGAATGCCCGAAGAGACATCAAAATGATTAACGAATGGATTAGAGGTCAGAGTCAGAATCTGAAGATAAGGATCAAATAGTGTCAGGCATTACTATATATGTAATTCTTAAGGTCTTCAAAGTTCACTAGCTTATAAATCTTAGGTAGTGCAAATCATAAGTTTTCAAATCTCCAAAAAGTGATCTTAACAGGCTTAAAAGTAAGGCACGAATCAGACTGATGCGGAAGCAATGATACTTAAATGAATGCCTTATAGTCTATCCATTCCTCACAGGTCATAACTTAAGTTTCTTCGGGGAGGGAAATACTAAAGCAAAATCCTCAAAGGTTGTTTCCTAACTCTTATGGTGCAAAATTTAGAGGGCCTAATTGTAACACCCCAACCCAAAAGGGCTAAAGTGTAACATTACGGGGTCGAATCAGAACATAAGCAAACGGAATACATTAAATAATAAAAGGGTAACAAAGCAAATCTAATAAATGATAAGGTACTAAAACTAAGCATCACAGCTTCCAAACTAAGAGCCAAAAGAGGAATCTCTAAGTCCATCTCTAATCCATAGGGAGCTATCAACCGTATAGTCCACTAAAAGCTCCTAAGCACTCTTCCCTCAAACCCAGCTTCCTTCTAAATAACCTGCCGCAGGAAAAGAAATGCGGCTGAGCTTAAAAAGCCAAGTGAACAGATATAAACAAGCAAAAGCTAATAACAAAAGGGAAACTAAAGTGAATCCAAAATGAATCCAAGCAAACCAGTTGAGACGAATATCAAAGAATATGGAACATATGATAGAATCAACAGAATATGATCAAAGGGAATACGTATAAGGAATATCAAATGAATCAAAGGAAAATGGAACGAATCATAAGTGTAAGCAAATGAACTAAGGAAAGCATAAGTCAATGACAATAAAGAAGTTAGAACAACAATGATCACATATATAGTAGAAGTAACATAAATGCCCAATAATCATATATCAAATTGTACATCGAGTAGCTAGCTCGATGTATCAAATGTGAAATGGAGTGTATCGTACACACATACCCATTCACCAAATTCAAAACAAAACAAAGTACCTAGGATGCATCCACACGCTCCCTGCAAAAACAAATATAAATATACCAAGCTCTAGGCTAAGCATACATATAATAATAATAATGGCCATGGTGCAATAGCATAATAGGGAATGTTATGGACAAAAACCCACCTCCACAGATAGTGTCAATACCACTGGTGCATCAGTGGCAAGGCCATGGACTCCCCATGACTGGCTACAATTTAATCGAATAATGGGCAGCATATAAGGGCATAGGAATGCTATAAGAAATGGAATATAGCATACAACAAATATCAAAGCAATTCATAACATAAATGGATCGATCAATTATGGATCATACAAGGGATCATAGCAATGGTTCAAGTCAAAGGTCCAAATCAAAGATTCATATCATGAGGTTCAAATCAAAAGTTCATAATAGCAAAAGGGTTCATAGCAAGGTTCAAAATTTGAAGTTAAATAATCAAAAGATGTAAGAAAGTCATGAGAAATCTTAGAGAATAAAATAGAATAAGGACTTTAGAAAATTATTTAAAACCTTTTTATCATAAAAGTATTCTTTTAAAAACACATTTCCTAAAAGTCATTAAAACCTTCATATAAAACTGGCATCGTATTGTTATCACAGAAATCATTTCAAAAATAGTTTTTTCTCAAAAGTCAGTAGGTTATATTTTTTAAAGGGTCTTCATACGAAATCATACTATCAAATGAACCAATGATATCAGTCGTATAAAGATCAGAAATCATAATGGTGGCAATGGAACGGATCATGAGTCATAAGAAACCTTACTGAAAGGTTAGAATATATGTACCTCAACCAGATGACAAAGCAGATTAGAAGCCGAGAATTATTTACTAATTTATTTCAAATCAGATTACTCCCTTTTTGGTTATCTTTCCATATTTAGCACGTTTCCACTTTAAATAAGTTTCCAAAAATAGTAGGTATCTAGAAATAGAAAGATTTCATATTATAATTAGGTTAAGTCATTAATTAAGCATTATTATGGAATTAGGGTTCATTTTGACAAGTCATGATATATGTCAACTTTTCATGTTTTAGGGTTTATAATGTAAATATACCAAAGTTAAAGGTCTAAAGTGTAAATATTACACTTTCCATATTTTATACAAATAATCCATAAGTTAACAATATTTACTATTCAATCCTTCAAGTTTACAAATGTTACAAGTTAAACCTATATCCGTAACAAATTCATATTGGCACATTAAACCCTAAATTATCAGAGATTACATATTTTACCCCTTACTATAATAATTATACAAAACACCTTCACTTATATAATTTACAAAACAAACAACTCTATTTTAATTAATTATAAATCGGGTTTATTTATTAACAATTTACCACTTAAACCTTTTATTTACAAATTTTACATACAACACCCTCATATTATATTTTATATAACTCATCCCTGATCTAATACAACTTACAAAAATAACCAACATGTTTATAAAATTACAAAACTCACCCTACACATTTAAAAAATCCAATCGGCTAACAATTAAATCAAAAACAACAAACCCGAATTTTTACCAATCATTAATTTAACCTTAAACACATTCATAATATCAAATAAAATACCAAAACCCTAAACCTAATATTATACACCCCATTTATTTATTTAATTCAATCGGATTAATAACAAATAAATCAAAAAATTACCATATGCTTCAAATAAATGTAACCACATTTTATACATGTCGTATATACCGAATAACACAGCACAAAAATCAGATCTAGTCACCAAAATTCGTTTAGGCCGATTAGGGTTTGTAACATGATTTTAGGGTTTCCATTATCTTTTAATTCGTATGACTTGTTTAGCATTGATGGACCAATTTTATGATTTCAAAAGATTATATAGGATAAAAAGGATGATGAAAAAAATACCCAAATAGGTTGGATCAAATGGAATGAGTAGAAATGGATTTCTCCTTCTCGGCCACAATATCGAGTAAACCAAAGATCAAAATTGAAACCCGAGCACTCCACAACCTTTACCAATATTTTTCTAGCCTTCTATGGATCATTAAAAGTTCAAGAAAAATAGCCAAGAGCCTCTAAAAATTTAGAGCCACGGGTTTTGGTTTTTAGGGTGAAATTAGGGTTTTAAAAGTTGTTAAGGAGATAGAATAATAAAATAAAATATATATAGAGAGAAGGGGGATTTTTGGCCAAGATTTTGGGCTAGGAGGGTGACTAAATCAGATTTTTAATAGTTTCCAAATATTTGTGATGTTTATCCTTTATTTTAGTCATGTTCAAAATTTAATTCATTTTGGACCTTTAATAACACTTTAGGCGTGCCAAATATTTTTAGATAAGTAAAAATATTGTAAATGTTCATAAAAAATTATAATGGTCATATGTTACTAATTTCTAAGTTTTTAGGATTTATTTGGTGCTTTATTTAAGTTTTAAGTTATAGGGGCATTTTGGTAATTTTACATGTTTGGAAATTTTGGGTTTTACATTTATAGTGGACCACTTCCCTCCTGCTCCGTTAGTATGAGAGGATGCGTAGTCCACAAAATCTTGTTCGAGGATTTCCATGCAATCACGAATGTAATGGGGACCACTACATAATTCACACGAAGAAGTGATTTTGTTCACTTGACGTGAAGATTTAGGAGCTTCGTAGGAACTCATTAGAAACTTGATTTGCTCTTCAAGTTCTGTGATCCTACAATCGGTAATTCTTGAGTAAGTAGAAGGCAAGGATATTGCCTTAACCGTTTTGCCCAAATCGCGAGGGTCATTCCAACATAGTTGTCATAGAGAGCAAGATATTCTATGATTCCACACGATTCTTCTGCATTCTTTTCACTTAGCTTACCATCGCCGCTTGGTCAATGGTTTACCATGTGGAGTGATTGATATGCTCATAGAAAATTTAGACTTGGAGCCAAAGATCAATGCCATGATGAGGGGATTTTTGGAGTAAGTCCTTGAAACAAGTACACGCTTTGTTAAGAGTTTCACCTTGATGTTGTTGGAACATCAAAATGTTATTCCTAAACTTGGTAGTTCTCCCCAGTGGGAAAAATTATGCGAGGAAACGAGAAGTAAGGTCATCCTTAGTTGAGATAGATCCCGCGGGTAGACTCTCAAGCCAATTGATAGCTTGGACATGTAGAGAGAATTGGAAGAGACGCAAGTGCGTCGTCTCCCGAGTAGCAACATCAAGGTCAATGGAGTCAAAAATTTTAAGAAAATCCTTAAGATGTTGGTTTGGATCTTCGGAACGAAGTCCATGAAATGCACTCCCATTTGCACCAATCTGTTGGTGTAGGATCGCAAGGGAGACACATTGGCTCTTTGGGGGAGCTCAATGGTGTTTCGATAGCCTTGGTGGCTTGGTTTGGAGTACTTACCTAGAGTACGGGCTCGAGGTGGTTCGGGTGGGTCTTGGTTGTTTGGTTGTGCATGGTGTGGTTGTGGTTCTTGGTGTTGGTGTTGGTGTTGGTGTGCTTGGTCAAGGGGTTCAAAGATAGTATCACCCACCATGATGGCTGATGAGTGCTCAAACACTCATCATTTTTGGTCTAATCTGAACTGCAAAACATACAAAAACACTCAGAAATGCATCAAAATACCAAAAATATTTCAAAAGTGTGTTTTATATGTTTTAGATGCAAAATGAGCAAAAACAGATGAAAAACGTATAAAGTTTGCAAAATTGGCAGTTTCAATCCCCCAACTTTCATAAAATGACAAAACTAGTCCCTGGATATTCAAAATATAGAAAATTATCACCAAAGGTCCTTTTGAAATCATAAATTGTCATATTTTGTCCTTTGGTGAAAAATTGGAAAGTTTTGGTGTTAGGTCACCATTATGTAAACACAAGTATGATTATGTAAGAAATGAGATGAGAATGAGAGTGGGATGATTATGAGAAATTTGAGAAAATGAAATGCAAGAGTTTCCTTAATGTTTTCAAATAACCAACCCAGTATTACATAGACCTAAGGCTTCAATTTATAGGGAAGGAGCTAGGGCAACACTCCCTCTCCTTCCTTTCATGAATTTCGTATGGGCTTAAAGCCCATGGACTATTATACTTAAGCCTAGTAAACTTGTAACATTACATTAGTGTAAGTAATAAATAACTAAAGCAACCTATTATTACAAATGGCCGAGACTTGACAAATATTGTAAAAACTTAGGTTCCAACAATCTCCCCCTAAGGATCGGTCATCATGGTTGCTTGACGTCCTTGTTGTAATCTTTGACTTTCATAGCTTCAGACGTCTTCAGAAATGATTAGAATGATAATGGATGTACTTTGCTCTTAGTCTTTGTTATTTGGTGATGATGTAGTGATAGTGTAATGAAGTTGTCTGCCGTTCGTCACTCCTACGTCTGTGGTGGTTGTTCGCCATTCCAACATACTCATACATCTTTGGACTTAGACTTTCACGTACAAGAAGTTCCTTTTCATGCATTGAGATCTTTGTCTTTATACTTTGTAGATTCATCTTAATGGCGTTGAATCTTTCTTTGAACTTTGTGTTGCTAAGATCTTTGGGGAAGCTTTCTTTGACTTCAAGATGTATGTATGAGCATGTTGGAATCTACGATCATGGAAGTGAGGTACCTGCGAGTAAACAGTTAGCAATAAAACAACCGGTACTTACGGATAAGGAATTAGAGCTCGTCAACAGCATAGTGTGAAGACTCCTTCTAATCCTTATCCAGGCCGTTCCCATATCAGATACTCCCGAAGGAGCTTACGATACCTACTAGGTAGCTCAATGATTGGGTGAGTCGCTGGGGATCACTCCACGACTGTAGATCGCTATGGGACCACCGCAAACACTAAGCGTAACCCTTGTGAGGTTACCGAAGTGACCTGCTGTCAGGGCTGTTTGATGTTGACCCTGGCAGGATTTCCGTTCAATCATTGAGAAATACTTACGTAATCCTCTCATAAACGTTCTCGGCAGATTGCTAAGATCTGCGAAGGACTCGATAGTTTACAACTGATTCCCATTGATGTAGAACACCAGTTGCAGAAATACTAAGTGTTCCTAAGAGATCTTTGATGTATCTCATGGCTCAAGACTCTATAAGTGCACACCTAGGTTTCCTATGCGGAGACTGGGGAGGTGTCTCCTGCTTCAATATCAACCGTCTCTAAGAGATAGGTCGATAGGTTACGCGGGTTCCCCGTGAGAATGAAACAAGTCCTTTTAAGAGAACTTGAGTGGTTAAGAAGGTTTAGTGCATTGCGTCACTGGGTCCATGACGACTTAATCTTCAATACCGGTGTCGCCTAAGCAACAACCAGTAGCATACGTATTGAACCCGGTGTCTGCCCTAAGGTTGAATCATCTGGAGGGCTATTTCTTTTCACCCTTTACTTTACTTTTCTTTTTAATTCTTCAACTCCTTCTTTCCCTTTCATTCATTTCTCCTTTTCCTTTTTTTTTTTTTTTTCGTATCATACCTAAGGACTTCTAATTCTAACTATGAGAGATGTCCTTGGGTAGATCCCTCCGGCTCTGGCGGATCATAGGACGGATATTCCTATCTTAATCACCTTATAACTCCGACAGTAGCCAAGAAACCTTTGAATGAAAAATCTCTCAAAGTGTTTGTGATAATCAAATATTTTGGTTAACACTTTGAGAGTTTTGTGTACACTTTTGAAGGGCTCCCCCTGCACATGTGCTCATAAGTGTTTAATAAATTTGCACATGTGGGAGGAGCAAGCACTTTTAGAATTGATCCACTTTCCGTGAACACGACCGATTCGAGACACACTTACATCACTAGTTAAACTAGCTTGAAATTATTACCCGGCCTGATCAAGTCCACAGAAAGTTTCTCGAGATGGTACTTTTCTACTAAGACATATCCTTTTCGAGACACGCTTACGTGGTTAGATAAAGAGATACATTGTCAGCTTTTAGGTGACAACTAGCTCTAGTAACTAACTTGATGTCATTACCCGTCGAGGATAAGTCCTTTCGATGTTACTAACTTGTATTATCTCGTCAATTCCTGGGTTAATACTGAGTCTAGCTCGCACATGATACAACTTAAAGCTTTGACTTTGTATATTTTAATCACTTTTTCATTTTCTCCCCCTCAAAAATAGCATATAAAATGGTGTTTTTGACAAACTTTTAGATTAAAATATGCCTTTTGAGACTTACGGGGAGATTCACAAAGAACTTTTTGATTTTGAGCAAAGTATTTTGTTTTGACAAGTGCTCCCCCTCAACAAGTGATTAGGTCTTATTGAGGTGAAATACTTGTCCTTTTGAGCAGAATTATGAAAAATCATAAATGTTTGATTAATTCTACTCAAAAGTAAGAAGCCTTCGCTCCTTATGTTTAGGATTGAGGCACTGAAGCGTACCTCAGGGTCCTTTCTTTACAAGATCGGGTTGTGCACTGTAATGCGTGCACAAGCCATAATGGAAAAAATGATTCAATCAAATGAACTAATTGATAATGAAAAATATAACCAAATGTACCAATTTATTCTTCGTCCGGAAGTGGAGCATCGAAGTTAGTGAACTTAGGTTCTGGTCTTTCGAAGAGTCGGATAGGAAACGAAGGTCTGACACCAATGTAGCTTTCCAGACGTCTGATTTGTTCCCGTCGAAATAACCTTTCTTCAATCTTTAAGACAAAGTTACGAACTTGTCTTCTGGAGCTGGATTTCCATCTAGGTTGTTCCCCCTTAGCTATCTTACGGCGATCATCATTCAGCCTTTTGACAAGCCCATCACGAACTGATTTGAGTGTAACATCACAGAATTTGTGTACTTCATCGAACCCCATGAAGCTTTGTAGCTTTTTGCTGTTGATGTAGGTGAAACCAAACGGTTCTTGGATGAGAGTAAACTGTGGTGTTTCATAGAGACCATCAAAGTAGAATTGTGGCTTTGTCAAATTGATCTTTTGTTGGTAACTTTCCACTCCAAGCTGAAGATCTTCCACTCTTTCTTGAACAATCAGTCGTCGGATGTAAAGAAGTAGCGATGCCATGAAGTTGTACTGAACGTCTCTATCGAATCCGCGCATTCTACTCTGAACCTTTTCAAGATACATATCTTCTATGTCATTGAGATAAAGGTTGGGAAAGTCTGCTTCGGAGAACTTGTACTTCTTTTCATCTTGTCGTTTAACAACAATTTCACGCATGAATAAGTAGTTAAACCGTTTTGACTGTTGAATCTCCAAGATAGCGATGTCTTAGATTTCTGCTTCACATTTTCCAATGATGTTTCTCCTAATCTGCTGGTATAACCGAGACGACGACGGTCAGGCCAATGTTGAATTCCGTGTAGAGCATCTCTGTCATAAGCTACGATGGAGTTGCTGAAAATACGAGTGGTTTCTTCAATGGCTGGAATTTCGTATCTAGCGGCTGGTACTGAAATTGTGAGTGAGGAAGCATATTTCTTCTTGGATGTCTCCTGAGTGAGCTGGATGTTACGAAGATCTTTGTTGAAGAAGAAGCTGTAAGGTATCTTGGGATTGTCGGGAAAACCTTTCAAAGGTAATGGTTTGGTCCAGTCAGTGAAGTAAGGTTTTTCATGATTCTTGGAACTGAGATCGATATTCACTTCAGGATTTAACCAGTCAAAGTCAGCAGACATTGCACTAGCTATATTCTGCATATGGTATTCGTATTCGACTTTGTTTCCAGATCTTTTCTTGAGGAATTCTTGTGCATCCCTATTGATTCTTCTAAGCTCTGTCTTTGTAAGTTTGTTGATGTGAAGATCCTTCATAATGACTTGGGTAAACTGTAGAGTGTTACCAGGAAGGGGTTCTTCTTCTTCTGATTCTGTATCGAACTCAGACTCGGTGTCAGAAGGTGGAGGAGTAGGTTCATCCCGAATAAAGTACTCAGGAGTTGCCTTCTTCTTTGGCTTGGTGACAGGTTTAGGTTTGGGTGTAGGTTTAGGCTTGGTGGAAGTCTTGGGTTTAGACTTAGGATCACCCTTAGATCTAGTATGTGGTGAGGCAGTGGTGCTTGTAGTACTCCCAGACTTTACACCGCCTTTGCTACGAGTCTTAATTGTTGCTTCTTCCTGTACACCTTTGTAAGCGTTGTCATACAGCTTGTAGTTCAGACTCTGCTTGATTTTGTCATTCAGTAGGTATTCAGGAAGCCTCATTCCTTTGATCTTGGTTGAGGAAGTGGTCGATTTGATGAATGAGGTGGTGAAGTCGTCCTCGAAGAGGTGCTTCGGCTCATTAGGATCAGCCATCCTCTTGATGAATTCTGGAGAACTTTTGCAGAGATGTTCTATGAGAAGCTTGGTGAATCTTGTGAATGGTATCATAGTCTTCACACGTTCTGTTTGAATACTGTGGACGATATCATTCATGATAGGAACTGCAAAGTCAATCGGTGTCAGAGTCACCATTCCCCAGAATGTTTGCAGGTGTTCGAGCCTTGGATGTTCATGACCACTTTTCCTTCCAGATATAGATCTCACCACCAACAGACAGAATGTTCTCCAAGGCTGAGGGACATTCTTGGCATTAAATTGGGAAAGCTTGACTAGAGGTACATCATCATCAACCTCATATCCTAATTCAATGAAGAAGTCAAGAAGATCCAGGTCAGGTAGTATAGGAGAGAATTCGTTGTCAGTTTGCGGCAAGAGAAGGGCTGTTCGAAGAACGTCATGATCTACAGTGTATTCTTTGCTATCCAATGTAACAGTGAAAGACTCATCATCCAAGTTGGCCCGAGCAGTAAGCCAGAACTGATGAAGGTAGAACAGTGGAACTGAAGTAGAGCAGGTGAGCAGTGGTTTGCAAGGATGTGCCAGTAGGATATCTTTCACGATCATGCATGATTTCTCTGTGATTTTCAATTTGTTGAAATCAACCCGAGGATTGTTGTTACCAATTGTGACATTGTAGTTCTCGGGAGTGATGTCATCCATGGTGAGTAATGGAAGAGTAAGTTCAGCGACGTTCTCATTGTGTTCAGCCATGTTTATCTGAAAAGTATCACCATAAACCAAACATCCAAATTTGTTATGTGTTAGCACAGTTTAGAGTTTGGATACAGATATCTACTTAAGACAGTTAAGCACAAATGTGTCATGCAAATAAGCACAACATGACAATCACAATTCACAATTACATCACATTACACAACAATAATGAATCACAACAAGGTAACATAGATAATGCCAAACAAGATTTCGAAAATATATCATTGAAACAGATTTCGACAAAATGTAATAGTGAAACTTTATCGAGAAATTGACTTCTCGAAAAAAAATTCCACAGAACTGACTTTTATCGAGATCTTTTATCGAGAAACATTATTTTTCGATAAAACATTATTTTATCGAGAAATATTATTTGAGTTATCGAGAAACATTAATTTTCGATAAAACTTTCGAGAATCTGATGATTTCAAAAAGTTTTAGCTCAAAGAAGGATTTCGAAAAAACAAATTTCGAAAAAATTGAGTTGATCAACTTTTATCGAGAACATGAGTTTCTCGATAATTTTTCGAAAGTTTGCGATATTTTACAGATTTCTCGAAAACATTCTTGTACAAGAATCTAATCGAATTTTCAAGAGATTACACGTACATTTCCTTCACAAATAACTTTTCCAATGATTTTGGCCTGTCACCAAGATAGATAAAAGTAACTTAGACAGAAACACAAAGATTTCGATAATAATCAAGAACATGTTTTTCGATAACTCAACGAATTTGAGACAACTGAGTATCACAAAGTCTAGCATATCACAACTCCTTGTATAAAGCTTATCATGACACATAACACAGTAGTTAACACATAAGACACATATATCTCGAAATTAATAACGAATGAAGCGTGCAAGCTTATCGAGAAACAAGTTACAATGATGCATATCAACAAAACAAAATCTAATATCCATGTAAGAGACCAAAGAAACATATCCCACCAATAAAATCAAACAAATACGCATTGAACCATATAAACCCAATTCGACTCGAACCTTCGATTTCAAGATTGAGGCAAACATGATGGAATGTTTAAATAAATGATAAAGAGGTGTTAGAAACAAGCATAGCAACTAAACCCTATCAAGAATTAAACACCACAACAAGTTAAGAGCAATTTTTGAAATCCTAACCCTAGTTCTCGACATCAAGAAAACATGAAATCTAACCGTTGAAAAACCAATTAACCAAGATCCTATGTTTGTTATGCCCTAGTGATTACATAGGAACTTACAATTTAATGATCAAGTTCTTGGATGATACGAATGATTGAGGGCCGTTGGTTTAGATGAAAGGGTTTAAGAGGTTTAAGGTTTTGAATCTGTGGGAATTTTTGTTTGTACGGTTTGTATGTTTATTTGTTTTTGAAAGTTTAAGTATTTAACACTTTAGGTCCCTTAACTTTTATATAAACCAAACTAGTGTCCTAAAGTTGCAAAACATAAGTACCATAGAGATATGCATAAGATAACCTAACTTATGAAGATATAAAAACAAATGAGACAAAGTGATGTAAAAGAAATCATCCACACACTCTGAAGAACCGTAAAATACGAGAAATATGCAAGTATACCAATTAAAATTGGTAAAAGATTTAAGCGTGACTCCCCCTCAACACTTGTAAAGTATGAACAAGGTGTTGAATGGAAGCGATATACTTGCATTTTTTTTTTTTTTTTTTTTTTTTTTTTATAAATATGAATTGTGAAAAATCTTTTTGTGTTTTGATTAGTTTATAGTAAAGAAAGAAAACAAAATATTATACATAGATAGTTGTGATGTTTGACGATCAGTTGTATTTTAAAAACTTTTCCAGATCTTCTGGTGTCAAACATCTCATACCAATTTGGTGAACTAAACTAGCAAATCTGGATGGTGCCAGGGATTTGGTAAGTAAGTCCGCCAATTGGTACTCAGTTCCAACAAAATAAAGTTCAACTGTACCCCTTTCCACATGCTCTTTGATGAAATGATAACGGAGATCGATGTGTTTGGATTTGCAATGATGTACGGTGTTGCAGGAGATAGCAATTGCACTCTTTGAATCACAGTAAATAGGAATCTTGTTGAATAGGTAGCCATAATCTTTAAGTTGTGATCTCATCCAGATGACTTGAGCACAACAAGCAGACATGGCTACGTATTCAGATTCTGTAGATGACAATGACGTGCAGTCCTGCTTCTTAGATTGCCATGACACAAGTTTGTCTCCGAGAAACTGTAATCCACCAGATGTACTTTTGCGTGTGTCTAAACATCCTGCATGGTCAGCATCTGAAAAAGCAATTAGTTCAAAACCAGAATCCTTCAGATACCAGATTCCCAAGTTAATGGTTCCCTTAATGTATCGAAGGATTCTTTTAACCTCATTGAGGTATTTTTCAGTTGGTCTTGACTGATAACGAGAGCACATGTAGACAGCAAAAACTATATCAGGTCTACTAGCTGTGAGATACATGAGGGACCCAATTATACTTCGGTATTTGGTAGGGTCAACGGGAGTCCCATGTAAATCAGCATCTAGTTTTGTGGTATAGCCCATTGGCGTATTATAAGTATCACAAGTTATCATTCCATGTTTCTTTAAGATTTCAAGAGCATATTTGGACTGATTTATAAAAATACCACGGGGTGATTGATGAACTTGTAGTCCTAAAAAGAACAAAAGTTCACCCATCATGGACATTTCAAAATTATCTTTCATTAATTTTGCAAAATCATTAGAATAACTTCGTTTTGTTGAGGCAAAAATGATGTCGTCGACATATATTTGAACAACAAGTAAGTCCTCCCCGTAGGTTTTTGTAAATAGTGTGGGATCCACCGATCCTTTAAAAAATTTATTGGCCAGTAAGAAAGTGGACAGTTTGTCATACCACGCCCGTGGGGCTTGCTTGAGTCCGTAGAGAGCCTTTTTGAGTCGGTAGACGTGATTAGGACGCTCAGGATCAACGAAGCCTTCAGGTTGGCTGACATAAACTTCTTCACGGAGATCTCCATTCAGAAATGCAGTTTTCACATCCATTTGGTAAACCACCATATTCCTATGAGCAGCATAAGCCAAAAAAATCCGAACAGCTTCATGTCGTGCCACTGGAGCAAAGGATTCAGCAAAGTCTAGACCTTCAAGTTGAGAGTATCCTTTCGCTACCAGACGTGATTTGTTGCGGATGACTGTCCCTTCTGCATCAAGCTTATTCTTCCAGATCCATTTTAACCCGATGACAAAGACTCCGTCAGGTCTTTCAACTAATTCCCAGACTTCTAATCTTATGAATTGCTGAAATTCCTCTTGCATAGATTCAATCCAGTTGTCATAAGTCATTGCTTCTTTAATGTTCTTGGGTTCTTTATGACAAACTGTGAGTGCGTAGATGCAAGTTTCTCCATCTGTGTGAAGTCGTTGTCTAGTCATAACAGGTGCATCTGGATGGCCAATAATGTGAACAAGTGGATGGTCACGAGTCCATTTATGTGTTGAAGGGTGTAGTTGATACGTATCTCGCATGTTGGCAGGATCCAAGTTGCGTGTTGACGACTCAGCTATATCAGGAACTGTAGTAGCTGGTGCAAACGGATTAAAGAACGCATCAGGATCTTGCTCTGCGGGTTGTGGAACTGATTGTGGTGTGGGATCTTCAGCTGGATGGCGGGAGTTAGAACCAGTTTGTTCGGCTGTAGATGGTGATACAATTGGAGGACCGTCTCTCTCAACACTTGTAGAAGTTTGTTGAGGTGAGTCTGGTACTGGAATGTTATCAGGTTGAGCAGCGGAGTTAGGTGAGACCTCGGTAGGACGGTATTCAATTGTGTCATCAAATAGTGGAGCAAACAAAGTTTCTAATTCTTTGCGGTTAAGTGGCAATGGTTCAGCTGAAGATGCCGGAGAGTTAAGACGGTTGAATTCGGGTCCTAAGTTGTGTTGCTCAGAAGCCATTTGTGTGAGTTCATCAAAATTAGCGTGAATTGTTTCTTGAATTTCTCTTGTTCGACGATTCCATATCCGAAAACCTTTGGAATTTTCACAATATCCAACGAACACTCCAATGTCAGCCTTAGCTTTGAGTTTACCTAAATCATCACGATTATTTTTCGGATAGCAAAGTGCTCCAAATACATGAAAGTAATCGATGTTCGGTTTCCTTTTGTGAACAATTTGATATGGTGTTTTGCGATGGCGTTTTGTGATCATGCAACGATTTTGAGTATAACATGCGGTTGAAACAGCTTCTGCCCACAAGTAATCTGGTAATTGAGCATTAATCAACATAGTTCTAGCAGCTTCCACTAACGTCCTGTTGCGTCTTTCAACCACACCATTCTGTTCTGGGCTTCTAGGTATAGACGTTTGATGTTCAATTCCCACTTTCTCATAGTAAGACCGAAGTGTCTGATTCTTGAATTCAATTCCATTGTCAGTTCTGACGATTCGTACCGTGTTGCGTAACTGAACTTGAATTTTAGTGAGAAAGGTGATGATCATAGAAGGAGCCTGATCTTTACTTCGTAGGAAATAAACCCAAGTCCATCTGGAGAAGTCATCTACGATTACAAGTATGTAGCGTTTACCGTTGATACTTTGAACACGCATCGGTCCACACAAATCCATATGAAGCAGTTGTAAAACATGATTCGTACTTTGCTCATGTTTTGAAGGAAAATGAGCTCGAGTACTTTTTCCTTGTTCACAGGCTGGACATAAGTGATCTTTGGTAAAACGGAATCTTGGAAATCCATCGACAAGTTTATAACGAGCAAGGTCAGTCATGGTTCTGAAATTCAAGTGCGAAAGACGTTTGTGCCATAACCAAGATTTAGTTGACTCTGCTTTGGAGAGAAGACATATCGGAGATGTTGCAATCATATCTGACATAGAAATAGTATAAAGATTGGAACCACGTGAGCCAGACATAAGATCGTTTCCATGTAAGTCACGAACAAAGCAAGTTTTCTCACGAAATGCAACTTCTAGATCCCCATCACAGAATTGACCAACAGAGAAAAGGTTGTGTCCAAGGCCTTCCACATAGTAAACACGGCTGATTTCGATGTTCCCGCTGATATAGTCACCATATCCCATGATTAGAGCGTAATGATCATTCCCGAATCTGACAGTACCAATAAACTTTGAGACAAAGTTGTGTAACAGTTTGAGATTGCCTGTCATATGTCGGGTGCATCCGCTATCAACAATCCAGAGAACAATCTGTACCACCTGCATCACCAGAAGAAGACACGGGTGGAACAGAAGTAAGGGTGGAACCCAAAGACAATGCGGGTTCCTGTTGGTTAGTAACACATGTATTCAACAATTTAGGAATCCATTTAAAGTCTGGTTTGTGTTGTAACCAACGTTGCCAATTCCAACTAGTTTTTGCTTTCTTAATGTTAAATGCACTAGTCGTTGGCTCATTCCTAGATATGTTCTCGGTACCTATGGGGGTAACTTCAGCTTCATTAGAAACCGTAGAAGACGGCTTTCCTAAGTTAGACTGAGAGGCATTAGTGGGCCTAGAAGGAATGCGTGTCCTACGTTTCTTATGACGATTTAGAAGAGAATTAGCTAAACATTTTGTATGATCACCAGATGATACGCTTTTCCGACAAAACACACAAGATGCATTAATATTCAAAACATTCAAAGGTTCATCATTCGTTACATTTAGATTTTGATTACAATTTGCCAGATTAGAATCTAAATCTGATGCAACATGAGTTTTATTCAAAGTCCTAAGTTGGTCTTCTACTTCCTGAGCTTCTAGGTGTCCTCTCTTACGTTGCAAGATCCTATTCTTCTTTTTACTTTTTCGCTTGGGTCTGCTAACGCTAGTAGTGGAGACTAGTCCTGTAGAAGTGGAATTATCAACATTAGAATTTTGAACAACCTTTTCTTTATTAGTTTTGTTTAATTGATACATCCCTGATGCTATCACCGTGGTGTCAACCATTTTTCCTTTTTGAAGTAGCTTAACTTTCTCTTTCAAATCAATGATGATGTGATTTTTGTCCTGAATTTCAGACTCAAGTAAACCATTGCAATATTTGATGTCGTCGCGGTTTTGTTGCCATTCGGCGTTTTCAATTTTTAAATCCGCAATTTCTTTCTCGTATTGGAAACATCGACCTTTTAAAGACTCGTTGTTTTTGCAAATCTGACAAGAGTTTGAAACATTTTGACTTTGAAACTTCAATTCCCTTTCAAGACTTTTAGCTTGACACCATTCAAGCCTTTGATTGAGTTGACAAATTTCTTTTGAAAATTGTTTTGTCACATCATCATTTTTAATTCTCAACTTATCATTTTCCTGTTTGAGTGTCTCAATTTCCTCATTCAACAAACTATTATCAACACAATGATCATGCTTAAGCATAGAAGTACCAGAATTATAAAGATCATTCATGATAACAGACATTATATCAGCATTGAGAACTTGTTCCAAAAGTCGATCAGCATCATTTTTTAAAACTCTATTTCTTTGCTTTTGAACCAAAATGTCATTTTCAGTTGCATTGAAAACGTTTATCATATTTTTGACCTCCTTTTGAAGTTCCTGATCCCAACGTGTAGCACAAAGACGGAGGTGTTGAACAATTGGTTTCATTTGTTTTTGAAAAATATCTCTCTTTTCTCGCTCGTAAGCGGATTGAAAAGTTTCAATTTTAATTTCAGAATTACGCTCAATTGTTTCCTCCAAAATTTTGATGTCTTCCATAAAAGTTTTGAAATAATTTAAGACACGACACGTTTTTGGTAATGGTGAAATTTCACTGGATGATGGTAAAAGACCATTAATTTGTGCTACAGTTTGGACAGGAGCCGCATTGTGAGATGAAACATATGACTCTTCGATAAACCATGATTTTTCCGGTAAATCTTTTTGAGTAACAAACTTAATTGGATTTTTTGAATAGTCATATGGTGTCGAATATTGAACATTACTCATTTTTGACCGACTCTCTTCTTCAAGTTCTTCTTCTTCCTCAGTATCAAAAACAACAGCACGCACAATTGTATTATCCATCAAATAATCCATACTGTAAATTTTTGGAATATCTTTGAATGCCGTGTGAAGAAACATTGAATTGTAATCACCAAGTGCAAATCGTTTATCGGGTCTCGGTTTTAAAGTAAATTTCTGAATTGTTGTGACTGAGTTCCCGTGTTTGTAAACAACATTACGAAATTCTTTGAGTTGTTTTTCAAGATCAACAATATCGCCGAGTAAGTCGTCGATATACTTCCTTTTCCGTATTTTATGTTCACAAAAGTCCTTTTTACAACTTGACAATTCTGTTTCAGTTTTTGAAAGGTCTCTTTGAAGACGTTCAACTTGTGTTTTTAATTCACACTTTTCGCTTTCAAGTTTCGAAATTAACTTTCCATTTGACTCAATTAAATCTTGCATTTTGCGTTGAAGATCTTGTTCTTTGTTGTAAGAATCTTGAAAAGCTTTTTCAAAACTTTTAGCATGTTTAATCTTTTCTTCCTGATTAGAAAGCTGGATTTTATAACACTCAATATCTCTTGCAAGTGCTGCATTAGTTTCTTTTAAAACTTTGTTTTTCTCGTTGCACTTTGCAATTAGCAATTGCTGAGCATTCAGTTGTTTAGATAACATTATGAGGTCAGGATCTGGATCAAATGATGGTTCATGTTGTTCTAAATTATCATGTTTATCATTCTCAATTGGATCATCAAATGAAACAACTGTGTCATCATCAAATATGACAACTGTGCTTATTTGTTCATCTTTTTGAGAGGATGAAGATGATATAGATGGAACAACTTGCGCCATATCTGATTCAGAGGCAGAAGGTGAGACTATTTCATTAATAAAGCATTCATTGAGGTCATGTACCTGAGACAAGCCGTCAGTGTCATACACTAGACCTGAATCATTGAGCTTAAGTTCCTGCATGTTGGCCATAAGCATTACAGCAGCATTGGCTTCCAGATCTTCCATATCATCATCGTTGTTCACATTTGCCATGAAGTTGTTATCCTGTTCAGGGAAATGTCCATCTTTTTCATCTTGAAGAGCCATTAGTAATGCCTGCTTGTGAAACTTACTACCCCGAGTTCTCGGTTTGGGACATGCTGTAGCTATATGACCTTGTTCATTACAATTGTAGCACCAAACTGCATTCCCTGAGCTGGAGTTCCTTGTAGCAACTGAGTCAGACCGTTGTTGAGAAGAGCCTGAGTTGTTCCTGAACCCCGTATTGTTACTAAACCTCTGACCATTCCCATAATTTCCTGAAGAGCTTCCTGAACCAGATCGACCATAGCTACGATTCTGAATTTCCACTCTTCCATCATTAACAACAGCTTGATTCCTTGTGTTTGAGGATGAACGTTGACGGTTGTTTGTTTTGTTGGAGAATTTGCTGAAAGCACGAGCAATAAGAGCAAGTCCCTGATTCAACGTATGAAAGTCATCATCGTCATCATCATTAGAGTTGGAGTAGTACACAGCATCATTGTTGTTTAACGGAACAAGTTGAGTAGAAGAATCTTGTGGAGATGAATCATAAGGGATCATTTGGTTCGAGGTGGAAGATTGTGGATAACTGAAGTAGTTCTGCTCTTGAACATATGCATGATTTGACATTGGTGGTGGAGCATAGGGAGATTGAGCTACGAGAGCCAAAGAATTTGGTGTTGATGTTGGTGTATATCCTCCTCGTAGTGCTCTATCTTTTTCCACTTCAGGTTCATGGTGTTTCAGAAAATCATACAACAAGCCATATGGAGCATCATGAAGATTCTTCGTTTGACGAACAAATGTCACATATTTATGCCAATCAGGGCCAAGACTACCAACAAATTTGGAGTTCACAGCGATCCTTGGTACTGTGATTTTGTGACGTTCCAGATCATTGACCACATTAGTGAAACGATGATAGTAGGATTCAAGTGACTCTCCAGGTTCAATTGTGATGTCAGTGTATTCCATGTAAAGCTTGGATTCCATGTCATCTTTGTTCAATTGAGTACCTTCCATAAGGAGATGAACGTGTTCCCACATAGCTTTGGCTGTTTTCTGAGCATCGACACTTCGATAGATCGGATTAGGTATACCTTGAAGTATATAAGCCATTGCATACTGATCAGCTTCACGATGTAGTTTCTGTTCTTCAGTGAGTGCAGTTTCTGGAAGGGGTCTATCACCAGGAGGACGTGGAGGATCAGCATTTGGATCACCAGCTTCAAATCTTGTTGGCCACTCAAATGGTCCTTCAAGTATCACTTGCTTTAAGAACTGCCCATGAGGTTTCTTTAATTCAAGAAATCTTAAGAATCGACTTGACCATTGAACATAATTTCCAGGTGTTAGCATTGGAGGTGTTTCAAGTGATCCTGCCTCATGTCGGGATTGTTGAGTTGTAATAACTTCACACATTCTGTCAAACCAGTGAGGTTGTTTGGAGGAAAACTGAGTGGTTTGTTGTAGCCCTTGATTTGGTTGTAGTTGAGGAATGATCTGTTGTTGCATCATTAGGTAATGATGTAGTGGATTGTATTGAGGAGGTTGTTGATTCATTATGTGCGGAAGGTATTGTTGTTGCTGATACTGTTGATGCTGAGGTTGCTGAGACTGCTGGTGATGAGGTTGCTGAATATGAGGGAAGTAATGATTAGGTGGTTGAGACATCTTAGAACACTTGTGTAGAAATGGATCTTATAGAAAGTGTAGAATGAACCAAGTATCGAGAAACTTAGCACAACTTCAGATTGCGAAACTGGTGATTGCGATAATAGGGTTTGCGAAACTTGGCAGATTTTCGAGAAACAAGGTTTTCGAAAAAAACAATCTTGGGTTTATCGAGAAAACTTAAGATTTCGAAACTGTTCAAGTTGTCGAAAAGTTTAGATTTCGAAACTTTTAAGGTTTGCGAAACTGAAGTAGTTTTTCGATAAAGTAGTGATTTCGAAAAAATTGTAAGTTTTTCGAAAAATCACAAAGTTTGCGAAAATATCAGTTTTCGAAATTATACAATTTCGAAAACTTTCCCAAAAGTCGAAGTACTTAACTTTCTTATACAAGAAAGAAAATACCGAGTCCACACAAACGAAGTCGAGGTAGTGCACTTGGAGAAGATCTCGAAACAAGTAACTAGCAGGTTCTCGATAACTTGTAATTTTTGTTTTACAAAGAAAGCAATCCTAAAACTCGTTTTTATTTCAAGATACTTGTACTTTTGTGTATAAAATGAGTAGATCTTAAAGAAAGTAGAAAACTTTAAGAAATTTTTCAAATTTAATAAAAATCTCGATAAAAGTACAAATAAGCAAATCGAATAGATTTGTAAAAAATTTGAAACTTTTTGGTTTGTTTTGATTTAAAACACAAGTTTGTAAGCAAAGATGTGAGAAAAAACCAAGAAACAAACAAGAAAGTTTAAGATTTTCACAAAAAATTCGATTAAAAAAAAACGATTTTTAAGATAGAAATCAATGAAAACAATAACTACACCTTCCTCTAGCGAATGATACCACTTGTTAGGTCACCATTATGTAAACACAAGTATGATTATGTAAGAAATGAGATGAGAATGAGAGTGGGATGATTATGAGAAATTTGAGAAAATGAAATGCAAGAGTTTCCTTAATGTTTTCAAATAACCAACCCAGTATTACATAGACCTAAGGCTTCTATTTATAGGGAAGGAGCTAGGGCAACACTCCCTCTCCTTCCTTTCATGAATTTCGTATGGGCTTAAAGCCCATGGACTATTATACTTAAGCCTAGTAAACTTGTAACATTACATTAGTGTAAGTAATAAATAACTAAAGCAACCTATTATTACAAATGACCGAGACTTGACAAATATTGTAAAAACTTAGGTTCCAACATTTGGAAATTTACACTTTTGGTCCCTGGAGTTTCAAACTTTGGCAGGATTGGTCCTTGGTGGGATATTTTTGGAAGAAAAAAAAAACCATTTTTAGTCCTTGGAAATTTAAAAATGTTTAATATTGATCCTTGGATAAAAGTTTTCATGAAATGGCAGAAAAGATCCCTCAACTTTTGAAATTTACATAAATGGTCCTTGGGATTTTCAAAACTTGAAAACTATCAAAATGGTTCTTGGGGATATGAAACTTAGCATGAATGGTCCTTGTGAATACTTGGGAAAAATACCACAACTCACCCTCCAAAAATCAAACTTTGCAATTGTAGTCCTTGTGGTAATTTCTACTTAAACCAAACGGACCCCTTTTATATCACAAACCAAACCCAATCCAAAATACAAACAATCAAATCCCAGGCCCAACCTTTTTATCCTTAGCCCACCACCACTTCCCACGACCCAACCACAAAACAAATAATACCCCGTTTTTTTTATTAGTCCCTCCTTCCACCTCATCTCCCCTTCCACTTGCTCTGCTACTCCTCTGCCAATACTCCACCCTCCATCACTCCAACTCACCCTCCCCATACCTTGTCTCCCCTGCCTACCACTAAAACCAAACTCCATTAAATGCTTACCTCTCATCCAAGTTACCACTGCCCATTTGCTTATACCCAATTTGGCGCCAAAAATATTTGAGGGGTCAAGATTAGCCCTGAGCCATCCAACGGCTCAGGAGTGTGATGGAAAGAGCCAGGGGAGTCCACAAACCCTAGAAGTCCCCTATAAATGGGAAAGAAAGAAGAGAGTGGAGACAGTTAGTTAATTAGTAATTAGTTTAGTAGTAGTATAATTTTAGTTCTTTAAAAAGGCTTATGTAAAATTAGTTGTAGCTTAATTCCTTCTGTAACTTTTTTTTAATTTAATGAAATATCAAGTTTAGTTTTGGATTTAGTTGCTTTCTTCTCAATTTCATTATTTCAAACAATAAACTGCCTAGTATACTCTTACACTCATAAGCTAATCAATAGCTTATTGATTGTTTAATTTTCAGTGGGATAAGAATTCAAGCTCATTAAGCTAGTCCATAGCTTTTGTAAACCTTATCTCAGTTCCATTATTCCATAGCCTATTCCCTGTCGTGTTTCAATTACAAGTAAGATTTCTAATTAGCTTTCTGTGTTTATTTTTATTGTAGCCTAAGTATTGTAATTAGTAGCTTGTTAGTGTCTAAAATTGCTTATTGAAGTCATTTAAGTACTTATGCTTAATATAGTCCCTAGTTTCACTTCCACTGCCTCAATATAGTATAGTCTGCATTACTGTGCCATGGTTGTTCTTTGTCTAATTTTGATGATCATACAGCTTTAATAATAGTTAAGTAATAGGATTTAATCATTGGCTTGTTTGTTGATGCCTGGAATTCTGCATTACATAGTAAGATCAGTTCCTATAGGAGTGTTTGGATTAGTGCTAATCTCTGTGCTCTTGTTGTTGTTTTGCTGATTATCTAGTATGGGTAGGATGCATTAGGTATATATAGGTTAGTTAAACAACAAAATCCAGTAGTTAACTGATAAAAAGTCAAAACTCACTCACTCACTTCATAAGTTGTTACCTGTTAGATCTTGGGCCTTGTAATCTCACCATTTCAGTGTTGTAGTTGTTAAAATAGATTAAATCGGTTTCATATTGGCTTAATATTACATATACAGTCTATTACAAGCAATTAAAACTCACAAAAGTCAAACTGAGTTACAAAAATATAAAAGTCAAAATTGCAATTTTCAGTTTTAGCAAAAATGGTGAGAATTTTAGAGAATTGTGTGTGGGGTTTCAAGCTTTGAAATTTTTAAGATCAGTAACCCCCCACCTCATCTCAAGATTCCCACTTGTGTTGCATTTTTAAGATTTTTTTTGTGTTCCCCACAGCCACCCAAAGTGGGCTGCAGGGCTGAGCATTACCCCTGCTGCACAGAACCACCACCCACAACCACCACTTGGTGGTGGTTTTCTGACCACCTCAGTGGGTTTCAAGGTGCAAAATTTGTTCCTTAAAATTCCCCCTCCTACCAGGGTTGTGGTATTGACCACTAGTTTGACCCCTAGGCCTGTGGACACCACCTGGAACCACACCTCAATTCTGTCCCCATTTTCAGTCCTCAAGTAAGTTTCAAAGTTCTTATTTTGTGCTTAATAGCTTATTCTGAGGTCCACTAGTGCTTTTTCCAGCTTAAACAAGTTCAACTAAGTTATTTGAATCAGAAAAACCCATTGTGGGTCCCACCTAAGCTGATTTGAGCTTTATTCCCATCCTGGTCAACAGAAGTCAACTGTTGACCCAATAAGCACTTCGAGTGCTTATTTTTGAGTTCCATTAAGTTTGTTTTTACAAAAGTTTGCTGTTTTTAGATGTAAAATAAGTTTGTAAAAGAAAAATAAGAAAAAAACAATTTAAAATTAAGTGATAATTTCTATTTAATGTAATTTAATTTTAATTTTCATTTTTAAATTTTTATTAAGTACTTGTCATGTTTATATTTTTATTAAGTTCCTATTATATTAAAGTATTTATAATAATTTTCTCAGATTTTTATTTTATCTTTTAGTATTTCTTAGATTTAATCTTAGTTTTATTAGTAATTAATTAATATTAAGTTTAAAATAGCATAATTAGTTTTTATTAAGTAAAACTTAGTTTTTATATTTTTTAAAGCTTTTATATGTTATAAAATAATTTATAAATTTTCTTGTGATTTTTACTGTTCATTTTCTATTTTTCTTAATTTAAAATAGTTTAATTAGATAATTAATGTTGAATTAGTAATTAATTAATAGAAAATCCACAAAAAGACAAAAATACTTACTTTTAATTTTAAAATTAGTTTTTAGTTATTTTATAATTTTAGAAATTTTATTTTCACCTTTTTAGTATTTAAATAATATTATATTGTATTTTAGTTATTTAAGTATTAATAATAAGTATTAAATAGTTTTTAATTAATATTAAATAATTAAATAGTGTAAAAATTAATTTTAATTTTCTAAAATTTTCTTTTACCTTTTAGTTTGTAAAAAAGTCATTTTCACCCCCTGGGGGTTTTCAGAATTCAGTTTTCACGTTTTATTTTGTACGTTTACGTTTAATTTAAACGTAACGTACGCGTTTTTAAGTTTTAAACGTTTCTGGTTTTTCTGACTTTCCCGTCTTATTCATATAGCTTATTTAAGCTATTTCATTGTATAAATCCTTAGTGTAACCAATCTCAAACCCCTTTCCCTTCCAGATTCACCCGATCACGAAACCGTTTTATAACCATTCACACCTCGTCGGGACATAACGACCCGGGGAAACACTATATTCCGCGGAGCATTGACTCTAAGGAGTTTGACTATGTTGACCATATCCGTGGTTGACTTTAGTTGACTGCTTTTCCCTCAATCAATGGCAAGTGATATTATTTACGAACAAAGGGAACAAAAAAAAAGATAGACTACTAGAAAGCTAATAAAATTTTCACTTGATAGTAATCTAGTGAGTAGTCCTAAACGAGATACGGGGGATTGATGTGGATATTGTAGACCTCAAAAAGTTTTACAATCCTCCTAGGAAGTGTACCTAAGCATTGTAGTATAGTATAGGTAAGACACGGGGGATTGATCGTTCTCTAGGGGAATAGTGTTATGAAGGCCGAAGTGTATGTCGAGATAGGTCTAAAGGTGAGGTAGGATTCTTTTTTGTATTTTAATATTTTTTTATAAAAGAAAGTAAAAATCTCGAGGTTTGAAGAGTAGGTGTTTTAACTAATAAATAAACTAAATTAAACTAAATATGCGGAAAAGTAAATTGGTGGTAACTCTTATGATAGGAAAATGTGTTCACTTAGATTATCTTTACTCCCTAGTTATCTCTTATTAATTAATCGAATTGTCACATCCTTGTTTTAATTAGAGCTTTGTATTCCTTATTATTAGTTGTAGGGAGGTGCCATATGCCCTAACTCTATAAACGTGTAAGTCTCCCCTAAGACTGCTTAAAGTCTATTAAGTCTTCTAGGATCTACGAGCCGTAATTCACGCAATAAACACAACGAAAAAAACCACTAGCACACTCTAGGGTTGCGTTTAATAAGATGGACAAGCTAGTACATATAAGAGTTAAGCTAGTTTTCTTATTCCTAACACGAGACAACCAATTAAACAAGAGACAGCAATCAATAATTAATAACTAGGTTTCATTTTATCTAAGTAAACACTAATAAATCTAGCCTAGCATGTTAAAGTGAAGAAAAGAAAAGCATATAATCAAACACACATAAACATATTGAATGATTAAAGATGAATTACTTAACTTCAATGAAACATGAGGTTTGGAGGCTGTAAAGCCTTACAAAAGCTGGAAAATTCGTCTAGGTTTTGCCTCTCAAAAGTGTTACACAAATTATGAAAAACATGCGAAAATATATATAGTTCTATAAGTGTGACAACGTCACGTTATGGGTTGTGATGCCATCAACCCGCCGTCATTAAGGTTTCCTTTATTGCTAATTCGCCGTTGTGACGGCGTCGCCTTGGTCTCTGATGCCGTCATGAACTATGAAAAGGTAATGATGTCGTCAGCTTAGAATTTACAAAAAGTCTAAGCCGTCTCGTGTAAATTTAACTCTGAATCTGGTCTTCAAATACAAGTGACGTCATTATTGTTAAGTTGTGACGCCGTCAGGTCCCCATTCTATACAAATTTGCGACTTGGTCGTTTTTCTTCGTTTCTTCATCCAAAATAGCCCAAAACTTGTCGGTTTCTATCTTTTGCATCCAAAGTACTTAAAATGCAAAAAGAAATGATTTAGGCCAATACTTGATCAAATACATACAACTTTATGGACTAAATGACCCCTTAAAAAATATGTTTTAAATCCTTATCATTCATCAAAATATGTTAATAACACATGAATCTAATTGTCATAATTTCATTAGCACTCAAAAACCATCAGGATGTAAACGAGTCAAGCTTTTGTCGAGTAACTCGAGCTTGTTCGATTTGAGCTTTATCATGACTCGAGCTTGAGCTCCAGCCCATAATATAAGCTCGAGATGTTTAATGTGTCGAGCTCGAACTTTTGTATTGTCAACTCGAGTTATTATTGAGCTTTTCAAGCCTTTATGTGATATCTATTTTCTTTTTATATTATATATAGTAAACGAGCACCCGTGCATAGCAACAAATTTTTTTATCAAATAATTATAATTGGGATATTTTTGTTAATTGTTTCATGTAACGTTTATGTGTACAACGTAAAATAATCAAAATGTAATAGATAAAGGTTTAAATGTACGATAATACAACCCAACAAACAATTTTAATTTAAAATGCATCAAATAACTTATAAAATCATTTACTGAAACTAAAAATGATCGAAATATGACAACAATTATTTGAAGCATTCATCTTCTTTTATATATAGAAGGGTACCCGTGCAATGCGGCGGCGGATACCCGGTGACTATTTTTGTGGCGAGCAAATGTTTTTCAGGGGTCCGGTGGTGGAGGGGTCTTGTGGTGGCGAACGTAAGTGAGCCGAGGAAGAATCTGTTAGTGAGTTGTGTACTGGTGTGTGTTTTTTATGTGATAGGCTTATATGCAGTATGCATACTTAAGGTTTGGACAAGACTCGATTTTAATGGGCTGTTGAAAGTTTTTAATGGGCTGTTACAAGTTTTTATATGGTTTAAATGGCACCCATCAATATTAGAGGATGTTACAAGTATAAGAATTTAAGACATTAATTATGTGTATGTTGAATTTTTATGCTTAGCAAAAGTAAATTCCTTTTTATAGAAATGTTTTTGGTTTTAAAAATTTTAATGCTACTATATTTAAAATGTCATAAACCCTTTATAAAGGAGTATATATATATATATATATATATATATATATATATATATATATATATATTAACAATTGGTGTATTATATATATAGCCAAAATGATAGGTATATATAGTATGTAACAGATGTAATTGATAAAGTTTTTACTAAAGGTTATAATACAAACTTATTAAAACCATGTCAACTTTTATTGGTGGGAAAGTAAGTAAATTTGAAATTTAAAAGGGTACTTTTTGTATAACACATTACTCATTTTAGGCAATGTTTTGAAAACCTGTTTGATCTAGCTGATTGAACCGCTTTTATCAGAAAAACGGGCCAAAATGAATTGGTCTTTTGAGACTTCAAATCCGAGTTTACCCGCCGAGTTTCAGGTGACGCAAGTCAACATAGTTCACCAAAGTTGACCATATTTGATTCTTTAAATTTTATGTTACAAAATATATATGATAAGTTTGGATTAATTTTGGTGACGGGTAATGTTTTCTTTAGGTTTATAACTTGTATTATCGTTGAATTATATGTATTTGGTATTGTATAGTATATGTTTTATAAACCTATTATGAGATTGGTATTGCATTTTTTTAGGTTTTATGTATGCTTGATATTAAATATTAAAGGTTTTATAAGTGTTTGAAGGCCGAAATATTGCAATCTAAATAAATGGAGGATAGAGTTGACCTAGCGTTCGAACTGGTTGAACTGTAACCTAGTGATCTCGTGACTCGACCAGGTCGATTCAAGACTCAGTTTTTAAAACATCGATTTTAAGTTTCTTTAAGTTTTAATAAAAATTATTCTCTTTTCTTATAATATCTATCTATAAACATATAAGATTGAGTCCTAAAATTTAATGTGGAGGCGTCAAGATTGCATAGAGTACAAGTTACCTAATGCTCGGAATTAAATGCAGAAAATAGAGCTTCATTATGCGGAGGCTTCATGCGTAAGTACCTTGATTTAATGTTCGTGCTTAAGTGGTAAGTACATATGAGCAATATTTAGTGTTTCAAATGTAATTGAACCATACGAAGTGTTGCTAGCTTTTATTTTCATTTAATCATTTGCTCCTTTCATTTGCCTTCAAATAAATGTACAAACCCTTCAACCACCTTCATTGAATACTATAAATAACACCATTTGGTCTTTGTTAATGATGTGTATGTGTCTGTGAAACTTTAATTTGTGTGTAATTTGATGATTTTGTATGAATCACGTGTTTACTATTAGTTTATTATTGTTTGTGTGTAAATTCAGTGCAACACCAACTAACCAATTTCCTTTTGATCTTTACTTTTTGTTTCTAGGCACATGATGAGAATGAAATGGATCGCATGCTAGAAATTGATGGCATTGAACACATTGGCATCAATAACCGTAACCTTGGTATGTACCCCATCTGTTTTTATGGCTCAAGATCTGTAACAACCGTGGTTTTAGCAGGTCAGTTTGACTGATAGTCTTGACTCGGTTGACGTTTGTTTGGTGTGTCCTAGGTGATTGAACTGATATATGTGTGATATAGGTGAGTTTTAGCACTAATCCCTTTGCGTGGTGTTGTTTTGTGGGTGAGTAATCTTGATATTTGAGAAAGTTCATTTTGATCGCCTTTGTGGTGTAGAAATGACTTGTGAAGTTTTAGTGTTTTTGTGTTTTTGCGTAACGAGTCTTCGTTCATGTATTTGAGCGTTAGCAAGTTACGAGGAGTTTGTTTTGATATGTTACGCTTATATAAGAGTGTGAAAATCTATTTTTGAAAACTTTATTTTGAAAATGATTATTTTCCGGTTTGTCGTAAAATTAAGGTTTGCCGCGAAAGACGTTAGGATTTGTTGTGGGAATACATAAAATATGAAAAGTATGAGGTTTTGAGTGTAATAAAAAAATTAATAAAGAAATATATATATATATATATATATATATATATATATATATATATATATATATATATATATATATATATATATATGTATGTGTTATAAAAATCGGCTAGAAGGGATAAGGGGGAAAAAAGCAAATTTGAGCACAATTACAACACCTAATGATAAGGATTATCCATAAATAACATATAAACAAACCCAAACACCCCACAAACGTTTTTTCCTGCATATTGGTCGATTTCAAGGAGAGGAGAAAGAGAAAAAAATAGGGTTTTGCTTTTGAAGCCAAAAGTCAAGATCAAGGTATATTTTTAATGCTAGTTTTCATATAATTAATTAATTATTTTTATGATTCATGTAATATTGATTATGATGGAATCTAGGGTTTACATACTTCTGTAAATTAATGATGTAAAACATGATAGGATCATTAGTTGATAATATCATGGTAATTGGTTAAGGGAATTGAGTGTAAAATGTGTTAGATTATGTGTTAGGGTTTGGACAGAAAATTATGGCTGTAAAGATGTGAGTGTAATTAACAGATGGTGAGGAGTTAAGTCATGATTTTCTTTGTCTAAATTGAAGTTTAATGAAAGAGCTTTCCAAAAAGTCTGGCCACGATTGATTTCAAGGTCGGGAAGTTAGTCTTTTGATTTTTATTTGATAAGGTGTTAAAGCTGTTAAACCGGGACAGAATTTGGGTAAAAGTTTGATAGTGAATTGTGGGTGTAAAAGTGGTATTTAGATTAGCCCTTCTTGAATAGTTAAGTTTTAGGTTTTCTTAGACTACCACGAAAAGGATTCGCGATAAAAAGTTGTAGAAGTATTTTATTTTAATTAAAACTTTTTGGCGTGCGTTCAGATCCGAATTTGGATAGTTGACAAGTTTGTTTTTCTTTTGAGTACTTGTTTGTGTTATTAGTCCATGGCCTTCTAGGATTAGCTTGTATGCTTATGAGAGATCATGGTGAATTTTTGGTGTGAGTTGTTGAGCTTTAAGTGTTATTATTTCATGTGGGCGAATGTACCCTAAAATTCTGCATTTTCTGATTTTAAAAGCGCAAGGGATTTAGTGAGTGTTAGGTTATGGTGATGGTTAGTATGGGGTCTAGGAGATCCATGGTGGGTCATATGAGACTTAGAAATCCATCATATGTGTATTACATGGGTTGTAGCTTTTATCTTGACCATGTGTAATGTAGATTTATTTTTGTGTGTTATAGATTGTGATTTGTTTTTGTGGAAGCTGCAAGGTTTGAGGTGAGTTCATAGTCCCATATTTTTACTTTATTTTAAACACGGGATGGGAAAGATGTTTGTCTTAAATGTTTGAGTTACTGTGATTATGTGTGTGTCAAAAAGCTTGGACTTATAATGTTATCGTATGTATGCTATGTGTGATGATTCAATTGTGAGATTATGTGCTCTTCATTTGGGGACCCATTTGATGTTGTGTGTGCTTCAATTTGGAGGATGCTTATCTTGTTGTTCGCGCATGTGACCTAATTGATGTTTATTGGGATCGGAGGACACGAGCCATCCTGTTGTTGCCTTTGTGTGTGGATATTCATTTACGAATGATTGTAGCTTATATGATAGCTATAAATTATTTGTCCAACTTTGTTTTTTTTATAATCACAGTGAACTGGTTGCATTGTGAGTGTATGTGTGTCTTAAACCTATGAATCTCACCAACATTATGTTGACATTTTAAGCATCATTTTCAGGTGAGCATTCTAAGGATAAGATAGAAGGATATGATTAGACGAGACCTTAGTTGCATTGGAAGTGGTTTATTTGTGCGTTTGAAGTTTATCATGTTGTTATCTTTCAGGTATTGTTATGACACTTTGTGTCTATACTTTGCCATTTTTATTGCATGTAGTTATTCTCTATATAGACACCATGTGTTGTGATGATATCTATGAAGTTACACCCTCGTGTTTCCGCCTTAGCGAGGTGTGACAAGATCTGTGAATTAACAAGCTTGCTAATTAGATAAATAGTTTTGAAATAGATATTGACATGATCATTTTTTTCAGTCAATAGTTTTTCCATATTTTTCCTTATGGTGTGATAAAGTTCTTTTTGGTGTAGCTTCTCACCTATGGAATTGAATTTAGTTGGTTAATGTAAAATCTCTCTGTCTAATGAAAGTGTACTATGCATATTAATGTTACGTGCAATGGTTCATGTAGAAATATTGACTTGATTAACGCAAGGGGGTATACGTGCAAAGGTAAGCAAATGGTTAACTTTCTTGCATGTGAAGTCGGTTGATAGTCCAGCTTTGAAGTTTATGGAAGACAAATGGATGTGTTGTTGCCTGAGAAGGAACCGAGGGTTAGATCTGCTAACCTATTTTAAAATTTTGGCTTGGTTAGTAGTTTATTAATGTTATTCTTGCAGGTATTGATAAGTGGTTAGTGACGCTAACGAGGTATATAAAGATGTTGATAACAAAACTAAGTGGAAGATGGAGACGGAGTGGATAATATCTCCACATTTATGAAAGAACTGTCAAAAAATTAGGCATGCAAGAAAATGAAAATCATATGTAAACAAGGTTTATAATTAGTGTGACAAAGCTTTGATGAATATTAATGGTGGCTTGAATCTTGCTTTTATTTTTTTTCCCCTTCCACTTAAACAATTTAAGAGGTTGCAATGTATCCACCCCATGATATTAGAAATAATACAAAATCAAAGTTGAATTGATGGAGCGTTTTTGGGCCTTGAAACTTCGCCTGAATCGATAAATTTTTCAGCGTATCGTTCTCCTCGGTCTCACGGTCGTTTTGACAGGTATTACGTCCAAAACGGAGTTACGGTTCAAAAGTTATGGCCGTTTCAAGTTTGGTCGTCAAAAGTCAAATTCTTATGCGTAAACAGTGAATCTTTTGGTTAACTTTGAATCTTACGCGTAAGCTCTAAGATTATGCGTAAACAAGATTGTTTATGCGTAGACTTTGATTTTACGCGTAAACTTAGAGTTTATGCGTAAGAATGTTACGCGTAAGGTTTTTTTCAACCAAACTGATCTCTCAAACTTGTCCAAGCTTGAAAGATATCCCGTGTCGAAGTGTTTCACTAACTTGTCCAAGCTAGGAAAGTATTGAGTAATCTCTGATCGTTGAAGAAAACTTTTGCGTAGGAACTTATGCGTAAAATCCAATCTTTTGCGTAGAAACAGACTTAAGCGTAGGATCTTATGCGTAGGAACTCATCTTATGCGTAGGATTCCAATCTAACGCGTGGGAAAAGGTTTTTCTACTAAAACTTAAGCGTAGGATTCCATGTTATGTGTAGAAAATGGGTTTTTTGCTAAAACTCACGCTTAAACAGTACTATTTGTACTATTTCTGCCAAAAAGTTGGTAATGCTTGTCCTTTTTACGCGTAAGATGACCAGAACCACAAAAATCCAAAATTTTTCAACCAAAAACACTTTTTCCACTTGTTTCTTTTGATCAAATCTTTCCCAAAACACTTAGAATCACTAAAACTTCAATAAAGACAACAATTTTAACACTAAAACACTTAAAAATCAAGACTTTTTGCAAGAAAAGTACATGTTATAAAGGAAAAACGCAACTTTTATCAAAAAAACCTTGATGAAAACTATTTCCACACACTCCTAAATCATTGTTAGGCGATTGATACCACTTGTAGGACCTTAAATCTATCAACTTTAACACAAATAAGCACGTAAGTATTGGTGACTTGATGATATGTATGGCGTATGAAACTAGAGAGAAAGAATATAAAGATGAAGAGATAGAAACATACACAATACATACACAAGCACACCTTACAAATGAGGCATAAGGTGGCTTATATAGTACTTGAGATAAGATACCCTAAAGGCTTTTCTATGGGCTTGGGCTTGGACTTGGATTACATGTATTACAATTGGCTTATATAACATAACACTTAACATATTAGCTTAACAAGTCCAAAGCCCAATGACTAATCTATTATATATCTTAACACACGACACAAAGTTCTAATATGAGAATGACCATCACTTCTCTATATATATTTTTAATGCTAACAATCTCCTCCTAAGGAGTGGTCATTCGAATGATGCTTCACGTGATTAGGTCTTTTGTGATCTTTGTTTTGAACTTTGTGTGTTGTTGAAGAATAGTCTGTAGTCTTTGTTCCTTCATGCTTTGTGATCTTTGATGACTGACTTTTCATCGTTCTTTGTTCCTTTGTGATATGGAGTTATCTGCCTTTCGTCACTTCTGTATCTGTGGTGGTTGTCCGCCATTCCAACATGCTCATACATCTTCAGTCTTTGTGATACATGCATTTGTTGTTCCCGTTCTTTCACACAGATCTTTATCACTTTACTTCTGTAGATTCTTTCACATTGCGTAGAATCTTTCTTTGAACCTTTCTTTGCTTTGATCTTTGTGAGAACTTTCCTTTGACTTCGAGATGCATGTATGAGCATGTGGAATCCTTCGCCATGGAGATGATGTATAGCTTCAGGTAAACAGTTAGCAATAAACAACCGGTACTTACAGGTTCGAATTAGAGATCGTCAACAGCATAGTGTAAAGACTCCTTCTAACCCTTACCAAGGCCGTTCCCATTTTGGATACTCTCGAGAGAGCTTGCTAGACCTACTAATTAGCTCAACAAATGGGTGAGTCGCTGGGGATCACTCCACGACTGTAGACCGTTTGAAACCACCGCGAACACTAAGCGTAACCCATAAAGAATTACCGAAGTGACCTGGTGTCAGGGCTGTTTGATGTTGACCCTGGCAGGAATTTCTGTTCAATCATTGAGAAAATACATAAGTAAATCCTCTCATAAACGTTCTCGGCAGATTTCTAAGATCTGCGTAGGACTCTAAAGTTTACATCTGGCGTCCTTAATGATGAACATCCAGTGTATAAATATCATGTGTTCCTATGAGATCTTTTGATGAATCTCGAGGCTCTAGACTCGATAAGTGCACATTCGGTTTCCTATGCGGAGATTAGGGAGAGGTCTCCTGCTTCAATATCAACCATCTCTAAGAGACAGATCGATAGATTACACCGGTTCCCCGTGAGAATGAAACAAGCTCTTTTAAGAGAACTTGAGTGGCTAGAAGGTTTAGTGCAGTGCGTCAATGGGTCCATGACGTCTTTATCTTCAATACCGGTGTCACCTTAGTAACAACCAGTAGCATATGAGTTGAACCCGGTGTCTGCCCTAAGGTTGAACATTTGGAGGGCTATTTCTTTTCACCCTTTTTCACATCATTTATTTTTAATTCTTCAACCCATTCTTTCTCCTTTCTCATTTTCTCCTTTTTTCAATCATATTTAAGGACTTCTAATACTAATCTAATTGGATTTGTCCATGGGTAGATCCCTCCGGCTCTGGCGGATCATAGGACGGTTTTTCCTAACCTTAGTCACCTTATATCTTCATGACTATCCTATTGTTGCCATAAAACCATTCATTTGAAAATCTCTCAAAGTGTTTATGATAATAAAACACATTGTTGACACTTCGAGAGTTTTGCATTTCTTTTGAAGGACTCCCCCTTCACATGTGCTCATGTATTATTTAATAAATTTGCACATGCGGGAGGAGTTTGCACTTTTGAATTGATCTACTTTCAGTGAACATGACCGATTCGAGACATGCTTACATCACTAGTTAGACTAGCTTGAAATTATAACCCGTCCTGGTCAAGTCCAAAGAAAGTCTCTCGATACGGTACATTCTACTCAGACAAGTCCTATTCGAGACACGCTTACATCACTAGTTAGACTAGCTTGAAATTATTACCCGTCCAGGACAAGTCTTTTCGATTACTGATTTTTTAAGCTTCGTCAATTCATTGGTACTTTTTGAGTCGAGCTCTTTTGAGATTCAGGCACAAACTTTAAACATCTTTGATCACATTTTAATCATGTCTTCTCCCCCTAAAAAAATAGCATATTTTGATATTTTTTATATCAACTGATTAAGAAAAAGTTTTTGGAGAGAAAGACAGATTTGTTTTTGCATGAATTCGGAACAATTTTGTTTTTGTACTCCCCCTTAATGATAGCTCATTTTAAAATCTATTAAGGGTTTTGAGGGAGTTATCTTGAGCACTCATTTTGAGAAATCTTTTGAACAATCTTGAAAAAATGCTCAAGAATTCTGTTTTGAAAACGAGTTTATGCTTGAAGTCTTTTTCGTTTGTTTAGACTCGAACTTTTTGAAAAAGATTTCATCATTAAACGTACGAGTCCTTGATTTGAAAATAATCAGAAGTCATCATTTTAAGTCCGGGTTTCGTACTGAAGTATACGAAAGCCATAGTGAAGAAACTTTCGAGAAACGACATGTTTTAGAAAAACATTAAAAAGAACTCCCGTTCAAGCATCTGTGTTGAATGACATTTCTAGAAATGTACAAAATACTGATTTATACGAGAGACATGTCGTGAGAAGAATATATTTTTGGATTTTTTTGATTTTATATTGTTTTTGTATTTTTTGAAAGTTTTATATTTTTGTATTTTGTTTTTGTTGGTTTTTCAAATTTTGTATTTTGTTTTTTCAAAAATATTTACAGCGAAGTGATTTTGAAAACATTTTTCAAGAAGATTCGAGAAGACGTTCTAGCTCCTCAGGAGTTAGGCTTCGCATGCCAATTCGTCGAACTAAATAGTTTTTTGAAAGTTTTATATTTTTGTATTTTGTTTTTGTTGGTTTTTCAAATTTTGTATTTTGTTTTTTCAAAAATATTTACAGCGAAGTGATTTTGAAAACATTTTTCAAGAAGATTCGAGAAGACGTTCTAGCTCCTCAGGAGTTAGGCTTCGCATGCCAATTCGTCGAACTAAATAGTTTTTTGAAAGTTTTATATTTTTGTATTTTGTTTTTGTTGGTTTTTCAAATTTTGTATTTTGTTTTTTCAAAAATATTTACAGCGAAGTGATTTTGAAAACATTTTTCAAGAAGATTCGAGAAGACGTTCTAGCTCCTCAGGAGTTAGGCTTCGCATGCCAATTCGTCGAACTAAATAGTCAAACCGTTCTTTTGGAAGGGCTTTAGTAAATAGATAAGCAAGTTGGTAATCAGTCTTAACGAAAAATAATTCAACAGTACCCTCTTCCACGTGTTCTTTGATGAAATGGTAGCGGACTTTGATATGCTTCGTCTTTGAGTGGTGTACAGGATTGCACTAGATGGCTATGGCACTTTTTGAGTCACAATACATAGGTATTCTGTCAAAAGTAAAGCCACAATCTGTGAGCTGTGTCCGCATCCAAAGAACTTGGGCACAATACGCAGATAGAGACACATACTCGGCTTCGGCTATTGATAGTGCGGTACAATCCTGTTTCTTTGACGACCAGCTTACTATCTTTTCACCCAAAAATTGTGCTCCTCCTGGTGTACTCTTTGCTGTATCTTGATCACCAGCATGGTCGGAATCTGAAAATGCTGTTAGATTAAACCCCGAATCCTTCGGATACCAAAGTCCCATGTTAATGGTGCTTCATAGGTACCGAAAGATCCGTTTAACCTCTTTGAGGTGAAGTTCGGTAGGCTTTGCCTGAAACCGTGCTAATAAACAAACAGCAAATTGAATATCAGGTCGACTAGCAGTTAGGTACATGAGAGAACCAATCATGCTCCGATATTTCTTCGGATCGATGGGTTTCCCAAACAAATCAGCACATATTTTGGTGAAGTGACCATTGGTGTACCAACAGAATCACAGTTTTCCATTCCATGTTTTTTCAAAATCTCTATTGTATATTTAGCTTGATTGATAAAAATACCACGAGGGGATTGATGTATTTGTAAACCAAGAAAGAATTTTAGTTCCCCCATCATGGACATTTTAAATTTGCTTTTCATGAGATTTTCAAAATGTTTTGAATGGTTAGGATTGGTTGATCCAAAAATTATGTCGTCCACGTAAATTTGAACGATCAAATGTCATCTTTGAATCTTTTGATAAATAAGGTGTCTCAACCGTTCCTTTGGTGAAATTGTTTTTGAGCAAGAAAGATTATAGTTCGTCATACCACGCTCTTGGAGCTTGTTTTAAACCATAAATGGCTTTCTTAAGCTTGTAGACATAGTCTGGATGATCTTGTCGATGAATCCCTCTGGCTGACTCACATACACATCTTCTTTCAGAGTTCCATTCAAGAAAGCTGTCTTAATGTCCATCTGATAGATTGTGATGTTTTTGTGAGCTGCATAGGCTAAGAAAATCCGGACTGCTTCAAGTCTAGCTACAGGCGCGAATGATTCTTCGAAATCTATCCCTTCTTCTTGTGGATATTCTTTAGCTACGAGGCGAGCTTTATTATGAATGACAGTCATTTCCTCATTCAATTTGTTCTTCCACAACCACTTAAGATCAAGAACACGTTTATCAAGTGGTCGTTCAACAAGTTCCCAACTATCATGTAACTGGTATTAAAGAATTTCATCCTGCATCGCTTCTATCCATGGGTTTTCTGCCATTGCTTCCCGAATGTTCTTTGGTTCTTTGAGGCTGATTGAGAAAATGTAAATGCACAATTCGAGATCGGTGGCAAGTTGTCTCCTTGGCTGAACTGGCTTTGAAGGTTCACCAATAACATGTTCTATTGGATGGTCTTTCATCTATTGAGACGTAGAAGGGTACCTTGGGTTTAACGTACGTGTGTTAGATGGTTCTTGTAACCTTGAAGAAGATTCAGCAGAGTCTGTTGCAAACGGGTTTTGAAATAATTCTTCTTCTTCTAACGCAACATCGTTTGAATTATTTGTTGGTTCTTCTTGAAAATGTGTGTTTTGATTTTGCTCATCAACACTTGGTAGCTCAGTTTCAATAACTAGAGTTGCTGGAGTAGATGATGATGATGTTAAGGGAGTTAGTGCTTCAGCTTCGATTGTTGTAGATGCATCTTGTGGTGGTAGTGGTGGTTGATGGTTTTGAATTGGTGCAGCAGAATGTTGTTGAGATGCATTTGTCGAAGTTCCACCATAATATTCATCAAACATTAACTCGAAGAAATTTTCTAGTTCTTGTTCTGAAGGTTTGTCCGTGTTTGTTGACTGAGCTCCTTGAGGCACGAGTCCTGAACTGATGTGTCCAGAAGTCTGTTGGTTTGGTGCGGGTCCTAATCCGTTTTGATTAGAAGCCATCGGATTAAGCGCGGGTTCTAGAGCGAGTCTCTCAGAAGCCATTTGTGAAATCTCGTCAAACTTCACATTCATCGTCTCCATTATCCTTTTTGTTCTTCTATTATACACCCTGAATGCCCTCGAGTTTTCTGAATATCCAATGAAGATTCCAATATCACCCTTAGCTTTTAACTTTCCTAGATCTTCTCTGTCATTCGTCGGATAGCACAAAGCGCCAAACACGTGAAGGTAAGAGATATCTGGTTTTTGGTTGTTCACTAGCTCATATGGGGTTTTATCGAATCTTGGATGGAATAGGGATCAGTTTTGAGTAAAACAAGCAGTGGCTACAGCATCAGCCCATAAGAATAGTGGTGCACTAGAAAAAATCAGCATTGTGCGAGCAGCTTCCACAAGAGTTCAGTTTCTTCTTTCAACTACTCCATTCTGCTGTGGAGTTCTAACAACTGATGTTTGGTGAGTGATTCCCACATCTTCAAAGTAGGTTCTTAACTCTTGATTAGTGAATGTGCCATTATCTGTTCTTACAATCCTTACTAGAGCTTGAAGTAACACTTGAATTCGCTTCAGAAAGGTGATGATGATGCCTGGTGCTTCGTCTTTTGATCTCAAAAACTTTACCCAAATATATCTTGAATAATCATCAACAATAACAAGAATATACTTCTTTCCATTGATGCTTTCAACTCTCATTAGGCCACATAAGTCCATGTGCAACATATGTAACCGTGCTTCCAAACTAGGTACGGGTTTAGGTTTATATGATGCTCTTTTTCTTTTTCCTTGTTCGCATGATGGACATAAGTGTTCCTTGGTGTATTTGAACTTAGGAAGTCCGGTGACGATGTTGTCTTTGGCTAACTTGTTGATGGTGTCAAAATTGAGATGGGATAAACGCCTATGCCACAGCCAAGACTTAGTTTCGGTTGCCCTTGTCATAAGACAAATTGGTGATGTAGAATCCATTTGGTTGATGTCGATAGCATACAAGTTTATACCACGATTACCAGTTAAGAGATCATTACCAACCAAATTTCTTATAAAAACCGTGTTTCTCCTGAATGCAACTTCTAAATCTGCATCACAAAACTGCCCAAGTGAAAACAAATTGTGTCCCAACCCTTCGACGTAGTAAACTCGAGTGATCAAAAAATTCCCAAACCGAAGATCTCCATAACCCTGAATAGCTGCTACATGATCATTTCCAAAGCGTACAGTTCCCATGAATTTCCAGACGAAATTGATCAGTAGCTTTAAATTCCCGGTCATGTGCTTGGAGCAACCCGAGTCAACGACCCAAAGACATATTTCGATAACCTGCCAAGAACAAAAGAATTTGTATTTGGAAACCGTTTTGAATTTGGTTTATATGGTTAGGAGTAAACTCTGAATCACACTTATCAAAGGTTGCTATATGTTTATTTTGAACAACTTCCAATTTGCCATCCTGAAGAGTGAACTCTCTACCTGTTGGAATCCACATACAATACTTATGGTAGTTCTTAGGCATTCGACTACTAAAGGTAGACCTAAAGCGAGCAACTAATCTTTCTATAGATCTAGATCTAGCACTAGTTCCTTTTGGAACGTTCTTCTATTCAGGTGTAACATTCACATTTTTAGAAACACATTCATCATGAACATCATTAATTAAACATTTCTAGCATATTAAGCAAACAGAGTCATTACATGCATTAGAAACAGTACTTTTGACATTACATTCAGATGAAACATGTCTCCTATTACAAAGCGATAAATTCCTAGGGTGTTCTTCTACTTCTTCAACTTTATTCTTGCTACTACTCTTAGATGCAGGCGAGACTCTATTGTTCCTTGTATTGCTCCTAAGCTTTAGTCTGCTGCTCCTAAAGGTGCTTTCTAATCCTGTAGAAGGTAAGGCACACGCGTTAGGATTTATATTGTTGTCCTTTGTAGCATCACTAGACTCTTTAGAATTATCCTTTATGCAATTGTCATTTGTCCTAGATGTGGAGGCAGACGCAATAGTGGGACTAATCCTATAAAGGCCAGGTGCTATCACTTTTGGTGTTTCGACAACCGCTTTTCCTTTATCAACAATCTTATTATTTTCACGTTGCTTGGGCAAGGGTGTTAGAGTGACTGGTTTTGTCAAGTCCTTTTTCTCATCGACTTTTGGAGCAAACCGTGAAATTGAAATTTTTGGTTTTCGAACCGTGTTAGAAACATTTGGTTTCTCCGAAGTCGATGGTTTTGCAAACTTAGTTTCCTCACCCTTCCCTTTTTGACTTTCAAGCTGAGCCCTCAAATGATCATTTTGCTCTTTCATGTTCTTTAAGGCACGCTCATATGACATTTTATCATACTTGCATTCTTCTTTTTTCCGATCAAGTTGCTTAAAATATGACACATTTTCTTTTTCAATCTTTATAAGAGCATTTTCATATTTTGAAACAATTTCGGAGGTCTCAGCTCTCAGTTTTTCATCGTCTTGAACCGAATATGTTTGTATGATGATAGACATTATATCATTAGACAGAACTGCTTCGAAGAGAGAATCATTTAACCTTTCCAAAATATTCATGTTTTCACGAGTTTCATTAGCTTCTTTTACCATGGATTTGTGGTCCTTGACAAAGTCAACCGTTTCTTTTAAGAAATCTTGTTGAAAATGAATTACCCTCGCCACTGATGTTATTCAGTGGGATAGTAATTTCGTTTTCAAACACCTTTTTCTGTTCGTTATGAAAACTAGAATGCCAGTTGTTAATACTGATAGTATTTTTAGATTTAACAATATTTTAAAGTTCTTGAATTCTCTTTTTAACGTCATCAAGAATGTCTCTAGCCTCACTTGTATTGAAAGGGTTGTTAGAGGACATTTGTTCCATGTTTTAAAGAGATTTGGAAGCAATTACTTTCTTAGAAAACATTTTTGAGAATGGTCGTTTTATGGAAAACACAGATGGTTCTTTTTGTGGAACAAAAGTAATTCCCAAAAGTTTGTTCAATTTGTTGTAATCAATGAGTTTCAAATCCTTTTGTTTCATTTTAGTAATGCTCTCTTCGGCAAGTTCAATCATTTCCACAGAATTCTGAATGACGGGAGGATCATGTTTGGTGTAAATAAGATTACCATTATACAAAACATTCTGTTCTTCCTGACCTTTCTTGAGATTACCAGGGGTGTTGTTATCAAGAGCCATTTTATGTTTCGTATGGTAAATCGGATTAGTTTGATTTGAAATCATTTTCATTATTTGACTTGACTGACCCGACTTAACCACTAATTCTTCAAGATGTGCAATCATGTGTTCTGACTCTACGATTTCGTTCAAAAGTTTGTCTTCTTTCTTTGCAAAGTCCTTTTTCACCTCGTCCCTTTTTTTTTCAAGATTGGTATAACATCAATTGTATCAAACTTGATTTGCAAAAGTTTTTCCCTTGAAACGGAATTTTGATAACCAGTTTCTAATTCTGACAATCTTTTGTTTTAAAAATCAAAAGCTTTAACGTTTTCCTTGTAACTATCAAGCTCAACGATCAATTTAACATTCGCGGCCTTAACATCGCGATTGACCTTTTTTACATTCTCAATTTCAATACTACAATTGTTCAATAATGTTTCAAATAAAGCACGTGTTTCCTCATCATTCTCAGCATGCTGTAAAACGAAGCCTCCATTATAATTCACATCTGGAGTTGTTGAAGGAGTATTGCTACTACTTGGCGTGTCCAGATATTTATCATAATTGGGTGCTAGCTTCTCAGAATGTTGTTCCTCATGAGGAGACATATCAAATATATCATTATTGTGACATGTGTTGAAGTTGGATACCTCAGATGGTGCATTGGTGTCATAAACAGGAAGTGTATCAGAATCCGTGTCATACTTAGCTTCCTGAAGATTCGCCATGAATATGCAGTTCGCATAGATATCCTCTATGTCTTCCATGTCATCCATAAGAGCCATAAAATCGTTCAGCAATGCTTTCTGCAAGTATGTTGTGTCTCTTTTGTTCGGCTTAGTAGGACAGTTCCTTGCCATATGACCTACACCCTGACAGTTGAAACACTTTACCGGATTACCCTGATTTACATTTCCCAGATCTCCAACAACTGGAGCTGCAACATTCCTATTCTGATTACCCATTGTCTGGTTACCAACATTCTGACCCCTCTGATTTCCAACAACCTGACCCATCTGATTCCCTGCATACTGACCATACTGATTCCCTGCATACTGACCTGCATTCTGCATATTCTGATTACCCATATTAAATCCAGTAGCATATCCCTGCTGATTCCCATAAACTCCAACCATTTGGCCTCCATTGACCATATTGAAACTCGCCTGATCAATCTGCTTGTTTCGAGTGTTCGATGAAACCCTTTGGTTGTTGTTAGTTGGTGTAGAATAACGTCCTTGGAATGCCTTTGTCAGAAAAGCAAACGCGTGTGTCAAGGCTGCAGTAGCTTCATCATTGTCAGTGAATTCTGGTTCTTGGAACTGTGGGTATTGTTGTTGTTGAATAACATGTTGTTGTTGCTGTGGGTAGAACTGTTGTTGGTAGACCGGTGTTGGTTGTTGAATGCATGATGGTTGCATGTAGTTGTGAGTGGAAGATGATGATGGTTGTTGTGTGTTCACTGAAAATGGTGTTGGTGTAGTAGCAATTAATGCGAGAGGATCATGATTCTTTGCCAATCTTTCTTTCCTTACTTCATTAGCCTCAGCTTGGTTTTGTTTCAGAAAGTCATAGAGTTGATCATAATTCACCTTATGTAAATCCTTTGTTTGGTTGACAATTGTAACATAACGACCCCATTCTTCTGGAAGGTTATTGTTGAATTTGATGTTTATTGCAATTGTTCGTGGTGTCAACTTGTTTCTGATTAACTCATTCATTAAAGTGCAAAACCTTGTGTAGTAGGATTCAATTTGTTTACCTTTAGTGGATGTAAAGTTCTCCCATTCAGTTAGAAGTTTGTTCTCAACGTCTTGTTGCCCAATCTCTGTTCCATGACATATCCTTCTAACTCGTTCCCATATATCAAAAGCAGTTTCACAGTTGTCGACCGCAGCAAAGATCTCGCGAGGTAATCCAAGTTGGATTAAATGCATTGCCATATCATCAGCGGCGATCTGCTTCTTGTCTTCATCCGTGTAGTCTGCTTCTGTTTGTTCACGCACGAATGGTAGAGTAGGAGGTGTTGTATTCAGATTGCCTACAACTTGAACCTGTCTTAGCTTAAATGGACTATTTGTAATGGAGTTGATCATTAGTTTACCATCAGGCTTTGTTTTGATGTAACGAAGCATGCGGCTTGTCCATGGAAGATATCCACCTTTTTCAAGCATTGGAGGTCGGTTTTCCGCACCGGCTACATGAATGTCTTAATGTCTTGCTGAATTGCCATTGATGAAGTGTAGATTGATAAAGTTGATTCTTGGATCGTTCCAACGAAGTAGGAGTTGTGTTTAGTGTAAGTTGATGCAAGTTTTTATGGTGAAAAATTTGATCTAAGATCTTAAAACCTCAATAACTTCTTTCTGGAGCGTTTTTGGGCCTCGAAACTTTGCCTGAATCGAAAAAATTTTCAGCGTGTCGTTCTCCTCGGTCTCACGGTCGTTTTGACAAGTATTACGTCCAAAACGGAGTTACGGTTCAAAGTTATGGCCGTTTGAAGTTTGGTCGTCAAAAGTCAAATTCTTATGCGTAAACAGTGAATCTTTTGGTTAACTTTGAATCTTACGCGTAGGAAAGTTATGCGTAAGCTCTAAGATTATGCGTAAACAAGATTGTTTATGCGTAGACTTTGATTTTACGCGTAAACTTAGAGTTTATGCGTAAGAATGTTACGCGTAAGGTTTTTTTTCAACCAAACTGATCTCTCAAACTTGTCCAAGCTTGAAAGATATCCCGTGTCGAAGTATTTCACTAACTTGTCCAAGCTAGGAAAGTACTGACTAATCTCTGATCGTTGAAGAAAACTTTTGCGTAGGATCTTTTGCGTAGGAACTTAGTCGTAAAATCCAATCTTTTGCGTAGAAACAGACTTAAGCGTAGGATCTTATGCGTAGGAACTCATCTTATGCGTAGGATTCCAATCTAACGCGTAGGAAAAGGTTTTTCTGCTAAAACTTAAGCGTAGGGTTCCATGTTATGCGTAGAAAATGGGTTTTTTGCTAAAACTCACGCTTAAACAGTACTATTTGTACTATTTCTGCCAAAAAGTTGGTAATGCTTGTCCTTTTTACGCGTAAGATGACCAAAACCACAAAAATCCGAATTTTTTCAACCAAAAACACTTATTCCACTTGTTTCTTTTGATCAAATCTTTCCCAAAACACTTAGAATCACTAAAACTTCAATAAAGACAACAATTTTAACACTAAAACACTTAAAAATCAAGACTTTTTGCAAGAAAAGTACACGTTATAAAGGAAAAAACGCAACTTTTATCAAAAAAAACTTGATGAAAACTATTTCCACACACTCCTAAATCATTGTTAGGCGATTGATACCACTTGTAGGACCTTAAGTCTATCAACTTTAAAACAAATAAGCACGTAAGGATTGGTGACTTGATGATATGTATGGCGTATGAAACTAGAGAGAAAGAATATAAAGATGAAGAGACAGAAACACACACAATACACACACATGTACACCTTACAAATGAGGCATAAGGTGGCTTATATAGTACTTGAGATAAGATGCCCCAAAGGTTTTTCTATGGGCTTGGGCTTGGGCTTGGACTTGGATTACATGTATTACAATAGGCTTATATAACATAACACTTAACATATTAGATTACCAAGTCCAAAGCCCCAATGACTAATCTATTACATATCTTAACACACGACACAAAGTTCTAATATGAGAATGACCATCACTTCTCTATACATATTTTTAATGCTAACAGTAGGGACATGAAAGTGCGAATGTGTCGTAATTAGTGGGAAGGGATAATCTTATGCTCCATTTTTTGTGTCGAATTCATTTTAATGTGCAGTAATCAAGATACTCAAGATGGAGTCCCATTGCATATAGTACAAGATAGCTAATGCTCGAAATTCAATGCAGCCTCATGATAACTATACAATCATGAAAGGAGATGAAGTGCAAGGGTTGCCCGAATTGATCACATGGCATTTAGTATAGAATTAAAGTTGGTTAGATGAAGTGCAAGGGTTGCGAAAGGTTGCAAGAATAATTAATGATATAACCTAATTCATGCCTATATAAACCGGCCAAAATCATATTTAGTATGTACAGATTCACATATCTTTTAGATCTTTGATTGTTGGTAGCGGTATGTAAATTCTGTTTTGTAACATTTTGGAGATGATTCACACATCTTTTAGATCTTTGTAATTAACTCGGAATTCTTTTTTTCTTAATTTAGCTATCATACGCAGGTACTATGAAACTCACACAAGATAATGCATGCTCAGATAAATGGAACCAAAGACTGGGATACCAACTATTTTCTTTGTTTCATACATATTTAGGTGATTGTTATAGATAAGCATATATATAGATATATGTATTATGTTAATGCATTTTCATATACAAGTAATTTATGTGCGTTTTCTATTGATGTAGCTCACATGTGCGAATTGATTCAAGAAAATGTGCATGAGCATGTATGTAAAGCAACATTTAAATGGTTAAATGATACTTTTTAGCGTGATTAGTTTATGTAAGTAGTTGCTTTCGAATGCTCTTTGAGAAATATTAAAATAAATTTATTGTGTGCAATTGAATTATTATTGAAAAGAAGAAAGTCCGCGCATCGCAGAGTGTTTTCTTTTTCTAAATGTAGAATTATTAGTAAGAAACCAATATTTATGCCCATTAAATGAGTTTGCCATAATAGTAAAATACAACATATTAAAAATATCATATTGAGTAACGAATATAAAGGAAAAAATACATAATTTTAACTTAAAGCCATTTGTAAATTATAATATCAAATAAAAAAATTGAGCTTTAAACATAAGCAAAAGTTCAAACTTTTATCGAAAAACAAAAACAGTGCATTTAATGTGAAGTATATACAACATCGAGATGGAAGTGCAAGGCTTGCCGGAATTGATCACATGATATTTAGTAATTAGTAGAGAATTAAAAGTCGGTTATGGATTGAGATGAAGTTAAAAAGGTTACAAGAATAATTGATGATTTAACCTAATGCAATATATATAGATATATGTATTATGTTAATGCATTTTCATATACAAGTAATTTATGTGTGTTTTCTATTGATGTAGCTCACATGTGCGAATTGATTCAAGAAAATGTACACGAGCATATATGTAAAGCAACATTTAAATGGTTAAATGATACTTTTTAGCGTGATTAGTATATATAAGCATGCATCTTGAATAATGAATATAAAAGGAAAAGTACATAATTTTTGCTCGAACCCATTTGTAAATTAAAAAAAAAAAAGAAAAAAAAAGTAAGTTTAAGACCTAATAGTGGAGTTAAAAAGGTTTTAGAAATTATTAATAGTGTATTAATTAATATTCATTTTGTTAGCTATTTGGAATTGAGTTTATTGATAAAATTTATTATTATTATTTAGACTTCAATGTTAATTTTCAATGAAATTAGTTGTACAATAAAATGAGATGAAGCTAACTTTAGTTTTTAATCATAAACTTTATAAATAAATATTAATATGTTATAAAAAGATTAAATATAAAAATAACCAAACAACTAATGGCATACTTACAACAGATGTAATACAATCACAACTTACGAACCTAATAACAAAAATAATTAACGTAAATTACACTATAACAAATAAGAAAAAGTCAGTGTGCTTCCTATTACCATGGAAAAACCGTATAATGCAAACTTATTGTTCGGTTACGTAATAAGCCAAAACAATCAAAGGAAATTACATCAAGCGTATGACAATTTAATAACGACAACCCCATTTAGAAAATATAAAGACCAAAAAATAAAACAATATCAACCATTTTTATATTTTTAAACAACAAACTAAAAACGTTTCATACAACATACTAAACTAAAAATACAAATCCACTCGACAATACACAAAAACTATACGTGCGATTAACAATTAGATTAAAAGTCTGTGCTTACCACGGGTTCTGCATGCCTCTTAGATATTTAAGGGCTTGTATGTCAATACACGTTGTAATTATGTAATTATGAATGGTTCTAGTTTTTTGAGTCGAGCTCGAGCCGAATTTGAACCTTATTTCTTTTTAGTATTTGTTGGTTTTAAACACATCATTGCAAATAATTCGAGCTTTTCGAGCCAAGCTCGAACCTAATTCAAACTTTCTCGAGCCGAGCTCGAGCTTCTCACATAAAGGCTCGTCGAGCTATCGAACCGACCTCGAGTAGAACATAATATTGTCAAGTCGAGTCGATCTATGCCAAAGTTTGACCCGATTCAATTCATTTACACCCCTAGTTGAAGGTTTATAATCCATGCTAGATCACATTTTTCTATGTCTAGTGAAAGCATACTTTATTACTCCGAAGAAAAAAGAAAGAAACTTAGTTCTGGTCAGGTTAATCGGGTGTTCAAAGTGAAAAGAACTTACACGGCCCGACCCTACAAGGGTTTGGTTTATTCATGTTTGGGGTTAATGAAGCAAATTAGTAGTATTATATAGTGCTGAGCAAAAGTTCAAAACCGAACTGACTCGAGAACCAATTTTGTGAAAAACATGAACCAAAGCCGAACCGAATATGGTCGGTTCAGTTCGGTTTTGTGTCGATTCGGTTTATGTCTGTTTTTAGGTGTGTTTTTGTCGGATTTGGGTCGAACCGAACCGAACCAAAACCGAAAATAGGAAAAACATGAAACCGAGACCAAACCGAAAGGCTGTCGGGTCGGCTCGGTTTTTGTCGGTTCGATCGGTCTTGTCGGTCCATTTCGGTTTTGAGTCATTCATGCTCAGCCCTATTATTATAGAAGAAAAAACGATGAGGACAAAAAAAAAGACATTGGCAATTGTTACTGTAAAACAAGGAAATTTATGAAAAGATATTGAAAACCCTTATTAGGCTAACCCGAGCCTCATATAAGAGGTAAACTTTCTGCTGAAACTCGACCTTAATAAGAGTTTGGGTTAATCGAGTTAACATGGATAATATTTGTAAATTGTAACTTGTATTAACCCGAACTGAACAAGCTTATTCGGGTTTGAGTTGGATCGAATTATTCAGATACATATTTTTGAGTTTGACACCCCTATCTCCTACCATAATACGAAGTACCGGTGTTTATTTAAGTATTTCGTATTCGAAGAGACACTGTTATTATACTCTAGGACCACCAGTATGCTTGGAGCATCTTACGTTAGTACAACTACAAGTTATATTATAAGCTCAAGCTCGATTTTAGAAGTTACTTCAAGTACCTTCTGTTTCAAAAGCTTATGATTTCGACAATCTTTCATAAGCTATGCAATTCAAACAAAACTCGTAAAAGGCGATGATGTATATGCAAGTTCAGTCTCATAAAATTCGATTAATAGTTTTTTCATGTAAGAGAGACTCTTGCAATAACTAAACCATAAAAAGTAACAAATCAAATAGAAAATAGATGATAATAAGTTCAACAACGATTGTATCTGAAAACCATGCCCAAAATAATCCAACACTGTTTCTAGCAAAACCGACTCACTAGAGTTCTTAAACGGTTAACGCAATACCGAAGCAACTTCACCAAGGGCCAAACCTATGGAGCTTTGAGTGAATTTGCAACATCAATGACAAATCGATATCTAACATCAGATTTCAAGATACGCTCCATGGCAGTGTTCACATAATCAATAGGAATAAGCTCGATATCTGCAGTTATGCCATGCTTTGCAGCAAAATCAAGCATTTCTTGAGTCTCTTTCAGCCCTCCAATCGCACTACCAGCAACAATTTTCCTCCCTGCAAATGCAATTCCATTTAGGTTGAGTATGAGCATCATCAAAGACATAGAAAATGTTTTTAAAAAAATGATTAAATGCTTACCCATAATTAAAGAAAACGCAGCTATTTCGAGTGGCTTCTCTGGTGCACCAACAAGAACAAGCTTCCCATGTGGTTTTAGAACACTGAGCAATGGTGCAATGGGGTGAGTAGCCGAGACTGTGTCAATTATTCCATCCAAGGAACTCGCTGCAGACTGTAAAACAAACCACACAAAATAAATCTACCAATCACATATGAACAACTTACTAACAAATCTCTTACTACTATACCTGCATCTGCTCTGCATCTTTGCTCACGATGAAATGGTCAGCTTTGAGTCCTTCAAGTGCTTCTTGCTTCTTAGCAGCGGTGGTACTGAAAACAGTAACTTCAGCACCAAAAGCCTTAGCCAGCTTGACAGCAACATGACCTAGCCCACCAAGACCAACTACACCCACTTTCACACCAGGCTTGTCTAGCCCAAAGTGTCTGAGGGGGCTGTAAGTTGTGATCCCAGCACATAGCAAGGGTGCACCGGAATCAAGAGGTAAGTTTTCTGGCCAACGAAGCACAAAATGCTCTTCTGCAACCATATGATCCGAGTACCCACCATAAGTGCGTGTGCCATCATAGTAGGGGAACCCGTATGTGAGAATTTGTTTTGGACAATAGTTTTCAAGATCATCAGCGCAGCTTTGACATGAGCCGCATGATCCCACCAAACATCCAACTCCCACTTTGTCCCCAACTTTGAATTTCTCGACTTTGCTGCCTACTTCAGTCACGAGACCCACAATCTCATGCCTGCATTAATCATCATTGTTATACATTTAGAATAACACCTACACTATTACGAATAACATGTCCCTATAGATCCAAAGGTTATTACAAAATTTACTTCATCTAGCCTTGTAAAATAAATAAATAAATACCCACGTGATCAAAATTCTGTCATTAAAAAAAAAAAAAAAAAAAAAAAAGAGAGAGAGAGAGAGAGAGAGAGAGAGAGAGAGAGAGAGAGAGAGAGAGAATGAGACAACCATTAGTTGTTTGAAATAATCGCAACATGTCAAAATAATTAAAAATCTGGACGTGCAAGGCAATGTTGCTTGATAGTTTTGGGTAAACAGCCAAAACAATACAACAACAACAACAACAACATACCCAATCCCGCAAAGGCGAGGTATGGGGAGGTAGAAATGTAGACAGGTCCTACCCCTACCCCAGGTAAAACCTGGGAGTAGAGAGACTGCTTCCAGGGAGACCTCCGGCACAAACAGCCAAAACAATATTTTTTCAAATATGACAATATGCATTTTGAAAGCGCAAAACAGAGTTCTCAGAAGATGAATGACTCCATAGTCAGGTAGATGATGTTAAAAAGGATGACATCTCACACAAAATAAACCTTTACACAAATAAAGTAAGAAACAAGTCAAGGTAAGGCCCCCTAAAACAGCATCAGATTCAGGTTGTTTGGTTTGGAACATTAGTCAAATTAGGCGTTCAGGGGAAAAATGGTGTTGACTGCCCATTTAACTAAACAAAAAATTCCGTGTGAAAGAATTGACCAATTTGACAAAAAAAATTGCATGTATCAAAGAGAGCATAAGTCATATATTCGGTCTTATAGAGACGGATCAAATGACATAAATAATTTATTACAGTATAATTTGAAATAAATAATTGTGTCACAACATGAGTTAAGATCAAATAGAAAGAATAATTAAAATAGAAATGATAACAAATAACCACAATCACACATTTCAGATGCACCTACACAAGTGAATGCATCCTTTTTCAAATTTTCCTTCCTAATTTGAAATGTGTGGCTACAATTACTTTTTACTCTTCCTATTTTTATTATTCTTTCTACTTGATCCCTTCCCGTCACAACATAACTTACAAACAAGGAGTATATAACTATAATTAAACAACTCTATTATTTATATCTATTTCACCATAAATAAATGTTGTAAATTCTGTTGTATTTTAACCACTAATTAACGATGGATCTTCTTCAACATACTAAGGTCTCGTTTGTTTTTTCAAAAAAAGCTCTTATTGCCTCTTTTCACTTCTTTCCTCTGCAGGCGCGCAGAGGAACATGTTTGTTTTTTTCAGACAAAATAGCTTCTTTCCTCTTCCAAAATTCAGACATCTCCTTCTTCTTATTACCTCTTCTTTCACTTCTTACCTCTTCATTCACAAATCATACATCTCTTTCTCAATATTTATTTTTTTACGTTTTCGTTTATTTTTTTATATTCGCATCCGTTTTTAACGTTTTCCTCATTTTTTACGTTTTCGTTCATTTTTTTACGTTTTCGCCTGTTTTTACGTTTTCGACTATTTTTTACGTTTTCGTCTATTTTTTTAGGTTTTTGCCCCTTTTTTACCTTTTCGTCTTTTTTCGTTTTCGTCCAATTTTTTACGTTTTCGTCCAATTTTTACGTTTACGCCGGTTTTTTTTACGTTTTTGCCCGTTTTTTACGTTTTCGTCTGTTTTTTTACGTTTTCGTATGTTTTTTTACATTTTCGTCCGTTTTTTACGTTTTCTTCTTTTTTATGTTTACTTTTGTTTTTTTTAAGGTTTTCGTTCTTTTTTTTTTTACGTTTTCTTCTGTTTTTTACGTTTTCGTCCGTTTTTTACGTTTTCGTCTATTTTCTTATGTTTTCGTCCGTTTTTTACGTTTTCGACATCCTTACGTTTTCATCTGTTTTTGTCTGTATTTTTACGTTTTTAACCGTTTTTTTTTTTTTTTTTTTTTTTTTTTTTTTTTTTACCTTTTCGTTTGTTTTTTTTATGTTTTCATCTGTTTTTTAACATAAAAAAATAAGAAAAAAATATGGCGAAAACATAAAAAGACGGAAAAAAAGTTAAAAAAACGACGAAAACGTAAAAAAAATAGTGGAAAACGTACCAAAACGGTAACAAGCGGACGAAAACGTAAAAAAACTTGTGAAAAAAAAGGAAAAGAAAAAAGTACTTCAATAGCACAAAAAATAGTTTTTAAAAAAAATGAAAAAAAGTACTTCAATGTCACAAAAAACAAACGGTCTTCTTCTTGCAGATGAAGAGCTTATACGTACCTCTTCTTCTGCAGACATGGTTTGCAGATGAAAAGGTAAAAGCTCTGAAAAAACAAACGACACCTAAAATGTAGTAAATCACTTTCAGAAACAATATTAGATACCCGATGCGGCGATGCCCACAAGGTCCTAACCTTACATAGTAATTTACCAATCGTCTAGAATTAATGTTCTCCTTATACAATGACAAACATAAAAGTCAAAATGAATTTTTTTAAAGAAAACAACTACATGTTATCTCTGAAATTAAATTTTCACTTCCAAATTGTGTAGGGTTTAAATAAAAATATATATTCACTTAAGAAAATCATTTTTTTTTTATATACAAAATAACTAGTACTAAACGAAATTAAAAAAAAAAAAAAAAAATGTCGATTAAAACATACCCAGGAACAACGGGATAAGTAGTCATGCCCCATTCATTCTTAGCAAAGTGAAGATCAGAATGACAGATCCCGCAATACAATACTTTAAACCTCACATCTTTATCACCCGTAGCCCTGTAAAACACCATCAACAAAAAGTCGTACGATAAATATTAGACATAGTTCATACACGTACATAATTTACGGAGTAAAAAAAACAATAGATCTAATCACATAGAACAATATTTCATATTTACAAATACTAAGAAAAACAGTCTAGAACCAAAAACCCCATTTCAATTCGTCGCCTAACGACATGTGTGTACTCGAAAAGTGCATGAGGTGGTATACATGTGTGTAAATGATTTTATAAGAGAAGAACACTTTTAATGCTGTGTATACTATACCTTCGAGAGAAGGTGAGTGGAGAAAATGTTCCAGAAGTGTCACGAGCAGCATAACCATAGGCTTTGATTGGATGCTCAGCTTCTGGTGATAACGCCATTGTTGTTGAAGCTTTGGGTTAGAAAAAAGTTGTTGGTTGATGAGGAGTATTATGGTGTGAAGGATAGGAGTTTATGGGGTGGTATAAATAGAGTGTGGTGGAAGAAATTTATTACATGTGATGACATAGGCAGTGGCGTGTCAGAAATAATCACGAATTCACCAGACATAGGCAGTGACGTTGTAGAAATAGAAATTCTTTTTAGGGTTGACTACATTTTTGGTCCTTAGGTGTGTATTTCATTTTTGGTCCATCTTTTTAAAAAGTTTTGGTTTTAGTCAAAAACCGATAGTTTCATTCGACTTTCAGCCTATTTTGATAACGAAGTTAGTTCAGTTAGTTAAGTCTAATCGTAAAGTGGCAACATCAGTCCTTCATACTAATGCTAGATTGCAACGTTAGTCCTTTATACCATAGATCGTTTGCAACTTTGCCACGTTTGTCCTTTATACCATTAATCGTTTGCAACATTAGTCCTTTTTACCAATCGATCATTTGCAACGTTTGCAATGTTAGTCCTTTTATATACGTCTTTATTTATGTTTTTATATACATTTTTAGACACGTTTTTAGACTTGTTTTATACGCGTTTTTATACACTTTTTAATACATGTTTTTATACACGTTTTTACGCACGTCTTACAAGCGTTTTTACACACGTTTTCCCACACATTTTATACATGTTTTTATATACTTTTTTTTAGAAATTTCTTTTAGATTTTTTTTTCAAAAAACTTTTTTTCCGAAGTTTCTTTTTTCAATTTTTATTTCGATTTTTTTTTTTTTGAAATTTTTTTTCCAAATTTTTTTCTGAATAATTTTTTTCGAAAAACTTTTTTTTAGAAAAACTTTTTTTTCGAAAATCTTTTTTTGATTTTTTTTTCAAATGTTTTTTTATAATTTTTTTCTGAATAATTTTTTCGAATTTTTTTTCAAAGTTTTTTTACACATGTTTTTTTTTCGAAAAAAACATTTGAAAAAAAATTAATAAAAAATATCGAAAAAAATTGGAAAACGTGTGAAAAAATGCATGTAAAAACATTTATAAAAACATGTATAAAAATGTGTGTGAAAATGTGTGTGAAAACGCGTGTAAAAATGTGTGTAAGAACACGTGTGAAAACGTGTATAAAACGTGTCTAAAAACGTGTGTGAAAACGCGTGTAAAAACGTGTCTAAAAATGTATATATAAATATAAATAAATACGTATATAAACAGACTAACATTGCAAACGATCGTTGATAGAAAGACTAATGTTGCAAACGATTATTCGTATAAAAGACTAACGTGGCAAAGTTGTAAACGATCTATGGTATAAAGGACTAACATTGCAAACAACCGTTAGTATGAAGGACTTATGTTACCACTTTACGATTAAACTTAACTAACTGAACTAACTTCGTTTTCAAAATGGACTGAAAGTGGAACAAAACTATCGGTTTGGACTAAAACCAAAACTTTTTGAAAAAATGGACTACAAATGAAATATGCACCAAACACAAGGACCAAAAATGTAGTTAACTCTTCTTAAAAAATGAACCTTTGTGAAAGGAGATTATCAAAATGAATCGTGCACATACATTTTATAAAAATAAACTTTCGGTCAATCGTCGGTTAGATATGTTACACCTGGTTCATTCACAACTTTGTAGCTGTTCACGTGTCAAATTAGCGCGAATAATTTATTAAGCGTGTTTATTTAGATTTCCTATTACAAAACTAGCTGGCGAGCATCAAATGTTCGTGTGTATACTAGCATGCACCTCAATAGCCCACGTGCGCTGCGAATTTAAGCCAAAACCAGTAGACAAAATTTCATAAAAAAACAAATGCTAGTGCGCACCAAAATTTTGATAAATGACTCACGCATATTAGCTCCATGCACGTTGAGAATGAGTAAACCAAATAAAAGACAAAGTGTAGCGTGCTTATAAATTCACCACGCATGATAGTAGGAAAAATTCACGGCGCGTAAAAGCCCATACGTGCACATAATGGGGAAAAAATACGTTGGCAAAAATTCATGACTCTTGAATAACTTAATAGACAAATGAGCCCCTTTACTCACTATACCATGCCCGACGTATTCAACAAAGTTGGTGAAAATTCATGAATCTTGAATATTCAATCCAAAAGAAAGAAAGAGTAGAACAAGAGTGATGATAAAGGGACTTAATTCGTATAACTAAATTTATATCTAACCAATTTATCATGTGACATGTGGAATACATATTTTCTCTTTTATGATCCTCAACACTAATTTTGGCATTTGTCGTCATCTTAAAGTTAGGCATGAATTTTAGTCATGTAAATCATTTTTCGTAAAGAAAACACTTGCAGGCCGCATGAGATAGCAGCGCAAATTGATGAATGCGCGCATGTACACGTGTCAAGTAGTCATTGGTTTTGGTGGGTAGCACGCGCATAAAACGTGGACACACTGAAAACCGTTTTCGTAAAATGATGAAAAATAGTCGCTTTTTGTAAAAAGGGCATAGCATGGGTTCACTTTAGTAATTTGTTTTAACAAGTATCTATACTACTTATAATACATTTTGCACCTTCTCTCCTAATTAATTTTTAATATTTTCATATTTAGATTTTAAAGTAAAATACAAGTTATCAAACACAAATAACAAGTATTTAAAGCACAGTATTTTAAGGATCATATATCTCTAAAATCTCTTACAATTAATACACCCATCACATATTAATACAAGTTATAAAACACAATGCATAAGAATTTAAAGCACAAGTATTTGTACATGTACAACAATTCTGTCGACCTCCTTTAAGGACAACATATCTCTTAATTTGATGCTAAAAAAATGAAACAAAGATCTTAGCTTTTGCACGACACATAACAAAATCATATTAGACAAATCACAAAATTTTGATTTCAATGTTTGTATCATCGAATAAAAAATCAAATACAGTTACAAAATAAAAATAATAAAATGCATGAGAGATATAAGAAATTTTTGGTTTGCTTTCTTTAGGTGTTCGAATATCAAAAGAAAAAAAAAAAAAAAAAAGCCATGTCTAATTTTTTTTGGGGATAAGAGAAAAATTTAGTGTGACTGCGTGTGTAGTTGTATAAGTGTGTTTAGGGTTACATATACTTAGGGATAGATTATGTATATAGTTGCTATTAATTAGGGTAAATAAATAGTGGACTTGGGTTGGTAAAAGAAATATTGGCCTTCTTGCTATAATCCGAAAATTTGGAGTACAAACGTGTTTTGGGCTTTATTATTGAGTTCCGAAGATTTTAGAGTAAATTTTGTGATAATCCAGATTTTTTAGAATTGTAAATTAAAGTTTTTAGGCCTAAAATTAGTATGTATTATTATTAGAATAATATATTGATATTCAAATGTTAGTCAATAGGATAAGCAATGTTGCAAAAAACGGCTTACACGGCCTTGTAATAGCGATTTCAAGCTACAAGGCCCTGGAACTTGAAGACAATTACAAGGAAGTCGGCTGATTAATCGGCGATTACAAGGTTTTGGGCCGATTAATCGGCTAAAAAACGCAACTCGGCCATCGACCGCCTCAGGACCGATTCATGATTTTTGCAACATTGAGGATAAGAATGGTAGTATTAAATAGTTTAATGTTTAAAAATATAACAAATTAGAATAATATATTGATATTCAAACTAAGATTGTGTGGTTGCTAACTTGGTGTATAATAATAGGAAAAGAATAATAGTAGTAAATCGTTAATATTACAAATATGCTGCATTAAAACAAAATAACATTTGTTTGTCGGAAAATTTAGTCATAGGGTACCCGTCGCCGCATCGCGCGGGTACCCTGCTAGTTAAATATGAATGCACACTTGCACAGTTGATTGGTGGAATTAATGTATGTTCTTTATAAAGAAACTTTTGACTTTGTAAATGTTCAAATCATAGTTGTTAAAATATCGATTATGATCTTAAGATTTTATGATTTTACGATTCTACAAATCAAAAATGATCCGGATCTTAAATAGGATTTTAACAAGTTTAAGATCTTATAGGATTCCGATCGTAACCATAGGATCTTAAGATCTACTCTGATCCGATCTTACTTTTTTCGAACCGCAAACTAAAAAACTACAAATTTATAGTTTATGTTTTTATATAATTTAAAAAACAACATGTAATGCTTCCCAAATATTCCATATTCATAATTTATAACAACACTTCCATAAATCATTCATATAATTTTGTGATTATGATTTATAATAATTTGTAGATTTGAATAATATCACAAAGATCATTAAAAAATAACATTATAGCAGGATCTTAGGATCACGATCTTGCAAAGATGAAAACGATCATAGGGAGGATCCCGATCTTAAAAATCTTGGTTCAAATTATACAATGTGTACTATTTTCTTTCTCTAAAATATCTTCCTGTAAAAAATTTATCGTTTAAAGAAAGTAGCAGGGTACCCGCGTGTTGCAGCGGCGGGTACCATGCAATAATAGTATTCAGCGAAAATTTCTTTTACTTCTATATTTTACGATACGATAGACAAACGGATGACGACAATTTTAGTTTAAATATTGGTCATCAAAATCATTCACCATGGATGCACAATCCTGAAACTCAAAAACACATCCTTATGCATAATCCAGAAAATCACAAACACACCCTTATGGTATCAAAAGAACCTTACAGGGCTTTTATCTTTATTATCACACCCGTCTCCCTGAACCACCACTTGCAGCATTGCTAGAACCACATTTCTCTTATTGTCAGTGTTGCCAAAATACATTTCAGCTTCATGAGGAAATATGTGTGTTTAAGGAAGAGACGCTTCATGTGAACAAGCATTCACAAGTATCTTGTGGAGCTCATGAAGTAACGAGTAAAAAAAAAAACAATGAAACCTTTCGTCCTAACTTTTGACATGGTTGTATTAGGTTGTTTTTAAATAATTATATATTTGGATGGCAGTTGATGTAAAAGTGGTTTATCTTTTGTATCCTATTAGTAATGCAACTTCGTTTGGTTAAATTTGATATTTTCCGTATTCTTTCCATATCAGATTGTTTGCATACTTGTTGGTTGTATCAACATTTTATCTCATAAAAACAACAAAAACAGTAAAACACATTCATCAAAATCCAACAACCATCTGGTAATCATGGATTGAACCTACATGCGGTCTTCTTGGTTATTTTGAATGAAGTTTCATTGCTTCTTTTTTCTTGACTTGCTCCTGCATTTTCTTCTTCTTCTTCGCTACCCAAGATAAGTTGAGGAGATCTACGAATGTCTATTTGAATACATTCTTCTTCTTCACCACCCCCTTGTAGTTATGTTTCCACTTCTAACGCCTAAACCTATAACACCACCACTTATAACTACTACACCACTACCTCAACCAGCTGCAACAACTCCTCTGCCTTTGTAAGCATGCCTTTGACAGGAATACCACATACTTTCTCCTCTAGGTAGCCTTGCTTAAAAAGTTAAACCATCCATATTTTGAACTTCCATATAACAACTAATGCATCTCATTTTAGTTGATTCACTGCTGTCATCCAACACCCCTACGTCTGTACAATATCAACCATATTGTTTCTCTTCATTTTTTTACTTGAAGGGTGTGCCATATCTATAATGGAAAACATGTTGGAAGGAGTATTTGCTTCACTATTCTAGTTGGTAGGAGACTTTACTTCAAGAGTAACACACTCTTTCTAACCTAGTTTGAATTTACTTTTGTGTAGTCAAATATAGGGTCAGGCTACTATGAAATTATATTGTTTGACTTTCATTGTGTGAGGTAAAGGATTATTGACTTCGCACATGTACACACAAACCTATGCATCTCAGCTACTTATTAACTTCTCACAATTTCACACAAACCTACCCATCTCATATCATCAACCTTATTCATCAAACTCATATAAACTCTCAGCTCACCATGGATACACAATCCAGAAAGTTAGCAACAAACAGTCACAACCATGCGGTCCAATACCCATTGAAAGTAGGAGGCTCTCAAGTATGGTTATGTCTCTGCTGACCCGAAAAAACCACTTCGACCAATGCCAGAACCACAATCCTCTAAATCTCAATGTTGCAAAAATACATTTCAGGGTTGTGAGGAACTACGCGTGTTTAAGGAAGAGGTATGCTTCATGTAGACATCGATTAACAACTTTATCATGGAACTCATCGAGGAAAGAGTAAAAAAAACCATGAAAGCTGTCCTATCTATGATATGGTTGTATTAATTTCGGTTTTAACTATGTTTATGTAATATGTTTTAAGTACCTCTATGATATGGTTGTATTAAGATAAATATTCGTTTTAGATGTGATTTATTCTTTGATTGTTTTTATTGTAGGAAATATAAACAAAATTATTAATTTAACACATTAACCTATAATGCTTCTAAAATTTAATACTGACTCTTCGTTTTCCCCATTATTTGTCTATATATTTGTTCTATAAACATGTTGCTGCATACACGATCAATCTTCTTTAAGAAATATCAATCATATATATATATATATATATATATATATATATATATATATATATATATATATATATATATATATATATATATATATATGTATGTATGTTGTCTGTAAACAAAAGAGCAAGATGATGCGGTTCTCGAAAACAATCAAGCATATCAACTCAAGTATGTTAGACAGTTTCATTTATATTTTATGTTTTTCTATGTTTCTATATCCATGAACTATAATTTATTCAACATTACAGGAAACAACATAAGTGATGCGTGGTTTTGCAACCTTGCAAAAGGTTTTACCTCTCAAGGGATCTTGAGAAGCTTGCAATCCCACCAGGCAGTGTACTTGACCGATGTAGTATAATGTAGTGGCAAGTACTGGGGGATTGATCGTTCAACTCAAAGAATAGTGTTCGCTAGGGTTAAAAGTTAATTAAACTAGGTCTAGAGATGAGTGATGATTCTTTTTTGTATTTTTATATTTTATGAAAAACAAGTAAAAATCTCGGGTTTTGGAAGAATGGGCGGAATTAGTTGCTAGTCAACTAACCCAAATAACTACGAATACAATAGAAATAAAATAAAATGACACGAAAGTAAATATGGAGAAAAACAATAATAAGAGAAATGTGTTTACTTAGATTTCACTACTCCCTAGCTATCTTTTACTAGTTGATTAGTTTGTTACAATTGCATGGATGATGGGTTATATTCCTTAATACCATTCGTAGGGCCGTGTACGATCTTCCCTAACTCTATAAGCTCCTACCTCTTCCTATGTCAAGCCGACAATTAGCTCCTAACATGGCCTCCTTAGTAGTTACTTATGCATTAAATACAACCAATTAATCGTAGTACACATCTGATTCATGTTTCTTAAGACGTTCAAGCATGTTACCAATTGGAAGTCTGCCAGTTTTCTTAAGCCTAACATTAATATTATTCATCCATAACAATTATAAAGAAACAACCAACCAATAATCAATAACTAGGTTTCATTACATCTAAGCAAACACAAAGAAAACCTAGCCTAGCATGTTAAAGTGAAGACAAGCATAAGATAGAATCAAACAACACATAGACATATTGAATGATTATTGAAAAACTTATCTTCAATCAAACATGGATGAAACAAGGGTTTGGAACCCTTAAAAGTAAGGTAAAATTCGTGCTAGGGTTTCTCCAAAACTATCTCAAAGTTCTCCTCCTCTTAACAAATGAAAAATAGAAAACTATATATAGATTTTTGAGTCTAACGGCGTCACGTTATAGGTCTGATGCCGTCAACTCGCCACCATAAAACTCCACGGATTGCCTAGATCCAAATAGGATGTCGTCCCATATAATTCACTTCTTGGCTATCTCTTGCAATTTGAACATGACGGCCTTGGTGACGCCGTCACGTGTTAAATCTCTAAAACATTCTGGCGCGTCATGTGTATTTAATTATCCACCTCTTTGTCCATGAGTGACGGCGTCACATACAATTCCTGATGCCGTCAGGTACCAATTTCAGCATGATTTGGAGACTTTGTCATTTTCTTCACTTTTTCGCTCCAAAAACGTCCAAAATGCTTCCTTTTCCAGATTTCTTCACTAAAGTACCTAAAATGACAAAAGGAATGATTTAGGGTAATATTTGATCAAATAATCTTGAATTTGGGCTTAAATGACCCCTAAAAGCGGTACACTTTTCATCTCATCAATAAGGAAGATGAGCATGTCGTATTTAACTAAGAACAACAACCCAAAGTTGAAGCTGTCGAGCATGCAAAAACCCCCTATGCCCTTCTGATGAATTGTTCTATTATGAACTAGAAGCTTTGGAGCAAATTTTTTTGAAGGAGGAAGGTGAAAGAGAAGAGAGGTTAAAAAGACATGCTAAAGTGGCTAAGGAGCATTGGAAAGAGGTGGAAGCACTTAGAAAATTATTAAAACAAAAACCTGATGATACTTAAATTGACAGAAACATTTTGTTACAATAATTTGCATTTGGCATACCTTTCCGATTAATTGCCTTATGAATTGAAGTAAATTTAGTTGATAAATTTGATCTTGATGTTCCCAATTTTGGTTACACTTGCATGTTTGCAAATGCATTTATAGTTTAGGTGTTGTCTGGATTTGACCAGTTTGACTTTTACAAGTCAACATACACCCAAAAAAATGAATGATTGAGTAACCAAACTGTTTCGACATATTTTAGTATTCACTTTTATGTTTAATACATTAAAGTTGTTTTAATTTGTGGCATGCAACTGTTAAACACAATCTACTTCTGTTTGGAACTGCATTTTGCATATGCAATATTACTTTGACTTATAAAAGCCAACATAGAGTTTAGTTACAACTTAATCAGAAAATGAATTCGATACATAGCCATACCCCCGTCCCCAAGTTACCAAAATAACTTTGCATTTTCCTCTCATTCTTTCCTAAATTTGTCCTCCCACTCTTGTTTAGCCCTTGCTTCTTCTTCTAGTGTTTGTATCAATGCTTCTTGGCCTAATCTCATTTGATGCTCTTGTTTCCCAATAAGATATCCACCATCCCGCCAATCTTGTTCAACCCATTCTTCTTCTACTAACAATTTCATTATTTCTTCTTCGTTTAACATTCATATACCAGCTACACCACTCCCATTCCTATAAAGTGTACCCTTGTGGAAAACCTTAACTAAGTTTTTCTTTGTAATGTTAAGATAATGGAGTGATTGTTTAGGAGAAAACACTGAAACGTTATGAAGAATCACAACAGCTCCTATACTAATATCCTTTCCAAAACCACCCCCGTTAATGATTTTGTGATGTATTGCACCAGATATTGAACCTGAGAGTTCTTTTAGAGTTACTATAAGATCGCCAAGGGAATTTGGAGTACACGACTTGATTATTGCAACAACTTGGTCAACTTTCCCATTATTGATAAAGCTCTTGATATCACCTAAACATCCAATCACACCCCCATTAGCATTCACAAACTCAATCCCGCTAAGCCATGGTCCATGTGTAAAATCCTCATCCTCACCCACATCCTCAACAACTTTCCTAATATACTCTTGTGTCGAAATTACACACTCCTACCCACCTTCGCTAATATCTACTTGTATATGACGCTTCGCCAATTGAACAACACTAGCAGGATCGAGTATTATCCTAACAAACTTTTCAGGGTTGTGTGATGAATCTAGGTTTTCCAAGGTTGGGGTTCTGTGACGGCTTTGTTGATGGTTGTTGCATGGACGTAGTGGTTGTTGCAGGTATCGAATTTGTCCATTTCATTTGAAGAACTAAAATTGAATGTTTGTGAATTTGTGTTTCAGAACATGTGTTTGTGAATTTGGGGTTATAATTTATAAATACTGAAATGGTGTTTGAAAACTTTGGTTGTGCTTGGCGGGAAAGAAGGCAAAGGGGTGGAGTGTTATTATTGAAGAAAATGAGGGTAAAATAGTCATTTCACATGGCCACTAACGTGAAAAACTAACGGCATTAGCCAAATTCATGAATTTGCAACTACAGTAACCCTTCAAGGGCAAAGCGCGCATAAAACGCATAGGTTAGGGACATTTATTGCAATTTTTTTAAAAATGAGGACATTTCTTGCAAAAATGGCAAAGTTTAGGGACATTTTTTGCAGTTTACTCTTTTTTTATTGATTCGATTAATTGCAACTCTTTAAGGCTAAGCACAGCAGTGACCATGGACGACCTTCATTTTGCCAGTCACATCAGCTTTCTCCCTCCGCCAACCAATAGACGACTTTTTGCGACAGTAGTGGCGACCTTCATTTTTTTTAGGATCTACTCCTTGATAGATCTTTGAGCTAATGGATCGATAGATTGCCAATGTAATCAAAAGCAACACTATATGGAAAATCTCTGTATACTTGTATCTATGCGGAATTTAAACATAAGTAATATGAACAATATACTAATAATGCTCTGATCCTCTATGGATCTTTTATTAATCACTAAAGATTGAAAAACAAGTCTTGTCTAAAACATGCATCCAGGTGTTCCTTTTATACTACAAGGAACCATAACCTCTCTTACAAGAAAACGTGTAATCCAAGACTATAAAATATATTACACATCTTTTCCTAAAATAAACTAAATATATCCTATGGATTAACTAAATTAGTACAATATCTCTATCAGCAGTAACCAGATCATCAGCAGAAACTATTAACGCTTTAGCAGAAACTATTAACGCTTCAGCAGGAACCTGTCAGCAGTATCCGTCAGCAGAAACTATCTTCTAACTTCATTAATTCCTAACAATCCTCCCCTAAACTTGAATTTGACTTGGTTAACTTCAAGTTTTTTTATAGATCTTTAACTTGCAGAAGAAGAGGATTGAATTTTGAACATCAGCAGCAAAGAATAAAATCAGCAGCATAACTATCAGCAGCAAAAACTTTAAGTATCCATTCTTTGCAGCAATAAATGACAAATTGTACATCAAAGCATAACTTTCATACTATTCTCATCACTTCCAGGTGTGTTAACTCCTGTAAGAGGTGAATCATTGAAAATAATGGATTTGATGTCTTTTTACCAATAGCCATCACTACTGGAGTAGCCACACGTTTAAGTTCAAAAACTATGGTACACTATTAACCATATGATTTTTAGCAAACCATCAGCTATAAACGGATTTGACTTCTCTTTACCTGTAGTCGTTTGCTCAGGACTAGTCAATTCTTTGGTTGATTAAATCACCTTGGTAAATTGATTACCAAACATGGTCTTCCACTGCCTTTACCACAAGCCATATACATGTGGGCTAGCCATTTCTTTGGAATCCAAAAGGAAAAATCAATGGTGAATTGATGACCATTCAACTCTCAGCTGTGAAGCATGGGTGAGTTGAGTACCCAATAGTTTTTAGCAAACTATTACAGCTATCAACAGATTTGATGTGTCTTTACCATAGCTGTACCCTTTGGACTAGCCAACTCTTTGATGGAACAGTCAAAATCATGGTGAGTTGATAACCATATAAGGTGTGGTGATTAACCAACACCAAAACCTTCATACAACAAAGAATGGCACTATATAAATCTGTTAGTTTTTTTTTACTAATAATAATAAACAAATATACAATAACAAAAGAACAGATCACCTTAGTGAAGTTTCAAGATGAACATCTTACATGGCTGCCAATTCTTGTTTGACAAGAAGACTTCTTCTAATGGCTCTAACAAGCTGTTCAGCATTATGCATATCATTCCCCACCATATCAGGAGGAACAGTCAACTTCACCTCAAGCATCTGCTTCAAAACCTCTATAGTAATAGGATATGTCACATCTTCGGAACGAAGTCCATGGAATGCACATCCACTTTGCACAAATCGGATGGTGTCGAATCACAAGGGGAACACATTGGCTCCTTGAGTGAGCTCAATAGTGTTTCGATAGCCTTGGTGGCTAGGACGGGAATACTCTCCTAGGGTTTGGGGCCTAAGAGGTTGGTTTGCTAGTGGTGGGTTTTGTGGGTGGTTTTGTTGTGGTGGGTTGATGGGTTCAAAGATGTTACCACCTTCCATGATGTCTGATGGTAAAAGTTACAAACAAAGACACGAAGAAAAAAAACAGACTAAAGAAAACCTAAAAAATAAAAATAAAATCTTACTAGAAAGGAATCTAGCAAGTAGACCTAATAAAAAGAAATCCTAACCTAGACAATAACTATTCCCCGGGCTACGACGCCAAAAACTTGATATGTGGGAATCGCACCAGGCTTTACCTCTCGAGGGATCTCGAGAATTTACAACCCCCATCAGGCAGTGTACCTGATCGTTGTTGTATAGTATAGTGACAAGTACCGGGGGATTGATCGTTCAACTCAGGAATAGTGTCGCTATGATTAGAAAGCCTAAAAACTAGGTCTAGAGGTGAGGGATGATTCTTTTTGTATTTTTATGTTTTTATAAAGCAAGTAAAATCTCGGTTTTTGGAAGAGTAGGCGTAATTAGTTGCTAATCAACTAACCCAATAACTAAGATGCAATCAAAATAAAATAACAGAAATGAAAATGAAGCTAATTAAACTAGTGGTGTGAACAATAATAGGGAAAGTTGTGTTTACTTAGGTTTCATTACTCCCTAGATATCTTTTACAGGTTGATAATTTGTTACAATTGCATGGATGACGGGTCGTATTCCTTAATACTAGTCGTAGGGCCGTGTACAATATTCCCTAACTCTATAAGATCCTACTTCACTCCTATGTCGAGCCGTTGGAAGCTCCTAACATGGGATCATTAGAATTCTCCTATGCATTAAGTACAACCTAAAATCATAGTACACCTCTGATCATGTTTCTTAAGACGTTCAAGCATGTCACCAATGGAAGTCTGCCAGTTTTCTTAAGCCTAACATCGAATACAATCATCTGTAACAACTATAAACAACCAATCAACCCATAATTAACATCTAGGTTTCACTACATCTAAGCAAACACACAAGAGATCTAGCCAAGCATGTTAAATTCAAGACAAGTGTAAGATATATTCAAACAACACATAGACATATTGAATGAATTGAAAGAGTACTTATCTCAATTGAACATGAAAGATTTCAAAGGGTAAAAACCCATGAAAAAGCTGTAATATTCGGACTAGGGTTTCTCTCCAAAGTTATACCCTACTTGTTCCTCTCTAATGAATGAAAATTGCAAAACTATATATAGATTTTACAGGATGATGGCGTCAAGAAGGAAATTCTGACGCCGTCAACTCGCCGCCCATAATGAAATCGGATTGCCTAGATCCACTTTTGACGTCGTCATGTGCAATTCTACTCTGGGCCGTCACTCTTATTTGGACCATGACAGCCTATGGTGACGCCGTCATGTCCCTAGTGTAAAACTCCTCTGGATCATCACGGACTTTATCCACTTCCACCTCTTGTATTACTCTTGACGCCGTCACTTGATAACTCTTGACGTCGTCAGGTACAGTTTCCAGCAAGAAAAATTAAGACTTTGCCATTTTCTTCACTTTTATGCTCCAAAAACGTCCAAAATGCTTCCTTTTCCAGAATTCACTCCAAAAGTACCTAAAATGACAAAAGGAACGATTTAAGGCATTATTTTATCAAATAAATTCGAATCCGGGCTAAAATGACCCCCTAAAGACGGTTTATTTTTTGCCTCATCAAATACCCTTACACTTGAGATTTGCTTGTCCTCAAGCAAATGCACTTTTATTCTAATCAAAATACAAGTTAGGGGTCATTTAACACTAATATAAAAGTAATTACAACAAATAATCGTTTCACTAAAGACCAAAGACAAGCACGGAGGTCATATACTAGCACCTCATAAATAGTGTTTAGATATTCACATCTCTCGGGTGTAATAAAGTATATATCACAATATGGAAATGGAAAACATCTCTCACTACCTGTCATAGCAAAATAGATTACCATAGGCTTGGGAAAGGATCTAACCTCCACCACATGGCGTAAGCACCTAGGATAAACTATCAAAGTGGTCTTTTAAAGGGTTATAATGTTAGGTGTAGGGATATGGAATACACGCTTTTGTTGGATAAAGGCAATCTATACTAGTGGCGAGTTAATCATCTTAGTTAATTACATTATGGCGTTACTAAGCCAAGACTATACTCGACTTAAGCTTATGAATGAAAAATAGCAAAAACATAAAATAAACATAGAATGAAACGGGATGGTAGTCCGCATGTTTTTCTCCTTTCTCTTTTTTTTACATATTTTTTTTCTTTTTCTTAATTTTTTTTTCCATTTTTTTTTTTTTTTTTTTTTTTTTTTTTTTTTTTTTTGCATACACTCTTACCCTACCATTCAAAATAATACATCATAGGGAATGAACATTCCCCTTACACTTGAATTTTTACATACTTTATAATAAACTAATCTAATGACTCGAATCAAGATAATCAAAACACTTTGAGTACTTTTTAAGATTAACGCACATATGGGGTTAATAATATGATGTTCTTCCCAATTACTCCATAACATTAGTACTTTACCGATGAGTCCCAATCGTCCCAAAACAATATGTACAAGGATATGACTCGACTTAACAACCATGTAATCAATTAGATAATTAACTAAGGGTTTAAACATGTAACAATAATGCACTAAAGATGAGTGCATACACGGAAGGCTAAGGCGATTTGGGTGTACATTTAAGTGGGTTGTAACAAGTTATTCCTTTAAGTAAGATGCTTAAAGTTAAAAACGAAAAGATAGGCTCGGAGGGGTGTACTAGGGGTTTCGTGTACTAAAATTGAGTACAACGCTAAGGTGTGGGAAAAATTAGTTGACTTTACTAGCCAAGTAATATGACTTAAATGGTTAAGTAATCATGATACGGGTTTAACACAAGGGTGATCCTAATGCCTCTTATCATGTAGTAAATCCTACTACACAAATGTAGTCTCATTAGTGGTCTCGGGATGCATTACTAACGCAAGTTCTAGAATCTAAATGCTACCGGTACACTCATAAGCACTAATAGTGAATGTTTTTCCTATCAAATCTAAAGTCGAACCTCACATATTTGGGTGGAAAATTTTTCTGAATGGTACGGTTTTGTGCTAGTCATACGACCCCTATCCATGAGACGCTTGCTAAGGCTAAAGTTTCACTCCTAAATGTTGTAAAAAATTTTAAATTTGGCACTAAAATTACACTAACAAATATTTCTCTTAGTTTTATTACACACCTACAATCAAACAAACAAACTCAAGTGAACGTATATCCTATAAGGTATCATCATTTACCCTCCCCTTACACTTAGGATGAACATTGTCCCCAATGTTCAATTAAAGAATGTAAAAGTGAAATAGGTAAAAGAATGAAATCAAATACTCCCCTGATTCGTTCGGTGTGGATAGTGCGGTAACAAGGTTAGATCTTCCTCCAAGAAAATGAACAATCAAAGCTTCCCTTACAGAAAAATAAATCATCTTCTTGTCATACATAACCTGTTAAACCTGAGAAAACAAACAAGGCAACCTCACGTAAAATCTGCGGCAAGCATATATACTAACAAGTCCTAGAAAACAATGTAAGATATAATGCTTGTGGAATGAATGTTTGCAGATTTCCTGGAGTTTATAAAACTAAAGAATTAACAAAAACCTTAAGACTCCGTTAAAAAAACAAAACTAGCAAAATTTCCAGAATTTTACACGTGACAACGTCAGGAGTTAACTCCTGACGCCGTCAGAAGTGACCTGCAGAAACTTTACATTAAGTTTCCGGAAAATTTCTGGAAAAACTTATGTCCTACTTCCTGGAAAATCCTGCAAAACATCATTATGACTCGATACAAGCATTTGACTCTAACAAATACTAATACACATGTCCATTTAATATTGTGGAGAATCATGATCAATTTCGTTTCTTAAAAAACATATTTGGGGTTTTCCCTTACACTTATCTTTTGCGAAATACCATTGTATGAAGTTAAGACGTAGTCAAACGACAAAATAAAGCATTTTCACAATTTTAGTTTTGAAACAAGATCTACCAACAATAAAATAAAGCATGCATATGGAAGCAAATAACAATCAAACAAATAAAAATCACATAAAACATGGGTTGCCTCCCAAGAAGCGCTTTTCTTTATTTACGAGTCTTGTAGCTAGACTCAAGGTCATGGGCAATTACGTGACCTCATCTCTCGAGATGATGTATCCCATATAATTATGATCCTCACTATCGTGGCGGTGGTGTTTCAATCGATCGATACTCGCAGTCACCTCCCCTCCTCCTTTACTGCTCAAGTTAGCTATCCCATCTTGGCCTATGCCTTCAATTGTGAGTGGCCCATACCACCAGGGACTTGGTTTATCGGGAGGTACTTTTATCTCCGAGTGTCTTAAGAGTACCAGGTCTCCTTTCACGAATGGTACATGATTCTCCGTTGGTTGACTACATTCAAATTTGACATGAACTTTGTTGTAGCCTTTGTCTCTTCCATGCTCAGTTTCTTTGTAACTTTTGATCCTTTTTCCCATGCAAGAATCTTTTCTCGAACATGATTAGGCGATATGTCAATGTTGTTTTTGATCCTTCTATTCGTCAAGCTTTCTTGTGCACATCGTGGGGTCATGGGAAAGCTAATCTTCCTTTTTCCTGACTTAAGCTCAATTTCCCTTTTTTCATACCTAATAACAGCTCGTGCAGTGGTAAGGAATGGTGCTCCAAGGTGGCATGCATCCACCTCCTTTATCATCGATGATCATGAAATCAACAGGATACATGAATCCTGCAACATTGACCATCACATCCTCTGCAATTCCCAAAGGGTACACATAAGAGTGTCCAGCGAAGGATAGCCTAACGCAGGTGGTGGCTGGCATTTCTGATGGTAGTTGAGTGTAGACAGTTAGGGGCATAAGATTTACTTCCGATCCTTGGTCGGCGAAAGCATTCAGACATTGCAGATTCCTAATGCTGGCTGGTATCTCAAAGTTCCCACAAGTCATCTACTTAGTAGCTACTTTCTGTACAAGTAGTTTTTCAAATACCGGTCCCCCAGGTAATGTATCATACTCATCTTCCCCTTCTTTCTCCTTCTTTGAAACCTGCTGGGAGAATTGGTTACACCCATCACCCTTTATCCAATTTGTTATGGTGTCCTCATTTACATCATGTTTTAGGTAGTAACCTAATGATTGGGATTTTGGCGATTCATCAATGGTTTGTTCACTAGGGGTTTCTTTTTTCTCATCATTCTCATGGACAATTGTGATGGAATTAACAAACCGGGTAATGGAGGTAGCACTTTCTTTCCTTAGTAACATCATTTCTGTGGTTTTCTGGTTTGCGTACTCCTCCACTAGGCTCATCATCTCCTTTATTTTCTCTTGCATCTCCTCCTTTTTTTTATAAATTGCTTCCTCGAATCTAGCAAGCCGCTCAGAATGGGTTGCCATATATTCTCTCATTCGAGCTTCAAATTCCGGGATAAGTTTTTTAGGAGGGGAATAAGGTGGGGCATAATTTTGAAAGGTTTCAACATTTTCTCTAGAAGGTGACTCAGACAATGGCATTGGAATCATTTTCGAGACAGAATTGACAGCTGCTCGTCTAGGACTTAAAGGTCTCTTTTGTTTTTCCTCGAAATAGTCAACTTTTGCGTCAAGTTTGCAAAAGAGTTCTTCGAAGATTTGATTAGTCTCTCCAGGTGTCAAGATTGCGTTGATGCCGGCTTTTATAGCATGATTAAATTCCCATAATTCTTGATTATCGGCGGCAAGTTCGTCAATAATTTCCCAAGATTCCTCGGCGTTCCTATCACGTAATCTACCTCCGGCGGCTCGATCAATGGTACATTTGGTGTGAAAGTCGACATGGTCATACAAGATTTGAATTAATAACCAAAGATTTATACCATGATGAGGGACTTTTTGGATTAAATCCTTGAAACGAGCCCATGCTTCGTACAAAGTTTCACCTTGATGTTGTTGGAACATCAAGATATCATTTCTAAGCATAAAAGTTTTCCCCGGTGGGAAAAATTGAGCAAGGAAACGAGTGGTGAGATCATCCCATGAGGTGATGGATCCCGCGGGTAAACGTTCAAGCCATTGACTAGCTTGATCACGTAGAGAGAATTGGAATAGGCGTAATCGGGTTGACTCTATACTTGTAACATCAAGGTCTATAGAATCTACGATTTTAAGGAAATCCTTGAGATGTTGATTAGGATCTTCAGAACGAAGTCCATGGAATGCACATCCGCTTTGCACCAACCGGATGGTGTCGGATCACAAGGGGGACACATTGGCTCCTTGAGTGAGCTCAATAGTGTTTTGATAGCCTTGGTGGCTAGGACGGGAATACTCTCCTAGGGTTCGGGGCCTAAGAGGTTGGTTTGTTAGTGGTGGGTTTTGTGGGTGGTTTTGTTGTGGTGGGTTGATGGGTTCAAAGATGTTACCACCTTCCATGATGTCGGATGGTAAAAGTTACGAACAAAGACACGAAGAAAAAAGATAGACTAAAGAAAACCTAAAAATAAAAATAAAATCTTACTAGAAAGGAATCTAGCAAGTAGACCTAAAAAAAATAAATCCTAACCTAGACAATAACTATTCCCCGGGCTGCGGCGCCAAAAACTTGATACGTGGGAATCGCACCAGGCTTTACCTCTCGAGGGATCTCGAGAAGCTTACAACCCCCACCAGGCAGTGTACCTGATCGTTGTAGTATAGTATAGTGACAAATACCGGGGGATTGATCGTTCAACTCAGGAATAGTGTCGCTAGGATTAGAAAGCCTAAAAACTAGGTCTAGAGGTGAGGGATGATTCTTTTTGTATTTTTATGTTTTTATAAAGCAAGTAAAATCTCGGTTTTTGGAATAGTGGGCGGAATTAGTTGCTAATCAACTAACCCAATAACTAAGATGCAATCAAAATAAAATAACAAAAATGAAAATGAAGCTAATTAAACTAGTGGTGTGAACAATAATAGGGAAAGTTGTGTTTACTTAGGTTTCATTACTCCCTAGATATCTTTTACAGGTTGATAGTTTGTTACAATTGCATGGATGACGGGTCGTATTCCTTAATACTAGTCGTAGGGCCGTGTACAATATTCCCTAACTCTATAGGATCCTACTTCACTCCTACGTCAAGCCGTTAGAAGCTCCTAACATGGGATCATTAGAATTCTCCTATACATTAAATACAACCAAAAATCATAGTACACCTCTGATCATGTTTCTTAAGACGTTCAAGCATGTCACCAATGGAAGTCTGCCAGTTTTCTTAAGCCTAACATCGAATACAATCATCCGTAACAACTATAAACAACCAATCAACCCATAGTTAACATCTAGGTTTCACTACATCTAAGAAAACACACAAGAGATCTAGCCAAGCATGTTAAATTCAAGACAAGTGTAAGATATATTCAAACAACACATAGACATATTGAATGAATTGAAAGAGTACTTATCTCAATTGAACATGAAAGGTTTCAAAGGGTAAAAACCCTTGAAAAAGCTGTAATATTCGGACTAGGGTTTCTCTCCAAAGTTATACCCTACTTGTTCCTCTCTAATGATTGAAAATTGCAAAACTATATATAGATTTACAGGATGACGGCTTCAAGAAGGAAATTCTGACACCGTCAACTCGTCGCCCATAATGAAATCGGATTACCTAGATCCACTTTTGATGCCGTCATGTGCAATTCTACTCTGGGCCGTCACTCTTATTTGGACCATGACGGCCTATGGTGACGCCGTCATGTCCCTAGTGTAAAACTCCTCTGGATCGTCACAGACTTTATCCACTTCCACCTCTTGTATTACTCTTGACGCCGTCAGGTACAGTTCCCAGCAAGGAAAATTAAGACTTTGCCGTTTTCTTCACTTTTATGCTCCAAAAACATCCAAAATGCTTCCCTTTCCAGAATTCACTCCAAAAGTACCTAAAATGACAAAAGGAACGATTTAGGGCATTATTTGATCAAATAAATTCGAATCCGGGCTAAAATGACCCCCTAAAAATGGTTCATTTTTCGCCTCATCATCCCCGCATATATAAAGTCTTACCAAAAGTGGTGAACACTATATGCACATTGGAGAGAGGGAAATATTTCCAACTAGCTACATCCCAATTCTGTTGTCCACTCCATACCTTAAACCCTTTGCTAACATAATGAGAAGAAGCACACATAACATATAAATCCCAAAGTAAGAACATACCAATACCCTCTAGCTTATGAGAGTTATTGAATTCAGTCACCCATCTATATAAGTGAAGAATGTCCTGTCTATCCACCATATGTAAGATTTCACTAAGTGAAATGCTTGGTGGAACCATCTTGTCTGTGTATAACATTAACTTGTCCTTGACCCACTGTAGACTAAACAAGTTCCCATTTGACCAATTTCTCCTACAGAACAGGATCTTCCTCATCTTCTTCATCAAACTCAATGAAGGAACCATCTTCTGCTGGCACATCAATAACCTTAGAGGCTCTTTTCTTAGCAAAGCTCTTCTTCCTTTTAGCAGGAGTAGAATGAGTAGGAATGTCTGAATCAGGAGCTGTAGCCGGTGCACCAGAAGCATCAGTAGAATCATGAGTAGTACCATCAGTAGGAACGGATTTTGTGTCCTCAGTAGGAACAGACTTTTGAGCATCAGAAAGAATGGGCTCTTGAGCTACAGTAGCAACAGGTTGTGAAACCTCAAAAACGTCATAATCCTTAGTAGATGGAGGTGGAGAATGCTCCTTAATAGGCACTAAAACTGCAGCAGATGTGGATCCCCCAAGTTTATCAGCAGGTGCCTCATTAGTAGAATCCACAATAGGTCTTGAAGCATCAGAGACAAGAGTAACATGAGGAGCATCAGCAGAATCAGCAACGTGTGTTAGGACTGAGAGTGAATGAACTGTATCCCCATCAGCAGGAAAAGGATCAGCAGAGTCCTTAAGAGTATCAGCAGAAACATCAGTCTTTAACCTCTTTGCTGCAGGTTTACCAAAAAGACTTCCATGTCTTTTCAAAGGATTATGTACATTGATCCCAGACTGATGAAGATTTGAAAGAAGCCTTTCATACTCTGCAGTTAATTTAGAGTCTGAAAATCCCCATACTTTCTTCTTTGTCCAACTTGAAGCATACACAGCAGAACTTTGATTCTTGACAAATGTTTTCATATAATCCCTGATCTGTGCTTTAGTCCATGGCTTGTCCCTCTTTTCCTTGGCCTTTTTCTCTGCCTCAGGTTTCCTTCTTTGTTTAACCAATGAACCAACTTCTGAGCATAATCATCCATATCAAACTCATCACCAAGTACAGACTGAGCTAGATCAGGATTTGAGGTAACTTGGGTTGCAAGAGTATCCTAGTGTTTAGCAGTAAATTGCTTGTATATCTCATCCAACCCCCTTTGTCTTTCAGCAGTTAAAGTATATAGGATTGGAAAACCCATCTTATCCAAATCATCTTGGATTTTCCTTGCAAGTGCCTCAGATTGCTTCAACTCTTCATTCCTCTTGGCCTCAACAGCAAATTCCTCAGCTTGGAATTGCGCTGCAACCTGTTCACTAAGCCTTTCTTGTTCCAGTTCTTTCTTAGATTTCTTCCTAGAAGGGGAATCATGTTCAATCATAAAAAATTTCCCTTTATCCACCTGACTAGTAGAAACAACAGCAGGAATGGGTGTCTGATCAGTGGAAACATCTGGAACAGAAGGAATGGGACCAGCAGATAACCCAACACTAGCAGTGACTTTATCTGCTGATTGATCAGCAGTAGCAGCCTCAGGACAGGGATCAGCAGAAACAAATGGCATAGGATCATCAGTAGATACATGAGTGTCTTCAACATGAATGGATGGACTAGCTTCAAACTCTCTTCAAAGTCTTTGTGATTGTCTCCTTCTTGCATATAACAACTGAGTAATGGGAGGTGCCTTTTCTTCATTATGATCCTCCTGAACATCCATATCATCAATAGTAGCATCCTTAGCACTCTCCAAGGAAGTGTTAGCTAAGAGATGAAGACCATCTAAATCAGTATCATTCCTGCTTCCATCAACTTCCTCATCAGAATCAACCACTACACCCTTTCTCTTCTTGGACTTAAGCTTACCCTCCAACTTCTTAACCTTTTTAACTAGCTTCACAACTGCCTCTCCAAGAGTTTTCTTGGTTGTCTTTAGATCCTTGTCGAAATCATCAATCTTTTGTAGGCACCTGTTCAACAAAATATTCATAGAGGTGAGAGTATCAGGACCTCCAGCTCCACCAGCAGGAATACCTGTGGTATAAGGAGCATCATTGGTCCTGAGAGGAGAATCAGGAAACCCTGCATACATATTTTCATAATCCTCAAAGGCAGGTCTCAATGGACTAGGTGTGTCCAATCTGGTAATCTGTGGTGAGGCAGAAGGTTCAGGTGTGGGAGATCTAGGTGTGGATTGTCTAGGAGATGATGGTGGCTGGGCATTAGTAGCAACTGATGCACTTGCATCAGGAGCAACTAAAGGACCCTCAGCAGCATCCACTAGTGCATTGGCATCAGCATGTTCTTGTCTACCAGCAGCATTGCCCTCATCAGCAGCTGCATTGCCACCAGGCAACATGGCAAGTAACAAAGGCCTATGAACCCCAGTATATTTTGATTGCATTGAGGCAAATAATTTGCAGGTTAACTTATTAATAGGCCTATGTGTGTGGTCATTGGTCTGTTTGCCTAAAACAATTTGAAGAAACCTAGGATACATCAGATTTTTGTTTTTGGTATCCTTGACATTTTTAACCATCTCATCAAATATGTATCTAGAAAAATTATATGTCCTACCCTGAGATAAACACACAATAGCAAAGGCTATAGAAGTTGAGAATTGATCCCAACCCCCTGATTTAGAACTTATGCATTGAAGTAAAGTGTGTACCAAAAACCTCCACTTAGGGCAGAACTTGTTCTTGTGCCAGACCTTCCCATCACCTACATAACCAATAGCATGAAGACCCTGAAAAATCTCCTCTTTTGAGGCCTCATATTCACCATTTTCATCATCAAGCTGTAAATGAGCCCTAACCAATGACTCTGTAACAATGCATTCTTCCCCATCAACTGTAGCCACTATCTCTGTTGGTTGCCCTTTAATAGAGCGTTCCCGTGCAGTTTCCAAAAATTGTGTAATCAAATATTCGTACACAACAGCAGGGTAATAAGTTAGAGCAAAGTGAATCTTGGACCTCCGTAAAAACTCCATCATTGGTACATAGTGTTCATCCCCTTTTGCTCTACCCAAGAAAGCAGTTTTGATGTGATCTCCTCTGAAATGAAGTTCCGCTATTGAAGGTAAGAGAGAATGGATTGTGGAATTAAGAAAGTTTGAAATGGGTTGGTGTTATGAATGAGAGGGAATTAGTTATTTTGGGTGTGTGATATGCACGTTTAGGTTATATGTAGCAATTTCCAAACGTGGAAGGTAATTGGCAATAATCGTGGAAACAATCTTTGACCAATTTTGACTTTAATAATATCCCAAAATAAAACTTAAACCTGACTCCTTCAGCAGAAACCAAAGTCAATCAGCAGGAACTGATGGTCAATCAGCAGCAACCTACATATGTTTGACTACGGTCAACCATTCAATTGATCAGAAGATACATTGACACATCAGCAGTAATGATGGTTAATCAGCAGGAACAACTCATCAGGAGAAATCACACTTCAGTAAAATATCCCCTGTTTGGTCAAACATACTTCAGTAAATATCTTCATCAAGTACTTTTCAACCGCCTATCATTAATTTGCATTAACTTTTCCAAAAATGAGTTTGACTTGGCCTATAAATAGAAGTAAAAATCCCCAAATCACACCAATCAAATTATCAATCCCCAATTAACCATCACAACATTCACTCAGTAGCAACCATGAACCCTAACTCGAATATAATTGATATTTCATCTGATTCTTCATCCGATTCAGAGTCATTACAGCCATCCTACTTCCCTCCAACCATTATTCGAGGACTAACCAAGGAGCAGGCTCGTAAAAGAATACATGATCCAAATCTTGCTAAAAGCCCTCTCTCATTGTCTTTCTTCCCTCCTCAACATAACCCCAATGCACGACCAAGTGATGAAGGACCTTCACAACCACCATCAGTCTTTGAACCAGTCACAACTTTTCTTCAAAGTGACATGGAGAGAGTTGTAGCAGGGATGAGTAGAATCCCAATCCCTAAGAAGCCTCAATCATCCCGAAAATGTCCAGGGCCACTGAAGGTCATGATAGGGCTTGCTTGTCCCAGATTTTGGGACAAGGATATGCAATCCAAAGGGGTCCATAAGTGTATGCCTGACCCCAAGGACAAAGGCAAAGGAAAGATAAAAGACTAGTGGGTTGGTTAGGTCGTTTAGGTGCGGGCTTCTTTTGTATGGTTTTGAAAACTTCCTTGTAATATGTCCATCATGAATAAAATCTCTATGTTCTGTTCGGTTTATCCATACTACTAATATGTTATAAGATCATCAGCAGAATCTCATATGTACTCTGTCCATCAGTAGAATCAGAAGCCTGCAAAACAAACACTAAAAAACAGAACACATGACAAACTTATACAAATAATGGTTAGACTAAATATAATTAACCTGCAAAACAAAGTTAGTGAACAAAATCATAATAAAATACAAAATTTACAACATTAATCCTCCCTGAGGCATATGCCTCCCCTTAGGCTTATGCCTCCCCTCAAACAAAGCATTCAGGGGTTAACCATCCCAATATGGATAACTAAGTAATTAAACCTAGGTCCATCAAAAGCATTTGTTAATAAATCAGCCACATTGTCATCAGTATAAATTTTAAGCACCTGAATTAAGTGTTTCTCATTTGCATCCCTAATAAAATGGTGCCTAATTTCAATATGCTTTGTTCTTTGATGAAATACTGATTTTTTAACTATCGAAATAGTACTTTGGTTATCAATATAGATTTTAGTGTTCATGAAGTTGAACCCATAATCAAGCATCTGATTTTGTATCCAAAGTGCCTGTCCACAACAGTTAGCAGCAGCAACATACTATGCTTCAGTAGATGAGGTAGCCACAATGGTTTGCTTCTTGCATTGCCAAGAAATTAACCTTCTGCCAAGGAATTGACAACCTCCTGTAGTGGACTTCCTGTATAGGTTAGCACCAGCATAATCACTTTCACTATAAGCTTCCAACACAAATGGAGATTCTCTTGGGTACCAAAGACCTAACTTAGATTAGCCTTTAATATACTTGAAAATTTTCTTCACTGCATTCAAATGGGAAGTCAATGGAGTGACTTGATGTCTAGAACAAGCACTAACTGCAAATGTGATGTCAGGTCTTGAAGCTGTAAAGTACATCAGTGAGCCAATTATAGATCTGTAGAGGTAAATATTCACAGCTTCATCTGGTTCATTCTAATTCTTAGGCTTTGGAGCTTCATAAGGTGTAGTTGCAGTACTCAAATTCTCAAAGTCAAATTTCTTGAGAATATCTCTCACATACTTCTCCTGATGGATGAAGATCCCTTCAGGGTGTTGCTTAACTTGTAACCCCAAGAAAAAAGTTAGCTCCCCCATAGCACTCATTTGAAACTCACTCTTAATTAATGTTTCAAATTCTCTGCACCAAGCTTCCTTTTTTGATCTAAAGATGATATCATCCACATAGACTTGAACAAGAATGATATCTCTGGAATTCTTTTTGATGAAGAGTGTTTTATCAATTGCACCTCGTTTGTAACCATGCTCCAAAAGAAAGTTTGACAATCTTGCATACTAGGCTTTGGGAGCTTGATGAAGCCCATAAAGTGCTTTCACAACCTTATACACTTTATTTGGGTTCTGTGGGTCTTCGAATCCTTTAGGTTGAGTAACATATACTTTCTCTTCAATCTTGCCATAGAGAAAGGCACTCTTTATATCCATCTGATAAACCACAAATCCCATGTAAGAAGCAAAGGCCAGAAATAATCTAATGGCCTCAACCCTTGCTACAGGTACAAATACCTCATCATAATCTATGCCTTCTTCTTGTCTAAAACCCTGAGCAACCAACCTTGCCTTATTTCTGACCACAATTCCCATAGCATCCCTTTTGTTTTTCAAAATCCACTTGGTCCCAATAGCAATCTTTCCTGCAGGTAGATCCACAAGTACCCATACATACTGATTCTTGAACTATTGCATTTCTTCCTGCATTGCTTCTACCCAACTAGGATTACTGAGTGCTTGTGCAATGATGGTTGGTTCAACTTGAGATAGGAAACAAGCAAACAAACAATGTTGTTGATCTGTATGATTGTCCCTTTTCTGATTAGTGATGTAAGTGATAAAAGCACATTCTTCAAACTTTGTCTTTTTCATTGTAGTCCTTGTTTGATCCATGGCAGTGGGATCGCCAAGAATATTGGATTGAGGATGAATAGTGTTTATCCTCTTAGTAGGATTAGGGTTAACTTCAACAGTAGACTGAAGATTGGTCAGAGTTGGAGCAAAATCATCATCATATGAAGAAGATTGGAAAATGCCAGCACTTTGTTTATGATTGCCAAGGTCTGTGGGGCTTGGAAACCTTTTAAAAGGTTCATCAAAGCTTGTGGATGGATCAGTGGGAGTAGTGGAATGAACAGCAGAAACAGGTACTTCAGCACAAATACCATCAGCAGAACTGACATCAGCAGCAACATCAGCAGAAACAGAACCACGATCAGCAGAATCCATGTTCCTGCTGTTGTCAAGAGCAGCTTGTCTCAGTAGTGCCTCAGTATCTTTAGCAAACTCAAGACCAAGCCTCTCAGCTTCTTCATTTGCTGTGTGTTCTTGCTTTTTAAGCCTAGCAAGATCTTCTGCATAAGTTGAGTCATCCACACCAGAAACAACTTTGTCATTAGAACCTGCAATGTTAGTAGGAAGAGAAGAAACAACAATGGTAGGTTCATCACACTCTGAGTCACAGTCTGAGTCATCATCCAGGGTACCTACATTGTTAGTTGGTGACTCTTGTGTACCTGCAGATTGGTTAGATTTGAATCTAGTATAACCCAAATGATATGTTAAGTAGTCAAGATCAAAATACCAATCATGACCTTTACCCTGAACATTAGGTTTGTCTTGTAGAAACCTCAGGTTAAGAGTCTCCTCAATCTTCTTAGCAGACAAATTATATACCCTATAAGCCTTACTATGAGTTGAATATCCAACTATATAACCCTCATCAGCCTTCCCTTCAAATGTTCCTAGATGATCACTTGTATTCAAAATGGTCACATGATATCCAAAAGGCCTGAAGTAGATAATGGTAGGAGTCTTCACAGTCAAAATTTCATAGGGTGTCTTATTGTGTGGTCTAGTAATTGAAACCCTATTCAGTACATAACAAGCAGTGCTTACTGCTTCAGTCAAAAACATAGTGGGAAGTTTAGAGTCAGCTAGCATATATCTTGCTGCCTCTATCAGGGTTCTATTCTTTCTTTTAGCAACCCCATTTTGTTGTGGGGTTCTGGCATTACTATAATCCCTTTTGATTCCCTTAGACCCATAGAGTTCAATCAAGTTAGCATTTTTGAATTATGTCCCATTATCACACCTAATACTTTTAACCTTTTTGTTCAATTGGTTTTCAACCAGGGCTATAAATTCTTTAATAGTTTGAAAAGTTTGATCTTTAGTGCCCAAAAAGAATACCCAACAAAACCTGTTGTAGTCATCAGTGATCACCAGACATAAGTACTTATGGTCAATACTTCTGATGGAAGTTGGACCAAAGAGATCCATATGTAGCAACTGAAGAGGTTCTAAAATAGTGCTCACTGCAGTAATGGCTTTGTATGAAGCCTTGTGTTGCTTCCCTTTATTGCAGGCAACACAGTTGTGCTCATTGGTGAAGACTTTGGAAGGAAGTCCATGGACCAATCCATGTTTAGCTAGCTTGTTGATGTTTTTGTAGTTCACATGTGCCATCCTTCTGTGCCAATTAGTAGACTCATCTAAGGATGCTTTTGCCACCAAGCATGCTATATCAACTTCAGGTTGGACAGTATTCAAGTTGAATGTGTAGAGATTGTAAGTACTTGGGACTCTTAGCAAAACAAGACTTTCATCAGGTAACTTGAAGCCTTCTGAAAGCACAAGACAATCCTTCTTAGTGAACAGAACATTATTCTTCTTGTCACAGATTTGAGAAACTGAGAACAAATTGAAGTTTTGTAGCTACTTCACATAGTAAACATTCCCAAAGTCCACCTTGAGAGACCTAATGGTTCCTTTCCCTGTGATTCTTCCAACACCTCCTCCAAATGTTATTGTGCCTCCATTAATGGGCACAAAGTCATGCAACTTGTCTTGGTTCCCAGACATGCATCTAAAACACCAACTATCAACAATACCTACATCTTTACTCTTAAGAGGATGATCCTACAACAACAAAATTTACAACAACATAAGTTACCAAAGAGAGACTCAAGTCATAAATGACTTGAGCCTGCCTTGTGGATCATTAGAGTGAAGCCATGTAGATGAATGAGATCCACCATTGTTCTTGGACCCCCTGTGTGCAAATGGTCTATTATTTCTCCAAGAACAACTTGCTGAGGGCTTAACATCAGAATCCCAGTATGTCCCTCTCATATACCTTGAGTCATAAAAACCAGGCCAATAACCATTCTGAAAGAAATTATTACGTCTAAAAAATGGTCTAGCAACATGTTCGTTCCAGCCAGCCGAAAAAGGCCTACCAACAGAAACTAATCCACCAGTAGAAACAGACCCACCAGCAGTGGCTTATCAGCAGGAACTGATTTGGGTCTGCTGGTGGTGTGTATTGCCTGTGGGACATATGGTCTAGGTCTCATTTGGTCAGCATAAACACCCATTCTCTTCTCATGAAAGTCATAATTTTTAATAAGATGAAATTTACTACCACAAACAAAACATTTCTTCTTTCTAGAAAGATTTATTCAAAACAAAAGATGTCTTATTACACACCAAAGCATTCAAACCAATACCAGAAACTGAATTGTTTTGCAAAGACTGAAAAGAATTGTTTTTCAGAGAAGTAAAAGATAAATCTTCAAGAGAAGTTGTTTTTGAAGGGACTTCATCAGCAGCAACTCTAGAGAAGTCAACAGACTTGCAAGAAGACTTGGGTGAGTCTGACTTGATACTAGAATCACAACTGGCATAGCTAGTGGTATTGGTCTCTGAGGTCTTGTCACTAAAAGAACAAGATACAAATTCATTAGAATTATTGCTAGAGACACTGCTTGAGTCAAGGGAGTCAGTAGACCTATTTCCAGTTTTCATTAGTGATTCAACTTAGTCCAGATGGTGTGAGGTGGGCATAAAGGTTCCTCTAATGGTGGGAGAAACAGTGTGCATCTCTCCCTCGTTAACAAACTTTACAGGGGTTTGAAATTGCAGAGGTGGTTCAGGGTCAAAAATACTAGGTTCATCAGAGTCATAGACCTCATCAGGCCCAATATAGTCTCCATACCCTAATGCTCTTCTAGACCTAGTGGACTGACAACTATCAATGATTCTATCAAGACTTTTAGCTCCTTGTTGCCACTTCATGCGACCTGCAACTTCATTATCAAACTTAACCTGCAACTCTTGTTTTTCTAAATCAACTTTAGCTTTTTCTTTTTCAGAAAACTTCAACAAATTACCAGTATTCTCTAAGTCTCTTTTTAACACCCTAATTTTTTCTTCATATGCGAATTGATTCTGTTGAAACCAAACCTTTTATTGCTCTAGTGTTCTAACTGCTTCCTTATAGGCTTGAGCCTGAATATAGCATTCTTTATATTTTGGTTCAATTTCATTATAAGATTCTTTAAGTGCAGCATATTTTTTATCACAACCAAAAACACAATTAGGTACCTGAGATGAGATGCCCATGAAGGCAAATTTGTCATCACAGCCTGCCAGGCAAGAGTATTGCTGAGAAGCACTGCTTTCAGCATCTTCAGTATCATGCTCCTTCCAATCAATGCAAGAATCCACAATTGTTACCAAAGCCTTTGAATTGCCAGATTCCAACTCCTTCTGCTTGTAGGTTGAATACCTTGTGATGTCTTCAGTCTTCTTTGCAGTACACTCTCTAGAAAAATGGCCTATCTCACCACATGAGTAACACTTGACCTTTCTCCTGTCAAACCTAGCTGGATCCATTCTTCTGAGATTGAGCTTTCTGCCAGCTTTCTTCTCAAACCTTCTGACTTTAATAGTAAGCATAGCCATCTGCCACTTTAAATCGATCTCTTCCAGATCTAACATGTCAACTTGCTCAAAATCTTCATAAGCCTGTTGCTGCTATTGTTTATAGTCAGCAACAAACAAATGAAGTACATCCTCTACCACACTACCAGATTGTGGATGATTCTTTGGACCAGTAGAGGTGTAAGATGATGTGGTGGAAGAACTTAGACTTGCAGCATGTGTCATCCTGTTTGAAGTAGTGCTTACAAAGGCTGAGTTTGTAGGAGTTGTTGAATAAGTCGAGTACCCCTTGATATCAAGCTCAAGACTTCTGAGCTTGTTATACAGATCATCAAAAGAGAGATAGTCCAGTCCACCTTTGGTTTTTAGTGCAATACTGACCTGGGACCAAGAAGGAGGTAAAGCTCTTAGAAACTTGGAATTGCATTCCTCATTGTCAGGATTGGCTTTCAGCTGGTTCAACTGACTCAAGATCTTTTGAAATCTGTCATACCCCTTGTGTATACCTTCCTCCTCTAAGATCTTGAATTCCTGAAACTCCTGCCTGAGCATGGACTTTCTCATTCTTTTAGACTCATCATTGCCCCCAAACCTTGCTTTAATTTCCAACCAGATGTCTATGGCATCATCAAGGTAGTGAAAGTCTCCCATATGATCATCTGGGATAGCTTGAAGCAAGATGGTTCTTGCCTTATTTTCCCTTTGGATAGCAATAACTTCCTCAGCAGTAGCAGGAAGAGGAAAGATGGCAATTTTACCATCAGGGTCTTTTCTAGTCTTCTTCAGACTATTGCCTTTCAGGATCACATTCCAGAGATTGAAATCATTGTTAGTTATCCAATTCTGCATCTTCATTGCCCATATCTCGTATTCATCCTTCTTGAGATATGGGAACTTTGCATTGCTGCTGGTGAGAGTAAGCTGCTGAAGTTGTTGTGTCAAAGTGTTGTTTGGTTGAGTAACCTTTGTTGCATTTGATGCTACATCTGACATTGTTATAGGGTGAAATGGTGGTGAATAAAGGTTGTTCTTTACTTACAGAGACTCTCCTGTGGCTCTGATACCACTTGTAGGATCTACTCCTTGATAGATCTTTGAGCCAATGGATCGATAGATTGCCAATGTAATCAAAAGCAATACTATATGGAAAATCTCTGTATACTTGTATCTATGCGGAATTTAAACACAAGTGATATGAACAATGTACTAATAATACTCTGATCCTCTATGGATCTTTTATTAATCACTAAAGATTGAAAAACAAGTCGTGTCTAAAACAAGCATCCGGGTGTTACTTTTATACTACAAGGAACCCTAACCTCTCTTACAAGAAAACGTGTAATCCAAGACTATAAAATATATTACACATCCTTTCCTAAAATAAACTAAATATATCCTACGGATTAACTAAATCAGCAGAATATCTCTATCAGCAGGAACTAGATCATCAGCAGAAACTATTAACGCTTCAGCAGGAACCTGTCAGCAGTATCCGTCAGCAGAATATATCTTCTGACTTCAATAATTCCTAACATTTTTTTTTCAAATATTTTTAAACAACAAAATTAAATTTCATCAATAATAAAAACATTACATAATAATTCAAATAACATTAAAACATTACAACAATAAAATGAGTAAACTAGTTTTGATTTGCACGATGTCAAATGTCTTCCACCAAATCGGTTTTTAGGCTTAGATGAGTTGTTTTGTTGACTATCTCCCGAGTATAGAGTCTTTCAATGTCAGTATATGTTGGCTTTCGCAGAAACTCTTCACCATATAACTCCATGATGACCTCACAAAATTTTTGGAGACACTCAATAGCTGCTATCGCACCTATTTGCAGCGTCTAGAGCATCAGGATTGGTTCCGTATGCTATTTGACAAGTTTCCGAAGTATACTTCATCAATGGAAATATACCAAGTGTGCCCGTACAATTTCCAGTTTGTTGAAATAACGGGAATGATCAGTTACCTCTCGAACAATTCGTGTGAATAGGTTTTGGCTCATTTGGAAACATTGACGGAATGTTCTTTCGTCATACATTGATGTTCAAAGAAGTAAGCCGCCACTAAACGATTATGAGCACTGTAACGATCCCTATCAATTTGGGTTCGTGAGATTTTTGGCTTTAAAGCTTGAAAAGCCTATTAACGACATTCCCTAAAAAGCTCAAGCTCGCTAGTAACTTCATCTTCATCATCCGAAGATGAAGTAGCAAAAATAGCTCGTAAGACATTATGTAGATTAAATGTGTAAAAGTGATTTAAAGAATGTGTTTGAATGTATATAGAGAAAATTGTAATTAGAATTTGTGAATAAATTGGTGAAATGAGTGAGTTATTTATAGTGTTAAAGTATTTAAATTTTAAAAGTTAAAAAAGTTTTTTTTTTCTTTTTTTTCTTTTTGTTTTTTTTTTTTTTTTTTTTGTTTTTTTTTACCAAACGGTCACGTTTGTGCTTGGAAAGTGGAAGATATTGTTTTTATGAGTGTGTTTATATCGATCGCAACTGCGACCAAAAAAACGACATACTCGTGACCAAATGGCCACAACAATCACGACGAACTCATGAATCGGTCGACTGCTTTACTGCTCATAGCCTAAGTACCATAATTGAAAAGGAAAATTTTCTCAGGGCCTATTATCTTTATAACAAAATGAAAGAAAAATATTATTACATTTTTATTCATAGAAAAAGTTGACAGAAAAAGATACTTGGTGCTTGTTATTCTTGAAAAAAAAAATAATAAAAGGCATAAAAAAGCATAAAAAATGAAAAATAAAAGAGGCGTGCAAATATGAAAATGGGGGGAGGATAAAAAAATACATTGAACTTGACACTTTTTCTCATTGTATGTTGCCAACTTTTTTTTTTTTTTTTTTTTTCATTGTAACACAAAACCTGACATTTTTTGTTATTGTATGTACTAAGCGTCGCATCGTTAGTCCTTTACACTAACGGTCGTTATTAAATAACTTAAAATTATGTTTTCTTCCGATTTTACACGTTTTCATCCGTTTTCTTACGTTTTTTTTTATTTTACACATTTTCGTCCGTTTTCGTCTTTTTTTTTACGTTTTCATCTGTTTTCGTCCGTTTTCTTGCGTTTTCATTCGTTTAATACGTTTTCATCCATTTTTACACGTTTTCGTCTGTTTTCTTACATTTTCATCCATTTTTATACGTTTTCGTCTGCTTTTACATGTTTTCGTCCATTTTTATATGTTTTCGTCTGTTTTTACATGCTTTCGATCGTTTTCATAATAATAATAAAAAAAATAAAAATAATAATAATAAAATAAAAACTAATAATAATAATAATAATAATAATAATAATAATAATAATAATAATAATAATAATAATAATAATAATAATAATTTCATATGTTTTTATCCGCGTTCATACGTTTTTATCCGTGTTCATACACTTTTATTCATTTTCGTCTATTATTAAACGTTTTCCTCCGTTTTTCTTATATTTTATCCGATATCATCCAATTTAGTACATATAATACGTATGAAAACGGATAAAAATATATGACCCTTTTTTAGTCAGAATCACATATGAAAATTTGACATTTGATTTTAAATCACGAGTATGACCCTTTTCTAGTCAGAATCATCAAAAATGTAAAACACGAAAGTTGTCTTGAATGATGGTTTACATCAAAAATCGTGAGATTTAAACCTGAAATTGCAAAACAATAATTGTTTACTACCAAAACTTAAGCGGTTTTATAAACTCTTGTAAATATTATAAGTTATAAGTTGTGTAAATCATCAAACTTATAAACTTGGTCAAAAACCGCTTAAGTTTTAATAGTAAACATTTATTGTTTTACAATTTTAGGTTAAAATCTCACGAGCCTTGATGTAAAACATTATTCCGGACAACTTTCGTGTTTTACACTTTTGATGATTCGGAACAAATAAGGGTCAAAATCTTGATTTAAAATCAAGTGTCAAGTTTTCATATGTTGTTATCCATTTTCATATATTTTTATCCGTTTTCATACATATTATATGTAAAAAAATGGATGAAAATGGATGAAATTATTATTATTGTTATTATTATTATTATTATTATTATTATTATTATTATTATTATTATTATTATTATTATTATTATTTTATTTTTTTAAAGGTAAAAGATTTTAAATAAAATGGAAATGTTATGTACAAACAATAGCACAAGAAGAAAACACAATGCATAAACAAATGCTGCAAATGTGACTATAACAAAACTGCAAATGGACAACCCCAATCTATAACAAATGCTGCAAATGTGACTATAACAAAACTGCAAATGGCTAAAAACAAAGTGCATAAACAAAAGAAACCAATAACCAACCAGGAAACCAACCGAGGCAACCACAACACTAAACAATCCTAGCAGGTTGACAAGCTACAACTAAAAACATCGCATACTCTGAATACATGGGTAGGTACTAAGGACTCAACCAAAGTACTTCCAAACATCACCATATGAGGATGTCCCTAGTAAGCTAAAACTGGTAGGACCGAAAAATATTGAATTGCCAATAATAAACCAATACCAATAGCCAAACTGGCATATAATCACCAAAGCAGCAAGGATCATCAGGAGGCTTGAAACAACGTAAACCATAGCAATCCAAGAACTATCAAACCTTCTGAGACCCGCAATGAAACTGGATGAATCATCAATCAACACTTCACCCATACAAACCTGTCTCGTTAAAAAACTTTGGCAAATAAAAACCCTATGGAAAAACTTTGCACAAGGAAAAAGAGTACAGGTCATGAAAATGTCATTAGTGCAGAAAAATACAAGCATAGTAACATAAATAAGAGTATTCCGAAACAGATTACGCAAGTCTACACCCTGAACAAAATCAAGATTAAACCAAATAGCTAGCGTAGAAACAAACTAATCATTTCTGTAATGCGCCATCAGTTCTGCACTCCTCTTATACCAAAACAAAAGACCAGCGCAGAGATTTAAATTCGGTTCTGTAGTGCATAGCATGTTATACTCCAAACAACCAAAAAACATGCCAGCACAGAAGCAATCCGAATCTCTGTAGTGCCTAGCCAATTGTACATAATCCACCAAAGCAAAAAAAACCACCACATAACCAGTTGCATACTATACCAGTCTCATCGTCACAATAAAATACTTTGTTGCAACTCCAAAAACCGGTACCAGAATAGAACCAACAAACCCAGCCCACACAAACAACGGTTCTACCAGAGTTCAAAAGAAGAGAGATACCTACATGATAACAGTAAAAACACGGATTCCGATAATAACACCAATCACCCTTAACCCCACACTTCTGCACATGATTCAATATGATCACGTACATCAGGAAACAACACCATAATCTAGGTAATACCATCAAAATAACTTCTATAACCCATCCTGCCACCACTAATGATGCCATTCAAAGGGAGCTTCCAAATTGCAGCAATTTTTTCAACCTCCCGAGACTTCTTTATACTTAAACCCATCACCTTATGTCTCACCGTATCCACAATAACACTAAAAATAGCCTCCTCAGTCCTAAATTGATTTTGAGAAATCCTAAGATTTCTCTCTTGCCAAATATAGTAAACAGCAGCCCCAAAAACCAAACGCTGGATAATGCTCCACAAAGAGTTATTGGTTTAATAGAAATTCATGAAACAATTTCAGCCCATACGCAAGAGAGATCATCAAGCTTACAAAAAGGTTTAAGATTATCCCAAACCATAATAGAGAAGTTACAATTGATAAACAAATGGCTTTGAGACTCATCAACATTATTACATAATGTGCACCGTGTACTAGATATGTTAAACCACCTCGAAATTCTATCTGTAGTTTTAAGACACCCCCTCATAGCCATCCAAAGAACGAATGCATGCCTTGGAATACACTGAGAAAACCAAACTTGCTTATACCACAACACCTTAGGACAATCAGATCTAAAAGCCTTCTACGCCTCCTTAACACAAAATCCACTTCCGTATTCTTCTTATTGACCCAGATGAGCTTATCATTACAGTCATTACTTAAAATAGGAACCGGGACCCTCAGAATCTCACCAAACAAGTCATTCCACTTAGATGGCCATTTCCATACATTATCATCAATTAAATCAGCAACTTTGTCATTAATATCAAAACCCTGTTCTGTGATAAATCTAAGTGTAATGAGTTTACATAAAGGGCCATTCGTGTGCCATTTATCAAACCAAACAGAACATTCTCTACCATTACCTAACTTATAAGCAACAAAACTACGAATCTTATTCCTAAGATTAAGAATCTGATTCCAGCTCCATGATCATTCACGCATTTAACATTTTGCCAGAAATTTCTACCCTTGACCCTATAAGCATGAACCCACTTGACCCATAACGAATCCTTTTTACTAATAACGTTCCAAAGGTGTTTAATCATTAACGCCTTATTCATGAGCCTCAATGGTTTAATAAAAGCTCTCATATTTCTTATCTCTCTCTCTAACATACGAATTACACTAATACATATCAAGTCACCATCTTTTCTTCTCTACTTCTTCTAAGCTTCTATATTGGTGTGATAAAGTTGTAATATCTAAGGTCCTACAAGTGGTATCAATCGCCTAACAATGATTTAGGAGGGTTTTGAGTTTGTGTGTTTCGTTTTTTTTAAGCTTAAATATCACGTTTTTTTTTAAAAGTTCTTTACTTCTCTTGTTTTTCTTGGTTTTTAACACTTTTTTTATTACAAACTAGTGTTATAAACTTTTTCAAACAAGAAAGTTTAAATCTTTTTGAAGTTTCATAGCTTAAAAAACTCGATTTGGTTTTTGTACTTGTTTTCTAAATCACGAAAAAGTTTCATAAAAATCATCAAGTTTTGAACTTTCTTCAAGTTTTGGTGTTTTTTAGCCTAGAAGTACAAGAATCTTGGATTGCAAAAGTCATTTGGGTGTGCTTTAAGCTTATTCTCAAAACTGTCAACATTTCGAAAATTTGGTGTTTTTTCGAAATCACATTTTGCCAAGTTTTCGAGAACACAAGAAAAGGCTCCGTTCGTGCTCACCGTTGGATACTCGGTATTTTCTCTCTTGTATAAGAAAGAAATTACTTCGACTTTCGGGCTAAATTTCGAAATTGTATAATTTCGAAATTTCTTGTGAAATTGGGTTTTCGAAAAAGTCTTAATTTTCGAGAACATCAGATTTATCGAGAACTTCAGAGATTTTCGAGAACTTCAGATATTATCGAGATCTTGGAATTTATCGAGAATTTTCAATTTTTTCGAGAACTTCAGAGATTTTCGAGAACATCAGAATTTATCGAGAACTTCATAGATTTTCGAGAACTTCAGATATTATCGAGATCTTGGGATTTATCGAGAATACAACATTTTCGAGAACTTTTGGTTGACTTTTGACGACTGAACTTCAAACGGCCATAACTTTTGAACCGTAACTCCGTTTTCGACGAATCAGCTGTCAAAACGACCGTGAGACAGAGAAGAATGACGCGCTAAATGATTTATCGATTTAGGCAAAGTTTCGAGGCCTAAAAACGCTCCGAGAAGAAGTTATTGAGGTTTTAAGGTTTCCAGTCAAAATTTTCACCATAAAAACTTGCATCAACTCACTCTAAACTCTACTCCTATTTCGTTGGAACGGTCCAAGAATCAACTTTATCCATCTACACTTCATCAATGGCAACGCAGCAAGACATTCATGCAGCCGGTGCCGAAAACCGACCTCCCATGCTGTCAAAGGGTGGATACTCACAGTGGGCTAGTCGTATGATGCGTTATCTTAAGAGCAAAACAAATGGAAGTCTTCTCATCAAATCCATTGTGGATGGACCCTTCAAACCATCACAAGTACTAGACCCTGGTGATCCAAATGGTACCCCCCCCCCCCCCGGTACAACCATACTACAGAGAACAGAATGAGACTGAATACACTGTGGAAGACAGAAAACAGATTGAAGCTGATGATCAGGCATTTCATTACGTCGTTCTTGGTTTACCTGAAACCATCTATGCTACTGTTGACAGTGAAGTAAGTGCTCATGCAGTCTGGGAAAGAGTCAAGAGGTTAATGTATGGAACAGACATCGGGAAACAGGAAATGGAAACACAACTGCTTAAGGAACTTCGCAAGTTTACTTCAATTCCTGGTGAATCCATAGAGACGTACTACCACAGATTCTGTAAGATCATGAATGATTTATCAAGACACAACCTCAGTCAGACAAATATTGCTAACAACACCATTTTTCTGAATGAGTTACAACCAGAATGGGGAAGATATGTCACTATTGTTTATCAGACAAAGAATTTGCATGAAGTTACTTATGATCAAGTGTATGACTTCTTGAAGCAAAATCAAGATGAAGCTAATGAAGTAAGAGCTGAATTAGTAGCTAAAAAGCATGATCCTCTAGCATTAATGGCTGATACACCAACACCTATACCAGTGAACACACAACAACCATCGTCATCTTCCACTCACAACTACTTGCAACCATCCTACATTCAACAACCAACACCGATCTACCAACAACAATTCTACCCACAGCAACAACATGTTATTCCACAACAGCAATACCCACATTTCCAAGAACCAGAATTCACTGACAATGATGAAGCTACTGCAGCCTTGACACAAGCGTTTGCTTTTCTGACAAAAGCATTCCAAGGACGTTATTCTACACCAACAAACAACAACCAAAGGATTTCATCGAATACTCACAACAGGCAGATAGCTCAGCCGAGTTTCAATATGGGCAACGGAGGCCAAATGGTTGGAGTTTATGGGAATCAGCAAGGATATGCCACTGGAATTAACATGGGTAATCAGAATATGCAGAATGCAGGTCAGTATGCAGGGAATCAGTATGGTTAGTATGCAGGGAATCAGATGGGTCAGCATGTTGGAAATCAGAGGGGTCAGAATGTTGGTAATCAGGCAATGGGTAATCAGAATAGGAATGTGGCAGCTCCAGTTGTTGGGAATTATGGAAATGTGAATCAGGGTAATCCGGTAAAGTGTTTCAACTGCCAAGGAGTAGGTCATATGGCAAGGAACTGTCCTACTAAGCCGAACAAGAAAGATCTAGAGTATTTGCAGAAAGCAGTTCTGTTGGCACAAAAAGAGAAGGCAGGGTTTCAGTTGAATGCAGAGGAACATGATTTTATGGCTCTTATGGATGAAATGGAAGACAGAGAGGATATCGATGCGAACTGCATATTCATGGCTAATCTTCAGGAAGCTAAGTATGACACGGATTCTGACACACTTCCTGTTTATGACACCAATGCACCATCTGAGGTACCAAATTTCAACACATGTCACAATAATGATATATTTGATATGTCTCCTCATGAGGAACAGCATTCTGAGAAGCTAGCACCCACTTATGATACATACCTGGACACGCCAAGTAGTAGCAATACTCCTTCAGCAACTCCAGATGTGAATCATAATGGAGGCTTTGTTTCACAGCATGCTGAGAATGATGAGGAAACACGTGCTTTATTTGAATCATTATTAAATAATTGTGGTATTGAAATCGAGAAAGTGAAAAAGGTCAATCGCGATGTTAAGCCCGCAAATGAGAAATTGACCACTGAGCTTGAGAGATACAAGGAAAATGCAAAAAGTTTTCAAATTCACAAAGAACGCGAGTCAGAATTTGAAATTGGTTATAAGAAATTACTTGTTAAAGATAGGGAATGGAAAAACAAGTTTGCTAATCTTGAAATAAGTTCAACAAAAACCATTAACTCTTTAAAACAAGAAATTTCTGAATTAACAAACCAACTTTCAAAACAAAAAACAGCTTATACCAATCTTGAAAAAGAACGGGATGAGTTGAAAAAGGACTTTGCAAAGAAAGAAGATAAACTTTTGGAAGAAATCGTAGAGTCAGAACACAAGATTGCACATCTAGAAGAACTGGTGGTTAAGTCGGGTCAGTCAAGTCAAACTATGAAAATGATTTCAAACCAAACTAATCCGATTTACCATACGAAACACAAAATGGCTCTTGGTAACAACAATCCTTGTAATCTCAAGAAAGCTCAGGATGAACAGAATGTTTTGTATAATGGTAGTGTTTTTTACACCAAACATAATCCTCCCGTCGTTCGGGATTCTGTGCAAACAATAGAACATGTCGAAGAGAGCATTATTAAAATGAAACAAAAGGATTTGAAACCCATTGATTATAACAAATTGAACAAACTTTCGGGTATTACTTTTGTTCCACAAAAAGAACCATCTGTGTTTTCCATAAAAAAGACCATTCTCGAAAATGTTTTCTAAGAAAGTAGTTGCTTCCAAATCGCTTTCAAACATGGAACAGATGTCTTCAAACAACACTTTTAACTCAAGTGCTGCCAGAGGATATCTTGATGATCTTAAAACAAGAGTTGGGCAACTTAAAACGACTTTAGAATCTAAAACGAGACTTAATGAGATTAACTGGAATTCCATGGTTCATTTACAGCTTAAAAAGATTCTTGAAAATGAATTTGCTCCTCAAATTAATAACATTCATGCTCGTGTAATTCACTTTGAACAAGCATTTTTGAAAGAAACAGCTGACTTCGTCACGGATCACAAATCCCTGATAAAGAAGGCTAATGAATCTTTTGAGCAAATCAATGTTTTGGAAAACCTAGATGATTCTCTCCTCGAAGCTGTTATGACCACCGACATTATGTCCATCATTTTACAAACATATTATGTTCAAGACGATGAACGAATAAGAGCTGAGACCTCCGCAATTGTTTCCAAATATGAAAATGCTCTTATAAAGCTTGAAAAAGAAAATGTGTCATGTTTTAAACAACTTGATCGAAAAAAGGAAGAATGCAAATATGACAAACTGTCGTATGAGCGTGCTTTCAAGAACATGAAAGAGCAAAATGATCTTTTGAGGGCTCAGCTTGAAAGTCAAAAAAGGAAGGGTGAGGAAACTAAGTTTGCAAAACCATCAACTTCGGAGAAACCAAATGTTTCAAACACGGTTCAAAAACCAAAAATGTCAATTTCACGGTTTGCTCCAAAAATCGATGAGAAAAAGGATTTGACAAAACCAGTCACTCCAACACCCTTGCCCTAGCAATGTGAAAATGATAAGATTGTTGAAAAACAAAATTTGTTTGTTGAAAGAAACAAAAATGTGATTTCACCTGGCTCTTCTAGGAATAGTACACCAAATGTGACCATAAAATCTGTTAATGAGTCTGTTGGTTCTAATGACATGGCCCTCAATCATCATCTAGAAGAAGCTAGAAAAAAGGCACAACATCAAAAAAATGGAATTTTAGGTGCAAAACCTAGTGTGATAAATTCTACAAGATTCCAAAGCACCGCTAGTAGTAGTAAACCATTACCTAGGAACTTTCAACAAAATACTAGGGACTGGCTTGCATCTAAGAGTAGTGGCATAAATAAGAATGCTAGGAAAGTAGAATGCAACAAAAAGATTTCCAAATCAAGTGTCAAGACCCAATCCACTAAGACACCAAATCAAAACAAACCCATTGATAAGAAGCAAGAGGTTAAGAAACCTAATAGGTGGATATCTAAAGAATGTAGTTTTTCTAAGACTGAGACTTCCGCTGCATCTGATAAGAAGACTACATCTAGATCTTACCTTAGGTGGATTCCTACCGGGAAAGTTTTTAAAACAGTTGGTCTTAGATGGATTCCCACAGGGAAGATTTTTGATAGTTTCACCAAGACAAATAATAGTGATAATCTTCAGGATAAGGAAGTATAAACCACAACAACCGTTGATAGTCAACACCCTCAAAGTGATGATTCATGTACTTCTAACACTGTTATTTGTGAAACCTCTTCATCTTTGGTTGCAGGTGCTTCAACTATCTCAGAACCCAGTTCTTCAGAGGGTTCAAATTCTGTAAATTCTATTAAATCATTCTTTCAATCTTCTATTTTTAATTTTCCATTTCTTTTATAAAAACAAAAACAAAATACAAAAATATAAAATTTCAAAAAATACAAAAACATTATAAAAAAAAAAAAAAAAAAAAAAAAAAAAAAAAAAATATATATCCAAAAATATTCTTCTCACGACATGTCTCTCGTATAAATCAATATTCTGTACGTTTCTAGAAATGTCATTCAACAATGATACGGATATGTACAGATGCTTGAGCGAGAGTTCTTTAAAATGTTTTTTTCTAAAGCATGTCGTTTCTCAAAAAGTTTCTTCACAATGGCTTTCGTATACATCAGTACGAAACCCGGGCTTCAATGACGACTTCTTAGTATTTCAGCTAAGGACTCGTTCTTCAAAGAAAGGAAAGTGCTTAACAAAAACAAGGTTTTAAATATTTCTCGAGCACTTATCCTAAAAACAATAATTCTCTTTTATGTTAAGCACCAACTTTTCAAGATTCTTCAAAAAGATTTTCAAAATCTATCAAAATCGGTGCTCATCATCAAAATGACTTGTGTACACCTTACAGTGCACAACTCAAGTTTTCAAAGATAGGAAAGTGCTACGCAAAAATGATTTTCATCAAAAAAGTGCACTTATCCTAAAAATGGACACTGTTGTACGCCTCAGTGCGACATTCCTATTCAAACAAAGAGAAGTCTTTGTTTTTCATAAAACCTTGATGCAAAATTCAACAAATCTGAAACTTCTTTCTCTTTCAGAATTTTGCTTCAAGAAGACTCCTTCCCTCTAAACTTTAAAAAGTTTAACATTTCTCAAAAACATATGCGAGTTTTGAGGGGGAGTATTTCATAAAAATAAAAATGTTCCGATTTCATGCAACAACAAATCTGTCTTTCTCTCCAAAAAGTTTTTTCTTAATCTGTTGATATCAAAAATATCACGATATGCTATTTTTGAGGGGGATAAGACATGATTAAAATGTGATCAAAGATGTTCAAAGTTTGTGACTGAATCTCAAATGAGCTCGCCTCAGAATGAACCAATGAATTGACGAAGCTTAAAATGTCAGTAATCGAAAAGACTTGTCCTGGACGGGTAATAATTTCAAGCTAGTCCAACTAGTGATGTAAGCGTGTCTCGAATAGGACTTGTCTGAGTAGAATGTACCGTATCGAGAGACTTTCTTTGGACTTGACCAGGACGGGTAATAATTTCAAGCTAGTCTAACTAGTGATGTAAGCGTGTCTCGAATCGGTCATGTTCGCTGAAAGTGGATCAATTCAAAAAGTGCAAACTCCTCACGCATGTGCAAATTTCTAAAATTTCATGAGCATATGTGAAGGGGGAGTCCTTCAAAAGTTGCAAAACTCTCGAAGTGTCAACAAAATGTGTTTTATTATCATAAACACTTTGAGAGATTTTCAATAAATGGTTTTATGGCAATGATAGGATAGTCATGGAGTTATAAGGTGACTAAGGTTAGGAAAAACCGTCCTATGATCCGCCAGAGCTGGAGGGATCTACCCAAGGACAAATCCAATAGATTAGAATTAGAAGTCCTTAGGTATGATTGAAAAAAGGAGAAAATGAGAAAGGAGAAAGAAGGGGTTGAAGAATTAAAAAGAAAAGTTATGAAAAAGGGTGAAAAGAAATAGCCCTCCAAATGTTCAACCTTAGGGCAGACACCGGGTTCAACTCATATGCTACTGGTTGTTACTAAGGTGACACCGGTATTGAAGACAAAGATGTCATGGACCCAGTGACGCACTGCACTAAACCTTCTTAACCACTCAAGTTCTCTTAAAAGAGCTTGTTTCATTCTCACGGGGAACCAGTGTAATCTATCGATCTGTCTCTTAGAGATGGTTGATATTGAAGCAGGAGACCTCTCCCTAATCTCCGCATAGGAAACCAAATGTGCACTTATCGAGTCTAGAGCCCCGAGATTCATCAAAAGATCTCATAGGAACACATGATATTTCTACACTGGTTGTTCAACATTAAGGACGCCAGATGTAAACTTTAGAGTCCTACGCAGATCTTAGCAATCTGCCAGAACATTTATGAGAGAATTCACACAAGTGTTTCTCAATGATTGAATGGAAATTCCTGTCAGGGTCAACATCAATCAGCCCTGACAGCAGGTCACTTCGGTAATTCTTTATGGGTTACGCTTAGTGTTCGCGGTGGTTTCAAACGGTCTACAGTCGTGGAGTGATCCCCAGCGACTCACCCAGTCATTGAGCTACTTAGTAGGTCTCGTAAGCTCTCGAGAGAGTATCTGACATGGGAACGGCCTTGGTAAGGGTTAGAAGGAGTCTTCACACTATGCTGTTGATGATCTCTAATTCTTATCTGTAAGTACCGGATGTTTTATTGCTAACTGTTTATATGCAGGGACACTTCATCACCATGGCGACAGATTCCACATGCTCATACATACATCTGGAAGTTAAAGAAAGCTCCCTCAAAGATCTATACAACACAAAGTTCAAAGAAAGATTCTACGCCAAAAAGAAGAATCTACAAAGTATAAAGACTAAAGATCAAATTGAAAGAAAGGGAACTACGTGATTATGAATATCAAAGTCCAAAGATGTATGAGCATGTTGGAATGGCAAACAACCACCACAGACGCAGAAGTGACGAAAGGCAGATAACTCCACATCACAAAGGAACAAAGAACGATGAAAAATCAGTTATCGAAGATCACAAAGCATGAAGGAACAAAGACTAAAGACTATTCTACAACGACACACAAAGTTAAAGACAAAGAACACGGAAGACCCACTCACGTGGAGCATCATTCGAATGACCACCCCTTAGGGGGAGATTGTTAGCATTAAAAATATGTATTATGAAGTGATGGTCATTCTCATATTGTAACTTTGTGTCGTTTGTTAAGATTAGTATTAGTTTAGTCATTGGGCCTTGGACTTGGCAAGCTAATATGTTATGTGCTATGTTTCATAAGCCTAGTTATCCAATCATGAAACCAAGTCCAAGCCCAAGCCCATAGAAAGCCCATAGGGCATCTCATGTTAAGAACTATTTAAACACCTCAAAGGCTCATTTGAGGTGTGTGCTTGTGTGTGTAAGTGTGTGTGTTTCTTAATAATATTCTCTCATTTTCCATCTCTCTTTCTACATATACGAATTACATATACTCTCACCAAGTCACCATCTTTCCTTCTCTACTTCTTATAAGTTTCTATTGGTGTGATAAAGTTGTGATATTTATGGTCCTACAAGCCTCAATGGTTTAAGGCCAAGACCGCCTTGGTTTTTAGGTGTACAAATATCTTTCCAAGCAACACTAGCAATCCCGCTCCCATCACCCCCACCGGACCATAAAAACTTTTTGAGAAGCTTATCGATACTATCACAAACATAGACTGGAAGAATGAACATTGAGGCCCAGTAAACATGAAGCGAAGTAAGAACAGAAGCAATTAATTGCAATCTACCCGCAAAGGATAAGGTTTGTTCCTCTAGTCATGAATTCTATTTTTAACCTTTTCTAACAATATACTACAATCATTATTATTATTATTATTATTATTATTATTATTATTATTATTATTATTATTATTATTATTATTATTATTATTATTATTATTATTATTATTATTATTATTATTATTATTATTATTATTATTATTATTTATTTTATTATTATTATTTTATTATTATTATTGTTATTGTTATTGTTATTGTTTGTTTTTTACGTGTAAAAGCAGACGAAAACGTGTAAAAACGGATGAAAACGTAAGAAAACGAATGAATATGTGTAAAAACAGACGAAAACATGCAGAAACAGACGAAAACGTAAAAAAAAGGGACGAAAATATGTAAAAACAGACGAAAATGTGTAAAATTGGACAAAAACGTAAGAAAACGGATGAAAACGTAAGAAAACGGAATTTTAAGTTATTTACTAACGACCGTTAGTGTAAAGGACTAACGATGCGACGCTTAGTACATACAATTACAAAAAAATGTCAAGTTTTGTGTTACAATGAAAAAAAAAATTTTGCAACATACAATGATAAAATTTGTTAAGTTCAATTTATTTTTTTATCATTTTCCCAATCGGGTGCATAGATAAGTTACCTTACTTCTTTTTACCTTTTATCGAATGAGAGCTATATCTTGTGACTGGTTTAAAACAAACAAGAATTAATATAATGAACTTGATCAACTTTTCTTGTTCATATTTGGTAGCAGACAAATAATTACAACAACAAAAATAAATAAATAAATAAAAATAAAAAATGCTGACAGATACTTTGATACAGATAGAATACCATTTAACAAGTTATTATATCTCTATACTATAACATATCTATACTATATATAAACGAAAAAACGAAAAGTGAAAATTAAAAACTTAAAACTAATTTGTTATTTTACTTAAATGAAAGATTGAAAACTAATTTAAGAAACTTAAAACTAATGTATCTTATTTCTTGAATATTGAAATTAGCTATAAAAATTTGTTCTTTTACTTAAATCATTATACGTTACAATAATTTACAGTTACATTTTTCATACAACTCTTTTTACGTTGTATAAAAAAATGTTATACGAAACACCTAACCCAAATATTACAATCATAATTATGTGCCGTGATAAAATATCGTTGTTATGCACATGTACTCGTCTATTCACGTAATATCACAATCAATCTCATAAACACTATTCAACCATTTTAAATATACTTCCGTGAATTTCACGGGTCAATAAACTAGTATATAGAATGCAATCTAGATATTAAAGACAATTAATTTACAAATCATCGTTCCATTATCTTATACGTATGATTATTTATTTATTTTTTTAGTAACCATGGTTTTTGAAATTTTGACCGATTAATCCATCGCTACACAGACTCAGACCAGGTAAAATTCTCATGGAGGTTGGTTTTGGCCGCTTTAAAATTGTTTACAAAACTTAAATGATTTTTTGACCAAATAAGTCATTGTTTTTCATTCAATCGAAGATGCTCGTATGTTTGGCTAATTTGGTTAGAGCTACAGCCTACAAGTTCGAGCTGTGAGGTATAATTCGTACGTAAACGGTTAGTTATATATAAACGTTTGGTAAAATATATTTGCAATTACTGTCATATACAGTAAAAACTCTATAAATTAATACTCGATAAATTAATAAACTCGATAAAATTAATAATTTGTCCAGTCCTAACTTGGGACCAGTACAAATTTAGATCTCAATCGATAAAATAATAAGATAATAATTTTTTTGAAACTTCAATATATATAAAATAGTCTCAATGAAACTATAAATTAATAATTCCTAAAAATTTAATATATATATATATATATATATATATATATATATATATATATATATATATATATATATATATATGTATATGTATATGTGTGTGTGTGTGTTTGTGTGTAGATACACTTCAAAATCTTAAGACTGTTTAGTAAAAAATGAATTTATAGTCACTTATTTTTTTGTTGCACTTCAAATCTATATTGAGTTTATCTTAAAATCTTTTTATTGCTCTAAAGAGTTGGTGCGTTGTCTTCTCTTATAACAACAAAAATTGTTAATTTTATTTTTCATAAAGTGTGAATATGAATTTATAAAATGTTAATTGGAACTTGTTTTTCAAATTTATTTTTCGTCTCTAATGATTATACATCATAACTAGTTAATATATTAGACTTGAAAATTTAGTAAACATACGTAAAACCTCTTTAAATTAATAAATTATTAATTTATCGATATAATAATATCTCGCTAAATTAATAAAATATCAAAATCCCAGCACTATTAATTAATAGAGGTTTTACTGTAATTGTTAAATTACATATGTGACCCATTAATATTTTTATGTGTGTGGCCTACTTGAATAATTTTGCTCAAACATAATAGCTCTTTTTTGTTCCACACTTTATTATTATTTTTTAAAAAAAAATCAAAAACATTAAGTGTCATTAATGATGTAGTAATAACTTCCTAAATTTTAGAAAAAATTTCACCGTTAGTCCCTAAAGTTGTCGTGTTTCACGCATATCGTCCTTAAACTATTTTTTTTGGCATTTTCGTCTCTTAACTCCTTATTTTTGGCGTGGTTGGTCCCTGCAACCCAATTTTGGCTGACGGACATTGCTTTGCAGCGTTAGTTGACTAGTCAGCTGGGTTTTTCGTCATTTCACATTTTTATAATGGCGCATTTGGTCCCTTCCCCTCCCCCCTTTTTCCCGCCTATCTTCTTGGTAAGCGTTTAACAACTCGTCAGCCTATTTATAACCTCGTTTGTATACCCTAGATGACACACCAACACAGAAATCCCTTTGAAAATAACCACACTTAAAATTGGCAGCCCCAAATGCAAATGGATGTTTTCCAAGTGAAGCTGACGAATACGAGTTTGTCTTAAACAACGCCTTGTTGTGGGACGCTGTGTTCAATGAATTCAGGTATGATCCCGTATTGGAATTTGGTAATTACAGGCAGGTTAGCACCGTTATGAAGACACAGATACTGAGATGGGTTCGTAGACAGGACTTTTACTGGGATGAGGTTTTGGGGTTGAATGAGGAAGAAGATATAGAGGAGGAGGAGGAAGAGGAGGTGGGGGTGATCAAAATCAGGTGGAGCAGCAGCAGGGCGTGGTGGAGCAGCAGAATAATGTGGTGGATCAACAGCATAATGTGGTGGAGTAGCAGCATAATGCGGTGGAGCAGCAGCCAAACATGTTGGAGGATAGGTTGAATTTGGCAAGCAGGATTACGGCTCTTGAAATATTCTTTCAAGAATATAAAGAAAGGAAGGATAGGAGGGAAAGTGATGCAAGCAGGGCAGAGAGCTCTGGGTCGAACCGGTTGGGGTGAAAGCTTTGAATGATTATGGTGTTTGTATGGTTTTAGTATGTTTGTAATCTGGTTTTTATCTGATGTATGGAATGGTGATGTATGGAATGGTTGCTACTTTATAACTCTATCAATAAATAAATATGAAGTTTAATTACTAGTCATTGTTTATGGTTGATTGTGAATGTTTGATTGCCAACTCCATATCAAGGGCTGTTCAAGTCAACCACAAATTACTCTAATTGTATCTGATGTAAACCTTTATCATAAGGAAGCCATGATTTGCAGAATTTGTAAACTAGAAACATAAATACCATTAACCATTAAGTCATAAAACTAACCATCATAACTTAAGTCTACTACATTAGCACCATTCATAGTATGTTAAGAAATATTTACAAGCATCATCAAAAGTGAACAAGTTTTTCAAAAGCATAAGTTGGACATGTTACATCATCTTCATGTTGCCTTGCCTTTCCCCTTGCCATTGCCTTTCCTTTTGGCTCTATCTGTTGCCTTTGCCTTTGCCTTTGCCTTTGCCTTTGCCTTTTGCCTTTGCCTTCCCTTTGCCTTTGCCTTTGCTGCTTTGATCATGATCCTGGTCACATTTACGTTTCTTTGCTGGGATTGGCTCCTCATCAGGGACAGGCAGAGCTAGGACAGAAAGGTCAGCTGGGAGAGGCAGAGAAGGTAGAATAACTTGGAGAGGTACAGCTTCTATTGGTGAATCAGAGCTTGTAGAATCGGCTATTGAAAACTCAGAGGTTGAACCAGACTCAGTTTCTTGCTCTTCAATTAACCAGTCATGCAATCCGGGTGGGATTGAGTAACCACCAGAACTTAAACTAGAACTGCTGGAAGATGAGCTAATTGGTGATGGGTCACATTAATATAATTGGTACTATTAGTGTTCAAAGGTAGGCATCAAACTACATTATGGTCTTTCTAATCTTAGTAAACACATACAAGCAAACAAATGGAGGCTAGGAGTGAAAAGTTTGATCAAATCATAAAATAAGCTCAGTATGGTCTTTCAAATCTTAGTGTTCAAATGTAGGCATCAAACTACATTATGGTCTTTCTAATCTTAGTAAACACCTACAAGCAAACAAATGAAGGCGAGGAGTGAAAAGTTTGATCAAATCATAAAATAAGCTCAGTATGGTCTTTCTAATCTTAGTGTTCAAATGTAGGCGTCAAACTACATTATGGTCTTTCTAGTCTTAGTAAACACATACAAGCAAACAAATGAAGGCGAGGAGTGAAAAGTTTGATCAAATGGTAAAATAAGATCATTATGGTCTCTCTAATCTTAGTGTTCAAATGTAGGCATCATCCTACATTATGGTCTTTCTAATCTTAGTAAACACATACAAGCAAACAAAACCCCCAAATGTTGTCACTAAAAACAAGGTCAAATATGTTAAACAGGATAAACAACAATTAAATGGCGCAAAAGATGTATCAAATGATAAATAACAATTTATAGTTTAAATACTTGGACGGCTAGGGGAGCTCATTGTGTTGATTTGCTTTTTTTTTTTTTTTGAAATTTAGGGTTTGATCAGGTTTAGTTACTGTTTGAGTGTTATGTGTTTAATGTAACCAAGTGTGTGCTCAATACTCTAACTTGCTTTTTATAGTAGGTAAGTTGTTTGACTTTAATTAGTCAAACAAATTGAATGGCACATTTAATGCTTATTCAACAGATGGTTGAAAGTCAAATTAATTGCTAGATACACTTTGTATTTTTTTTTTAAAGGCACACAGAGATAACATATTACAAATGTGACACTGTAGTATTTATCCACTATATTCTTTTGTGCTGAGTACTTCTGCATTGATAGATTGTGTAGGTCATCTTGTTTGACCAAGTTGAGAAGCATTGACTTGTTTACTCTTTGAATGTAGCAGTACCTACTTTAATTCTACCAGTAGCATTTTGTTTCAGCAGTACCTTCTTTAATGTATGGTGACATTTAAGTTGGAGCTCATAACAGTATTATACACAAATGAAGGAAATGATAAAATTGATTTCATTTCATTAAACTGAAACAGATTACACAAGATATTCAAACAAAACAAACATATAACCATTTTCTTTTTTTACACAAGCAAGCCCCAAAGCAGGTTATACTCCTCTTCTTCTTGTTGCAGCCTTTCTTGGTCAGCCTTTGCAAATGCTGCTTCTTCTTCTAATGCAAGGTTTAATGCTTCTTCATCTAAACTCTACTGAATTTCATCATCAACAACATTTCCAACTACCTGCATCTCAAATTCTGCCTTTTCTTCTTCTTCCATCAGTTTCATTATTTCTTCTTCCTCTAAAATTCCACTACAACCAGGAAGCGTATCTTTTTTGAATACCTTAACTAAGTTTTTCCTGGTAATGTTAAGATAATGGCCTAATTTTGGTGAAAACACTGAAACATTACGAAGAATCAAAGCAGCTCCTACAGTAATATCCTTTCCATTATCCCCCTCATTAATGATTTTATGATGTATTGTACCAGATATTTCACCTGAGAGATCTTTCACAGTAACTGTAAGATCTCCAAGCGCATTTGGGGTACACGACTTTATTATAGCAACAACTTGTTCAACTTTCCCCTTATTGATAAAGCTTCTGATATCACCTAAACATCCAATCACAATCCCCCCCCCCCCCCCCCCCCCGCGTTAGCATTCACATAGTCCACGGCGCTAAGCCATGGCCCACGTGTAAAATCCTCATCCTCACCCACGTCTTCAACAACTTTCCTCATATACTCCTGTGTGGAAATTATAGGCACGTCTCCACCTAGCCAAGTTTCCTCTATTTTACATAGCTTCGCCCTTTGATAGACACCCGCAGGACCCGGTATGATCCTAACAGGATGTTGGCCAGAAATTTCATCATTCTGGTGACCTGATGAAGCATGGGGTGAGTTACTCATGTTGTTGTCGTTTTCCGTGATAGCAAGAACCTTGTTGCCAATTTATACTGTCCTTTAAGTTGGTGTTTGTGAGGACCTATAACGCGATTCTCTAAACGGGGACGATACGTGCAAAATGTTTTCCCAAATCAGGGACCTAAAACGAGATAAAAGGGTTCAAATAATGCTCATTTGCCGGGCTTTTTAATTTCCCCGCCAATTGTTACTACCTCACAGAGTGTGTGTTTAGTCCCTGAATTACTCACCTTGTTTTACCATTAGTCCTCGAAATACTCATTCTATGTTAGTCCTTTGCTCATTTTTCCCGCCAAACCACCATGCCAATGACAACTCTCAGTTGTACCTATAAAACATGGCCCATTGCCCTATCCATTTGCATCCAATAATTCCATATGGCTAAAAAGAAAAGCAGTCTGTTCATTGCAACCCACAACTCCCAAATGGAACAATCAAGAACAAAATGGGCATCAATGCTGGCATTTATCGAAGATGTTGTTGACCATCTCCCTGAATGGTCTGATGAGGGTAGTGACGATCCACTCAACTTCACTGAGCTATGGTTGAACAGGATTCATGAATGCCACAAGTTCAATAATCTGCTGAACGCCATAAAAAAAACTTAAGGGAAGAAGTTGACATGCTGGAAAACAAGGTTAGACATCAAAAGGTTTGTCCAATCAAGGCATGGGCAGATTGGAATGAAACCTTAGACAGCGCACTTGTCAAACTAACTAATGGTGCAGTTAATGTCCCAAGAGTTAATCATGAAATTGTTGCTGATGAAGTTGTTACTCCTGAAGCTGTTGTTGGTGAACATGTGGAATCCAATGGAAGGCCTCAGAAGAGGAAAAGGGTGTATGCTGGTGACAAGAAGGATTTGGTAACCGATGGGTGTTTTTATGTTTAGTATTAGGTTTTTATGCCTTGGGTGTGGTTGTTATGGGTTGCTTCACTTAATGTCTTTTGTACTCACCTATTATGCTTAATGAAAATAAGTTATTGTGTATCTGTCGACTAATTGTATGTTCTACATAATGAACCATGAAATGATATACCCAATATTGGTCATGGCTTTAATTGTCTTTCAAAAGTCAATTTAATTGTGAAACCCATTGGAGCAATATGTAATATTACAAAAGAAAAAATACTTGATAATTTCCACAAACATAATTCATACCATTTAAAATGAAAGCTAACAAGACACAAGTATGTTACTTTCATATTGTTTTAACATTTACTAACATGACTTTGATACTGTTTGATCATTTCCAAACATAACTTTCAGACTGTATGAAGATTTTCCTAAGCAGGTCTTTTGCCATCTGAGTATCTTCTTCGACAGTCAACTTTACAGATAACATCACACTGAGAGCATGTGTTGGCAATGGGTATTCTTTCTCCAACAACATGTATATGTCAGTTCTAGCTTTTGTAGACACATGGTGAACTCCACATGTATCATACAATATCCATTTCAATGATGCTTCATCTGCATTAAACTTCTACAATTTGTCATCTTTATCTGGTTCAAAAAGCCTATTCAATTCAACCCATAGCATTTTTTCCTTGTCATCAGCTATCTCTGTTAACTTGAACCTTTCAGTGACTAAACTCCATAGCTTGACCAAATCTTCCTTGTCAAATGCTTTCATCATATCTTGAAAGTGTTTGTATACCTCAGAACGATTTCCACATCTTATTATCTTCCAGTATTTTCCAAATTCATCAGTGTAGATCTCCCAGTCAATGATTGGATATTTGGCTTGTAAAGTTTCTGCATTCATACCGTCATATGGAACAATATGCATCATATGCTGAATCTGTTCTTCACTCAAATCTTGTTTCTCTTGGCCTGCAACAAATGTTTTTTGCTTCTTAGAAGACTTTGATTCTAAGTGTGAACCACCTCTCTTAAATCTTGTACTTTCTTCTTCTAAATGCATTGGAATAAACTTGTTAATCTTCCTTTGGGCATATCTGTGTAGCTTTAGAATTTCCTCAAAGGATTTGCCTTTCAGTTTACTTGCAGTCCAATGATCTTGATTGATGAGATATCTCTTCATACAGCTCATCAGTTGTGCTTGAGATTGTGGTTTATTCTTCTTAGCTTCTGATTTCTTTGCAATCTCTTTGTTTTTAATATTCTTGAGTAGATCATTAATAGGATTGTCTCTGATATGAACTAATGTGTATGCCGCTGTTTCATCAACATTCGGAGTACTAGCAGTACAAGCAGATCCGCCACCAGTACCAATATGTTCAACAGTATCTTTAACAGTATATGTACCATCAACTGTAAAAGGGATATCATTTCCCATTGGATCTTCATTCCTACCATGACTCTCTGCACCCTCTTCAAACTTCATCAGTTTTGAAAGATCCTTCAAATCAAAATCCTCCAAAGCTTCTGAACTATCACAATCCACAATGGTTGATTTCCTCTTACCTTTACTGTCCTTCAGTTTTTGGCGCAACTTCTTTACTTTTTGAATCAACTTGGTAAAAGCACGAGCATAAAGTTGCTTTGTATTCTTCAAGTTTTCCTCCAACCTAGTAACTCTGTCTGACAATTTTGTACAAATATCAATCAACTCTTTGTACTTCAGACTACCTACATCAATTCCATCTGTGTTAACTTTTGGGTCAGGGGAATCATGAGGCATATCCCCTATTGTATCATGCGGAATGGGTTTGCATCACCTGAAGCACCATCATGAGAACTTGAATTATTAGATGTTTCCATGGCTTGGGTCTTATCATTCTTACCACTGGCCTGCCCAGCTTCTAAGCCTGTGAGAGTAGTGGCAGCCCGTACCATTGTCTCACAGATAGGCTCATCTGGTACATTTGGTTGAGTTGGAGATATGGGCTGAGGTACCACATATTCATTTCTGATTATTCTCGTAAATGTCTGTGTAACGTGAGGTTCTGATGATGATGGACCACTAATAGGTGTGTCATGAGACTCAACTTAGGTTGCAGATCCTTGACCCTCGAGTGGTGGAACAATCATTGATAAAAACAGTGGTGTTTCTCTCCCATTATAACCCACACAAAGCGTCTCATATTACTAAAAACCTTTTGACTAAGGGTAGGAGTTTTAAGAATTTTTTTGTGCGGTTGAAGCCGTTTCTTGTGTTTGTTCAAAATAATTTGAATAAATCTTGGATACATTAAAAATTTGTATTTGCTTTTCACATTTTTCACCATACCATCAAAAATCAATTTTGAAAAGTTAAACTTCCTTTTTGTGGCCAAGCAAACATTAGCAGTTGCTATGTTGCTACTAAATTGTTCCCAACAAGTTTTCTTTGGACTTAAACAATATACTACGGTATGAATGAGAAATCTCCATTGAGGGGGGAATTGTGGTTTTTGAAAAGTTAAGTTATCAAAAGTTAACCCATACCCCATATAGTAAAGATTTTGAAATATTTCATCATTTGGCAATGAACTAATACCCCCATTGTCTGATAGTTTCAGATGCCTCCTAATAGATGACTCAGTAATAGCCATGAATATGCCATCAACTGTAGCATTTATCTCTTTTTCTCCATTAGCAAGTGTTTTGACTTTGGCAGTTTGCCAAAACTGATTGATTTGGGAAACATAAATAGTAGGATTTTGTGTAATAGCATACCTTATGTAACTTCTATTGAGAAAATCCACAATCTGGTGGAACACTTCACTTCCCTCTGGTTTCTGTAAGTAGGCTACCATGTTATGTGTCTTACAATTTTTCAAAATCGCCATTAAGCTTGTTAAAATTTTGATTAGGGTTCTGGGTTATGGTCGTTTAGAAGAATATGTGTGTTTGGTAAACCCAATTGAGATGATATGGATGTCACTTAGGGTTTTGGGAAAATCAACTGAATTAAACTTTTCTTTCTATTGTGAATTAAAGAAAGATTGTGAATTATCGAATGTGGTGAAACCTATAAGCGAACCAATAGACAAAAAATATCTCAACGGTTATTAATGAATAACGGTTATTCTCAAACAGTACGAACGGTTACCCAACCGTAGTAAATTTTATCCTACCAGTACTAAATACACCCATGGCTTTATTTGACTTTTATAAGTCAACTTACAATCAGCACGCAAATTACAAAGTCTTATATAACTAGACTTATTATAGCTATTAATTCCAACTAACAAAAGCCAAATGATGTAAAGAACACAAAATAGCCTTGTTCATTCAACATAAAATAAATTTTTTATTCAACAAAAAATAAACATTACATGATACAATTAACAATTAAAGGAAATGATTCGCACACTCTTCAAATTTATTGGGACACTCCACTGTATGCAACAGACAGTTGTACATTAAGTGTAAGATGCTTTAACTACTTGTACAATGGAGTGTCCCAATAAGATTTAAGAGTGTGCCAATCACCTCCCAACAATTAAACTTGGGAGATTTTTCGGGATCAAATGACAAATGAAAGTTGTCATAAGCCAAATGCTCATCATCTGATGAGTCTTCCTCTTTCTCAGACGCAATATTTTTGCGTTTTCTGTATGCCCACATCTTCTTCCAAGTGTATTTACTTTTTCGACTTGGTTTTTCTCTAGCAGCTTATTCTTGTTTTTCAAATTTTATCAATTTTTTTTGTTGTACTTGAAACTTTTCTTTAAAATACCAATCAATAGTTTCTTCAAATGTCAGTTCTGGTACTTCCTCACTTTCTTCTTTAGCCTCTTCTAGTTGTTGAAGTATTGAAGCTTTTTCTTCAATGTCATTTATTTGCATATGTTGCATTCCTGGTTTCTCTTGCATGTTAACCTCTGCTTCATTCTCTTAGACGTTAATTGTTGATGCAAAAAAAATTAGTTTAAGAACGATTCGCGCAAAACTTGACATAAAGAAAATAACTGAGAGACCTAAAACTTTTACATAATTGTGTGTCAAATGTAAAGTTATCTTATTAAAATGTGAAGCATTGAACCCTATTGTTATAATCAATGAATTATTAACATGTAACTTAACATAATATTAACCTAATCCCATTACGATGTAATAATAGTCATTTAGAAAATGCCATCACAAAAAAGTTAAACATTTTTGAAATACTAAAATTTTTAAGGATATATATGATTACATTTTTAATTTTTCAGGGCTTTGACACGTTTCATTGGTTTAATCCAACATTTAAAATGCCTCCTTTTTTTTTTGTCACATTTTACGTCGACTTTTCTTGTACACTCGTGAAACGTGATACACGTATTTGGAAAGTACAAGTCTCTAGTTCACAACATGTGGCAATAACATATAAAAGGTGATAGAACATGCATCCAAACGACAACCACTCATTTGGCAAATATATGTGTGGTGATAACTTTGACGGAGAGCACAACAATAATATTAAGATTGTGCTTTTATTATTAGAGCGTGTTTGTTTTATTTAAATGTTTTAGGTCTGAATTATTTTATTAGTAAAATTCCCACCTTTTCAGTCAATGTGCTTTAGTAAAATTCTATTATCTTATTGTGGTATTTCGAAATAGGTGTTGTTAACCTCTGCCCACTTGGCAGAGATTAATCCATTTATAAAAGTTATATTTGAATTCATTTAAGTAAAAATCATTTTTCAAATGTAGTAGTTTACAAGTTCATTTAATATGTAATTAATGCATTTTTTGGTTAATTAAGAAAATTTTTGTTAATTCACTACACATTAAACTCTGCCCAGTGAGCATTGGTTAGTAAAATCCTTTCGAAATTACCAAATACATATTTAAAGAACTGCCCTAACATGTGCATAATCCTTTCAAGTTTAAGCAAAAGTAAGAGATCAAACCTATATAGAATTATCTTACGCAAGCACATTAAATATCTCGACGACAAGTGTGAGGTCCAATTTCCTCGTATAGCATATTTGGGATCTAAAATGCTCCTTGCAGAAGAACGGTGAAACCAACTACACAAGTTGTTAACCCTAGCACTAGTAGGATCGTTAACAAATGTATTATCTATATTCATGTTACATATAATGCACGAACTACATTGTTACAGTAAAATTACTAAAATGCACTCGTTCTCCAAAATCATGCTAAGACATTTCCGTAACTAAAAGTTTAAGCAATACAAAAGAAGAAAAGCCAATGGTACAAACTAAGACATTCCGTAACTAAAAGTTTAAGAAATACAAAAAAGAAAGTCAATGGTAGAAACTAAAGTAACACAATTAAACATCCACATAATTTCATAGTAGGCCATTAAATGATTTTAAAATGGTTCTTTAATTTCTCAATTTGAACAGAACCATTTAAGTAAATCTTTTTTCTTTCTAGCTTGTGACCTATAGGTTCGTTTATTCAACTCTCCTATTACTTGTTTTATATCCGATGACCCTTAGCTTCTTTTATTGTCTTAGAAGTTCCTTCTTCAAATACATTGGCCTCTAGTGAGTGAGACCTATCATAGTTTTGAACTGCTTGTTCATACACGACATCATCAACCCTCACGAACGATGATTTGGGCTCCCGTAAACTCTCATCAAAGTCATATTGAGAGATTTCTAACTCTTATTGTTTCCTTATTAAGCACTATGTATATTTTACTAGTTTGATGGTATCCTAAAAACACACCTTCGTAAGACTTTAGGTCGAACTTGGTGAGATAATCTTTGATGTTAAGTATCACTACTACAGAAAAGTTCATAGAGACCGATTATAATAGCCTATAGAGACTTGATTTTGAACCACTCTCTGTGAGAGGGTATTTCTTTGACCAAAACATATAGAAACCGTTTTCACAACCAGTTTCTAATAGGAGCAGCGAAATCGGTTTACTAGTAAGAACATACCTCTACACTAGAGTACGATGACCAGTTTTTGTAAAAAATTATTTTTTAAAATAAAAATTGATGTTAAACTTTTGAAAAAGATTAAAATTTTCATAAATTTCAAAATATACAACTAAATTAAAGTGCATAAGTCTTAATAGATACCAATATAACCAACTACAACCATGTTTTCTACCATTGAGCTTATTTCTACATAAAAAATCTTAGAAGCTAACATAGAGTTCATTATCTAAGAAATATATTCTATTTTCAAGCTTGCTTCTCTCCAATATTGTATCTTCCTTTTCAAGTTTAGCACCTCTACTCTGCGTACGAGCTCGTCTCTTTTAGTGTAGTTTTCATTAAGATCATCCAAGTGTGTGAACTTGCTAGTAGTACCACAATCTCAAACAAGTTTAAGTTAAATTTTGTATCTAAGTAGCCTATTATTATCCATATAAAAAGGCAAAGTCACAGAGCATCCAAATAACAAATGCACACATACAACTGATGTTGTTGCAACTCTTTAGAGGCTTGAACAAACACATATGCAACCAAATATATGGTCTTACTGATCATTTAGTTAAGACAAGTAATGAGAGTGGCAATTATGCCTCTACATAACAAACATATTTTCATAGTGACATATGTGCAAATTGCATGTGAAATGACAGTAAAACAGACTTGTAAGTCATCTTTTTGTAATATGTTACCTAGCAGATTCATGTCTTGCTAACATTGAACTTCTCTCACTTTAGTAAATAGGAGAGTTTTCTGCAACAACATATAACAATTAATATAGTATTATGAAATACACAACTTGATTGTGTACGTTCATCAAAATATGTTAGTAACACATGAATCTAATTGTCATAATTTCATTAGCACTCTAAAACCATCAGTATCTTGATGTAAACGAGTCGAGCTTTTGTCGAGTAACTCGACTTGAGCTTGTTCGAGTCGAGCTTTATCAAGCATCGAGCTCCAGCCCATAATATAAACCCGATATGTTTAACGAGCCAAGCTCGAGCTTTGTATTGTCAACTCGAATTGCTATCGAGCTTTTCAAGCTTTTATGTGATATATATTTTCTATGTATATTATATATATTAGACGAGTGCCCGTGCATCGCGTCGAGATTTTTTTGTAGCAAATAATTATAGTTGGGATATTTTTGTTAAGTGTTTCATTTAACGTTTATGCATACAACGTGAAAAATTGAAAAAGGTCGCACTTTACGATAATAAAACCAATAGAACAATTTTAATTTAAAATGTATCAAATAACTTAAAAATTATTTGGTGAAACTAAAAATGATCGAAATATGACAACAATTATTTGAAGCAATCATCTTCTTATGATATATATATATATATAGAATGAGGTTCATGTGAGATAGCTTTTATAATAGGTTAGTGTAGGAAGCCACAAGATTATGACATGTGTAAATTAAGAGTTTAATTTGAAATTAAATCACTAATAAAAACTGAAGGGCATTTTTGGTACTTTATGACTCTAATATTCATCATTCCTCTTAAACCACACGTTCTCTCATAACTAAAACTGCACCATCCTTCTTTTTCCTCATGTATCCACTCTTCCAACAAACATGCCGAAGACGTCGCTTCTATTTGTTACAATTATCGTCGGTGATTTCCGTCGTCCTCTTTATAAACACCGGTTGTTTCGGTCGTTGTCTCTAGATACAACGAAACCCTAGCCGCCCCATCTCACACCGCAACCTTAGATCGGCGTTCTCAGTTCGTTCATCATCGGAACCCATCATTCTCAACATGGTTTACATCCTATGGCTTTGAAGATTTGAATATAGGTAGAGGTTGTAAAATTTATACGATTCCAAGATGTACGCGCGTGTATCATTTTTTAATTCGGGTTCACGGTCGTAAGCATGTGTATTAAGCTTGTGTGTATCAAATTTAGTATTAACTGTTATGTTTTATATGGAATCTTTGTGTATCAAAGATTGTTAATATTTGATTCGATTTACGAATTACTGTTAAAGTTTGTCTAAATTATAGACCCTACATATATGTATCGTCGCTTTTACATATAGAGTATCAATATTGTTGTAACTGTATCAATTTGCTTTACACTAATTAAATAAAATATGACGGAACGACAAAGCTATGAAGGTATGAATGGCTGAAATTTTGTTGTAACACAATCTCAAATTATTAACCAAAATGCGTATCTTTCTTAAAGTAGATACAGTAAAGAAAATATCTTTTTTATAAAAGATTTGACGAAAATGACCTCATGGTTTAAACTAAACACTAACATACCACTCCACAAATTCAGCCATAAAATGACACATGTCGCGCTCATAGACCTTCCTACACTTCCTATTTTAAGCACTATCCTATGTTAACCTCCCTCTATATATATATATATATATATATATATATATATATATATATATATATATATATATATATATTTTAACAATTTATGTGAGATATATATATAGTTGAAATGATAGGTATATATAGTACTCTCTCCGTCTCAAATTTATTGTCAACTATTGACTTTTTTAGTCTTTCTTCTTTAACTTTAACTTTAAATATTTTTGTGGTGTTATATAATATTTGATGTAAAATATATAAATGGATTTGGTTTTAAGTGTACTTTTCAATGGCATAATTTTTCATTAAATATTATATAATAAAAAATATATATTTGTGGTCAAAGTTAAACCAGTTTGACTTTGAAATTTCAAACTGTACAATAATTCGGGACGGGGGGAGTATGTATTAGATGTGATTGATAAACTTTTTAATGAAGGTTATGATACAACTTATTAAAACCAAGTCAAACTTTTATTGGTGGGAGAGTAAAAAGTTTTGAAATTTAAAATGGTATTTTTAGGCTATGTTTGACAGAAGTAACTGTGAGCAGTAGCTGTGAGCAGATGCCACTGCTCACTGCTCACCGCTCACCGCTTCTTAAATAAGCATTGAAAAAATGAGCATTCCTAAAAAATAGGAAAGCTCACCGCTCTTATGCCAAACGACTAAAAATCAAAAAGCTCATTGCACACCACTTATCGCCCCAAAAGGCTCCAAAAAGCTCTGCGCCAGACATAGCCTTAGTATAACACATTACTTATTTTTAGAGTAAACTGCAAAAATGTCCCTGTGGTTTGCCAAAATTGCAAAAAGTGTACTCATACGAGAATTTTTGCAAAAATTGTTCCTCAGCAAGTTTCGATTTGCAAGAATGATACCTGTGTGGTTACTGCTCATGAAAATTTGTTTTTTTGGCTAACGCTTGTTAGCAAATCCCGTCAATTAGTCCTCACGTGCCTTGCACGTGAGGGTAATTTTGTCATTTCACATTTCCCGCCTTTAACACACTCCAGCTACCTCACTTGCACGAAAATCGACGAGGACATTTTTGCAATAAGTAAAACCCTAAACTTCACATCTGGTAGAAAGCTTAGTGATGCTAGTAAGAAATATTAGTGCTTCTAGAAGAAATTTTAGTGCTGCTAGAAGAAATATTAGCGCAACTAGTACATAACTGCGATCAACAATACATAAACATGGTCATAAACATACACATGTGACACAAACTACCACTAGACGCAATACTAAAATGTTATTCGACCAGCATAAACTAAATTGTTCCAAAACATATCATCCCAAGCCATAAGATAAACAAAATAAACAGAACAACCTTCACCATTTCCTTGTGCTGACCTTGATCATTCCCTCCTCACTTGGAATCAACCTCCTCATCTGCTTATATTGTCTTCTCATCCTTGTCAGCTGGATCCAACTTTCTTCTCTTCTTTTGTATACCAGACGTCACACTGGCATGTGAATCAACTGTAGCTGGAGTGTCCATGTCTGTCTTTTCCAAAGTATCTTCAACATCTGCTGTTGGACCTTCATCAGCAATTACTACAGCTTCATCTTTGACATCATTTTGTGGAATAGGCATATTTTGAATAACAAAATCTAACTCAGCAAACAACATACCGATATCTGGAGCTTGATCAGGTACATAGGCTGGTTGACCATCCAACCAATCAACTACAATTTCTTTATGGTCGAAATCATCATCTTTGCTTGTCTCCATCAAATCAATCTCCACCTCTTTAATAGGTCCATAGCATGGTCTCTCATCTAGAAAATCCTCTTCAATTTCTATGAGGAAGAACTCTTTCCCCTCATCCTCTTTGACTATCTCCAACAAATCAATCATTGCCTCTTGAATTAACGAGTCAATTTCTACCTTTTCAATAGGTCCATAACACGGTTGATCATCCAGAAAATGCTTTTCAATTTCATCCAGAAAATGCTTTTCAATTTGTACGTGGTATAACTCACCATCCACTTCCACCTCACCTTCTAAAACAAGTTCAAATTCAGGTTCACCCATACCCTTTCCAACATCCTCTTGACAAACTTTCTCTTTTTCATTGTCAACAGTTTGATTCACATCTGCCACACCATCTTTTTACTCACCTCAGTCTCTTTGTTTCGCTTCTCTTTGATTTCATCATAGTTTAATAAGAAATCCAATTCGAACATGAAGTTTCTGAACTCGTACTCACCACTCAACCTTCTTGCCCTTATTTTGTTCTTCCCTTCATCAGACCATGGTGTTGGAATAAGAAGCTCATCATCATCCAGTTCTACGAAAAAACAATTCTCGTCATCCTTGCTTCCAGCCTTACTAGATGAAGCATGAGTTGAAGTATCACCTTGTTTTCCCTCTTTTCCTATTTCAGTAGCACCATGCAACTCTAGCAAACAGAACTCACCAGCTTTCTCAGATTCCTTAACAACATCAGCATCCTCTATATCTTCAATCACAACACCCTTACCACGACTATTCGTCATGCACAAAAGATATTCCTCGACTGATGAAATACCTTCTTTAATATAAACCTATATTTCCTTACAACGAGGCACGTATTTAAATATTTGCACGACATCTTCCACACTCATCAATGGGACAAACCCATCATCCAAAGAATTCTCAGGGATCCTAAAATGTGAGAAAAAGTCCTATCCCCTAATCCTAGTGCGTCTAACATTCCAACATACTCTTCAATGTGGAAATGGTTAACATCAATCAGGTCAACATACGCTATATCTCCAAACAAATATCTTCGATTTGGTGGATTTGTGAAGAGCCCTTTGTAGTGAATTTTCAGAGTGAACAGTGTACAATTCAACTCTGGTTAGCAAAACAAATAACAACTTAAAAGTATGAAAATCATGACATATCATGCAATGTAAAAATACTTGTTCGAATAAGAAAAACAAATGACAACTTACCTTAAATAGCATGAAGCTCGTGTTCTGGAAACAAAGGAGTTCGAATCTGCCAAACTAGAGATACCACTACCATGGTATTATTTTGTGGGTGAGTGTTGAATGAAGATAGAATGTGTTTATGTGTATGATTTGGTCGTGTTAAACAGTTCTACATGAATAAGTTGATTTGCAAAAAATGTCCTCGTCGATTATTGTGGCTGGGGTGGGATTACTTTTGTCATGCAGGCGGGAACAGTGAAATGACGAAATTACCCTCACGTGCAATGCACGTGAGGACTAACTGACAGGATTTGCTAACGAGCGTTAGCCAAAAAACCAAATTTGCATGAAAAGTAACCACACAGGTACCATTCTTGAAAATCAAACTTGGTGAGGAACATTTTTTGCAAAAATTCTCGTATGGGTACACTTTTTGCAATTTTAGCAAACCACATGGAATTTTTTTGCAATTTACTCTTATTTTTAAGCAATGTTTTGAAAAGTGGTTGAACCGCTTTTGATTGGAAAAATGGGCCAAAATGAACCGGTTTTTCGAAACTTCAAATCCGAGTTTTAGGTGACTCAAGTCAACATGGTTCACCAAAGTTGACCATATTTGATATGTTTCTTTTAATTTTATGTTACAAAATATATGTGATAAGTTTGGATTGATTTTGGTGATGGATAATGTTGTCTTTAGTTTTAAAACTTGTATTATCATGTATTTGGTATTGTATAATATATGTTTTATAAACCTATTATGAGATTGTTTTTATTTAATTTTTTTATTTTATTTTATTTTATTTTTTATTTTTATTTTATGTTTGATATAAAATATTAAATGTTTTATAAGTGTTTGGTGGCCTAAATATTGCAATCTACATAAATGGAGACAAGCTTGACCTAGCGGTTGAACGGTGACCCAATGACCCGGTGACTAAACAAGGCCGATTCAAGAGTCGGTGTTTAAAACATTGATTTAAGTTTCTTAAGTTTTAATAAAAATTATTTTCTATTTACATATAGTATATATTTGTAAGGGCTTGTATGTAAATACACATAGTGTAAATACGTAATTATGTAATTATGAATGTATCGAGTTTTTCGAGTCGAGCTCGAGCCGAATTCGAACCTTATTTTTTTAGTATTAGTTGGTTTTAAAATACATCATTGCAAATAATTCGAGCTTTTCGAGCCAAGCTCGAGCCTAATTCAAACTTTCTCGAGCCGAGCTCGAGCTTCCCACATGAAGGCTCTTCATCGAGCTATCGAACCGACCTCGAGCAAAACATAATATTGTCGAGTCTAGTTGAGCTATGCCAAAGTTTGATCCGATTCAATTCATTACACCCCTAGTTGAAGCTTTAAAATACAGATCACCTTTTCTATGTCTAGTGAAAGGATACTTTATTACTCCGAAGTAAAAAGAAAGAAATTTAGTTCTGGTGGGATTAATCGGCTGTTCAAAGTGAAAAAAAAAACTTACACGGCCCAAACCCTACAAGGGTTTGGTTTATTCATGTTTTGGGTTAATCAAGCAAATTAGTACGATTTTGATTATAGGTCCGAGTTAACTCGAACAAATCATCTATTATTATAGAAGAAATAAGAAAAGAAAACAAAAGAAAAGAAAAGAAAAGAAAAAAAAAGAAACGAAAAGACATTGGCAATTGTTACTGTAAAACAAGGAAATTTATTAAAAGAGATTGAACACATTAGGCTAACCTGAACCTCATATAAGAGGTAAACTTTCAGCTGAAACTCGACCCTAATAAAAGTTCGGTTTAATCAAGTTAACACGAATAATATTTGTAAATTGTAACTTGTATTAACCCGAACTGAACAAGCTTATACGGGTTTGAGTCGGGTCGAATTAGTCAGATACACGTATTTTTGAGTTTGCCACCCCTATCTCCTACCATAATAGGAATTACCAGTGTGAGTATTTCGTATTCGAAGAGACACACTGTTATTATACTATAGGACCACCAGTATTCTTTGAACATCTTATGTTAGTACAACTACAAGTTATATTATAAGCTCAAGCTCGATTTTAGAAGTTACTTCAAGTACCTTCTTTTCAAAAGCTTATGATTTTGACAATCTTTCATAAGCTATGCAATTCAAACAAAACTCGTAAAAGTTGATGATGTATGTATGTAAGTTCACAGTCTCGTAAAATTCGATTAGTAGTTTTCATGTAAGAGAGACTTGCAATAACTAAACCACAAAAAGTAACTAAATCAAATAGAAAATAGATGATATTAAGTTCAACGACGATTGTTTTTGAAAACCATGCCCAAAATAATCCAACACTGTTTCTAGCAAAACCCACACACTTGACTTCTTAAATGATTAACAAAATACCAAAGCAACTTCACCAAGGGCCGAACCTATGGAGCTTTGAGTGAATTTGCAACATCAATGACAAATCGGTATCTAACATCAGATTTCAAGATACGCTCCATAGCAGTGTTCACATAATCAATAGGAATAAGCTCGATATCTGCAGTTATGCCATGCTTTGCTGCAAAATCAAGCATTTCTTGAGTCTCTTTCAGCCCGCCAATCGCACTACCAGCAACAATCTTCCTCCCTGGAAATAAAATCCCATTTAGGTTGAGTATGAGCATCATCAAAAACATAAGACAATGTTCAAAAAAGATGACTAAATGCTTACCCATAATTAAAGAAAAGGCAGCTATTTCAAGTGGCTTCTCTGGCGCACCAACAAGAACAAGCTTCCCATGTGGTTTAAGGATACTGAGCAAAGGTGCAATAGGGTGAGTGGCAGAGACTGTGTCAATTATTCCATCCAATGAATTCGCTGCAGACTGATTGCAAAAACAGACCAAAAAATTAATCCACGGATCACAATTGAACAAAATACCAACAAATATCTAGCTACTATACCTGCATCTCCTTTGCGTCTTTGCTCACGATGAAATGGTCAGCTTTGAGTCCTTCAAGTGCTTCTTGCTTCTTAGCAGCGGTGGTACTGAAAACAGTAACTTCAGCACCAAAAGCCTTAGCCAGCTTGACAGCAACATGACCTAGCCCACCAAGACCAACTACACCCACTTTCACACCAGGCTTGTCTAGCCCAAAGTGTCTGAGGGGGCTGTAAGTTGTGATCCCAGCACATAGCAAGGGCGCACCGGAATCAAGAGGTAAGTTTTCTGGCCAACGCAGCACAAAATGCTCTTCTGCAACCATATGATCTGAGTACCCACCATAAGTGCGTGTGCCATCATAGTAGGGGAACCCGTATGTGAGAATTTGTTTTGGACAGTAGTTTTCAAGATCATCAGCGCAGCTTTGACATGAGCCACATGATCCCACCAAACATCCAACTCCCACTTTGTCCCCAACTTTGAATTTCTTGACTTTGCTGCCTACTTCAGTCACGAGACCCACAATCTCATGCCTGCATTAATCATCATTGTTATACATTTAGAATAACACCTACACTATTACGAATAACATGTCCCTATAGATCCAAAGGTTATTACAAGATTTACTTCATCTAGCCTTGTAAAATAAATAAATAAATACCCACGTGATCAAAATTCTGTCATTTAAAAAAAAAAAAAAAAAAAAAAAAAAAAAAAAAAGAGAGAGAGAGAGAGACAACCATTAGTTGTTTGAAATAATCGTAACATGTCAAAATAATTAAAAATCTGGATGTGCAAGGCAATGTTGCTTGATAGTTTTAGGCAAACAGCCAAACAATATTTTTTCAAATATGGCAATATGCATTTTGAAAGCGCAAAACAGAGTTCTCAGAAGATGAATGACTCCATAGTCAGGTAGATGATGTTAAAAAGGACGACATCTCACACAAAATAAACCTTTACACAAATAAAGTAAGAAACAAGTCAAGGTAAGGCCCCCTAAAACAGCATCAGATTCAGGTTGCTTGGTTTGGAACATTAGTCAAATTAGGCGTTCAGGGGAAAAATGGTGTTGACTGCCCATTTAACTAAACAAAAAATTCCGTGTGAAAGAATTGACCAATTTGACAAAAAAATTGCATGTATCAAAGAGAGCATAAGTCATATATTCAGTCTTATAGAGACTGATCAAACTTGTGGTCGACTGGGCACGTCTTATTCAGTTAAGCGTGCCTAGTGGAGAGTAGTACCGGTTTGGGTGACCAAACCGGGAAGTCCTCCCTTGTGGACCACTGCCCTGTCGGTAGTATTTCAAAGTCCTTCAGTGAAGGTTTCAACCCACAAGGGTTCGAATCTGGAGAAGGCAGGGTTTACTTCAATTAAGTGTCGTGCCTTCGGGCGGCTTAAGTTGAAGGTTTTCCCCCATCGGGTTTCAAATTGGACATGGATTTCTCTTAAAAGAAAGTAACTGTTCAAAAAAAATGACATAAATAATTTATTACAGTATAATTTGTAATAAATAATTGTGTCACACAACATAACTTACAAACAAGGAGTATATAATTATAATTAAACAACTCTATTATTTATATCTCGTAAATAATTATAAGAACTGTAATTATTTCACCATAAATAAATGTTGTAAATTCTGTTGTATTTTAACCACTAACGATGGATCTTCTTCAAAACACTAAAATGTAGTAAATCACTTTCAGAAACAATATTAGATACCCGATGCGGCGATGCCCACAAGGTCCTAATCTTACATAGTAATTACCAATAGTCTAGAATTAATGTTCTCCTTATACAATGACAAACATAAAAGTCAAAATAAATTTTTTTAAAGAAAACAACTACATGTTATCTCTGAAATTAAATTTTCACTTCCAAATTGTGTAGGGTTTAAATAAAAATATATATTCACTTAAGAAAATCATTTTTTTATATACAAAATAACTAGTACTAAACGAAAAAAAAAAAAAAAAAAAAATGTCGATTAAAACATACCCAGGAACAACGGGATAAGTAGTCATGCCCCATTCATTCTTAGCAAAGTGAAGATCAGAATGACAGATCCCGCAATACAATACTTTAAACCTCACATCTTTATCACCCGTAGCCCTGTAAAACACCATCAACAAAAAGTCGTACGATAAATATTAGACATAGTTCATACACGTACATAATTTACGGAGTAAAAAAAACAATAGATCTAATCACATAGAACAATATTTCATATTTACAAATACTAAGAAAAACAGTCTAGAACCAAAAACCCCATTTCAATTCGTCGCCTAACGACATGTGTGTACTCGAAAAGTGCATGAGGTGGTATACATGTGTGTAAATGATTTTATAAGAGAAGAACACTTTTAATGCTGTGTATACTATACCTTCGAGAGAAGGTGAGTGGAGAAAATGTTCCAGAAGTGTCACGAGCAGCATAACCATAGGCTTTGATTGGATGCTCAGCTTCTGGTGATAACGCCATTGTTGTTGAAGCTTTGGGTTAGAAAAAAGTTGTTGGTTGATGAGGAGTATTATGGTGTGAAGGATAGGAGTTTATGAGGTGATATAAATAGAGTGTGGTGGAAGAAATTTATTACATGTGATGACATAGGCAGTGGCGTGTCAAAAATAATCACGAATTCACCAGACATAGGCAGTGACGTTGTAGAAATAGAAATTCTTTTTAGGGTTGACTACATTTTTGGTCCTTAGGTGCCGTATTTCATTTTTGGTCCATCTTTTTAAAAAGTTTTGGTTTTAGTCAAAAACCGATAGTTTCATTCGACTTTCAGCCTATTCTGATAACGAAGTTAGTTCAGTTAGTTAACTCTAATTATAAAGTGGCAACATCAGTCCTTCATACTAATGCTAGATTGCAACGTTAGTCCTTTATACCATAGATCGTTTGCAACTTTGCCACGTTTGTCCTTTATACCATTAATCGTTTGCAACATTAGTCCTTTCTACCAATCGATCATTTGCAACGTTTGCAATGTTAGTCCTTTTATATACGTCTTTATTTATGTTTTTATATACATTTTTAGACACGTTTTTAGACTTGTTTTATACGCGTTTTTATACACTTTTTAATACATGTTTTTATACACGTTTTTACACACGTTTTTACAAGCGTTTTTACATACGTTTTCACACACATTTTATACATGTTTTTATATACTTCTTTTTAGAAATTTCTTTTATATTTTTTTTTTCAAAAAACTTTTTTTCCGAAGTTTCTTTTTTCAATTTTTATTCCGATTTTTTTTTTTTTTTTTGAAATTTTTTTTCGAAATTTTTTTCTGATTAATTTTTTTCAAAAAACTTTTTTTTACAAAAACTTTTTTTTCGAAAATCTTTTTTTGATTTTTTTTTTCAAATGTTTTTTTATAATTTTTTTCTGAATAATTTTTTCGAATTTTTTTTCAAAGTTTTTTTACACATGTTTTTTTTTTCAAAAAAAACATTTGAAAAAAAATTAATAAAAAATATCAAAAAAAATTGGAAAACGTGTGAAAAAATGCATGTAAAAACATTTATAAAAACATGTATAAAAATGTGTGTGAAAATGTGTGTGAAAACGCGTGTAAAAATGTGTGTAAGAACACATATGAAAACGTGTATAAAACGTGTGTGAAAACATGTGTGAAAACGCGAGTAAAAACGTGTCTAAAAATGTATATATAAATATAAATAAATACGTATATAAAAGACTAACATTGCAAACGATCGTTGGTAGAAAGGAATAATGTTGCAAACGATTATTCGTATAAAAGACTAACGTGGCAAAGTTGTAAACGATCTATGGTATAAAGGACTAACGTTGCAAACAACCGTTAGTATGAAGGACTAATGTTGCCACTTTACGATTAAACTTAACTAACTGAACTAACTTCGTTTTCAAAATGGACTGAAAGTGAAACAAAACTATCGGTTTGGACTAAAACCAAAACTTTTTGAAAAAATGGACTACAAATGAAATATGCACCAAACACAAGGACCAAAAATGTAGTTAACTCTTCTTAAAAAATGAACCTTTGTGAAAGGAGATTATCAAAATGAATCGTGCACATACATTTTATAAAAATAAACTTTCGGTCAATCGTCCGTTAGATATGTTACACCTGGTTCATTCACAACTTTGTAGCTGTTCACGTATCAAATTAGCGCGAATAATTTATTAAGCGTGTTTATTTAGATTTCCTATTACAAAACTAGCTGGCGAGCATCAAATGTTCGTGTGTATACTAGCATGCACCTCAAATAGCTCATGTGCGTTGCGAATTTAAGCCAAAACCAGTAGACAAAATTTCATAAAAAAACAAATGCTAGTGCGCACCAAAATTTTGATAAATGACTCACGCATATTAGCTTCATGCACGTTGAGAATGAGTAAACCAAATAAAAGACAAAGTGTAGCGTGCATATAAATTCAAACCGCGCATGGTAGTAGGAAAAATACACGGCGCGTAAAAGCCCATACGTGCACATAATGGGGAAAAAATACGTTGGCAAAAATTCATGACTCTTGAATAACTTAATAGACAAATGAGCCCCTTTACTCACTATACCATGCCCGACGTATTCAACAAAGTTGGTGAAAATTCATGAATCTTGAATATTCAATCCAAAAGAAAGAAAGAGTAGAACAAGAGTGATGATAGAGGGACTTAATTCATATAACTAAATTTATATCTAACCAATTTATCATGTGACATGTGGAATACATATTTTCTCTTTTATGATCCTCAACACTAATTTTGGCATTTGTCGTCATCTTAAAGTTAGGCATGTCTTTAGGCATCAATTTTAGTCATGTAAATCATTTTCCGTAAAGAAAACATTTGCAGGCCGCATGAGATAGCAGCGCAAATTGATGAATGCGCGCATGTACACGTGTCAAGTAGTCATTGGTTTTGGTGGGTAGCACGCGCATAAAACGTGGACACACTGAAAACTGTTTTCGTAAAATGATGAAAAATAGTCGCTTTTTGTAAAAAGGGTATAGCATTGGTTCACTTTAGTAATTTGTTTTAACAAGTATCTATACTACTTATAATACATTTTGCACCTTCTTTCCTATTTAATTTTTAAGATTTCCATATTTAGATTTTAAAGTAAAATACAAGTTATCAAACACAAAGAACAAGTATTTAAAGCACAATATTTTGAGGACCACATATCTCTAAAATCTCTTACAATTAATACACCCATCACATATTAATACAAGTTATAAAACACAATGCATAAGAATTTAAAGCACAAGTATTTGTACATGTACAGCAATTCTGTCGACCTCCTTTAAGGACCACATATCTCTTAATTTGATGCTAAAAAAATGAAACAAAGATCTTAGCTTTTGCACGACACATAACAAAATTCATATTAGACAAAATCACAAAATTTTGATTTCAATGTTTGTATCATCGAATAAAAAATCAAATACAGTTACAAAATAAAAATAATAAAATGCATGAGAGATATAAGAAATTTTTGGTTTGCTTTCTTTAGGTGTTCGAATATCAAAAAAAAAAAAAAAAAAAAAAAAAAAAAAAAAAAAAAAAAAAAAAAAAAACGGTCTAATTTTCTTTTTTTTTTTTTTTTTTTTTTTGGGATAAGAGAAAAACTTAATATGATTGCGTGTGTAGTTGTATAAGTGTGTTTAGGGTTACACATACTTAGGGATAGATTATGTATATAGTTGCTATTAATTAGGGTAAATAAATAGTGGACTTGGGTTGGTAAAAGAAATATTGGCCTTCTTGCTATAATCCGAAAATTTGGAGTACAAACGTGTTTTGGGCTTTATTATTGAGTTCCGAAGATTTTAGAGTAAATTTTGTGATAATCCAGATTTTTTAGAATTGTAAATTAAAGTTTTTAGGCCTAAAATTAGTATGTATTATTATTAGAATAATATATTGATATTCAAATGTTAGTCAATAGGATAACTGGATAAGAATGGTAGTATTAAATAGTTTAATGTTTAAAAATATAACAAATTAGAATAATATATTGATATTCAGATTGTGTGGTTGCTAACTTGGTGTATAATAATAGGAAAAGAATAATAGTAGTAAATCGTTAATATTACAAATATGCTGCATTAAAACAAAATAACATTTGTTTGTCGGAAAATTTAGTCATAGGGTACCCGTCGCCGCATCGCGCGGGTACCCTACTAGTTAAATATGAAAGCACACTTGCAGAGTTGATTGGTGGAATTAATGTATGTTCTTTATAAAGAAACTTTTGACTTTGTAAATGTTCAAATCATAGTTGTTAAAATATCGATTATGATCTTAAGATTTTATGATTTTACGATTCTACAAATCAAAAATGATCCGGATCTTAAGTAGGATTTTAACAAGTTTAAGATCTTATAGGATTCCGATCGTAACCATAGGATCTTAAGATCTACTCTGATCCAATCTTACTTTTTTCGAACCGCAAACTAAAAAACTACAAATTTATAGTTTATGTTTTTATATAATTTAAAAAACAACATGTAATCCTTCTCAAATATTCCATATTCATAATTTATAACAACACTTCCATAAATCATTCATATAATTTTGTGATTATGATTTATAATAATTTGTAGATTTGAATAATATCACAAAGACCATTAAAAAATAACATTATAGCAGGATCTTAGGATCACGATCTTGCAAAGATGAAAACGATCATAGGGAGGATCCCGATCTTAAAAATCTTGGTTCAAATTATACAATGTCTTTCTCTAAAATATCTTCCTGTAAAAAATTTATCGTTTAAAGAAAGTAGCAGGGTACCCGCGCGTTGCAGCGGCGGGTACCATGCAATAATAGTATTCAGCGAAAATTTCTTTTAGTTCTATATTTTACGATACAATAGACAAACGGATGACGACAATTTTAGTTTAAATATTGGTCATCAAAATCATTCACCATGGATGCACAATCCTGAAACTCAAAAACACATCCTTATGCATAATCCAGAAAATCACAAACACACCCTTATGATATCAAAAGAACCTTACAGGGCTCTTATCTTTATTATCACACCAGTCTCCCTGAACCACCACTTGCAGCATTGCTAGAACCACATTTCTCTTATTGTCAGTGTTGCCAAAATACATTTCAGCTTCATGAGGAAATATGTGTGTTTAAGGAAGAGACGCTTCATGTGAACAAGCATTCACAAGTATCTTGTGGAGCTCATGAAGTAACGAGTCAAAAAAAAAACAATGAAACCTTTCGTCCTAACTTTTGACATGGTTGTATTAGGTTGTTTTTAAATAATTATATATTTGGATGGCAGTTGTTGTAAAAGTGGTTTATCTTTTGTATCCTATTAGTAATGCAACTTCGTTTGGTTAAATTTGATATTTTCCGTATTTTTTCCATATCAGATTGTTTGCATACTTGTTGGTTGTATCAACATTTTATCTCATAAAAACAACAAAAACAGTAACACACATTCATCAAAATCCAACAACCATCTCGTAATCATGGATTGAACCTACATGCGGTCTTCTTGGTTATTTTGAATGAAGTTTCATTGCTTCTTTTTTCTTGACTTGCTCCTGCATTTTCTTCTTCTTCTTCGCTACCCAAGATAAGTTGAGGAGATCTACAAATTTCTATTTCAATACATTCTTCTTCTTCACCACCCCCTTGTAGTTATGTTTCCACTTCTAACGCCTAAACCTATAACACCACCACTTATAACTACTACACCACTACCTCCACCAGCTGCAACAACTCCTCTGCCTTTGTAAGCATGCCTTCGACAGGAATACCACATACTTTCTCCTCTAGGTAGCCTTGCTTCAAAAGTTAAACCAGCCATATTTTGAACTTCCATATAACAGCCAATGCATCTCATTTTAGTTGATTCGCTGCTGTCATCCAACACCCCTACGTCTGTACAACATCAACCATATTGTTTCTCTTCATTTTTTTACTTGAAGGGTGTGCCATATCTATAATGGAAAACAAGTTGTAAGGAGTATTTGCTTCACTATTCTAGTTGGTAGGAGACTTTACTTCAAGAGTAACACACTCTTTCTAACCTAGTTTGAATTTACTTTTGTGTAGTCAAATATAGGGTCAGGCTACTATGAAATTATATTGTTTGACTTTCATTGTGTGAGGTAAAGGATTATTGACTTCGCACATGTACACACAAACCTACGCATCTCAGCTACTTATTTACTTCTCACAATTTCACACAAACCTACCCATCTCATATCATCAACCTTATTCATCAAACTCATATAAACTCTCAGCTCACCATGGATACACAATCCAGAAAGTTAGCAACAAACAGTCACAACCATGCGGTCCAATACCCATTGAAAGTAGGAGGCTCTCAAGCATGGTTATGTCTCCGTTGACTCGAAAAAACCACTTCGACCAATGCCAGAACCATAATCCTCTAAATCTTAATGTTGCAAAAATACATTTCAGGGTTGTGAGGAACTATGCATGTTTAAGGAAGAGGTATGCTTCATGTAGACATCGATTAACAATTTTATCATGGAACTCATCGAGGAAAGAGTAAAAAAAACCATGAAAGTTGTCCTATCTATGATATGGTTGTATTAATTTCAGTTTTAACTATGTTTATGTAATATGTTTTAAGTACCTCTATGATATGGTTGTATTAAGATAAATATTCGTTTTAGATGTGATTTATTCTTTGATTGTTTTTATTGTAGGAAATATAAACACAATTATTACTGACTCTTCGGTTTCCCCATTATTTGTCTATATATTTGTTCTATAAACATGTTGCTGCATACACGATCAATCTTCTTTAGGAAATATCAATTATATATATATATATATATATATATATATATATATATATATATATATATATATATATATATATATATATATATCTTAGTATGTTGTCTGTAAACAAAAGAGCAAGATGATGCGGTTCTCGAAAACAATCAAGCATATCAACTCAAGGATGTTAGACAGTTTCATTTATATTTTATGTTTTTCTATGTTTCTATATCCATGAACTATAATTTATTCAACATTACAGGAAACAACATAAGTGATGCGTGGTTTTGCAACCTTGCAAAAGGTTTTATCTCTCAAGGGATCTTGAGAAGCTTGCAATCCCACCAGGCAGTGTACTTGACCGATGTAGTATAGTGTAGTGGCAAGTACCGGGGGATTGATCGTTCAACTCAAAGAATAGTGTTCGCTAGGGTTAAAACTTAATTAAACTAGGTCTAGAGATGAGTGATGATTCTTTTTTGTATTTTTATATTTTATGGAAAACAAGTAAAAATCTCGGGTTTTGGAAGAATGGGCAGAATTAGTTGCTAGTCAACTAACCCAAATAACTACAAATGCAATAGAAATAAAATAAAATGACACGAAAGTAAATATGGAGAAAAACAATAATAAGAGAAATGTGTTTACTTAGATTTCACTACTCCCTAGCTATCTTTTACTAGTTGATTAGTTTGTTACAATTGCATGGATGATGGGTTATATTCCTTAATACCATTCGTAGGGCCGTGTACGATCTTCCCTAACTCTATAAGCTCCTACCTTTTCCTATGTCGAGCCGACAATTAGCTCCTAACATGGCCTCCTTAGTAGTTACTTATGCATTAAATACAACCAATGAATCGTAGTACACATCTGATTCATGTTTCTTAAGACGTTCAAGCATGTTACCAATTGGAAGTCTGCCAGTTTTCTTAAGCCTAACATCGATATTATTCATCCATAACAATTATAAAGAAACAACCAACCAATAATCAATAACTAGGTTTCATTACATCTAAGCAAACACAAAGAAAACCTAGCCTAGCATGTTAAAGTGAAGACAAGCATAAGATAGAATCAAACAACACATAGACATATTGAATGATTATTGGAAAACTTAACTTCAATCAAACATGGATGAAACAAGGGTTTGGAACCCTTAAAAGTAAAGGTAAAATTCGTGCTAGGGTTTCTCCAAAACTATCTCAAAGTTCTCCTCCTCTTAACAAATGAAAAATAGAAAACTATATATAGATTTGAGTCTGACGGCGTCACGTTATAGGTCTGATGCCGTCAACTCGCCGCCATAAAACTCCACGTATTGCCTAGATCCAAATATGATGTCGTCCCATATAATTCACTTCTTGGCCATCTCTTGAAATTTGAACATGACGGCCTTGGTGACGCCGTCACGTGTTAAATCTCTAAAACATTCTGGTGCGTCATGTGTATTTAATTATCCACCTCTTTGTCTATGAGTGACGGCGTCACATACAATTCCTGATGCCGTCAGGTACCAATTTCAGCATGATTTGGAGACTTTGTCATTTTCTTCACTTTTTCGCTCAAAAAACGTCCAAAATGCTTCCTTTTCCAGATTTCTTCTCTAAAGTACCTAAAATGACAAAAGGAACGATTTAGGGTAATATTTGATCAAATAATCTTGAATTTGGGCTTAAATGACCCACTAAAAGCGATACACTTTTCGTCTCATCAATAAGGAAGATTAATATGTCGTATTTAACTAAGAACAACAACCCAAAGTTGAAGCTGTCGAGCATGCAAAAACCCCCTATGCCCTTCTGATGAATTGTTCTATTATGAACTAGAAGCTTTGGAGCAAATTTTTTTGAAGGAGGAAGGTGAAAGAGAAGAGAGGTTAAAAAGACATGCTAAAGTGGCTAAGGAGCATTGAAAAAGAGGTGGAAGCACTTAGAAAATTATTAAAACAAAAACCTGATGATACTTAAATTGACAGAAACATTTTGTTACAATAATTTGCATTTGGCATACCTTTCCGATTAATTGCCTTATGAATTGAAGTAAATTTAGTTGATAAATTTGATCTTGATGTTCCCAATTTCGGTTACACTTGCATGTTTGCAAATGCATTTATAGTTTAGGTGTTGTTTGGATTTGATCAGTTTGACTTTTACAAGTCAACATACACCCAAAAAAATGAATGATTGAGTAACCAAACTGTTTCAACATATTTTAGTATTCACTTTTATGTTTAATACATTAAAGTTGTTTTAATTTGTGGCATGCAACTGTTAAACACAATCTACTTCTGTTTGGAACTGCATTTTGCATATGCAATATTACTTTGACTTATAAAAGCCAACATAGAGTTTAGTTACAACTTAATCAGAAAATGAATTCGATACATAGCCATACCCCCACCCCCAAGTTACCAAAATAACTTTGCATTTTCCTCTCATTCTTTCCTAAATTTGTCCTCCCACTCTTGTTTAGCCCTTGCTTCTTCTTCTAGTGTTTGTATCAATGCTTCTTGGCCTAATCTCATTTGATGCTCTTGTTTCCCAATAAGATATCCACCATCCCACCAATCTTCTTCAACCCATTCTTCTTCTACTAACAATTTCATTATTTCTTCTTCGTTTAACATTCCCCTGCCAGCTACACCACTCCCATTCCTATAAAGTGTACCCTTGTGGAAAACCTTAACTAAGTTTTTCTTTGTAATGTTAAGATAATGGAGTGATTGTTTAGGAGAAAACACTGAAACGTTATAAAGAATCACAACAGCTCCTATACTAATATCCTTTCCAAAACCACCCCCGTTAATGATTTTGTGATGTATTGCACAAGATATTGAACCTGAGAGATCTTTTAGAGTTACTATAAAATCGCCAAGGGCATTTGGAGTACACGACTTGATTATTGCAACAACTTGGTCAACTTTCCCATTATTGATAAAGCTCTTGATATCACCTAAACATCCAATCACACCCCCATTAGCATTCACAAACTCAATCGCGCTAAGCCATGGTCCATGTGTAAAATCCTCATCCTCACCCACATCCTCAACAACTTTCCTAATATACTCTTGTGTCGAAATTACACACTCCTACCCACCTTCGCTAATATCTACTTGTATATGATGCTTCGCCAATTGAACAACACCAGCAGGATCGGGTATTATCCTAACAAACTTTTCAGGGTTGCGTGATGAATCTAGGTTTTCCAAGGTTGGGGTTCTGTAACGGCTTTGGTGATGGTTGTTGCATGGACGTAGGGGGTTGTTGCAGGTATCGAATTTGTCCATTTCATTTGAAGAACTAAAATTGAATGTTTGTGAATTTGTGTTTCAGAACTTGTGTTTGCGAATTTGGGGTTATAATTTATAAATACTGAAATGGTGTTTGAAAACTTTGGTTGTGCTTGGCGGGAAAGAAGGCAAAGGGGTGGAGTGTTATTATTGAAGAAAATGAGGGTAAAATAGTCATTTCACATGGCCACTAACGTGAAAAACTAACGGGCATTAGCCAAATTCATGAATTTGCAACTACAGTAACCCTTCAAGGGCAAAGCGCGCATAAAACGCATAGGTTAGGGACATTTCTTGCAATTTTTTTAAAAATGAGGACATTTCTTGCAAAAATGGCAAAGTTTAGGGACATTTTTTGCAATTTACTCTTTTTTTATTGATTCTATTAATTGCAACTCTTTAAGGCTAAGCACAGCAGTGACCATGGACGACCTTCATTTTGCCAGTCACATCAGCTTTCTCCCTCCGCCGACCTATAGACGACTTTTTGCCACAGTAGTGGCGACCTTCATTTTTTTTAGGATCTACTCCTTGATAGATCTTTGAGCCAATGGATCGATAGATTGCCAATGTAATCAAAAGCAATACTATATGGAAAATCTCTGTATACTTGTATCTATGCGGAATTTAAACATAAGTAATATGAACAATATACTAATAATGCTCTGATCCTCTATGGATCTTTTATTAATCACTAAAGATTGAAAAACAAGTCTTGTCTAAAACATGCATCCAGGTGTTCCTTTTATACTACAAGGAACCCTAACCTCTCTTACAAGAAAACGTGTAATCCAAGACTATAAAATATATTACACATCTTTTCCTAAAATAAACTAAATATATCCTATGGATTAACTAAATTAGTACAATATCTCTATCAGCAGTAACCAGATCATCAGCAGAAACTATTAATGCTTCAGCAGGAACCTGTCAGCAGTATCTGTCAGCAGAAACTATCTTCTAACTTCATTAATTCCTAACAATCCTCCCCTAAACTTGAATTTGACTTGGTTAACTTCAAGTTTTTTGATAGATCTTTAACTTGCAGAAGAAGAGGATTGAATTTTGAACATCAGTAGCAAAGAATAAAATCAGCAGCATAACTATCAGCAGCAAAAACTTTAAGTATCCATTCTTTGCAGCAATAAATGACAAATTGTACATCAAAGCATAAGTTTCATACTATTCTCATCACTTCCAGGTGTGTTAACTCCTGTGAGAGGTGAATCATTGAAAATAATGGATTTGATGTCTTTTTACCAATAGCCATCACTACTGGAGTAGCCACATGTTTAAGTTCAAAAACTATGGTACACTATTAACCATATGATTTTTAGCAAACCATCAGCTATAAACGGATTTGACTTGTCTTTACCTGTAGTCGTTTGCTCAGGACTAGTCAATTCTTTGGTTGATTAAATCACCTTGGTAAATCGATTACCAAACATGGTCTTCCACTGCCATTACCACAAGCCATATACATGTGGGCTAGCCATTTCTTTGGAATCCAAAAGGAAAAATCCATGGTGAATTGATGACCATTCAACTCTCAGCTGTGAAGCATGGGTGAGTTGAGTACCCAATAGTTTTTAGCAAACTATTACAGCTATCAACAGATTTGATGTGTCTTTACCAAAGCTGTACCCTTTGGACTAGCCAACTCTTTAATGGAACAGTCAAAATCATGGTGAGTTGATAACCATATAAGGTGTGGTGATTAACCAACACCAAAAACTTCATACAACAAAGAATGGCACTATATAAATCCGTTAGTTTTTTTTACTAATAATAATAAACAAATATACAATAACAAAAGAACAGATCACCTTAGTGAAGTTTCAAGATGAACATCATACATGGCTGCCAATTCTTGTTTGACAAGAAGACTTCTTCTAATGGCTCTAACAAGCTGTTCAGCATTATGCATATCATTCCCCACCATATCAGGAGGAACAGTCAACTTCACCTCAAGCATCTGCTTCAAAACCTCTATAGTAATAGGATATGTCACATCTTCGGAACGAAGTCCATGGAATGCACATCCGCTTTGCACCAACCGGATGGTGTCGGATCGCAAGGGGAACACATTGGCTCCTTGAGTAAGCTCAATAGTGTTTCGATAGCCTTGGTGGCTAGGACGGGAATACTCTCCTAGGGTTCGAGGCCTAAGAGGTTGGTTTGCTAGTGGTGGGTTTTGTGGGTGGTTTTGTTGTGGTGGGTTGATGGTTTCAAAGATATTACCACCTTCCATGATGTCGGATTGTAAAAGTTACAAACAAAGACACGAAGAAAAAAGATAGACTAAAGAAAACCTAAAAATAAAAATAAAATCTTACTAGAAAGGAATCTAGCAAGTAGACCTAGTAAAAAGAAATCCTAACCTAGACAATAACTATTCCCCGGGCTGCGGCGCCAAAAACTTGATACGTGGGAATCGCACCAGGCTTTACCTCTCAAGGGATCTCGAGAAGCTTACAACCCCCACCAGGCAGTGTACCTGATCGTTGTAGTATAGTATAGTGACAAGTACCGAGGGATTGATCGTTCAACTCAGGAATAGTGTCGCTAGGATTAGAAAGCCTAAAAACTAGGTCTAGAGGTGAGGGATGATTCTTTTTGTATTTTTATGTTTTTATAAAGCAAGTAAAATCTCAGTTTTTGGAAGAGTGGGCGTAATTAGTTGCTAATCAACTAACCCAATAACTAAGATGCAATCAAAATAAAATAACAGAAATGAAAATGAAGCTACTTAAACTAGTGGTGTGAAAAATAATAGGGAAAGTTGTGTTTACTTAGGTTTCATTACTCCCTAGATATCTTTTACAGGTTGATAGTTTGTTACAATTGCATGGATGACAGGTCGTATTCCTTAATACTAGTCGTAGGGCCGTATACAATATTCCCTAACTCTATAAGATCTTACTTCACTCCTATGTCGAGCCGTTAGAAGCTCCTAACATGGGATCATTAGAATTCTCCTATGCATTAAATACAACCAAAAATCATAGTACACCTCTGATCATGTTTCTTAAGACGTTCAAGCATGTCACCAATGGAAGTCTGCCAGTTTTGTTAAGCCTAACATCGAATACAATCATCCGTAACAACTATAAACAACCAATCAACCCATAATTAACATCTAGGTTTCACTACATCTAAGCAAACACACAAGAGATCTAGCCAAGCATGTTAAATTCAAGACAAGTGTAAGATATATTCAAACAACACATAGACATATTAAATGAATTGAAATAGTACTTATCTCAATTGAACATGAAAGGTTTCAAAGGGTAAAAACCCTTGAAAAAGCTGTAATATTCGGACTAGGGTTTCTCTCCAAACTTATACCCTACTTGTTCCTCTCTATTGAATGAAAATTGCAAAACTATATATAGATTTTACAGGATGATGGCGTCAAGAAGGAAATTCTGACGCCGTCAACTCGCCGCCCATAATGAAATCGGATTGCCTAGATCCACTTTTGACGTCGTCATGTGCAATTCTACTCTGGGCCGTCACTCTTATTTGGACCATGACGGCCTATGGTGACGCCGTCATGTCCCTAGTGTAAAACTCCTCTGGATCATCACGGACTTTATCCACTTCCACCTCTTGTATTACTCTTGACGTCGTCACTTGATAACTCTTGACGCCTTCAGGTACAGTTCCCAGCAAGGAAAATTAAGACTTTGCCATTTTCTTCACTTTTATGCTCCAAAAACGTCCAAAATGCTTCCTTTTCTAGAATTCACTCCAAAAGTACCTAAAATGACAAAAGGAACGATTTAGGGCATTATTTTATTAAATAAATTCGAATCCGGGCTAAAATGACCCCCTAAAGACGGTTCATTTTTCGCCTCATCAAATACCCTTACACTTGAGATTTGCTTGTCCTCAAGCAAATGCACTTTTATTCTAATCAAAATACAAGTTAGGGGTCATTTAACACTAATATAAAAGTAATTACAACAAATAATCGTTCCACTAAAGACCAAAGACAAGCACGGAGGTCATATACTAGCACCTCACAAATAGTGTTTAGATACTCACATCTCTCGGGTGTAATAAAGTATATATCACAATATGGAAATGGAAAACATCTCTCACTACCTGTCATAGCAAAATAGATTACCATAGGCTTGGGAAAGGATCAAACCTCCACCACATGGCGTAAGCACCTAGGATAAACTATCAAAGTGGTCTTTCAAAGGGTTATAATGTTAGGTGTAGGGATATGAAATACACGCTTTTGTTGGATAAAGGCAATCTATACTGGTGGCGAGTTAATCATCTTTGTTAATTACATTATGGCATTGCTAAGCCAAGACTATACTCGACTTAAGCTAATGAATTAAAAATAACAAAAACATAAAATAAACATAGAATGAAACGGGATGGTAGTCCGTATGTTTTTCTCCTTTCTCTTTTTTTTACATATTTTTTTTTTTTCATTTTCTTAATTTTTTTTCGATTTTTTTTTTTTTTTTTTTTTTTTTTTTTTTTTTTTTTTTTTTTTTGCATACACTCTTACCCTACCATTCAAAATAATACATCATAGGGAATGAACATTCCCCTTACACTTGAATTTTTACATACTTTACAATAAACTAATCTAATGACTCGAATCAAGATAATCAAAACACTTTGAGTACTTTTTAAGATTAACGCACATATGGGGTTAATAATATGATGTTTTTCCCCATTACTCTATAACATTAGTACTTTACCGATGAGTCCCAATCATCCCAAAACAATATGTACAAGAATATGACTCGACTTAGCAACCATGTAATCAATTAGATAATTAACTAAGGGTTTAAACATGTAACAATAATGCACTAAAGATGAGTGCATACACGGAAGGCTAAGGCGATTTGGATGTACATTTAAGTGGGTTGTAACAAATTCTTCCTTTAAGTAAGATGCTTAAAGTTAGAAACGAAAAGATAGGCTCGGAGGGGTGTACTAGGGGTTTCGTGTACTAAAAATGAGTACAACGCTAAGGTGTGGGAAAAATTAGTTGACTTTACTAGCCAAGTAATATGACTTAAATGGTTAAGTAATCATGATACGGGTTTAACACAAGGGTGATCCTAATGCCTCTTATCATGTAGTAAATCCTACTACACGAATGTAGTCTCATTAGCGGTCTCGGGATGCATTACTAACGCAAGTTCTAGAATCTAAATGCTACCGGTACACTAATAAGCACTAATAGTGAATGTTTTTCCTATCAAATCTAAAGTCGAACCTCACATATTTGGGTGGAAAATTTTTCTGAATGGTACGGTTTTGTACTAGTCATACGACTCCTATCCATGAGACGCTTGCTAAGGCTAAAGTTTCACTCCAAAATGTTGTAAAAAAATTTAAATTTGGCGCTAAAATTACACTAACAAGTATTTCTCTTAGTTTTATTACACACCTACCATCAAACAAACAAACTCAAGTGAAAGTGTATCCTATAAGGTATCATCATTTACCCTCCCATTACACTCAGGATGAACATTGTCCCCAATGTTCAATTAAAGAATGTAAAAGTGAAATAGATAAAAGAATGAAATCAAATACTCCCCTGATTCGTTCGGTGTGGATAGTGCGGTAACAAGGTTAGATCTTCCTCCAAGAAAATGAACAATCAAAGCTTCCCTTACAGAAAAATAAATCATCTTCTTGTCATACATAACCTATTAAACCTGAGAAAACAAACAAGGCAACCTCACGTAAAATCTGCGGCAAGCATATATACTAACAAGTCCTAGAAAACAATGTAAGATATAATGCTTGTGGAATGAATGTTTGCAGATTTCCTGGAGTTTATAAAACTAAAGAATTAACAAAAACCTTAAGACTCCGTTAGAAAAACAAAACTAGCAAAATTTCCAGAATTTTACACATGACGCCGTCAGGAGTTAACTCCTGACGCCGTCATAAGTGACCTGCAGAAACTTTACATTAAGTTTCCGGAAAATTTCTGGAAAAACTTATGTCCTACTTCCTGGAAAATTCTGCAAAACATCATTATGACTCGATACAAGCATTTGACTCTAACAAATACTAATACACATGTCCATTTAATATTGTGGAGAATCATGATCAATTTCGTTTCTTAAAAAACATATTTGGGGTTTCCCCTTACACTTATCTTTTGCGAAATACCTTTGTATGAAGTTAAGACGAAGTCAAATGACAAAATAAAGCATTTTCACAATTTTAGTTTTGAAACAAGATCTACCAACAATAAAATAAAGCATGCATATGGAAGCAAATAACAATCAAACAAATAAAAATCACATAAAACATGGGTTGCCTCCCAAGAAGCGCTTTTCTTTATTTACGAGTCTTGTAGCTAGACTCAAGGTCATGGGCAATTACGTGACCTCATCTCTCGAGATGATGTATCCCATATAATTATGATCCTCACTATCGTGGCAGTGGTGTTTCAATCGATCGATACTCGCAGTTACCTCCCCTCCTCCTTTACTGCTCAAGTTAGCTATCCCATCTTGGCCTATGCCTTCAATTGTGAATGGCCCATACCACCAGGGACTTGGTTTATCGGGAGGTACTGTTATCTCCGTTGGTTGACTACATTCAAATTTGACATGAACTTTGTTGTAGCCTTTGTCTCTTCCATGCTCAGTTTCTTTGTGACTTTTGATCCTTTTTCCCATGCAAGAATCTTTTCTCGAACACGATTAGGCGATGTGTCAATGTTGTTTTTGATCCTTCTCTTCGTCAAGCTTTCTTGTGCACATCGCGGGGTCATGGGAAAGCTAATCTTCCTTTTTCCTGACTTAAGCTCAATTTCCCTTTTTTTTTATACCTAATAACAGCTCATGCGGTGGTAAGGAATAGTGCTCCAAGGATTATTGGCATGCATCCACCTCCTTTATCATTGATGATCATGAAATCAACTGGATACATGAATCCTGCAACATTGACCAGCACATCCTCTGCAATTCCCAAAGGGTACATATAAGAGTATCCAGCGAAGGATAGCCTAACGCAGGTGGTGGCTGGCATTTCTGATGGTAGTTGAGTGTAGACAGTTAGGGGAATAAGATTTACTTCTGATCCTTGGTCGGCGAAAGCATTCAGACATTGCAGATTCCCAAAGTTGGCTGGTATCTCAAAGTTCCCACAAGCCATCTGCTTAGTAGCTACTTTCTGTACAAGTAGTTTTTCAAATACCGGTCCCCCAGGTAATGTATCATACTCATCTTCCCCTTCTTTCTCCTTCTTTGAAACCTGCTGGGAGAATTGGTTACGCCCATCACCCTTTATCCAATTTGTTATGGTGTCCTCATTTACATCATGTTTTAGGTAGTAACCTAATGATTGGGATTTTGGCGGTTCATCAATGGTTTGTTCACTAGGGGTTTCTTTTTTCTCATCATTCTCGTGGACATTGTGATGGAATTAACAAACCGGGTAATGGAGGTAGCACTTTCTTTCCTTAGTAACATCATTTCTGTGGTTTTCTGGTTTGCGTACTCCTCCACTAGGCTCATCATCTCCTTTATTTTCTCCTGCATCTCCTCCTTTTCTTTATAAACTGCTTCCTCGAATCTAGCAAGCCGCTCAGAATGGGTTGCCATATATTCTCTCATTCGAGCTTCGAATTCCGGGATAAGTTTTTTAGGAGGGGAATAAGGTGGGGCATAATTTTGAAAGGTTTCAACATTTTCTCTAGAAGGTGACTCAGACAATGGCATTGGAATCATTTTCGAGACAGAATTGACAGCTGCTCGTCTAGGACTTAAAGGTCTCTTTTGTTTTTCCTTGAAATAGTCAACTTTTGCCTCAAGCTTGCAAAGGAGTTCTTCGGAGATTTGATTAGTCTCTCCAGGTGTCGAGATTGCGTTGATGGCCGCTTTTATAGCATGATTAAATTCCCATAATTCTTGATTATCGGCGGCAAGTTCGTCAATAATTTCCCAAGATTCCTCGGCGTTCCTATCACGTAATCTACCTCCGGCGGCTCGATCAATGGTACATTTGGTGTGAAAGTCGACATGGTCATAGAAGATTTGAATTAATAACCAAAGATTTATACCATGATGAGGGACTTTTTGGAGTAAATCCTTGAAACGAGCCCATGCTTCGTAGAAAGTTTCACCTTGACGTTGTTGGAACATCAAGATATCATTTCTAAGCATAACAGTTTTCCCCGGTGGGAAAAATTGAGCAAGGAAACGAGTGGTGAGATCATCCCATGAGGTGATGGATCCCGCGGGTAGACGTTCAAGCCACTGACTAGCTTGATCACGTAGAGAGAATTGGAATAGGCGTAATCGGGTTGACTCTCTAGTTGTAACATCAAGGTCTATAGAATCTATGATTTTAAGGAAATCCTTGAGATGTTGATTAGGATCTTCAGAACGAAATCCATGGAATGCACATCCTCTTTGCACCAACCGGATGGTGTCGGATCGCAAGGGGGACACATTGGCTCCTTGAGTGAGCTCAATAGTGTTTCGATAGCCTTGGTGGCTAGGACGGGAATACTCTCCTAGGGTTCGGGGCCTAAGAGGTTGGTTTGCTACTGGTGGGTTTTGTGGGTGGTTTTGTTGTGGTGGGTTGATGGGTTCAAAGTTGTTACCACCTTCCATGATGTTGGATGGTAAAAGTTACGAACAAAGACACGAAGAAAAAAGATAGACTAAACAAAACCTAAAAATAAAAATAAAATCTTACTAGAAAGGAATCTAGCAAGTAGACCTAAAAAAAAAAGAAATCCTAACCTAGACAATAACTATTCCCCGGGCTGCGGCGCCAAAAACTTGATACGTGGGAATCACACCAGGCTTTACCTCTCGAAGGATCTCGAGAAGCTTACAACCCCCACCAGGCAGTGTACCTGATCGTTGTAGTATAGTATAGTGACAAGTACAGGGGGATTGATCGTTCAACTCAGAAATGGTGTCGCTAGGATTAGAAAGCCTAAAAACTAGGTCTAGAGGTGAGGGTTGATTCTTTTTGTATTTTTATGTTTTTATAAAGCAAGTAAAATCTCGGTTTTTGGAATAGTGGGCGAAATTAGTTGCTAATCAACTAACCCAATAACTAAGATGCAATCAAAATAAAATAACAGAAATGAAAATGAAGCTAATTAAACTAGTGGTGTGAACACTAATAGGGAAAGTTGTGTTTACTTAGGTTTCATTACTCCCTAGATATCTTTTACAGGTTGATAGTTTGTTATAATTGCATGGATGACGGGTCGTATTCCTTAATACTAGTCATAGGGCCGTGAACAATATTCCCTAACTCTATAGGATCCTACTTCACTCCGATGTCGAGCCGTTAGAAGCTCCTAACATGGAATCATTAGAATTCTCCTATACATTAAATACAACCAAAAAGCATAGTACACCTCTGATCATGTTTCTTAAGATGTTCAAGCATGTCACCAATGGAAGTCTTCCAGTTTTCTTAAGCCTAACATCGAATACAATCATCCGTAACAACTATAAACAACCAATTAACCCATAATTAACATCTAGGTTTCACTACATCTAAGCAAACACACAAGAGATCTAGCCAAGCATGTTAAATTCAAGACAAGTGTAAGATATATTCAAACAACACATAGATATATTGAATGAATTGAAAGAGTACTTATCTCAATTGAACATGAAACGTTTGAAAGGGTAAAAACCCTTGAAAAAGCTGTAATATTCGGACAAGGGTTTCTCTCCAAAGTTATACCCTACTTGTTCCTCTCTAATGAATGAAAATTGCAAAACTATATATAGATTTACAGGATGACGGCTTCAAGAAGGAAATTCTGACACCGTCAACTCGTCGCCCATAATGAAATCGGATTGCCTAGATCCACTTTTGACGCCGTCATGTGCAATTCTACTCTAGGCCGTCACTCTTATTTGGACCATGACGGCCTATGGTGACGCCGTCATGTCCCTAGTGTAAAACTCCTCTGGATCGTCACGGACTTTATCCACTTCCACCTCTTGTATTACTCTTGACGCCGTCACTTGATAACTCTTGACGCCGTCAGGTACTGTTCCCAGCAAGAAAAATTAAGACTTTGCCGTTTTCTTCACTTTTATGCTCCAAAAACATCCAAAATGCTTCCTTTTCCAGAATTCACTCCAAAAGTACCTAAAATGACAAAAGGAACGATTTAGGGCATTATTTGATCAAATAAATTCGAATCCGGGCTAAAATGACCCCCTAAAAACGGTTCATTTTTTGCCTCATCATCCCCACATATATAAAGTCTTACCAGAATTGGTGAACACTATATGCACATTGGAGAGAGGGAAATATTTCCAACTAGCTACATCCCGATTCTGCTGTCTACTCCATACCTTAAACCCTTTGCTAACATAATGAGAAGAATCACACATAACATATAAATCCCAAAGTAAGAACATACCAATACCCTCTAGCTTATGAGAGTTATTGAATTCAGTCACCCATCCATATAAGTGAAGAATGTCCTGTCTATCCACCATATGTAAGATTTCACTAAGTGAAATGCTTGGTGGAACCATCTTGTCTGTGTATAACATTAACTTGTCCTTGACCCATTGTAGACTAAACAAGTTCCCATTTGACCAATTTCTCCCACAGAACAGGATCTTCCTCATCTTCTTCATCAAACTCAATGAAGGAACCATCTTCTGCTGGCACATCAATAACCGTAGAGGCTCTTTTCTTAGCAAAGCTCTTCTTCCTTTTACCAGGAGTAGAATGAGTAGGAATGTTTGAATCAGGAGATGTAGCTGGTGTACCAGAAGCATCAGTAGAATCATGAGTAGTACCATCAATAGGAACGGATTCTGTGTCCTCAGTAGGAACAGACTTTTGAGCATCAGAAAGAATGGGCTCTTGAGCTACAGTAGCAACAGGTTGTGAAACCTCAAAAACTTCAGAATCCTTAGTAGATGGAGGTGGAGAATGCTCCTTAATAGGTACTAAAACTGCAGCAGATGTGGATCCCCCAAGTTTATCAGCATGTGCCTCATTAGTAGAATCCACAATAGGTCTTGAAGCATCAGAGACAAGAGTAACATGAGGAGCATCAGCAGAATCAGCAACGTGTGTTAGGACTGAGGGTGAATGAACTGTATCCCCATCAGCAGGAAAAGGATCAGCAGAGTCCTTAAGAGTATCAGCAAAAACATCAGTCTTTAACCTCTTTGCTGCAGGTTCACCAAAAAGACTTCCATGTCTCTTCAAAGGATTATGTACATTGATCCCAGACTGATGAAGATTTGAAAGAAGCCTTTCATACTATGTAGTTAATTTAGAGTCTGAAAATCCCCATACTTTCTTCTTTGTCCAACTTGAATCATACACAGCAGAACTTTGATTCTTGACAAATGTTTTCATATAATCCCTGATCTGTGCTTTAGTCCATGGCTTGTCCCTCTTTTCCTTGGCCTTTTTATCTGCCTCAGGTTTCCTTCTTTGTTTAACCAATGAACCATCTTCTGAGCATAATCATCCATATCAAACTCATCACCAAGTACAGACTGAGCTAGATCAGGATTTGAGGTAACTTGGGTTGCAAGAGTATCCCAGTGTTTAGCAGTAAATTGTTTGAATATCTCATCCAACTCCCTTTGTCTTTCAGCAGTTAAAGTATATGGGATTGGAAAACCCATCTTATCCAAATCATCTTGGATTTTCCTTGCAAGTGCCTCAGATTGCTTCAACTCTTCATTCCTCTTGGCCTCAACAGCAAATTCCTCAGCTTGGAACTGCGCTGCAACCTGTTCACTAAGCCTTTCTTGTTCTAGTTCTTTCTTAGATTTCTTCCTAGAAGGGGGATCATGTTCAATCATAAAAAATTTCCCTTTATCCACCTGACTAGTAGAAACAGTAGCAGGAATGGGTGTCTGATCAGTGGAAACATCAGGAACAGAAGGAATGGGACCAGCAGATAACCCAACACTAGCAGTGACTTTATCTGCTGATTGATCAGCAGTAGCAGCCTCAGGACAGGGATCAGCAGAAATAAACGGCATAGGATCATCAGTAGATACATGAGTGTCTTCAGCATGAATGGATGGACTAGCTTCAAACTCTCTTCAAAGTCTTTGTGACTGTCTCCTTCTTGCATATAACAACTGAGTAGTGGGAGGTTCCTTTTCTTCATTATGATCCTCCTGAACATCCATATCATCAATAGTATCATCCTTAGCACTCTGCAAGGAAGTGTTAGCTAAGAGATGAAGACCATCTAAATCAATATCATTCCTGCTTCCATCAACTTCCTCATCAGAATCAACCACTACACCCTTTCTCTTCTTGGACTTAAGCTTACCCTCCAACTTCTTAACCTTTTTAACTAGCTTCACAACTGCCTCGCCAAGAGTTTTCTTGGTTGGCTTTAGATCCTTGTCCAAATCATCAATCTTTTGCAGGCACCTGTTCAACAAAATATTCATAGAGGTGAGAGTATCAGGACCTCCAGCTCCACCAGCAGGAATACCTGTGGTATAAGTAGCATCATTGGTCCTGAGAGGAGAATCAGGAAACCCTGCATACATATTTTCATAATCCTCAAAGGCAGGTCTCAATGGACTGGGTGTGTCTAATCTGGTAATCTGTGGTGAGGCAGAAGGTTCAGGTGTGGGAGATCTAGGTGTGGATTATCTAGGAGATGATGGTGGCTGGGTATTAGTAGCAACTGATGCACTTGCATCAGGAGCAACTAAAGGACCCTCAGCAGCATCCACTGGTGCATTGGCATCAGCATGTTCTTGTCTACCAGTAGCATTGCCCTCATCAGCAGCTGCATTGCCACCAGGCAACATGGCAAGTAACAAAGGCCTATGAACCCCAATATATTTTGATTGCATTGAGGCAAATAATTTGCAGGTTAACTTATTAATAGGCCTATGTGTGTGGTCATTGGTCTGTTTGCCTAAAACAATTTGAAGAAACCTAGGATACATCAGATATTTGTTTTTGGTATCCTTGACATTTTTAACCATCTCATCAAATATGTATCTAGAAAAATTATATGTCCTACCCTGAGATAAACACACAATAGCAAAGGCTATAGAAGTTGAGAATTGATCCCAACCCCCTAATTTAGAACTTATGCATTGAAGTAAAGTGTGTACCAAAAACCTCCACTTAGGGCAGAACTTGTTCTTGTGCCAGACCTTCCCATCACCTACATAACCAATAGCATGAAGACCCTGAAAAATCTCCTCTTTTGAGGCCTCATATTCACCATTTTCATCATCAAGCTGTAAATGAGCCCTAACCAATGACTCTGTAACAATGCATTCTTCCCCATCAACTGTAGCCACTATCTCTGTTGGTTGCCCTTTAATAGAACCTTCCCGTGCAGTTTCCAAAAATTGTGTAATCAAATATTCGTACACAACAGCAGGGTAATGAGTTAGAGCAAAGTGAATCTTGGACCTCTATAAAAACTTCATCATTGGTACATAGTGTTCATCTCCTTTAGCTCTACCCAAGAAAGCAGTTTTGATGTGATCTCCTCTGAAATGAAGTTCCGCTATTGAAGGTAAGAGAGAATGGATTGTGGAATTAAGAAAGTTTGAAATGGGTTGGTGTTATGAATGAGAGGGAATTAGTTATTTTGGGTGTGGGATATGCACGTTTAGGTTATATGTAGCAATTTCCAAACGTGGAAGGTAATTGGCAATAATCGTGGAAACAATCTTTGACCAATTTTGACTTTAATAATATCTCAAAATAAAACTTAAACCTGACTCCTTCAGCAGAAACCAAAGTCAATCAGCAGGAACTGATGGTCAATCAGCAGCAACCTACATATGTTTGACTACGGTCAACCATTCAACTCATCAAAAGATACATTGACATATCAGCAGTAATGATGGTTAATCAGCAGGAACAACTCATCAGGAGAAATCACACTTCAGTAAAATATCCCCTGTTTGGTCAAACATACTTCAGTAAATATCTTCATCAAGTACTTTTCAACCGCCTATCATTAATTTGCATTAACTTTTCCAAAAACGAGTTTGACTTGGCCTATAAATAGGAGTAAAAATCCCCAAATCATACCAATCAAATTATCAATCCCCAATTAACCGTCACAATATTCACTCAGTAGCAACCATGAACCCTAACTCGAACATAATTGATATTTCATCTGATTCTTCATCCGATTCAGAGTCATCACAGCCATCCTACTTCCCTCCAACCATTTTTCGAGGACTAACCAAGGAGCAGGCTCGTAAAAGAATACATGATCCAAATCCTACTAATAGCCCTCTCTCATTGTCTTTCTTCCATCCTCAACATAACCCCCAATGCACCACCAAGTGATGAAGGACCTTCACAACCACCATCAGTCTTTGAACCAGTCACAGCTTTTCTTCAAAGTGAGATGGAGAGAGTTGTAGCAGGGATGAGTAGAATCCCAATCCCTAAGAAGCCTCAATCATCCCAAAAACGTCCAGGGCCACTGAAGGTCGTGATAGGGCTTGCTTGTCCCAGATTTTGGGACAAGGATATGCAATCCAGAGGGGTCCACAAGTGTATGCCTGACCCTAAGGACAAAGGCAAAGGAAAGATAAAAGACTAGTGGGTTGGTTAGGTCGTTTAGGTGTGGGCTTCTTTTGTATGGTTTTGAAAACTTCCTTGTAATATGTCCATCATGAATAAAATCTCTATGTTCTGTTCGGTTTATCCATACTACTAATATGTTATAAGATCATCAGCAGAATCTCATATGTACTCTGTCCATCAGTAGAATCAGAAGCCTACAAAACAAACACTAAAAAACAGAACACACGACAAACTTATACAAATAATGGTTAGACTAAATATAATTAACCTACAAAACAAAGTTAGTGAACAAAATCATAATAAAATACAGAATTTACAACATTAATCCTCCCTAAGGCATATGCCTCCCCTTAGGCTTATGCCTCCCCTCAAACAAAGCATTCAGGGGTTAACCATCCTAATATGGACAACTAAGTAATTAAACCTAGGTCCATCAAAAGCATTTGTTAATAAATCAGTCACATTGTCATCAGTATGAATTTTAAGCACCTGAATTAAGTGTTTCTCATTTGCATCCCTAATAAAATGGTGCCTAATTTCAATATGAATTGTTCTTTCATGAAATACTGGTTTTTTAACTATCGAAATAGTACTTTGGTTATCAATATAGATTTTAGTGTTCATGAAGTTGAACCCATAATCAAGCATCTGATTTTGTATCCAAAGTACCTGTCCACAACAGTTAGCAGCAGCAACATACTTTGCTTCAGTAGATGAGGTAGCCACAATGGTTTGCTTCTTGCATTGCCAAGAAATTAACCTTCTGCCAAGGAATTGACAACCTCCTGTAGTGGACTTCCTGTCTAGGTTAGCACTAGCATAATCACTCTCACTATAAGCTTCCAACACAAATGGAGATTCTCTTGGGTACCAAAGACCTAACTTAGATTAGCCTTTAAGATACTTGAAAATTTTCTTCACTGCATTCAAATGGCAAGTCAATGGAGTGACTTGATGTCTAGAACAAGCACTGACTGCAAATGTGATGTCAGGCCTTGAAGCTGTAAAGTACATCAGTGAGCCAATAATAGATCTGTAGAGGTAAACATTCATAGCTTCATCTGGTTCATTCTAATTCTTAGGCTTTGGAGCTTCATAAGGTGTAGTTGCAGTCCTCAAATTCTCAAAGTCAAATTTCTTGAGAATATCTCTCACATACTTATCTTGATGGATGAAGATCCCTTCAGGCTGTTGCTTAACTTGTAACCCCAAGAAAAAAGTTAGCTCCCCCATAGCACTCATTTGAAACTCACTCTTAATCAGTGTTGCAAAAATCGGCCTACAAGGCCGATTAATCGGCGATTACAAGCTGAACGGCCTTGGACCTTGGAGCGAATTACAAGGTAAGCGGCCGATTAATCGGCCTTAGACCTTGGAATCGGCGATTAATCGGCCAAAAATCGCTACACGGCCCTCGACCGCCTCGGGACCGATTCACGATTTTTGCAACATTGCTCTTAATTAATGTTTCAAATTCTCTGCACCAAGCTTCCTTTTTTGATCCAAAGATGATATCATCCACATAGACTTGAACAAGAATGATATCTCTGGAATTCTTTTTGATGAAGAGTGTTTTATCAATTGCACCTCGTTTGTAACCATGCTCCAAAAGAAAGTTTGACAATCTTACATACCAGGCTCTGGGAGCTTGATGAAGCCCATAAAGTGCTTTCACAACCTTATACACCTTCTTTGGGTTCTGTGGGTCTTCAAATCCTTTAGGTTGAGTAACATATACTTTCTCTTCAATCTTGCCATAGAGAAAGGCACTCTTTACATCCATCTGATAAACCACAAATCCCATGTAAGAAGCAAAGGCCAGAAATAATCTAATGGCATCAACCCTTGCTACAGGTACAAATACCTCATCATAATCTATGCCTTCTTCTTGTCTAAAACCCTGAGCAACCAACCTTGCCTTGTTTCTGACCACAATTCCCATAGCATCCCTTTTGTTTTTCAGAATCCACTTGGTCCCAATAGCAATCTTTCCTGCAGGTAGATCCACAAGTACCCATACATCTTGATTCTTGAACTGTTGCATTTCTTCCTGCATTGCTTCTACCCAACTAGGATCACTGAGTGCTTGTGCAATGATGGTTGGTTCAACTTGAGATAGGAAACAAGCAAACAAACAATGTTGCTGATCTGTATGATTGTCCCTTTTCTGATTAGTGATGTAAGTGATAAAAGCACATTCTCTAAACTTTGTCTTTTTCATTGTACTCCTTGTTTGATCCATGGCAGTGGGATCGCCAAGAATATTGGATTGAGGATGAATAGTGTTTATCCTCTTAGTAGGATTAGGGTTAACATCAACAGTAGACTGAAGATTGGTCAGAGTTGGAGCAAAATATCATCATATGAAGAAGATTGGAAAATGCCAACACTTTGTTGATGATTGCCAAGGTCTGTGGGGCTTGGAAACCTTTTAAAAGGTTCATCAAAGCTTGTGGATGGATCAGTGGGAGTAGTGGAATAAACAGCAGAAACAGGTACTTCAGCAGAAATACCATCAGCAGAACTGACATCAGCAGCAACATCAGCAGAAACAGAACCACGATCAGAAGAATCCATGTTCCTCCTGTTGTCAAGAGCAGCTTGTCTCAGTAGTGCCTCAGTATCTTTAGCAAACTTAAGACCAAGCCTCTCAGCTTCTTCATTTGCTGTGTGTTCTTGCTTTTTAAGCCTAGCAAGATCTTCTGCATAAGTTGAGTCATCCACACCAGAAACAACTTTGTCATTAGAACCTGCAATGTTAGTAGGAAGAGAAGAAACAACAATGGTAGGTTCATCACACTCTGAGTCATAGTCTGAGTCATCATCCAGGGTACCTGCGTTGTTAGTTGGTGACTCTTGTGTACTTGCAGATTGGTTAGATTTGAATCTAGTATAACCCAAATGATATGTTAAGTAGTCAAGATCAAAATACCAATCATGACCTTTACCCTGAACATTAGGTTTGTCTTCAAGAAACCTCAGGTTAAGAGTCTCCTCAATCTTCTTAGCAGACAAATTATATACCCTGTAAGCCTTACTATGAGCTGAATATCCAACTATATAACCCTCATCAGCCTTCCCTTCAAATGTTCCTAGATGATCACTTGTATTCAAAATGGTCACATGACATCCAAAAGGCCTGAAGTAGATAATGGTAGGAGTCTTCCCAGTCAAAAGTTCATAGGGTGTCTTATTGTGTGGTCTAGTAATTGAAACCCTATTCAGCACATAACAAGCAGTGCTTACTGCTTCAGTCAAAAACATAGTGGGAAGTTTAGAGTCAGCTAGCATAGATTTTGCTGCCTCTATCAGGGTTCTATTCATTCTTTCAGCAACCCCATTTTGTTGTGGGGTTCTGGCATTACTATAATCCCTTTTGATTCCCTTAGACCCACAAAGTTCAATCAAGTTAGCAATTTTGAATTCTGTCCCATTATCACACCTTATACTTTTAACCTTTTTGTTCAATTGGTTTTCAACCAGGGCTATAAATTCTTTAATAGTTTGAAAAGTTTGATCTTTAGTGCCCAAAAAGAATACCCAACAAAACCTGTTGTAGTCATCAGTGATAACCAGACATAAGTACTTATGGTCAATACTTCTGATGGAAGTTGGACCAAAGAGATCCATATGTAGCAACTGAAGAGGTTCTAAAATAGTGCTCACTGCAGTAATGGCTTTGTATGAAGCCTTGTGTTGCTTCCCTTTATTGAAAGCAACACAGTTGTGCTCATTGGTGAAGACTTTGGAAGGAAGTCCATGGACCAATCCATGTTTAGCTAGCTTGTTGATGTTTTTGTAGTTCACATGTGCCATCCTTCTGTGCCAATTAGTAGACTCATCTAAGGATGCTTTTGCCACCAAGCATGCTATATCAACTTCAGGTTGGACAGTATTCAAGTTGAATGTGTAGAGATTGTAAGTTCTTGGGACTCTTAGCAAAACAAGACTTTCATCGGGTAACTTGAAGTCTTCTGAAAGCACAAGACAGTCCTTCTCAGTGAACAGAACATTATTCTTCTTGTCACAGATTTGAGAAACTGAGAACAAATTGAAGTTTTGTAGCTACTTCACATAGTAAACATTCTCAAAGTCCACCTTGGGAGTCCTAATGGTTCCTTTCCCTGTGATTCTTCCAATACCTCCTCCAAATGTTATTGTGCCTCCATTAATGGGCACAAAGTCATGCAACTTGTCTTGGTTCCCAGACATGCTTCTAGAACACCAACTATCAACAATACCTACATCTTTACTCTTAAGAGGATGATCCTACAACAACAAAATATACAACAACATAAGTTACCAAAGAGAGACTCAAGTCATAAATGACTTGAGCCTGCCTTGTGGATCATTAAAGTGAAGCCATGTAGATGAATGAGATCCACCATTGTTCTTGGACCCCCTGTGTGCAAATGGTCTATTATTTCTCCAAGAACAACCTGCTGAGGGCTTAACATCAGAATCCCAGTATGCCCCTCTCATATACCTTGAGTCATAAAAACCAGGCCAATAACCATTCTGAAAGAAATTATTACGTCTAAAAAATGGTCTAGCAACATGTTCGTTCCAGCCAGCAGAAAAAGGCCTACCAGCAGAAACTAATCCACCAGTAGAAACAGACCCACCAGCAGAAACTGGCTTATCAGCAGGAACTGATTTGGGTCTGCTGGTGGTGTGTGTTGCCTGTGGGACATATGGTCTAGATCTCATTTGGTCAGCATAAACACCCATTCTCTTCTCATGAAAGTCATAATTTTTAATAAGATGAAATTTACTACCACAAACAAAACATTTCTTCTTTCTAGAAGATTTATTCAAAACAAAAGATGTCTTATTACACACCAAAGCATTCAAACCAATACTAGAAACTGAATTGTTTTGCAAAGACTGAAAAGAATTGTTTTTCAGAGAAGTAAAAGATAAGTCTTCAAGAGAAGCTGTCTTTGAAGGGACTTCATCAGCAGCAACTCTAGAGAAGTCAACAGACTTGCAAGAAGACTTAGGTGAGGGCTTGGGTAAGTCTGACTTGATACTAGAATCACAACTGGCATAGCTAGTGGTATTGGTCTCTGAGGTCTTGTCACTAAAAGAACAAGATACAAATTCATTAGAATTATTGCTAGAGACACTGCTTGAGTCAAGGGAGTCAGTAGACCTATTGCCAGTTTTCATTAGTGATTCAACTAAGTCCAGATGGTGTGAGGTGGGCATAAAGGTTCCTATAATGGTGGGAGAAACAGTGTGCATCTCTCCCTCTTTAACAAACTTTACAGGGGTTTGAAATTGCAGAGGTGGTTCAGGGTCAAAATTACTAGGTTCATCAGAGTCATAGACCTCATCAGGCCCAATATAGTCTCCATACCCTAATGCTCTTCTAGACCTAGTGGACTGACAACTATCAATGATTCTATCAAGACTTTTAGCTCCTTGTTGCCACTTCATGCGACCTGCAACTTCATTATCAAACTTAACCTGAAACTCTTGTTTTTCTAAATCAACTTTAGCTTTTTCTTTTTCAGAAAACTTTAACAAATTACCAGTATTCTCTAAGTCTCTTTTTAACACCCTAATTTTTTCTTCATATGCGAATTGATTGTGTTGAAACCAAACCTTTTGTTGCTCTAGTGTTCTAACTGCTTCCTTATAGGCTTGAGCCTGAATATAGCATTCTTTATATTTTGGTTCAATTTCATCATAAGATTCTTTAAGTGCAGCATATTTTTTATCACAACCAAAAACACAATTAGGTACCTGAGATGAGATGCCCATGAAGGCAAATTCGTCATCACAGCCTGCCAGGCAAGAGTATTGCTGAGAAGCACTGCTTTCAGCATCTTCAGTATCATGCTCCTTCCAATCAATGCAAGAATCCACAATTGTTACCAAAGCCTTTGAATTTCCAGATTCTAACTCCTTCTGCTTGTAGGTTGAATACCTTGTGCTGCCTTCAGTCTTCTTTGCAGTACACTCTCTAGAAAAATGGCCTATCTTACCACATGAGTAACACTTGACCTTTCTCCTGTCAAACCTAGCTAGATCCATTCCTCTGAGATTGAGCTTTCTGCCAGCTTTCTTCTCAAACCTTCTGACTTTAATAGTAAGCATAGCCATCTGCCACTTTAAATCCATCTCTTCCAGATCTAACATGTCAACTTGCTCAAAATCTTCATAAGCCAGTTGCTGCTATTGTTTATAGTCAGCAACAAACGAATGAAGTACATCCTCTACCACACTACCAGATCGTGGATGATTCTTTGGACTAGTAGAGGTGTAAGATGATGTGGTGGAAGAACTTGGACTTGCAGCATGTGTCATCCTGTTTGAAGTAGTGCTTACAAAGGCTGAGTTTGTAGGAGTTGTTGAATAAGTCGAGTACCCCTTGATATCAAGCTCAAGACTTCTGAGCTTGTTATACAGATCATCAAAAGAGATATAGTCCAGTCCACCTTTGGTTTTTAGTGCAATACTGACCTGGGACCAAGAAGGAGGTAAAGCTCTTAGAAACTTGGAATTGCATTCCTCATTGTCAGGCTTGGCTTTCAGCTAGTTCAACTGACTCAAGATCTTTTGAAATCTGTCATACCCCTTGTGTATACCTTCCTGATGAGTGTGTAAATACTCATCATTTTTATCGTATCTGAACTGCCAAAACGTACAAAAACACTCAGTAATGCATCAAAATACTAAAAATATTCCAAAATTGTGTTTTATACGTTTTAGATGCAAAATGTTTAAAAACAAATGAAAAACGAACAAAGTTTGCATAATTGGCAGTTTCAGTCCCTCAACTTTCAAAAATTTACAAAACTAGTCCCTGAGCGTTTTTATGAAAGAAAAGTCAACCCAAGGCTTTTAAAAGACAAATATTTACAAAAATGATCCTTGGGTGAAAATTTTGAGAAAATTACATATTTGGTCCCTGCAGTTTGAAGTTTGGCAAATTTGGTCCCTAGGTGTTTTCAAAATGGAAAAATCTAACTGTGGTCCTTGTATCATTGGAGTTTGGCTACTTTGGTCCTTGTAACAACTTTGGGAAATCTTCAAGTTCAGTCCTTCATGGTTGGTGAAATTACAAAATTGGTCCTTGTTCTAACAAATACCAAACGGACCCTTTTTAGTTATTAAAACCAACAACAAACACAACCAAAGCCCAACTCCAAAACTCCCTGGCCCATACACCCCAACAGCCCACCCCCTTTTGTATTATTAAAACGGTTTGACCTGGCTTTGACCACTCCCCAAAACCACCCTTTTCCCTCTCTGCAAAACCACCACCCAAAACCACCCACACGTGAGCTGCCCCCCCTCTCATCATCACACCTATCTCTACAGCCCCCAAACAGTCCCCTAAACCCCACTTATATCACCCTAATCACAAGTAATCAGAGAGGCATGCGTGTTTGGTACATTATATTTGGGCGCGAAAATTATCAAACGGCCAAGATTAAAATTGTGTGATCCAATGGTTCAAGTTTATGCTGGGAAGAGTCCAAAGGTCTTCTAGAAACCCTAATATGGAGCTATAAAAGAGAAAGAGATGCAGTGGTGCCAGGGAGTTAGTTTTTAGTTTTAGTTAGTGTTAGAATAGAATTAGTAGGTAAAACTATGTAATCCCATCTTTCTTTCTTGTATCTCTAAGTTTATTTTTAGTTTAAACCTGTATTTTGAATTTCAAGTTTAATGAAAGTTTCATTTGAGTTTAGTTAAAATTCGAATTTTTTTTATTTACTTGTTGATGCTTCAAATTTATGTTCTAGTATTCTCAGAATGGTTGATTTAGTTTTTAAAAGTTGTTGAAATCAAAGAAAAAAAAAGAAAAGAAAAAAAAGAAAAAAAAAAAAAAAAGAGAAAAATATAGAAATTCAAGAAAAAAAAATAGATCTTGAAGAAAAAGAAGACAGGTAGCAGCAGCTAGAGATGGAAAGGATATTGGTTTAGAGCCTCTTGGGAGGTGCATAGGAGGTTCTTGGTTTAAGTTTTCAGAAAGTTTAAAGCTTTGGAGGCCAAGTAAGGCATTTTTCTCATCTTATTAGTTAAGGATAATTAGTAGTTATTTGTTGCTTGAATATGTTTAATTGAGTATGTTTTAAGTTAGTGCTTGATACTTGATTTAGTTTTAAAGTTAATTAGTTGCATTACTTTGTTAAATCTTGCATAACTGTCCAAATAGGGGTGTTTGGAAGAAGTCATTTTGGTATGCTATTGTTAGATTTTAAAGTTTAGGTTTGTTTAATTGTTGTTCTTAAGATCACAGCAGTCAATATCACACTTTAGTTTTGGTAAAATAAGGGAAAAGTCAAAAAAGTTCATCACATCAACCCAACAGTTAAACTGTTGGGTATTTTGAAGTCAATTCTTGCTTTTAGGCTCAAATTTAGTTCTATTCACTCAAATTAGGTTAATTTAGAGTTAATATAACATAATTTTAGAGGTAGGATGGTTTGAATCTCATCTTGGTCAACTTTGAGCAAAAGTAGAAAAAAAGTCAAAATTTTTCTTTTGTCACAAAAGCTGAATTTCAAGGAATTTTAGTGAATTTTGTGGAATGTCTCAGAGCTTAAAATTTTCAGAAAATGTTGTCATACAGTAGAACTTTAGGAATCAAGTTTAGTTTTATTTTTTTGGAATTTTTTACAAGCTTCTACAAGCCCTCAAAGTGGGCTGCAGGCTGCTGTCACCCCCTGTGCAACAGTGGGTGTCAAAAGCTTGCATACTAGCTCTAAATCTTCCAAAATAATCTCTAGCAACTCTATTACATCATATTGTAACATGTTCAAGTAGTTAGGATCATTAGAATCTCATAAAAGTCAAAAGTGCTAGTTTTCACAAAAAGTCAAATTGCATGTTTTTAGATTTTTCCAAAAACTCAAGGAATTTTATAGATTTTTGTATTGTGTTTCAAGCTTTGAAATTTTTAACTCTAGTAGCCCCCCACCTCATCTTCAAGTTCCACACTCTACCTTAATTTTGTGATTTTTTTCCTGGGCCCCACAAGGCCACAAACAGCACCCCAGAGGGGTCTGATATGCTGAAATTCAGCAGCAAAACACCCAAACTACCCACTTTGGTGGGTCCCACAGGTCACCATTGTGGGCCCCACACCTCCCCCTTGGTTCTGTGAACTCACCACCTGGGTGCCTCTCCATTTCCAGCAAGTTTTTGACCCAAAACAGCCTGGGACCCACCTGAATCAGCTCTTGTTTTTTGTCCCATTTCCTAGTTTCTAAATGGGTCAAAAGTGTCCATTGTGACCCATTTGCCCAATCTGAGTTCCAAGCTTGGTGTTTTTAGTCCCATTTACTCATTCTAAGTATTTTTCATCAGTTTTCACCTCTGTGGGCCCCACAGAGGCTCTAAAGCACCAAAAAGTCAACAAAAGTCAACTTTTAGCCATTTTCATGTCCATTTTGGTTATTTTTAAGTTATAGAAAAGTTGTTTTTACAAAAGTTTCATGTTTTTAGGTATAAAATAGTGTTCCAAAAGAAAATCCAGAAAAAACCAATTTAAAATTAAGTGATAGTTTCTATTTAATGTGAATTAAATTTTATTTTTCATTTTTAGATTTTAATTAAGTACTTGTCATTTTTATATTTTTATTAATTTCCTATTATATTAAAGTATTTATAATAATTTTCTCAGATTTTTATTTTCTCATTTAGTATTTATTAGAATTAATCTTAGTTTTATTAATAATTAATTAATATTAAGTTTAAAATAGCATAATTAGTTTTTATTAAGTAAAACCATGTTTTTATATTTTTCCTAGCTTTTATATATTGTAAAATAATTTTAGAAATTTTCTTGTAATTTTTACTGTTCATTTTCTATTTATCTTAATTTAAAGTAGTTTAATTAGTTAATTAGTAATTAATTAGTAATTAATTAGTAATTAATTAATATTAAAATCAGAAAAAGACAAAAATACATATTTTTGTTTTTAAAAATTATTTTTAGTTATTTTATAATTTTAGAAATTTTATTTTCACTTTTCTAGTATTTAATTAATATAATATTATATTTAAGTTGTTTAAATATTAATAATTAAGTATTAAATAGTTTTTAATTAATAATAAATAATTAAATAGTGTAAAAATTTATTTTCTTTTTCTAAAAAATTTCTTCTACCTTTTAGTTTGTAAAAAAGTCATTTTCACCCCCTGGGTGTTTTCAGATTTCTGTTTTCACTTTTTATTTTGTACGTTTACGTTTTATTTAAACGTAACGTACGCGTTTTTAAGTTTTAAACGTTTCTGGGTTTTCAAACTTTCCAGTCTTGTTCATATAGCTTATTTAAGCTATTCTCTTGTAGATTCCGTAGTTTAATCACACTCAAAACCCCTTTCCATCCAAATTCACCCGATCACGAAACCGTTTGAATACAATTCACACCTCGTCGGGACATAACGACCCGGGGAAACACTATATTCCGCGGAGCATTGACTCTAGGCTGTTTGACCTTGTTGACCATTCCTTGGTCAATTTAGGTTGACCGTTTGGAGCAAATCAAATTTTGGCGCCGCTGCCGGGGAGGTTGTGCGCGTTTTCTAAACGGTTTTACAGATTAGTGAATCTGGATATACACTCACTGTATATTTACCATCCTTGTGTATATTTTCGTAAAAACAGTTCCCGAGAACTTTTTAAAATTAGTTTTCAACGAACACAAAAACACAAAAAGATTTTCTTTCTTACAAAATGTTTTCCAAAAACACCAAAAATATTCACCTTTATCCTCTCACCTTTTTGATTCTTCATCCCTTTACCCTCTATCCATTTGATTCTAACTTCTTCCACTTGTCCCGTAATTGATTCTAATGGCATCTCTCGATGACGAATTCTTTGAACAATGGGCCTTTCAGAGAAAAATTGAAAAAATTGTGGCCTTGTCAAATATGTCGAGATGTCGTAGTGATTATGATGGACCTTCGATTCCTATTCCCTCTCCGGTGAGGGAAATGAATCAAGAAACCGAGGTGACAAAGGACCATGTACTTCCCTCTGACGATGGAAGTGCTAAATACGTCCAACCTACGGTTATCCAAAAACCTAAGCTCACAAATGCTCATAAACCTTCAAGAATCAATCCTGATCTTTCACGATATAAGGTTATAAGGTCATCAAGCATACGTACAAAGCTTAGGGCAGTGAATGAAAAGAACGACTTGCCCAATCTTCACGTTTATCAAGAACCAAAACCCGAGACCATAACGGAAGTGGTGGAAATTGCTAGCTCTAAGAGCACACCACTTGTCCCACCTCCAGATTTTGTTCCTTGTGTCGGTTGTGGTGAGCCACTTTTTGGTTTGCCATGTCGTTGGTGTACATGTGTGCAATGTGGTAATGATATTCAAAACGGGAGTTGTTTGTTTTGTGGGCCGAGTAATTCATTTGCTTATGATCCTAATCTGAACTCGTTCAACGACTCCCCAAATTTTTCCAATTACCCATCACATTCATACGAGCAAGAATCATATTATCCATACCACAATGATTGTTCGTATCAAAATACACCAAACTTTTCGTGTGAATATTGTGGAGGTCCTCACCAAGGTTTTGATTGTCAAAATAATCAAAATTTTGGTTACGACCAATATCCATACAATTCACCAAACCAGACTCAACAGTTTAACTGTTGTGAGTACTGTGGTGGCCCACACTACAGTTCTGATTGTCAATCGGGAAACACGCTTGTCTATGAGCAGTTTCCTGATAACAATTATGACTCTAGCACATACGACCCACAGCCACATCAGTCTTACTGTTGTGAATATTGTGGAGGTCCTCACTTTAGCTCGGATTGTCAAACAGGGAATCCATTTCCTTGTAACAATTATGACTATTCATGTCAAGACCCACCTCCACAAGACCCAATTACCCAAGCAACCCCTCAATTCCCACAAGACCTTTGTGATAAGGTTCTTGAAGCATTTAAAAATTTTAAGGAGGGTTTGGCTACTACATCGTTTCAAGAATCTCGTGAAAAATCAATGACAGAATTACTTGCTGAAGAACGAGATGCTAGAAACGAAATGAGCATGGAAGAATTACTTGCTGAGCAAAGAGCGGCTAAAATACGTGCCAATCTTCGCTATGCTACTCTATATGATGATGATGATGATGATGATGATGATGATGATGATGATGATGACAGTGATGATGATGAAGATAACATTGTCATTATTCAAAACGATTCATCAGATTCATCAGTTGTGATTCATTCCATGGATAATCAGGGAGGAAATGATGAGACGGAGAAAATACTAGCAGAAGATCAAATGGAACTCGTACAATCCATGAATGCTAGCTCCTCTCCACTCCCTCAGTCTGCTATCACACCCGAAGTTCACACTCACTCTCTAAACATGGGGGATGAGCATCTTGACACTGTTCCTAATAGGGAATCGGACGAATTAATAAAGTCTAGTGTTGAGATCCTTGTCCCAATCCCGAGAGAGTCACAGGGAACTTTGGATCATGTATGTGATATTCCTTCACCTCTTGAGTGTTCAAACGATCATTTTGAGACTTTCTCAGATTTTAATGATTATTGTACATCTCATGGAGACATTGAGTATATTGAGGCATCACTCCCTCAGTCTGATGTTGATCCTCTTCTTGAGGAGTTCGCTGATGAACTTGCTCACATCGATCCACTTTCATTGGAAAGTGATGATGGTCTCCTTGACTTCCAAGCCGATCTGGGAGAAATTGAAAGTCTCCTATATCATGATCCGTCACTCACTTCTTATCCCAGCAGTCCAATAGAGAATGATAATCTCTTTGTTCCTGAAACATTTAATACGACTCTCACCAATCCTCTATTTGAATTCGAATCTGAATTCACTATGATTTCTAACAATCCAATCTTTGACGAGGATTGTGATGAGTCCACAATGGAACATGAATTCACAGATTCACATCTTGTGAATAATTCTCTTCATGAGGAGTTCTCCGGTGAACTCACTCATCATATCACGACTCCTCTGGAGTTTGATTGCCCGGGGGGAGATGCTCTCAATCATGAGAATTTGAAAAATCCCACCCACCCTCCCGGGATATTTACGAGCTTACCCTTTGAAATCCAAACTCAGGCTACGGAGCCTCCTCTTGAGGAAGAAGATCAAATCATGCTTTTTATCATGATTTTCTTCCTTTTCTTCACCTACAGGGTGACTTCTTCTCTTCTTCACTCCTTCGGGAATGAAGACACTATCTTTGATCCCGGCATTTTCATGTATCATTATCTTGAGCCGGATACTTATCTCATCGGTGTGGAACTTTCACGTGCTTCATATGTTTGTCCAAACATTTTGAATGAAAGTCCGATTGAGATTGTTCCTTCCACATCATGCTTCCCCAAGGACAATTGAATTCGGGGTCGAGTCACGCTAGCGACTCGGTAAACAAAAACAGAGCATGCTTATAGGGTTTTCACCCTAAGTGTGGGGGAGTCCCCCATGCTATGGTTACAAGAGTGAAAATACAAAATGGTGTTTTCCACGCTTAGCTTGTAATGTTGCCCTTTTACGTTCAAAATGTCGGCATAATAGCCGGGATTTTGAATATTGAGGACAATATTTATGCTAAGTGTGAGGGGTATTCGCTATTCTAGCAAATTTTATCACATTTTACTATATAATACCCCCGTTTTAGCCAAAATTTCAAAAATTTTAAAATTTTTTCACTGGTGCTTCAAAATTTTTGTGGTAATCAGTCCGCCTTGTCTAACCGACAAAAGGGATTGGCTAGTCCAGGAGCAAACGGCTCTTGGTAAAGACATCTCAAATCCGTTTATGGCTTGCAATTTGCCCAAAATTGTATGGTTCCTCAACTCCCCAAAAATAAATGAGTTGGCTAGCCCACAAGATTTTGGCTTGTGGTAAAGGCCGTGGAAAATCCATAATTGGTAATCAGCTCACCAAGATGTTGACTATTCCATCAAGAGCTGGCTAGTCCAGAAGCAAACGGCTTTTGGTAAAGACTACTCAAATCCGTTGACAGCTGGTGGTTTGCTCAAAATCACACGGTTATCAGGTGTGCCACAGTTCTTACACCTGGCTACTTCAGAAGTGATGGCTTTTGGTAAAGATTTTCAAATCCATCAAGTTTTTCTCAAAATATTGCTAGGGACTAGCAATAGTTTAGTGTGGGGGATTGATGAGTGTGTATATACTCATCATTTTTATCGCATCTGAACTGCCAAAACGTACAAAAACACTCAGTAATGCATCAAAATACTAAAAATAATCCAAAATTGTGTTTTATACGTTTTAGATGCAAAATGTTTAAAAACAAATGAAAAACGAACAAAGTTTGCATAATTGGCAGTTTCAGTCCCTCAACTTTCAAAAATTTACAAAACTAGTCCCTGAGCGTTTTTATGAAAGAAAAGTCAACCCAAGGCTTTTAAAAGACAAATATTTACAAAAACGATCCTTGGGTGAAAATTTTGAGAAAATTACATATTTGGTCCCTGCAGTTTGAAGTTTGGCAAATTTGGTCCCTGGGTGTTTTCAAAATGGAAAAATCTAACTGTGGTCCTTGTATCATTGGAGTTTGGCTACTTTGGTCCTTGTAACAACTTTGGGAAATCTTCAAGTTCAGTCCTTCATGGTTGGTGAAATTACAAAATTGGTCCTTGTTCTAACAAATACCAAACGGACCCTTTTTAGTTATTAAAACCAACAACAAACACAACCAAAGCCCAACTCCAAAACTCCCTGGCCCATACACCCCAACAGCCCACCCCCTTTTGTATTATTAAAACGGTTTGACCTGGCTTTGACCACTCCCCAAAACCACCCTTTTCCCTCTCTGCAAAACCACCACCCAAAACCACCCACACGTGAGCTGCCCCCCCCCCCCCCCCTCATCATCACACCTATCTCTACAGCCCCCAAACAGTCCCCTAAACCCCACTTATATCACCCTAATCACAAGTAATCAGAGAGGCATGCGTGTTTGGTACATTACATTTGGGCGTGAAAATTATCAAACGGCCAAGATTAAAATTGTGTGATCCAATGGTTCAAGTTTATGCTGGGAAGAGTCCAAAGGTCTTCTAGAAACCCTAATATGGAGCTATAAAAGAGAAAGAGATGCAGTGGTGCCAGGGAGTTAGTTTTTAGTTTTAGTTAGTGTTAGAATAGAATTAGTAGGTAAAACTATGTAATCCCATCTTTCTTTCTTGTATCTCTAAGTTTATTTTTAGTTTAAACTTGTATTTTGAATTTCAAGTTTAATGAAAGTTTCATTTGAGTTTAGTTAAAATTCGAATTTTTTTTATTTACTTGTTGATGCTTCAAATTTATGTTCTAGTATTCTCAGAATGGTTGATTTAGTTTTTAAAAGTTGTTGAAATCAAAGAAAAAAAAAAGAAAAAAAAAAAAGAGAAAAATATAGAAATTCAAGAAAAAAAAAATAGATCTTGAAGAAAAAGAAGACAGGTAGCAGCAGCTAGAGATGGAAAGGATATTGGTTTAGAGCCTCTTGGGAGGTGCATAGGAGGTTCTTGGTTTAAGTTTTCAGAAAGTTTAAAGCTTTGGAGGCCAAGTAAGGCATTTTTCTCATCTTATTAGTTAAGGATAATTAGTAGTTATTTGTTGCTTGAATATGTTTAATTGAGTATGTTTTAGGTTAGTGCTTGATACTTGATTTAGTTTTAAAGTTAATTAGTTGCATTACTTTGTTAAATCTTGCATAACTGTCCAAATAGGGGTGTTTGGAAGAAGTCATTTTGGTATGCTATTGTTAGATTTTAAAGTTTAGGTTTGTTTAATTGTTGTTCTTAAGATCACAGCAGTCAATATCACACTTTAGTTTTGGTAAAATAAGGGAAAAGTCAAAAAAGTTCATCACATCAACCCAACAGTTAAACTGTTGGGTATTTTGAAGTCAATTATTGCTTTTAGGCTCAAATTTAGTTCTATTCACTCAAATTAGGTTAATTTAGAGTTAATATAACATAATTTTAGAGGTAGGATGGTTTGAATCTCATCTTGGTCAACTTTGAGCAAAAGTAGAAAAAAAGTCAAAATTTTTCTTTTGTCACAAAAGCAGAATTTCAAGGAATTTTAGTGAATTTTGTGGAATGTCTCAGAGCTTAAAATTTTCAGGAAATATTGTCATACAGTAGAACTTTAGGAATCAAGTTTAGTTTTATTTTTTTGGAATTTTTTACAAGCTTCTACAAGCCCTCAAAGTGGGCTGCAGGCTGCTGTCACCCCCTGTGCAACAGTGGGTGTCAAAAGCTTGCATACTAGCTCTAAATCTTCCAAAATAATCTCTAGCAACTCTATTACATCATATTGTAACATGTTCAAGTAGTTAGGATCATTAGAATCTCATAAAAGTCAAAAGTGCTAGTTTTCACAAAAAGTCAAATTGCATGTTTTAAGATTTTTCCAAAAACTCAAGGAATTTTATAGATTTTTGTATTGTGTTTCAAGCTTTGAAATTTTTAGCTCTAGTAGCCCCCCACCTCATCTTCAAGTTCCACACTCTACCTTAATTTTGTGATTTTTTTCCTGGGCCCCACAAGGCCACAAACAGCACCCCAGAGGGGTCTGATATGCTGAAATTCAACAGCAAAACACCCAAACTACCCACTTTGGTGGGTCCCACAGGTCACCATTGTGGGCCCCACACCTCCCCCTTGGTTCTGTGAACTCACCACCTGGGTGCCTCTCCATTTCCAGCAAGTTTTTGACCCAAAACAGCCTGGGACCCACCTGAATCAGCTCTTGTTTTTTGTCCTATTTCCTAGTTTCTAAATGGGTCAAAAGTGTCCATTGTGACCCATTTGCCCAATCTGAGTTCCAAGCTTGGTGTTTTAGTCCCATTTACTCATTCTAAGTATTTTTCATCAGTTTTCACCTCTGTGGGCCCCACAGAGGCTCTAAAGCACCAAAAAGTCAACAAAAGTCAACTTTTAGCCATTTTCATGTCCATTTTGGTTATTTTTAAGTTATAGAAAAGTTGTTTTTACAAAAGTTTCATGTTTTTAGGTATAAAATAGTGTTCCAAAAGAAAATCCAGAAAAAACCAATTTAAAATTAAGTGATAGTTTCTATTTAATGTGAATTAAATTTTATTTTTCATTTTTAGATTTTAATTAAGTACTTGTCATTTTTATATTTTTATTAATTTCCTATTATATTAAAGTATTTATAATAATTTTCTCAGATTTTTATTTTCTCATTTAGTATTTATTAGAATTAATCTTAGTTTTATTAATAATTAATTAATATTAAGTTTAAAATAGCATAATTAGTTTTTATTAAGTAAAACCATGTTTTTATATTTTTCATAGCTTTTATATATTGTAAAATAATTTTAGAAATTTTCTTGTAATTTTTACTGTTCATTTTCTATTTTTCTTAATTTAAAGTAGTTTAATTAGTTAATTAGTAATTAATTAGTAATTAATTAATATAAAAATCACAAAAAGACAAAAATACATATTTTTGTTTTTAAAAATTATTTTTAGTTATTTTATAATTTTAGAAATTTTATTTTCACTTTTCTAGTATTTAATTAATATAATATTATATTTAAGTTGTTTAAATATTAATAATTAAGTATTAAATAGTTTTTAATTAATAATAAATAATTAAATAGTGTAAAAATTTATTTTCTTTTTCTAAAAATTTTCTTCTACCTTTTAGTTTGTAAAAAAGTCATTTTCACCCCCTGGGTGTTTTCAGATTTCTGTTTTCACTTTTTATTTTGTACGTTTACGTTTTATTTAAACGTAACGTACGCGTTTTTAAGTTTTAAACGTTTCTGGGTTTTCAAACTTTCCAGTTTTGTTCATATAGCTTATTTAAGCTATTCTCTTGTAGATTCCGTAGTTTAATCACACTCAAAACCCCTTTCCATCCAAATTCACCCGATCACGAAACCGTTTGAATACAATTCACACCTCGTCGGGACATAACGACCCGGGGAAACACTATATTCCGCGGAGCATTGACTCTAGGCTGTTTGACCTTGTTGACCATTCCTTGGTCAATTTAGGTTGACCGTTTGGAGCCAATCACTTCCTCCTCTGAGATCTTGAATTCCTGAAACTCCTGCCTGAGCATGGACTTTCTCATTCTCTTAGACTCGTCATTGCCCCCAAACCTTGATTTAATTGCCAACTAGATATCTATGGCATCATCAAGGTAGTGAAAGTCTCCCATATGATCATCTGGGATAGCTTGAAGCAAGATGGTTCTTGCCTTAGTTTCCCTTTGGACAGCAATAACTTCCTCAGCAGTAGCAGGAGGAGGAAAGATGGTAATTTTACCATCACGGTCTTTTCTAGTCTTCTTCAGACTATTGCCTTTCAGGATCACATTCCAGAGATTAAAATCACTGTTAGTTATCCAATTCTTCATCTTCATTGCCCATATCTCGTATTCATCCTTCTTGAGATATGGGAACTTTGCATTGCTGCTGGTGAGAGTAAGCTGCTGAACTTGTTGTGTCAAAGTGTTGTTTGGTTGAGTAACCTCTGTTGCATTTGATGCTACATCTGACATTGTTATAGGGTGAAATGGTGGTGAATAAAGGTTGTTCTTTACTTACAGAGACTCTCCTGTGGCTCTGATACCACTTGTAGGATCTACTCCTTGATAGATCTTTGAGCCAATGGATCGATAGATTGCCAATGTAATCAAAAGCAATACTATATGGAAAATCTATGTACACTTGTATCTATGCGGAATTTAAACACAAGTAATATGAACAATATACTAATAATACTCTGATCCTCTATGGATCTTTTATTAATCACTAAAGATTGAAAAACAAGTCGTGTCTAAAACAAGCATCCGGGTGTTACTTTTATACTACAAGGAACCCTAACCTCTCTTACAAGAAAACGTGTAATCCAAGACTATAAAATATATCACACATCTTTTCCTAAAATAAACTAAATATCTCCTACGGATTAACTAAATCAGCAGAATATCTCTATCAGCAGGAACCAGATCATCAGCAGAAACTATTAACGCTTCAGCAGGAACCTGTCAGTAGTATCCGTCAGCAGAATATATCTTCTGACTTCAATAATTCCTAACATTTTTTTTTTCAAATATTTTAAAACAACAAAATTAAATTTCATCAATAATAAAAACATTACATAATAATTCAAATAACATTAAAACATTACAACAATAAAATGAGTAAACTAGTTTTGATTTGCACGATGTCAAATGTCTTCCACCAAATCGGTTTTTAGGCTTAGATGAGTTGTTTTGTTGACTATCTCCTGAGTATAGAGTCTTTCAATGTCAGTATATGTTGGCTTTCGCAGAAACTCTTCACCATATAACTCCATGATGACCTCACAAAATTTTTGGAGACACTCAATAGCTGCTATCGCACCTATTTGCAGCATCTAGAGCATCAGGATTGGTTACGTATGCTATTTGACAAGTTTCCGAAGTATACTTCATCAATGGAAATATACCAAGTGTGCCCGTACAATTTCCAGTTTGTTGAAATAACGGGAATGATCGGTTACCTCTCGAACAATTCGTGTGAATAGGTTTTGGCTCATTTGGAAACATTGACGGAATGTTCTTTCGTCATACACTGGATGTTCAAAGAAGTAAGCCGCCACTAAACAATTATGAGCACTGTAACGATCCCTATCAATTTGGGTTCGTGAGATTTTTGGCTTTAAAGCTTGAAAAGCCTCTTAACGACATTCCCTAAAAAGCTCAAGCTCGCTAGTAACTTCATCTTCATCATCCGAAGATGAAGTAGCAAAAATAGCTCGTAAGACATTATGTAGATTAAATGTGTAAAAGTGATTTAAAGAATGTGTCTGAATGTATATAGAGAAAATTGTAATTAGAATTTGTGAATAAATTGGTGAAATGAGTGAGTTATTTATAGTGTTAAAGTATTTAAATTTTAAAAGTTAAAAAAGTCTTTTTTTTTTTTTTTTTTTTTTTTTTTTTTTTTTTTTTTTTTTAACCAAACGGTCACATTTGTGCTTGGAAAGTGGAAGATATTGTTTTTATGAGTGTGTTTATATCGATCGCAACTGCGACCAAAAAAACGACATACTCGTGACCAAATGGCCACAACAATCACGCGGACTCATGAATCGGTCGACTGCTTTACTGCTCATAGCCTAAGTACCATAATTGAAAAGGAAAATTTTCTCAGGGCCTATTATCTTTATAACAAAATGAAAGAAAAATATTATTACATTTTTATTCATAGAAAAAGTTGAAAGAAAAAGATACTTGGTGCTTGTTATTCATGAAAAAAAATAAAAAATAAAAGGCATAAAAAAGCATAAAAAATGAAAAATAAAAGAGGCGTGCAAATATGAAAATGGTGGGGATGATAAAAAAAAAATACATTGAACTTGACACTTTTTCTCATTGTATGTTGCCAACTATTTTTTTTTTTTTTTCATTGTAACACAAAACCTGACATTTTTTGTTATTGTATGTACTAAGCGTCGCATCGTTAGTCCTTTATACTAACGGTCGTTAGTAAATAACTTAAAATTCTGTTTTCTTCTGATTTGACACGTTTTCATCCGTTTTCTTACGTTTTTTTTTTATTTTACACATTTTCGTCCGTTTTCGTCTTGTTTTTTACGTTTTCATCTGTTTTCGTCCGTTTTCTTACGTTTTCATTCGTTTAATACATTTTCATCCATTTTTACACGTTTTCGTCTGTTTTCTTACTTTCTCATCCGTTTTTATACGTTTTCGTCTGCTTTTACATGATTTCGTCTATTTTTACATGCTTTCGATCGTTTTCATAATAATAATAAAAAATAATAATAAAATAAATAATAATAATAATAATAATAATAATAATAATAATAATAATAATAATAATAATAATAATAATAATAATAAAGCCTTTCAAAATAATAATAATAATAATAATAATAATAATAATAATAATAATAATAATAATAATAATAATAATAATAATATAATAATAATAATTTTATATGTTTTTATCCGCGTTCATACGTTTTTATCCGTGTTCATACACTTTTATTCATTTTCGTCTATTATTATACGTTTTCCTCCGTTTTTCTTATATTTTATCCGATATCATCCATTTTAGTACATATAATGCGTATAAAACGGATAAAAATATATGACCCTTTTCTAGTCAGAATCACATATGAAAATTTGACATTTGATTTTAAATCACGAGTATGACCCTTTTCTAGTCAGAATCATCAAAAGTGTAAAACACGAAAGTTGTCTTGAATGATGGTTTACATCAAAAATCGCGAGATTTTAACCTGAAAATGCAAAACAATAATTGTTTACTACCAAAACTTAAGCGGTTTTATAAACTCTTGTAAATATTATAAGTTATAAGTTGTGTAGATCATCAAACTTATAAACTTGGTCAAAAACCGCTTAAGTTTTGGTAGTAAACAGTCATTGTTTTACAATTTCAGGTTAAAATCTCGCGAGCCTTGATGTAAAACATTATTCCGGACAAATTTCGTGTTTTACACTTTTGATGATTCGGAACAAATAAGGGTCAAAATCTTGATTTAAAATCAAATGTCAAGTTTTCATATGTTGTTATCCATTTTCATATATTTTTATCCGTTTTCATACATATTATATGTAAAAAAATGGATGAAAATGGATGAAATTATTATTATTATTATTATTATTATTATTATTATTATTATTATTATTATTATTATTATTATTATTATTATTATTATTATTATTGTTGTTGTTGTTGTTATTATTTTTATTTTATTTTTTTAAAGGTAAAATATATTAAATAAAATGGAAATGTTATGTACAAACAATAGCACAAGAAGAAAACACAGTTAGGACAACCCCTAAACTGTCCACTTCTTGCCTAAGAAACATAGAAATGGACAACCCCAATCTATAACAAATGCTGCAAATGTGACTATAACAAAACTGCAAATGGCTAAAAACAAAATGCATAAACAAAAGAAACCAATAACCAACCAGGAAACCAACCGAGGCAACCACAACACTAAACAATCCTAGCAAGTTGACAAGCTACAACTAAAAACATCTCATACTCTGAATACATGGGTAGGTACTAAGGACTCAACCAAAGTACTTCCAAACATCACCATATGAGGATGTCCCTAGTAAGCTAAAACTGCTAGGACTGAAAAATATTGAATTGCCAATAATAAACCAATACCAATAGCCAAACTGGCATATAATCACCAAAGCAGCAAGGATCATCAGGAGGCTTAAAACAACGTAAACCATAGCAATCTAAGAACTATCAAACCTTCTGAGACCCGCAATGAAACTGGATGAATCATCAATCAACACTTCACCCATACAAACCTGTCTCGTTAAAAAACTTTGGCAAATAAAAACCCTATGGGAAAACTTTGCACAAGGAAAAAGAGTACAGGTCATGAAAATGTCATTAGTGCAGAAAAATACAAGCATAGTAACATAAATAAGAGTATTCCGAAACAGATTACGCAAGTCCACACCCTGAACAAAATCAAGATTAAACCAAATAGCTAGCGTAGAAACAAACCAATCATTTCTTTAATGCGCCATCAGTTCTGCAATCCTCTTATACCAAAACAAAAGACCAGCGCAGAGATTTAAATTCGGTTCTGTAGTGCATAGCATGTTATACTCCAAACAACCAAAAAACATGCCAGCGCAGAAGCAATCCGAATCTCTGTAGTGCATAGCCAATTGTACATAATCCACCAAAGCAAAAAAACCACCACATAACCAGTTGCATACTATACCAGTCTCATCGTCACAATAAAATACTTTGTTGCAACTCCAAAAACCGGTACCAGAATAGAACCAACAAACCCAGCCCACACAAACAACGGTTCTACCAGAGTTCAAAAGAAGAGAGATACCTACATGATAACAGTAAAAACACGGATTCCGATAATAACACCAATCACCCTTAACCCCACACTTCTGCACATGATTCAATATGATCACGTACATCAGGAAACAACACCATAATCTAGGTAATACCATCAAAATAACTTCTATAACCCATCCTGCCACCACTAATGATGCCATTCAAAGGGAGCTTCCAAATTGCAGCAATTTTTTCAACCTCCCGAGACTTCTTTATACTTAAACACATCACCTTATGTCTCACTGTATCCACAATAACACTAAAAATAGCCTCCTCAGTCCTAAATTGATTTTGAAAAATCCTAAGATTTCTCTCTTGCCAAATATAGTAAACAGCAGCCCCAAAAACCAAACGTTGGATAACGCTCCACAAAGAGTTATTGGTAGCTTTAATAGAAATTCCTGAAACAATTTCAGCCCATACGCAAGAGAGATTATCAAGCTTACACAAAGGTTTAAGATTATCCCAAACCGTAATAGAGAAGTTACAATTGATAAACAAATGGCTTTGAGACTCATCAACATTATTACATAATGTGCACCGTGTACTAGATATGTTAAACCACCTCGAAATTCTATTTGTAGTTTTAAGACGCCCCCTCATAGCCATCCAAAGCACGAACGCATGCCTTGAAATACACTGAGAAAACCAAACTTGCTTATACCACAACACCTTAGGACAATCAGATCTAAAAGCCTTCTACGCCTCCTTAACACAAAAATCCACTTCCTTATTCTTCTTATTGACTAGATGAGTTTATCATTACAGTCATTACTTAAAATAGGAACCGGGAGCCTCAGAATCTCACCAAACAAGTCATTCCACTCAGATGGCCATTTCCATACATTATCATCAATTAAATCAGCAACTTTGTCATTAATATCAAAACCTTGTTCTGTGATAAATCTAAGTGTAATGAGTTTACATAAAGGGCCATTCGTGTGCCATTTATCAAACCAAACAGAACATTCTCTACCATTACCTAACTTATAAGCAACAAAACTACGAATCTTATTCCTAAGATTAAGAATCTGATTCCAGCTCCATGATCCATTCACGCATTTAACATTTTGCCAAAAATTTCTACCCATGACCCTATAAGCATGAACCCACTTGACCCATAACGAATCCTTTTTACTAATAACGTTCCAAAGGTGTTTAATCATTACCGCCTTATTCATGAGCCTCAATGGTTTAAGGCCAAGACCGCCTTGGTTTTTAGGTGTACAAATATCTTTCCAAGCAACACTAGCAATCCCGCTCCCATCACCCCCACCGGACCATAAAAACTTTTTGAGAAGCTTATCGATACTATCACAAACATAGACTGGAAGAATGAACACTGAGGCCCAGTAAACATGAAGCGAAGTAAGAACAGAAGCAATTAATTGCAATCTACCCGCAAATGATAAGGTTTGTTCCTCCGGTCATGAATTCTATTTTTAACCTTTTCTAACAATATACTACAATTATTATTATTATTATTATTATTATTATTATTATTATTATTATTATTATTATTATTATTATTATTATTATTATTATTATTATTATTTATTTTATTATTTTATTATTATTATTTTATTATTATTATTATTGTTATTGTTATTGTTTGTTTTTTACGTGCAAAAGCAGACGAAAACGTGTAAAAACGGATGAAAACGTATAAAAATGGACGAAAATGTAAGAAAACGAATGAAAACGTGTAAAAAACAGACGAAAACATGCAGAAATAGACGAAAACGTAAAAAAAAGGGACGAAAATATGTAAAAACAGACGAAAATGTGTAAAATCGGACAAAAACGTAGGAAAACGTATAAAAACGTAAGAAAACGGAATTTTAAGTTATTTACTAACGACCGTTAGTGTAAATGACTAACGATGTGACGCTTAGTAGATACAATTACAAAAAAATGTCAAGTTTTGTGTTACAATGAAAAAAAAAGTTTGCAACATACAATGATAAAATGTGTTAAGTTCAATTTATTTTTTTATCATTTTCCCAATCGGGTGCATAGATAAGTTACCTTACTTCTTTTTACCTTTTATCGAATGAGAGCTATATCTTGTGACTGGTTTAAAACAAACAAGAATTAATATAATGAACTTGATCAACTTTTCTTGTTCATATTTGGTAGCAGACAAATAATTACAACAACAAAAATAAATAAATAAATAAAAATAAAAAATGCTGACAGATACTTTGATACAGATAGAATACCATTTAACAAGTTATTATATCTCTATACTATAACATATCTATACTATATATAAACGAAAAAACGAAAAGTGAAAATTAAAAACTTAAAACTAATTTAGGAAACTAATTTGTTATTTTACTTAAATGAAAGATTGAAAACTAATTTAAGAAACTTAAAACTAATGTATCTTATTTCTTGAATATTGAAATTAGCTATAAAAATTTATTCTTTTACTTAAATCATTATACGTTACAATAATTTACAGTTACATTTTTCATACAACTCTTTTTACGTTGTATAAAAAAATGTTATACGAAACACCTAACCCAAATATTACAATCATAATTATGTGCCGTGATAAAATACCGTTGTTATGCACATGTACTCGTCGATTCACGTAATATCACAATCAATCTCATAAACACTATTCAACCGTTTTAAATATACTTCCGTGAATTTCACGGGTCAATAAACTAGTATATAGAATGCAATCTATATATTAAAGACAATTAATTTACAAATCATCGTTCCATTATCTTATACGTATGATTATTTTTTTTTTTTAGTAACCATGGTTCTTGAAATTTTGACTAATTAATCCATCGCTACACAGACTCAGACCAGGTAAAATTCTCATTTTTAGGAGGTTGGTTTTGGCCGCTTTAAAATTGTTTACAAAACTTAAATGATTTTTGTGACCAAATAAGTCATTGTTTTTCATTCAATCGAAGATGCTCGTATGTTTGGCTAATTTGGTTAGAGCTACAGCCTACAAGTTCGAGCTGTGAGGTATAATTCGTACGTAAACGGTTAGTTATATATAAACGTTTGGTAAAATATATTGGCAATTATTGTCATATACAGTAAAAACTCTATAAATTAATACTCGATAAATTAATAAACTCGATAAAATTAATAATTTGTCCAGTCCCATTGGGACCAGTACAAATCGATAAAATAATAAGATAATAATTTTTTTGAAACTGCAATGTATATAAAATAGTCTCAATGAAACTATAAATTAATAATTCCTAAAAATTCTATATATATATATATATATATATATATATATATATATATATATATATATATATATATATATATATATATATATATATATATATATATATATATATATATATATATATATATATATATATATATGTATGTATGTATGTGTGTGTGTGTTTGTGTGTAGATACACTTCAAAATCCTAAGACTGTTTAGTAAAAAATGAATTTATAGTCACTTATTTTTTTGTTGAACTTCAAATCTATATTGAGTTTATCTTAAAATCTTTTTATTGCTCTAAAGAGTTTGTGCATTGTCTTCTCTTATAGCAACAAAAATTGTTAATTTTAGTTTTCTTAAAGTGTGAATATGAATTTATAAAATGTTAATAGGAACTTGTTTTTCAAATTTATTTTTCGTCCCTAATGATTATACATCATAACTAGCTAATATATTAGACTTGAAAATTTAGTAAACATACGTAAAACCTCTTTAAATTAATAAATTATTAATTTATCGATATAATAATATCTCGCTAAATTAATAAAATATCAAGAACCCAGCACTATTAATTAATAGAGGTTTCACTGTAATTGTTAAATTACATATGTGACCCATTAATATTTTTATGTGTGTGGCCTACTTGAATAATTTTGCTCAAACATAATAGCTCTTTTTTGTTCCACACTTTATAATTATTTTTTTTTTAAATCAAAAAGATTAAGTGTCATTAATGATGTAGTAATAACTTCCTAAATTTTAGACAAAATTTCACCGTTAGCCCCTAAAGTTGTCGTGTTTCACGCATATCGTCCTTAAAATATTTTTTTTGGCATTTTCGTCTCTGAACTCCTCATTTTTTGCGTGGTTGGTCCCTGCAACCCAATTTTGGCTGACGGACATTGCTTTGCAGCGTTAGTTGACCAGTCAGCTGGGTTTTTCGTCATTTCACATTTTTATAATGGCGCATTTGGTCCCTTCCCCCCCCCCCCCCTTTTTTCCCGCCTATCTTCTTGGTAAACGTTTAACAACTCGTCAGCCTATTTATAACTTCGTTTGTATACCCTAGATGACACACCAACACAGAAATCCCTTTGAAAAGAACCACACTTAAAAATGGCAGCCCCAAATGCAAATGGATGTTTTTCAAGTGAAGCTGACGAGTACGAGTTTGTCTTAAACAACGCCTGGTTGTGGGACGCTGTGTTCAATGAATTCAGGTATGATCCCGTATTGGAATTTGGTAATTACAGGCAGGTTAGCACCGTCATGAAGACACAGATACCGAGGTGGGTTCGTAGACAGGACTTTTACTGGGACGAGGTTTTGGGGTTGAATGAGGAAGAAGATAAAGAGGAGGAAGAGGAGGTGGGGGTGATCAAAATTAGGTGGAGCAGCAGCAGGGCGTGGTGGAGCAGCAGAATAATGTGGTGGATCAGCAGCATAATGTGGTGGAGCAGCAGCATAATGCGGTAGAGCAGCAGCCAAACATGTTGAAGGATAGGTTGAATTTGGCAAGCAGGATTACGGCTCTTGAAATATTCTTTCAAGAATATAAAGAAAGGAAGGATAGGAGGGAAAGTGATGCAAGCAGGGCAGAGAGCTCTGGGTCGAACCGGTTGGGGTGAAAGCTTTGAATGATTATGGTGTTTGTATGGTTTTAGTTTGTTTGTAATCTGGTTTTTATCTGATGTATGGAATGGTGATGTATGGAATGGTTGCTACTTTATAACTTTATCAATAAATAAATATGAAGTTTAATTACTAGTCATTGTTTATGATTGATTGTGAATGTTTGATTGCCAACTCCATATCAAGGGCTGTTCAAGTCAACCACAAATTACTCTAATTGTATCTGACACTGCTGCTAAGTAACTCTGCTGCTGAGTAATACTGCTGCTACAATGAAACTGCTGCTAGTGTTAATGACTCTGCTGCTGAAGACTATCTGCTGCTTGGTGAAACTACTGCTGAAGGGATTAACATTGTATACGATAGGATAATTATGGAATAGATTCTTTGTATAGTTTATCTATTTAGATTATTCTTATCTTGTAGAGAAAGGTATTGTAAACCTAGTAGGACTCCTTGGCCTATAAAAGGAGGATCCTAGGGTTAGAGTATGTACGTGTTATTATTCACTTCAAGGTTGTAAAACCCTAGCATTATCGAGTGCTCGTATTAATAATATTGAAGTGTTGAAAGAGAATTCTAAATCTTCTTAAGTTAAGCTTTTATATTCCGCGTTTAAGCTTAAGTATTTGTTTAAGTTAACTTCTATATAAGATCGTATTAGCTCAACTGGGATCAACAAGTGGTATCAGAGCTTGTGATCTAGAAGTTATAATCAAGAAGATTTTGTTTCTTTAAAGTTTGCTGTTCCAAATCGTTTGCATAAGATGGGTGATGAAACTCACATGGTGACTGCTTCAAGGGTACCTATGCTCAATCCTTCTGAGTATGAGCTATGGAAGAGGAGGATCAGACAATACATTCGCATGATTGACTTTAACATGTGGAATGTGATTATCAATGGTGATTCTGAACCTGAGAAGAGTGCAGATGGCAAGGAGATTCCAATTAAGTCTGCTGAAGCTAATGCAGCAAGGAAGCTGGAAATCAAAGCTCATAGTATTCTCTTAATGGGAATACCTAATGAATTTCAAATGGACTTTGATGATTGTGAAACAGGTAAAGAATTAATGGATGCAGTGGAATTCAGGTTTGGAGGGAATGATGCTACTAAGAAGTCCAGAAAGAATATGTTAAAGCATCAGTTTGAAAACTTTACTTCTGAACCTGGAGAAAAGATTATTGGTACATACAACAGGCTAAATCAACTGGTTAGTCATCTAAAGCTTGTTGGGTATGTTGTTCCACAGGAAGATGTGAATCTTAAGTTTCTAAGAAGTCTTGCACCTGAATGGAGTATGCACACAGTGGTGTGGAGGAATAAGCCTGACTTTGAATCAATGAAGTTGGAGAGCCTCTACAACAATTTAAGGGTGTATGAGTCTGAATTAGCTACTTCTTCTACTTCATCTTCTAGTACACAAAACCTTGCTTTTGTGTCTTCAAAATCAAAAGAGACACAAGATACTCACTCTGCTGCTTATGGAGTATCTACTGCTGATGGATCTGGATCTGCTGCTAGTTCAAATGACAAGGTTTCTACCAGTGATGTTGCTTTATGTGCATTCTTGGCTGAGCTTACAACAACCATAAGATCACATGTCATAAATCAAGACTTGGATCATATTGATCCAGATGATCTTGAAGAAATTGATCTCAAATGGCAAATGGCAATGTTGACTTTAAGAGCAAGAAAGTTCTGGAAAAAGACTGGAAGAGAAGTCAAATACAAGGCTAAGGAGAGTCCAGGGTTTGACAAGTCCAAGATTGAATGCTACAATTGCAACAGGAAGGGACACTTTGCTAGAGAGTGTAGATCTCCAAAGAAGAATGCTGAAGTTCCTAAGAAGACTGAAGAATCAAAGTCTGCAATGGTAGCTTGTGATGGGCTGGGAGAATATGACTGGAGTGATATGGCTGAAGAAGAACCAAATTTCTCTTTGGTTGCTGCTGTTCAACCCAAAGTGCATAACTTTGCACTTATGGCATATGGTTCATCATCAGGCTCTGACTCTGAGGTATCAAATGATTCTGAATCATCTGGATGTTCTTTTAAATCTTGTTCTGACACTATAGAAGTTCTTAAGGCTAGGAATGAGAGTTTAAATAGAGAAGTTGAACGTCTAAAACTTGATAACTTAGGTTATAAAGTAGGTATTCAAAATGTTGAGAGAAGGCTAGAATATCTCAAAGAGTGTGAAAAGGAATATGTAGAACAACTTAATCTCAGAGATATAGAAATTTTTAAGAAAAATAGTGAAGTAGAAGTTCTTAAAAATAAGTTAGAAGAAGCTGAAAAAGAAAAAGAAGCTGCTCTTGCTGAAAAAGAAAAACATGTAGTAAGAGTAAAGAAACAACAATTTGCTTCTGATATGGTAAATAAGTCTATAGAGAGTACCTTGATGAGAAAAGGCAGTGGAATTGGATATAATGAAGTGGCTCCTCCAGCCAAAAGTGCTTTTGCTCCACCAGGCAAAGAGCTATCTTTCATTAGTGAGCTAGAAATTGAAAAACCTGTAGGTGAAAGTAGCACAAGTACTATAGAAAAACCTAAGGTTGAGTCTAGAAAGTTTCCTGAGGCTCCAATCATTGAAGAATGGTGTTCTGATAGTGAAAGTGAAGAAGAACAGGTTCAACCAAAACAAACAGTTAAAAAGGAAGAGATTCCTACTCAGGTTAAACCTAAGGTAGAACAGATTAAGTTTGTCAAGCCTGTGTTAGGGAATAAACTTGCTAGGAGAATGGTTGAGTACAATGAGGTGTCTAGAGAACAATTGAGATGTTTTGATAATAAGCCTAGAGGGAACCAAAGAAATTTCAACAACCTAGTTTCACAAAGATTAGGTGACCAGTTTGAATTACAAAAGAAGGCTTGTTATAAGTGTGGTAGTTTTGATCACTTGATTGGTAGATGTCCTCAGAACCAAAAACCTGTTTGGAATCAATACACAAGGGTGAATCACAAATATGTTACAAAACAAACTCACCCTCATCCTAATAGAAACATGATTCCTAGAGCTGTTTTGTTGAGATCTGGTGCTACTAGATCAATTTATGCTGCCAAACCAAAAGGTGTTTTCAAATCAACAACTAGTTCTTCTAATGGCTCTACTGCTAGCAAGCATTCTGCTGCTAGTAAGTACTCTACTGCTAGCAAGCAACCTGCTGCTAGTACAAAACTTTCTACTTCTGAGCCAAAACATCTTCCAAATACAGTTGTTGGTAATCACTTTTATGCTGTTAAGGCCTCAGCTTGCTGGACTTGGAAACCAAAAACAAATGTTACAAATACTGTTTCCAAGAATAGCAGTGCATCAAGTGATTTAAAGAAATTTAATTATACTGATGCACAGGGCAGATCCAAGTCAGTAATGGCTTGGGTCATCAAGAGAAACTGATTTCTCTATTTTTCATGTGCAGGTCAATCTACTGGATGAGCTTAAGGATATGGTTATTGTTGACAGTGGATGCTCTGGACACATGACTGGGGATGAATCTCAACTTGAAGATCTTGAGGTTTTTGATGGTGGTTATGTAGCTTTTGGGAATGATCCAAAAGGTGGAAAAATTGTTGGTATTGGAACTCTAAGGATTGGTAATTTGGACTTTGAAAGGGTGTTTCTTGTGAAAGGACTTAAGTTTAACCTTTTTAGTGTCTCACAAATGTGTGACAAAAAGAATTTTGTTCTTTTTACAGACACTGAGTGTATGATTCTTTCTCCTGATTTTCAATTACCAGATGACAAATCTGTGTTACTGAAGGTCCCTAGAAAGGAAAATATATACAGTGACCATATTAAGAATATTATTCCTAAGAGGGCTTTGACTTGTCTAATTGCAAAGGCCACTATTGATGAGTCCAAATTATGGCATAGAAGACTGGGACATCTGAACTACAAGACTATGAACAAATTGGTGAAAGGAAATCTTGTGAGGGGTATGCCTACAAAGATTTTTGAGAATTGTGAAACTTGTGTTGCATGTCAAAAGGGTAAACAACACAGAGTTTCTTTCAAGTCCAAGATTGTGAACACAAATACTGTGCCACTACACTTGCTACACATGGATTTATTTGGGCCTGTATTTGTAAAAAGTCTGAACAAGAAGTCATATTGTTTGGTTGTCACTGATGACTTTAGCAGGTTTACTTGGGTATTCTTCCTTGCAACCAAAGATGAAACCCCAGGAGTACTCAAAGCTTTCATTACAAGAGTTGAAAACCTGCACAATCACAAGGTAAAGATTATCAGATGTGACAATGGTACTGAGTTCAAGAACAGTGAGATGAACCAATTTTGTGTGGGAAAAGGAATACTAAGACAATACAGTGTAGCAAGAACTCCACAACAAAATGGTGTTGCAGAAAGAAGAAACAGGACACTTATTGAGGCTGCAAGGACTATGCTATCTGATTCAAAACTACCTGTACCTTTTTGGGCTGAAGCTGTGAACACTGCATGTTTTGTGCAAAACAGAAGTAAGGTAGTCAAGCCTCATAACAAAACTCCATATGAGCTATTTCATGGAAAGAAGCCAATGATTGATTTTCTCAAACCATTTGGATGTCCTGTTACTATCTTAAACACAAAGGATCAGCTAGGCAAATTTGATGAAAAAGCTGATGAAGGAAATTTGGTTGGTTACTCTGTTAATAGTAAAGCCTTCAGGGTATATAATAAAAGAACCAAACATGTGGATGAGAATTTGCATATCAAGTTTAGTGAAAACACATATAATTCTGCAGGGAAGGGACCAGAATGGTTATTTGATGTTGATATTCTTGCTAAAACAATGAACTATGTTCCTGTTATTGCCAGTGTTGATAAACCACAGGAAGAGTTTGTTGTGATTGAGAAATTGAAGATTGGTCCAACCTTTGTACCTCTTCAGAAGGAACAAAGTTCTTCAGATGATGTTGCTTCTCATGAAAAATCAAAGGAAACTGAAGAAGGTATTGTTATACCTCATAAAGCAGAAAAAGAAACTCCTGAAGTTCCCAAGGTAGTTGTTGATGTCTCTCCTAAACAGCCAAAAGACTCTACTGCTGACTCAGACGACTCTACTGCTAGGCCAAAAGATACAACTACTGCTTCACCACATTCTGCTTCTAAGCCTACTAACTCTACTGCTACTTCCTTGTCTCCTCATTTGGACACTCAGGGTAGATCCATTGATGATACTATCTATCCAGATGATCCAAACATGCCTGATCTTGAGAATATCTATTATGATACTGATAATGATGCACTTGATGGTAAGTTATTTGGAGCTGATGCTGATTATACTAATTTGGAACTCAATATTCCTGTTAGTCCTACACCTACCACAAGAATACACAAGGATCATCCAAAAGATCAAATCTTAAGTGATCCACACTCATCCATTCAAACTAGGCAGATGACTAAAGCCCTGAAAGATCCTCAACATCAAAGTTTCTTTGCCAGATCTCTGCATCAAAGAAATAGTCATAAAGATCTTCAAAATTGCCTGTTTGCATGTTTTCTTTCTCAAATTGAACCCAAAAACACTTACAAAGCCTTACAAGAAGCAAGTTGGGTAGAAGCAATGCAAGATGAGCTTTTACAATTCAAGCTGCAAGAAGTATGGACTTTAGTTGAACTGCCAAATGGTAAAAGAGTGATTGGCACAAAATGGGTTTTCAGATGCAAAAGAGATGAGAGAGGGATTGTCATAAGAAATAAGGCCAGGTTAGTAGCACAGGGATACACACAACAAGAAGGGCTTGATTATGATGAAGTATTTGCACCAGTGGCAAGAATAGAGGCTATTAGATTGTTTTTGGCTTATGCTTCATACAAAGACTTTGTAGTGTATCAAATGGATGTGAAGAGTGCTTTTCTGTATGGAACAAATTGTGCACACCAACCAGGGTGAAGGATCAGGAAATCCCACTGATTCCCATCACACACCCAATGTTACTACATCTGTTACACAACCTACAAAACAATATACACGTAGGAAAACCAAAAAGGACACTAATCTACCTCAGGATAGTGTTAGTATGGCTGTACCAGATGAGGCTGTCCTAGGTGATGGAGAGGACATGTTGGCAAGGGCTGTCACTACTGCTTCTAGCTTAGCAGCAGAGCAGGACAGTGATAACATAATTAAGACCCAAACCAAGGCAACATCTAGAGAAAAAGATTCTTATGAGTCTGATTTTCAGGATGGTAACCCTAGCCAAATGGAAAACATAGGGGGCTCAGATGATCAAACTAGGTTTGATACTGAGTTTTTGTCCCAAGATTCACCTCTCGGACCAGGTCACACAGGTCGAAGTGATGAGGACAGGCCAGTGACTCATGAATTGACGGATCCACTTGTACATGATGACAATGTCAGTGATTCACCTCTCGGACCAGGTAATACAGGTCGAAGTGATGAGACTACAATGCAACTTATTAAAGAATTGACGGATACTTGTACAGCTTTGGGGTTGAAATGTGAGTCTTTGGAAGATAAGGTTCTTAATCTATCTGATGTTGTTGCTGGTCAAGCCAAGGTCATCATCAAAATGCGAAAACAGATTAAGAGCTTCAAGAAATCAAAATCTTCAACCTCATTGCACAGATTGAAGAAAGTGGGGACTACTCAGGTTGTAAGTTCTTCTGAACCATCTACTCATTTGGAAGAGGATGCTTCCAAACAGGGGAGGAAAGAGATTGTCATGGATTCAGGGGAGGTAAATCTTGAAAAAGTTGATAATGTTCAAAATATGGATGCTGGATTAGTTTCAGGGGAGGTTCCAGTGATTGAAGATATGGATGTGGATAGTCCTCCGAATGATGAAGATTTTGTGGTTGCTGATAAGTCTGGGAATGAAGTAGTTATGGAAAAGGTGGTGGCTGCACAAGAAAAGGTGGATAATGTGTTAAAGACTTCAGTGGTTGCTGACTCTACTGCTGCTAAGAATGTTGATGGTTCTGCTGCTAGTGAAATAGCAAATGCTGCTGAAGTTCAAGACTCTGCTGCTGGTTCTATTGTCAATGTTGCTGCAGAGGCAATGGTCTTGCTAAGTAAGAAGACTGCTGCTGACACCCATACATCACCATTACCAACTCCATCATTATCACAACCTATCACAACAACAAGTATAACATCAGCAACAAGAAAACCTCAAAAAGGAATAACAATAAGAGAACCTGCTGCTACTCAAAAGAAGACAATCACATCATCTTCTACTGATAAGGGTAAAGGCAAGCAAGTTGATGCTCATAGATGGATATATAAAGGGGTTGATTTTACTGATGTACCTTTTGATTCTTGGCCTAAGCCATTGCAAGTTGAACATGATGAAGCTGCTGCTATTAAAACACAAGAGTTGTTTAATTTGGAAGATCAGCAGCTGGCTGAGAAAGAGGCTGAAGGTTTAAGAATGTATGATGAATGGGATGATGAAAAGATCAGAATTGCTGCTGATATTGAATTAAACAAGCTGATCAAGATTGAAGAAAATGAAGTTCCAAATTTTAATGTGCAATCTTGGTATAGTAACTTTGCTTCTAATAAGAGAAAAGAGAATGCTGCTGCTAGAAGAAAGGTTAAAGTATTCAAGGGTCCAACAGTTAAACAGCAAAGGAAAGAGTATGAAAGATATCTAAAGAATATGGGTGGATGGACATTGGTGCAATTGAAAGCTTACTCTGACAAAGAAGTTTTTGATTTGTATCAACAAACAAAGAAGAGAACAGATACTTTTTATACTATGGGATGTGCTGAGGACTTGGAACATATTGCTCAGATGAACAAGAAGTTGGTGCCTGAAAAGATTGTTGAAGCAGAGCAGATACAAGAAGCTAATGTTGTTGAAAAGATTGAAAGTGATGCAGCAAAGACTACTTCTTCTGTGCAGTGTGATAAAAGAAAAGGTGTTATTCATAAGTCAGTTGCAAAGAAGAAGAGAAAGATTGGAGAAGGAAGTAGTTCTATGCCTGAAGGAGATGAGTTTAAATATGGTCTTGATCACATTCCTTCTGAGCATCAAAAAGAACAATTGAAGAGTTATACTGTGGTTGGCAAGATGGAAGATCCTGAAGTGGTTGATGCTAAACCATTAGGAATCAAGTATCCTATTATCAAAGTAACTACAGGGTATGATACTAACATTGGAGCATTTCATGATGTCCAGAGATCTGATGGTAAAACTCATAGATTTCTTAGATTTCAACAGATGTTACACTACTTTGATAGAGAGGATGTTGAAGACTTGTGGAAGTTATACAAGGCAAAGTTTGGGGCTAAGAAATTTGATGGTAAAAAGTATGAGGTAGATCAAATTGATCATATCTTAACTGCTTCTGATAATGTTATGTGGAGAGCTCTTAAACTTATGTTTGAACCTTCAATGGATGACTCTGAATGGACAGAGATAGCTGACTACAAGGTAAGAAGATGGAGACTTTTTCAAGATTCTGGAGTTCATATGTTAACTCTTGGGCCAATTACCTTGTACATGCTAGCTGAAAAGGATTATCCAGTGGTAAGATACTGGAATGTTGTTAATCAGATGGTTAATAGTGACAAAACACTTAAGCTGCAGAAAGATTATGATTCTGATGATCAAGCATTCAATTTGCTGTCAAAGTATAAGAAGATATTTGATCAACTGAATTTTCAAGAGATGAAGTGTTTGGAAGCATCCTCCTAGTAATGTTTTGAGCTTTGAAGAAACTTGAATATTTAGAAATAAATATTAAGTTTAGGGGAGGATTGTTGGGTTTGACCAAGTGACACTGCTGCTAAGTAACTCTGCTGCTGAGTAATACTGCTGCTACAATGAAACTGCTGCTAGTGTTAATGACTCTGCTGCTGAAGACTATCTGCTGCTTGGTGAAACTACTGCTGAAGGGATTAACATTGTATACGATAGGATAATTATGGAATAGATTCTTTGTATAGTTTATCTATTTAGATTATTCTTATCTTGTAGAGAAAGGTATTGTAAACCTAGTAGGACTCCTTGGCCTATAAAAGGAGGATCCTAGGGTTAGAGTATGTACGTGTTATTATTCACTTCAAGGTTGTAAAACCCTAGCATTATCGAGTGCTCGTATTAATAATATTGAAGTGTTGAAAGAGAATTCTAAATCTTCTTAAGTTAAGCTTTTATATTCCGCGTTTAAGCTTAAGTATTTGTTTAAGTTAACTTCTATATAAGATCGTATTAGCTCAACTGGGATCAACATGGGTCATGGTGTAGGAGGAGATAAGAGCTCATAGAGTTGGGGAGTTATGTATGCCACCCCACGAATGGTATTAAGGAATACAATCCGTCATTCATACAAGTGTAACAAGTAATTAACATGTAAAAGATATCTAGGGAGTAATGAAGTCTAAGTAAACACAATTTCTCCAATTACTGCTCACAACCTTAGTTTAATTTAGTTTAATTTCATTTTCATTATTTTATTTTAATTATATAATAGCTTTGGGTTAGTTGAATAGCAACTAATTCCGCCCACTCTTTCAAAACCCGAGATTTTACTTGCTTTAATAAAAATATAAAAATACAAAAATAATCATCTTTCACCTTTAGAACTATTAATTAGGTTTTCTAATCCTAGCGACACTATTCCTAAGCTGAACGATCAATCCCCCGGTACTTGTCACTATACTATACTACAACGATCAGGTACACTGCCTGGTGGGGGTTGTAAGCTTCTCGAGATCCCTCGAGAGGTAAAGCAAGGTGCGATTCCCTCGCATCAAGTTTTTGGCGCCGCAGCCCGGGGAATAGTTATTGTCTAGGTTAGGATTTCTTTTTATTAGGTCTACTTGCTAGATTCTTTTCTAGTAAGATTTTTATTTTTATTTTTAGGTCTTCTTTAGTCTATCTTATTTCTTTGTGTTCTTTGTTCGTAAACAATTTCGATGGATAACAATAACATTGATCGCTCGATTCCTGTTATTCGTGTTTTTCGTCGTAGGATTTTCCAAATGCCCGTCCCACTTCCTTTAGCAGAAAATGAGAACTCACCTAACCTGTCACCCAACCACCACTTTGACAATAATTCTGAGTTAGAAGAGTCTGATCATGATAATGACCATAGGGCTAGTCCTTTTTACTATTCAGACTCCGATGAGGATCTTGATGACGGTGATGTGATTAATGAGGATAGAATGGAAGAGGAAGTAAACCCTCTTAGATATGTTGACCCTAGAACTAGGATTGAGTGTGATAGTTCATTTAACATGCAATTCCCTTGTAAGATTGGATTTAAGAGCTTTAACGCCTATCTCAACTCATCTCTTCCCATGAACATAATCTCACGTAATGAATACAATAAAATCATGGTAGATGAGTTAGAATATAAAGGAGAAAACATTGTGGCTATGGCAATACCATTACATGTGTTTGTAGGAAGTTTGGTTTATCTTGTTGAATTCATGGTTATGGAGAATCTAGGAGAATTTATTGATGATAAATTGACCCAAGTTGTGTTTGGAAGATCTTTCAAACGATTGACCAACCTCGATGAAAAACTCATAGAAGGGTTAATTACATTCTCGGATGGGGATGAAGAATTTATCTATCAAATGCCCCGCACACACCCTAGGTTCAAGGATTTCTCCATGGAAAAGTGTAGTAGGTATCCGCCTATGGAAATGCTAAGTGAGAATGATAAGAGGAAAGGACTTAAGTACACGTATGAAAAGAATAAAAGATATTATCGCGGGTGCTTAGAGTTAGGAGACGAATACAAGAAAGATGAGGCGACTATTAGATGGCTCACACTTGGTTACGTGAGCATAAGCGATACACGTTAACCCATAGCTTTGAGTCTAGCTACAAGACTCGTAAATAAAGAAAAGCGCTTCTTGGGAGGCAACCCATGTTTTGTGTGATTTTTATCTGTTTGATTGTTATTTGCTTCCGTATACATGTTTTATTTTTATTGTTGGTTGATCATGTTTCTCAATTAAAATGTGAAATACTTTATTATGTTGTTTAGCCTAGTCTTAACTTCAACCTAAAGGTATTTTTGCAAAAGATAAGTGTAAGGGGAAACCCCAAATATGTTTTTAAGAAACAAACCGATCATGATTCTCCACAATATTCAATGAACATGTATATTCGTATTTGTTAGAGTCAAATTCTTGTATTGAGTCATAATGAAGTTTTGCAGGATTTTCCAGGAAGTAGGACAAAGTTTTTCCAGAAATTTTCCGGAAACTTAACATAAGAATTTCTGCAGGTCCATTTTGACGGCGTCAGGGTTTGCTCTTGACGGCGTCAGGAGTTAAAATCTGGAAATTTTACCGGTTTTGTTTTTCTAACGGAGTCTTATAGTTTTTGTGAATTATTAAGTCTTATAATCTCCAGGACATCTGCAAACTTCATTCCACAAGCATTATATCTTACTTTGTTTTCTAGGATTTAGTAACTTATATAGGATGCCGCCGATTTTACGCGAGGTTGCCTTGTCTACTTTTGTCAGGATTTACAGGTTATTTGTGACAAGAAGATGATTTATATTCTGGAAGAGAAGCTTTGATTGTTCGTTTTCTTGGAAGAAGATTTAACCTGGCCAACTAAAATCCATACCGAGCGAATCAGGGGAGTATTTGATTTCATTCTCTTTACTTTTTAACTTTTACATTCTTTACTTGAACATTGGGGACAATGTTCATCTTAAGTGTAAGGGGAGGGTAAAAAGATGATACCTTACATATGCACTTTCGCTTGAGTTTGTTTTGTTTGATAGCAGATGAGTAATAAAACTACGAGAAATACTTGTTAGTGTAATTTTAGCGCCAAATTTAAAATTTTTTACAACATTTAGGAGTGAAACTTTAGCCATAGCAAGCGTCTCATGGATAGGAGATTGTATTACTAGCACATAACCGTATATTCAGAAAAATTTTCCACCCAAAAATGTGAGGTTCGCCTTTAGATTTGATAGGAAAAGCATTCATTATTGGTGCTTATGAGTGTACCGGTAGCATTTAGATTCTAGAACTTGCGTTAGTGATGCATCCCGAGACCGCGAGTGAGACTACATTCGTGTGGTAGGATTTACTACATGATAAGAGGCATTAGGATCACCCTTGTGTTAAACCCGTATCATGATTACTTGACCATTTAAGTCATATTACTTGGCTAGTTAAGTCAACTAATTTTTCCCACACCCTTAGCGTTGTACTCATTTTTAGTACACGAAACCCCTAGTACACCCCTCCGAGCCTATCTTTTCGTTTCTAACTTTAAGCATTTTACTTAAAGGAAGAATTTGTTACACCCCACTTAAATGTACAACCAAATCGCCTTAGCCTTCCGTGTATGCGCTCATTTTTAGTGCATTATTGTTATTTGTTAAACCCTAAGTTAACTTTCTAAATTGATTACATGGTTGCTAAGTCGAGTCATATCCTTGTACATATTGTTTTGGGACGATTGGGACTCATGGGTAAGTACTTATTTTATGAAGTAATGGGGAAGAACATAATATTATTACCCCCATATGTACGTTAATCTTAAAAGTGCTCCAAGTGTTTTAATTTTCTTAATTCGAGTCATTAGAATAGTTTAATGTAAAGTATGTAAAGATTCAAGTGTAAGGGCTCTTCAAATAATATGGTGGATCAGCAGCATAATGTGGTGGAGCAGCAGCATAATGCGGTAGAGCAGCAGCCAAACATGTTGAAGGATAGGTTGAATTTGGCAAGCAGGATTACGGCTCTTGAAATATTCTTTCAAGAATATAAAGAAAGGAAGGATAGGAGGGAAAGTGATGCAAGCAGGGCAGAGAGCTCTGGGTCGAACCGGTTGGGGTGAAAGCTTTGAATGATTATGGTGTTTGTATGGTTTTAGTTTGTTTGTAATCTGGTTTTTATCTGATGTATGGAATGGTGATGTATGGAATGGTTGCTACTTTATAACTTTATCAATAAATAAATATGAAGTTTAATTACTAGTCATTGTTTATGATTGATTGTGAATGTTTGATTGCCAACTCCATATCAAGGGCTGTTCAAGTCAACCACAAATTACTCTAATTGTATCTGATGTAAACCTTTATCATAAGGAAGCCATGATTTGCAGAATTTGTAAACTAGAAACATGAATACCAGTAACCATTAAGTCATAAAACTAACCACCATAACTTAAGTCTGCTATATTAGCACCATTCATAGTATGTTAAGAAATATTTACAAGCATCATCAAAAGTGAACAAGTTTTTCAAAAGCATAAGTTGGACATGTTACATCATCTTCATGTTGCTGATGAGGCGAAAAATGATCCGTTTTTAGGGGGTCATTTAAGCCCGAATCCGACTTTATTTGATCAAATATTGCCCTAAATCGTTCCTTTTGTGATTTTAGGTGTTTGGAGAGTGAATTCTGGAAAAGAGGCTATTTTGGACGTTTTTGGAGCATAAAGTGAAGAAAACGGCAAAGTACCAAAAATCCAAGCTGGAAATACAAGGTGACGGCGTCAAGACCAAAAACTTGACGGCGTCAGATATGAAGAATTAAATATCGAAGGTGGTGACGGCGTCAGACGTACTGGTGACGGCGTCAAAGTGGCCAAGAATAATTTACCGTGGGTGGTGACGGCGTCACATAGGCCGTCATAAGTGGATCAAGGCCGTCCGAGGAAGTTTATGGCGGCGAGGTGACGGCGTCAGAATTAACTCTTGACGCCGTCAGACTGTTTTTCCTATATATAGTTTTCTAGTTTTTTCATTAAAGGAGAGAAGTTTTGGTGAAACCCTAAAGACGATTTTGGTGCCTCTTTCACAGGTTTTTCAAGGGTTCCAAACCCTTGAGACCTTGCATTGTAATTGAGATAAGTGTACTTTCAATTCAATCAATATGTCTATGTGTTGGTTGTTTATCTCTTGTTCTTGTCTCAATTCTACTATGCTAGGCTAGATCTCTCTTGTGTTTGCTTAGATCTAATGAAACCTAGATGTTGATTATGTATTGATTACTTGTCTATTCTTGTTTTGAATGAATGATTTATATGTTAGGCTTAAGAAAACTGGCAGATCTCCAAATGGTAACATGTTTGAACGTCTTAAGAAACATGAACCGAGGCGTACTAGGTCTTTATTGGTTGTATTTAATGCATGAGCCACTGTTTACAATCCCTATAGTTGTGTTGGGTCATGGTGTAGGAGGAGATAAGAGCTCATAGAGTTGGGGAGTTATGTATGCCACCCCACGAATGGTATTAAGGAATACAATCCGTCATTCATACAAGTGTAACAAGTAATTAACATGTAAAAGATATCTAGGGAGTAATGAAGTCTAAGTAAACACAATTTCTCCAATTACTGCTCACAACCTTAGTTTAATTTAGTTTAATTTCATTTTCATTATTTTATTTTAATTATATAATAGCTTTGGGTTAGTTGAATAGCAACTAATTCCGCCCACTCTTTCAAAACCCGAGATTTTACTTGCTTTAATAAAAATATAAAAATACAAAAATAATCATCTTTCACCTTTAGAACTATTAATTAGGTTTTCTAATCCTAGCGACACTATTCCTAAGCTGAACGATCAATCCCCCGGTACTTGTCACTATACTATACTACAACGATCAGGTACACTGCCTGGTGGGGGTTGTAAGCTTCTCGAGATCCCTCGAGAGGTAAAGCAAGGTGCGATTCCCACGCATCAGTTGCCTTGCCTTTCCCCTTGCCATTGCCTTTCCCTTTGGCTCTATATGTTGCCTTTGCATTGCCTTTGCCTTTGCCTTTGCCTTTTGCCTTTGCCTTGCCTTTGCCTTTGCTGCTTTGACCATGATCCTGGTCACATTTACGTTTCTTTGCTGGGATTGGCTCCTCATCAGGGACAGGCAGAGCTAGGACAGCAAGGTCAGCTGGGAGAGGCAGAGAAGGTAGAATAACTTGGAGAGGTACAACTTCTATTGGCGAATCAGAGCTTGTAGAATCGGCTATTGAAAACTCAGAGGTTGAACCAGACTCAGTTTCTTGCTCTTCAATTAACCAGTCAAGCAATCCGGGTGTGATTGAGTAACCACCATAAGTTAAACTAGAACTGCTAGAAGATGAGCTAATTGGTGATGGGTCACATTAATATAATTTGTACTGTTAGTGTTCAAAGGTAGGCATCAAACTACATTATGGTCTTTCTAATCTTAGTAAACACATACAAGCAAACAAATGAAGGCGAGGAGTGAAAAGTTTGATCAAATCATAAAATAAGCTCAGTATGGTCTTTCAAATCTTAGTGTTCAAATGTAGGTATCAAACTACATTATGGTCTTTCTAATCTTAGTAAACACCTACAAGCAAACAAATGAAGGCGAGGAGTGAAAAGTTTGATCAAATCATAAAATAAGCTCAGTATGGTCTTTCTAATCTTAGTGTTCAAATGTAGGCGTCAAACTACATTATGGTCTTTCTAGTCTTAGTAAACACATACAACCAAACACATGAAGGCGAGGAGTGAAAATTTTGATCAAATGGTAAAATAAGATTATTATGGTCTCTCTAATCTTAGTGTTCAAATGTAGGCATCATACTACATTATGGTCTTTCTAATCTTAGTAAACACATACAAGCAAACAAAACCCCCAAATGTTGTCACTAAAAACAAGGTCAAATATGTTAAACAGTATAAACAACAATTAAATGGTGCAAAAGATGTATCAAATGATAAATAACAATTTATAGTTTAAATACCTGGACGGCTAGGGGAGCTCATTGTGTTGATTTGCTTTTTTTTTTTGAAATTTAGTGTTTGATCGGGTTTAGTTGCTGTTTGAGTGTTATGTGTTTAATGTAACCAAGTGTGTTCTCAATACTCTAACTTGCTTTTTATAGTGGGTAAGTTGTTTGACTTTAATTAGTCAAACAAATTGAATGGCACATTCAATGCTTGTTCAACAGATGGTTGAAAGTCAAATTAATTGCTAGATAGTAGATACACTTTGTATTTTTTTTTAAAGGCACACAGAGATAACATATTACAAATGTGACACTGTAGTATTGATCCACTATATTCTTTTGTGCTGAGTACTTCTGCATTGATAGATTGTGTAGGTCATCTTGTTTGACCAAGTTGAGAAGCATTGACTTGTTTACTCTTTGAATGTAGTAGTACCTACTTTAATTCTACCAGTAGCATTTTGTTTCAGCAGTACCTTCTTTAATGTATGGTGACATTTAAGTTGGAGCTCATAACAGTTATTATACACAAATGAAGGAAATGATAAAATTGATTTCATTTCATTAAACTGAAACAGATTACACAAGATATTCAAACAAAACAAACATATAACCATTTTCTGTTTTTTTACACAAGCAAGCCCCAAAAGCAGGTTATACTCCTCTTCTTCTTGTTGCAGCCTCTCTTGGTCAGCCTTTGCAAAATCTGCTTCTTCTTCTAATGCAAGGTTTAATGCTTCTTCATCTAAACTCTGCTGAATTTCATCATCAACAACATTTCCAACTACCTGCATCTCAAATTCTGCCTTTTCTTCTTCTTCCATCAGTTTCATTATTTCTTCTTCCTCTAAAATTCCACTACAACCAGGAAGCGTATCTTTTTTGAATACCTTAACTAAGTTTTTCCTGGTAATGTTAAGATAATGGCCTGATTTTGGTGAAAACACTGAAACATTACGAAGAATCAAAGCAGCTCCTACAGTAATATCCTTTCCATTATCCCCCTCATTAATGATTTTATGATGTATTGTACCAGATATTTCACCTGAGAGATCTTTCACAGTAACTGTAAGATCTCCAAGCGCATTTGGGGTACACGACTTTATTATAGCGACAACTTGTTCAACTTTCCCCTTATTGATAAAACTTCTGATATCACCTAAACAACCAATCACAATCCCCCCCCCCCCCCCGGTTAGCATTCACATAGTCCACGGCGCTAAGCCATGGCCCACGTATAAAATCCTCATCCTCACCCACGTCTTCAACAACTTTCCTCATATACTCCTGTGTGGAAATTATAGGCACGTCTCCACCTACCGAGTTTCCTCTATTTTACATAGCTTCGCCCTTTGATAGACACCCGCAGGACCCGGTATGATCCTAACAGGATGTTGGCCAGAAATTTCATCATTCTGGTGACCTGATGAAGCACGGGGTGAGTTACTCATGTTGTTGTCGTTTTCCGTGACAGCAAGAACCTTGTTGCCGATTTATATTTTCCTTTAAGTTGGTGTTTGTGAGGGCCTATAACGCGATTCTCTAAACGGGGACGATACGTGCAAAATGTTTTCCCAAATCAGGGACCTAAAACGAGATAAAAGGGTTCAAATAATGCTCATTTTCCGGGCTTTTTAATTTCCCCACCAATTGTTACTACCTCACAGAGTGTGTGTTTAGTCCCTGAATTACTCACCTTGTTTTACCATTAGTCCTCGAAATACTCATTCTATGTTAGTCCTTTGGTCATTTTTCCCGCCAAACCACCATGCCAATGACAACTCTCAGTTGTACCTATAAAACATGGCCCATTGCCCTATCCATTTGCATCCAACAATTCCATATGGCTGAAAAGAAAAGCAGTCTGTTCATTGCAACCCACAACTCCCAAATGGAACAATCAAGAACAAAATGGGCATCAATGCTGGCATTTATCGAAGATGTTGTTGACCATCTCCCTGAATGGTCTGATGAGGGCAGTGACGATCCACTCAACTTCACTGAGCTATGGTTGAACAGGATTCATGAATGCCACAAGTTCAATAATCTGCTGAATGCCATAAAAAAAACTTAAGGGAAGAAGTTGACATGCTGGAAAACAAGGTTAGACATCAAAAGGTTTGTCCAATCAAGGCATGTGCAGATTGGAATGAAACCTTAGACAGCGCACTTGTCAAACTAACAAATTGTGCAGTTAATGTCCCAAGAGTTAATCATGAAATTGTTGCTGATGAAGTTGTTACTCCTGAAGCTGTTGTTGGTGAACAGGTGGAATCCAATGGAAGGCCTCTGAAGAGGAAAAGGGTGTATGCTGGTGACAAGAAGGATTTGGTAACCGATGGGTGTTTTTATGTTTAGTATTAGGTTTTTATGCCTTGAGTGTGGTTGTTATGGGTTGCTTCACTTAATGTCTTTTGTACTCACCTATTATGCTTAATGAAAATAAGTTATTGTGTATCTGTTGACTAATTGTATGTTCTACATAATGAACCATGAAATGATATACCCAATATTGGTCATGGCTTTAATTGACTTTCAAAAGTCAATTTAATTGTGAAACCCATTGGAGCAATATGTAATATTACAAAAGAAAAAATACTTAATAATTTCCACAAACATAATTCATACCATTTAAAATGAAAGCTAACAAGACACAAGTATGTTACTTTCATATTGTTTAAACATTTACTAACATAACTTTGATATTGTTTGATCATTTCCAAACATAACTTTCAGACTATATGAAGATTTTCCTAAGCAGGTCTTTTGCCATCTGAGTATCTTCTTCGACAGTCAACTTTACAGATAACATCACACTGAGAGCATGTGTTGGCAATGGGTATTCTTTCTCCACCAGCATGTATATGTCAGTTCCAGCTTTTGTAGACACATGGTGAACTCCACATGTATCATACAATATCCATTTCAATGATGCTTCATCTGCATTAAACTTCCACAATTTGTCATCTTTATCTGGTTCAAAAAGCCTATTCAATTCAACCCATAGCATTTTTTCCTTGTCATCAGCTATCTCTGTTAACTTGAACCTTTCAGTGACTAAACTCCATAGCTTGACCAAATCTTCCCTGTCAAATGCTTTCATCATATCTTGAAAGTGTTTGTATACCTGATTCCTCCCAAACCAACCAACTTTATTTCTCAACCACTTGTGAATGGTCAGTACTAAAAGCCAGACAGCCCGGGAGGAAAAACATTTATGAATGAGGAGTATAGAATGTTCCTAGGTCGTTAAGTCCCAACGAGGTGTGAAATCTGTAATACAACAAATGTGTGATCTGGTGAATTTAAATATAAAAACAGGAATCTGACTGACTAACACTAGGAATGTGAGTAGTAATAGCTCTGTCACAGCTATATCAGTAGAAACGTACAATCAGAAACCCTAAAATGTAAAAGGATATACAAACGTACGTTTAGATTCAAATAAACGTAAACGTATAAAAACAAATGGGGAATTATAACAAAAGATGGATTTGCATGCCTTAGCGGCTTAAATACAAATTAAACAAACTTAAAATATTTATTTATTAATTACAAACTTATTTAAAAGGTAACAAAACCTAAAAACCTAAAAATGTGAAAAGTAATAAAAATGTATGTTTAAATTAAATTAAACATCTACGTACCAAAATAAAACTGAAAACTGATCAATACAAACCCCACAAATGTGAAATTTATATTTTTGTGATCCTAATAATAAAAGAAAATTAATTATGAATTAAAATGATTTTTACAAGTATTTATGTAATTACTATTAATTAAAAACTATTATTTACTATTTAATAATTACCTAAATAATAAGAAAATCTAAAGTAAGCCTAAATAAATAAAATAAAAACTTAGAAAAGTTTAAAATAATATAAAAGAATTTCTGAAACTAAAAATATATTTATTATACAACTATTCTATTTATTATTAATTATTTACTATTATTAAATTCTAAAAACTATTATTGAATTATTATAAATAGTAAATTAGTAAACTAAAATCTAAAACTTTTTACATAATTCTAAAATAATTATAAGAAGCTAGGAAAAATATAAAAACTATATGTTATTAACAGAAATAAGGAAACTTAATTAAAAACTATTATTTACTTAATTAAACTAATTAAACTAATTTAATTATAATACATACTAAACTAACTTATAAAATTATAAAACTTTTTATAAACTTACTTAACCATCTCAGGAATTCATAAAAAAATATAAAAAGTTTATAAAAATTATAAATAAGATATTTTAAAAACTAATTACTATTTATTTACTAAAAGGTATGTAAACTATATTAATTATTAAAAATACAATTTGAATAGTAAAAATTATGAAAAAATTACAGAAAGTATATTTACATATGAGGAAGCTAGGAAAAATAAGCTAGGGTCAACAGCTTATTCCAATAAGCTGGAATAAGCAAAACAATCCAAATAAGCTTAATATACTAAAACCATGTTAAGTATATTAATGATGCAAGAGTATACGGAACTGGTGCCCCAAAGCAAGTGGAAGGGGGTGTGTGTGTTAAGCATGTTACTAGACTTGAGGTCCCAGGTTCGAATCCCACACACCCCATTTTTGCCATTTATTTTTTTTCTTTTATTTTCTTTTTGCAAAGCTGTACAACAAACTAAAATATGAAACTTTAATGAAGCCAACTTTTTCAAAACTTGGAAATAAGCTGTGTGAGAGCTTATTTCCTTAACAGATGGCTTTTAAGCCTTAAGCTTCTAAATAGAAGCTATCACTTAGCTTTAAAGCTTCCTTTTTGGTGTTTTCTTTTTCTGATTTATCTAAATACTATATTTATACAAGTTTAATGAAAAATGAAACTTTACAAACTAGAAATAAGCAATTCGTGGGCTTATGAGTCATTCAGTAGAGCTTTTAGGCTCACAGTGGACTCATAAGCTTGAAATAAGCTTGGAAAAGCTGTACAGTGAAAACAAAAGGTATAAGTGTGTGTGTGCAAGTATTATGGACATATATAAACAAGCTAGTGCATTGGGATTCACTTATAAGCTTGAAATAAGCTAATAAGCAATTCCCAATACACAGCAATACCAAACACCCCTGCAACCTTTTGCAATGGCCATTTAAGCTTATAAAATAAGCTTCAAAAGCCAAAGTGAGAATTAGAGTAGCAAGCTGTGGTGGTAAGCTTTCCAAAAAACCTAAGCTTAAGCTGTGGGGTCCACAGCTGAGCTTTTGAGAAGCCATTGAAAAACCTTCCATTTTACTAAGTATGTTGGTTGCCCAGTACACATAGCAAAATGGGACAAACAAAAAGCCACTTGCAGCCCTTATGAATAAGCTGCAAGCTAAGAATTAAGCACTAGATCCTATAGACTAGTGGACAAGCTTCTAAAAGAAACTAATTTCACAAGCTGAGTCCTAGTAATGAGCTTTTTGAAAGCTTATGAAATTGGCTAGATTATGGTAAGTATACTGAGTGATCAGCATACTTTTCATTTTGGTGATAAGTTAAAGCTACTTACAGCCCTATGAGATGAGCTACAAGGTGAATTTTAAGAACAGAATCATATAGTTGGGTAGTTAAGCTTCTCAAAAAGCTAAAACACACAAGTTGTAGATTACTAATGAGCTTTTTAGAGCTTGTGGAAATGGTGTAAATTTCCTGATTACTCAGGAAATTGTTGTGATTGGGCAAACAATCAAGCTCTAATCTAACTTATTAAATAAGCTCATAAGAGCTCAACAAGCACTGAGACATTGAGTTTGGTTGCTTGGCTTTGTGAAAATCCAAAGCTCACAAGCCCAAGCTCAGTGAGGAACTTTTTATGGACTAATGAAAATTAGCATAACTACACTGTTTGCTTCAGTGTAGTTAACTTGAAGGAACAAAAAGGTTAGAGTGAATAAGCTATCTAGATAAGCTACAAATGAAAAATAAAACACAGACATAACAAATAAGCCATAAGGGCTTCACAAAGAAGCCAAATGCACAAGGTATGGTCAAGTCATGAAGCTTATGCAAGCTCATGAACTTGACAGCATACTTGTGACACAGGGCAAAAACAAGCAATAATAAGCACTAATTTAAGCTATTAAAAAGCTAAACTAAAAATTAACAAAAATAATATAGAAAGATAAGCAGCAAAACTAAAACATGTAAAAAGCACAAATCCTAAAACTTAATAATAAGATCACAACAAAATTATCTATTTAATTCAAAAACAGAAAAACTAGAATTTTGACTTTTTAACTTTATGATCAAAGTTGACTTTCATGAACTTTGATCTGAATTTAATAACTAAACCTGATATATTAAGATACAAGAACATGAAACTAACAAAGATTAACAACATTTAAACACATATGCAAGGTTTTAGGACTTAACAATCTCACAGTTCTCATGTAGATAGGATCAAGTGTCAATTTGACTTATCACATGCTAAGCCACTTAATTGAAACCATCACTGAGTTACCAAGAACATATGAAGCATACATCAAACAAGAACAATACCTCATACACCCCACAACACAGATAAGCCATTAAATCCAAACAACCCTTAAATGGAACCAAATTGAGCTTTTCATTACATATGATTGTATAAACACATTTTATCAAATCCAGGGATCTATATTTGTCAAATAAGATCCTTTTAAGTATAAACAAGTAGTCACAAGTGTCTAAACCTAGGATTGTCAAAAATGAATATATTGACAGTCAAAATGAAATCTCAAGCATAATTAAATTCCAAAACATAACAAACTAATATTATACTAAAATAACATTAACAAACAACAATAAAACATGAAAACATAAAAATCATAGCATATAAGAAAGGGAAACAGAAATATGCAAAAAAATGGTAAAAGTATGCTTACAAGTGATCATGCATGAAAACTGAGAACCAAGGGTCAATGTTACACCCTACCATGAGGCACTAACACCCATGGCCATCCATAATATGCCATGATCCATGCAGAATCCACCATGAACAACTATTTTTTATTTATTTATTTTTTGATTTTTTTTATTGTTTTTCTAGATTTTTTAGTGTTTTTGAATTTTAAAAGACTAAAGCTGTTTATATGTATCTAAAAGCTTTGTGAGCTTTGTCAGGAGCCTACATGAGCTATTTGAGTCCAATAAACATCTATAATCAACAAGAATTTAAATGACTTGAAATTAAAGGGTATGAATATGAAAGACATGAATTTTAAAAGTGACTTGCAATTTAAACTGTAAATAATGTTTATTACAAAGTGTTAAGATGTAATACAACATTGAAAACTTGAAAATGACATTAATTTAAAGGAAAGCACAAAAAAAAATCACTATGTGACCAAGGCTAGCCCAAGGTATCCATCCTCTCTTCCTTCTTCCTCTTTTATAGTATTTCTGAATTCCCCACATGTCTCTGAGCAAATCCTATCACTAATTTAGACCATTGGTTAAGCAGAAATGATCTCAGCCTTTGATTTTACTTTTGACGCCAAAAGTCTCAATGGTAGCGTGTAGCCAAAATTTTGCATTAATTACACCATGGTGGGTTGTAGGGGTGTAAGAAAACAGCTGGAGGAAAGTAGGGAGTGAGGTGGAGGAAAGTGGTAACAAAACCAGGGAGGTGGAGGGTGGTTTGGTGTTGCAGTGGTGAGGGAGTAGTATTGGAGGGAATGGGTGAAGGGTTGACCGTTTGACCCTGGTATTAAATACCAGGATGGGCTTTTGGTGTTGGGCCAGGGGGTTTTGGTTTGTATTTGTTTTGGATTAAATGGATTTGGATTGGTGGGTTGTAATAAGGAATCCGTTTGGTTTGTAGTATAAATAAGCCCGAGGACTAATTTTGTAATTCCTGCATAGTTGAGGGGTTAAACCTGTAATATTTCCAAAATAATCACAAGGACTAATATTGCAAAGTTAGATATACCAAAGGACCTTAATTGTTTTTATTACAATTTAAAACACCCGGGGGACCTTTTATGTAATTTTCCAAAGTTGAGGGGGTGAAATTGTAATTTCCCATAAGTTATCAAAAATGTTCCAAATTGTAATTTATGAATAGTACAAGGGTATTTTGTGATAAAATTCCATTTTTAAAACACCTAGGGACTAATTTTGCCAATTTTGTAACTTGAGGGGTAAAAGTTGTCATTTTGTGTAAACTTTCATCCAGGGACTTATAGTGAACAAGTTTGATTCCCTAAGGACTTAAGTTGACTTTTCTTTTATTTTAAACCTTCAGAGACTAGTTTTGCCAATTTATGAAACTTGAGGGACTGAAACTGCCAATTATGCAAACTTTGTTCGTTTTTTACCTGTTTTTGATTATTTTGCATTTGAAACATATAAAACACACTTCTAAGATATTTTCAGTATTATGATGCATATTTGAGTGTTTTTGGATGTTTTGGTAGCTCAGATTAGTATAAAATGATGAGTATTTAGACACTCATCAATACCTCAGAACGATTTCCACATCTTATTATCTTCCAGTATTTTCCAAATTCATCAGTGTAGATCTCCCAGTCAATGATTGGATATTTGGCTTGTAAAGCTTCTGCATTCATACCGTCATATGGAACAATTTGCATCATATGCTGAATCTGTTCTTCACTCAAATCTTGTTTCTCTTGGCCTGCAACAAATGTTTTTTGCTTCTTAGAAGACTTTGATTCTAAGTGTGAACCACCTCTCTTAAATCTTGTACTTTCTTCTTCTAAATGCATTGGAATAAACTTGTTAATCTTCCTTTGGGCATATCTGTGTAGCTTTAGAATTTTCTCAAAGGATTTGCCTTTCAGTTTACTTGCAGTCCAATGATCTTGATTGATGAGATATCTCTTCATACAGCTCATCAATTGTGCTTGAGATTGTGGTTTATTCTTGTTAGCTTCTGATTTCTTTGCAATCTCTTTGTTTTTAATATTCTTGAGTAGATCATTATTAGGATTGTCTCTGATATGAACAAATGTGTGTGCCATTGTTTCATCAACATTCGGAGTACTAGCAGTACAAGCAGATCTGCCACCAGTACCAATATGTTCACCAGTATCTTTAACAGTATATGCACCATCAACTGTAAAAGGGATATCATTTCCCATTGGATCTACATTCCTACCATGACTCTCTACACCCTCTTCAAACTTCATCGGTTTTGAATGATCCTTCAAATCAAAATCCTCCAAAGCTTCTGAACTATCACAATCCACAATGGTTGATTTCCTCTTACCTTTACTGTCCTTCAGTTTTTGGCGCAACTTCTTTACTTTTTGAATCAACTTGGTAAAAGCACGAGCATAAAGTTGCTTTGTATTCTTCAAGTTTTCCTCCAACCCAGTAACTCTGTCTGACAATTTTGTACAAATATCAATCAACTCTTTGTACTTCAGACTACCTACATCAATTCCATATGTGTTAACTTTTGGGACAGGGGAATCATGAGGCATATCCCCTATTGTATCATGCGGCATGGGTTTGCATCACCTGAAGCACCATCATGAGAACTTGAATCATTAGATGTTTCCATGGCTTGGGTCTTATCATTCTTACCACTGGCCTGCCCAGCTTCTAAGCCTGTGAGAGTAGTGGCAGCCCGCACCATTGTCTCACAGATAGGCTCATCTGGTACATTTGGTTGAGTTGGAGATATGGGCTGAGGTACCACATATTCATTTCTGATTCTTCTCGTAAATGTCTGTGTAATGTGAGGTTCTGATGATGATGGACCACTAATGGGTGTGTCATGAGACTCAACTTGGGTTGCAGATCCTTGACCCTCGAGTGGTGGAACAATCATTGATAAAAATAGTGGTGCTTCTCTCCTATTATAACCCACACAAAGCGTCTCATATTACTAAAAACCTTTTGACTAAGGGTAGGAGTTTTAAGAATGTTTTTGTGCGGTTGAAGCCGTTTCTTGTGTTTGTTCAAAATAATTTGAATAAATCTTGGATACATTAAAAATTTGTATTTGCTTTTCACATTTTTCACCATACCATCAAAAATCAATTTTGAAAAGTTAAACTTCCTTTTTGTGGCCAAGCAAACAATAGCAGTTGCTATGTTGCTACTAAATTGTTCCCAACAAGTTTTCTTTGGACTTAAACAATGTACTACGGTATGAATGAGAAATCTCCATTGAGGGGGGAATTGTGGTTTTTGAAAAGTTAAGTTATCAAAAGTTAACCCATACCCCATATAGTAAAGATTTTGAAATATTTCATCATTTGGCAATGAACTAATACCCCCATTGTCTGATAGTTTCAGATGCCTCCTAACAGATGACTCAGTAATAGCCATGAATATGCCATCAATTGTAGCATTTATCTCTTTTTCTCCATTAGCAAGTGTTTTGACTTTGGCAGTTTGCCAAAACTGATTGATTTGGGAAACATAAATAGTAGGATTCTGTGTAATAGCATACCTTATGTAACTTCTATTGAGAAAATCCACAATCTGGTGGAACACTTCACTTCCCTCTGGTTTCTGTAAGTAGGCTACCATGTTATGTGTCTTACAATTTTCCAAAATCGCCATTAAGGTTGTTAAAATTTTGATTAGGGTTCTGGGTTATGGTCGTTTAGAAGAATATGTGTGTTTGGTAAACCCAATTGAGATGATATGGATGTCACTTAGGGTTTTGGGAAAATCAACTGAATTAAACTTTTCTTTCTATTGTAAATTAAAGAAAGATTGTGAATTATCGAATGTGGTGAAACCTATAAGCGAACCAATAGACAAAAAATATCTCAACGGTTATTAATGAAGAACGGTTATTCCCAAACAGTACGAACGGTTACCCAACCGTAGTAAATTTTATCCTACCAGTACTAAATACACCCATGGCTTTATTTGACTTTTATAAGTCAACTTACAATCAGCACGCAAATTACAAAGTCTTATATAACTAGACTTATTATAGCTACTAATTCCAACTAACAAAAGCCAAATGATGTAAAGAACACAAAATAGCCTTGTTCATTCAACATAAAATAAATTTTTTATTCAACAAAAAATACACATTACATGATACAATTAACAATTAAACTTGGGAGATTTTTCGGGATCAAATGACAAATGAAAGTTGTCATAAGCCAAATGCTCATCATTTGATGAGTCTTCCTCTTCCTCAGACGCAATATTTTTGCGTTTTCTGTATGCCCACATCTTCTTCCAAGTGTATTTACTTTTTCGACTTGGTTTTTCTCTAGCAGCTTGTTCTTGTTTTTCAAATTTTATCAATTTTTTTTGCTGTACTTGAAACTTTTTTTTAAAATACCAATCAATAGTTTCTTCAAATGTCGGTTCTGGTACTTCCTCACTTTCTTCTTCAGCCTCTTCTAGTTGTTGAAGTATTAAAGCTTTTTCTTCAATGTCATTTGTTTGCATATGTTGCATTCCTGGTTTCTCTTGCATGTTAACCTCTGCTTCATTCTCTTGGACGTTAATTGTTGATGCAAAAAAAAAAAATTAGTTTAGGGACGATTCGCGCGAAACTTGACAACTTTAAGGACTAACGGTGAAAGTTTGTCTAAATTTTATTGCTACAAACATACCATCTTTTAACATAAAGAAAATAACTGAAAGACCTAAAACTTTTACATAATTGTGTGTCAAATGTAAAGTTACCTTATTGAAATGTGAAGCATTGAACCCTATTGTTATAATCAATGAATTATTAACATGTAACTTAACATAATATTAACCTAATCCCATTACGATGTAATAATAGTCATTTAGAAAATGCCATCACAAAAAAGTTAAACATTTTTGAAATACTAAAATTTGTAAGGATATATATATGATTACATTTTTAATTTTTCAGGGCTTTGACACGTTTCATTGGTTTAATCCAACATTTAAAATGCCTCCTTTTTTTTTGTCACATTTTACGTCGACTTTTCTTGTACACACGTATTTGGAAAGTACAAGTCTCTAGTTCACAACATGTGACAATAACATATAAAAGGTGATAGAACATGCATCTAAACGACAACCACTCATTTGGCAAATATCTGTGTGGTGATAACTTTGACGGAGAGCACAACAATAATATTAAGATTGTGCTTTTATTATTAGAGCGTGTTTGTTTTATTTAAATGTTTTAGGTCTGAATCTGACTATCATATTTTATTAGTAAGAGGTGTTAGAACGTTTAAATTTAAACGAAATAATGTTGTTTGTTTTTGTATAATTGTCCGAATAATTTTAAGTGCGCATTTCTGCAATTTATTTATATAACTTATGTAAATATGAAACAAAACTTTTTATTATAAATATAACATAGTTATATATTATATTAACACGAGTCTTCAATTTTTCTTATCGAATAAGAGTCAGTAAGACAAGTCTCCCACCTCTTACTGAGTAAGATGTTTTATGTCTAACTGTGTCTGACTCAAAAGAAAAAAACAAACAAGCAAAATGTCTGCCCACCTCTTACTGATAAAAGTAAAAGAGAGTAAGAGGGCTAGTAAAACTTTTTATAAAAAAACAAACACACCCTTATTCTTATATGTGTTTCTGAATATGATTGAGAGATACCATCGACAAAGGACATGAATCGTAGAAATATAGAAAGAGGGGCTTCTAGTATTGATATCTTAAATATATATATTGTTGAATTTCCCATGAATTAGTCATTTTAATCATGCTTCTAGTGTGTATCAATTGATGATGACAAGGTTTAGCTTGACAGTCTATCTTTTTGTCAACTTAGTGTCTTATTAGTTATCATTTGAACATTTTTTTTCCACATTGACAATAATTTTATTTCTCTCACTCTCGTTGTTTTATTTTTAGAATGAAAATAACATCTAAGTTTAAATACAACAAAGAAACAATTTGGTTAGCAAAAGATAATGGGTGAGTTTAGGAGGGGCTTATAAGGTTTAAATTTCAAAAATAAGTCTTAGCTTAAAAATAAGTCTTGTTTGACGTAAAGGCTTAAAGGGAGACTTTTGAAATTATAAGCCTTAGCCCAAAAATAACCCTAGTCCCGAAAATGAGGCTAGAAGTTTTATACAACGCTTCTAATATTACAGCTGGCAAATTGGGTACCTGTTAAGACCTGTTAAGGGAAAAAATGTATTATGCAATTTTTTATTTTTTAAAATAATTGTTTTTAGTATTCTAGGGTTCAATATTTAACTTTTTTGATACATAAAATGTATATCTGTCATACTCAAACCACAAAACCAAGTGTTAAACGAGTCGTTTTCATGTTTGAAACTTATGTTATTCGCGCGCTCAAAACCTGTTAAGACACGATTTGCCAGCTCTATCTAATATGTTAAATTAATTAATTACCCACAAAATATCTAATATATACACATGTTAATTTAATTATATGTCTTTTTTAGTAATTTTATAATAATAAGCTCCAACTTAAACTAATTAGCCAAACAAATTTATAAAAATAAAAATTCTAATTTCGGCTTATAATATAAGCTCCAGCCCCAGCCAAGCCCAACTTCAGCCCCAGTCCTTTTTACCAAGCATACCCAATGTGTTGTATAACTTTCTACTCGCATAATGTAGAGGATTATAAGTAATATCAGGCTATTTATTTAAACTAGACGAATACTCGTGTATATCAACGGGATTTTATAGTGGTATTTTGGTTACACAATTACACTTCCTAAAATATCATTTGTATAACCAACATATCACTATAAATATCTGCCGCTATAAAATCTCGTTGCTATGTATAGGTACTAGTCATGAATTTTATAAAACTATGTACTAATTTCGTGTAAAGGAATTTTACAAACTTACACTCATACATACATGTACAACTATACAAACATACTTAGTCGACTATATATCATACACACTTACGGAGTACAAGTATTCATCATTTACTACATAATTTTAATTAATTAAGTTTTCTTAATTAGTTTTATTAATTTTTCAAGAATTCAAAAAATGCGTGTAAACTCTTTATATGTAGTATAGATAATAACAATTCTGAAATTGTTATTAAACTGTTAATCTACAGTGAAATGTGCTTATGATTAATTATATTTCAAGCTTAACAATAAAGAGATTTTGCATCGAACTATGTCTGTGTAATGGCATAATGGTCAACATCCTCAACTTTAACCCAAAGGCCTAAGGTTCGATTCTAATATCTATCCTCCTACAAATCCCACATTTTTTTTTTCCTATTTTGAATTTTGTTTGTATTAAACACGTATGTTTGCATCTTTTGAAATTGGAGGAATCGTGTTGTATTTGCTCCGATCGACATGATTGATATGTGTAAGCTATTTGTTTGGCTTTACATCCGTCTCAAAGAGGAGGATGTTTTCCCAAGTATCCAACGTCTTTTCCACCTTTGGATCTCTTCTCGTATCTCTCCTAAGAAGAAAGCGAACTGGGCTTGTTGGATGTCCAAGCCTTTTGAATTTTTTGTGTCCTTGGCTCTTTCTGTCTTAATTGTGGTTCGTGTACAATTTATGTTTTGTTGCTTGTCCCCTTCTTGGAGCTTTCTAATAAAATTCTCAGCCCTATAATACTTTGTAATAAATAACGATAGTCCTTAGTTGGGTTGCAATGCTTGGCTGATTTTAAAGCTTGGTCCAAGTTTCGAGTGTTACAATTGTTTTTCTTTTTTCTTTTTGTACGTTTTTTGCGCTATATTGTTGCCATTTTGTGGTGTCTTTTTCTTCTACTCTAATTTTCAAAATACTCTACACTCCTTTTTTTAGCAAGAAAATGCTCTTCGCACTAAAAATAATAAAATACTGGTACCAAGCAAGTTTAGAAAAAGTTATAACATTTTCATAAAAATAACAATAGTATAATGCGAACTATTAACAAATTATACTTACAAAATACTATAGTGTTGTCGACATATGTATGCTGCTTCAGTAATTTTTCTTTATGAGTTTTTGACTCGACATTGTGAGCAGACTAATCACATGGCAACTACTTTTTTAGATAGCTTAATCGGCGTAGGTAAACCTCCGTGGCCACATTCCCACCTTTTCAGTCAATGTGCTTTAGTAAAATTCTACAGTATTATCTTATTGTGGTATTTCGAAATAGGTGTTGCTAACCTCTGCCCACTTGGCAGAGATTAATCCATTTATAAAAGTTATATTTCAATTCATTTAAGTAAAAATCATTTTTCAAATGTAGTAATTTACAAGTTCATTTAATATGTAATTAATGCATTTTTTGGTTGATTAAGAAAATTTTTGTTAATTCACTACACATTAAACTCTGCCAGTGAGCATTGGTTAGTAAAATCCTTTCGAAATTACCAAATACATATTTAAAGAACTGCCCTAACATGTGCATAATCCTTTCAAGTTTAAGCAAAAGTAAGAGATCAAACCTATATAGAATTATCTTACGCAAGCACGTTAAATATCTCGACGACAAGTGTGAGGTCCAATTTCCTCGTATAGCATATTTGGGATCTAAAATGCTCCTTGCAGAAGAACGGTGAAACCAACTACACAAGTTGTTAACCCTAGCACTAGTAGGATCGTTAACAAATGTATTATCTATATTCATGTTACATATAATGCACGAACTACATTGTTACAGTAAAATTACTAAAATGCACTCGTTCTCCAAAATCATGCTAAGACATTTCCGTAACTAAAAGTTTAAGCAATACAAAAGAAGAAAGCCAATGGTACAAACTAAGACATTCCGTAACTAAAAGTTTAAGAAATACAAAAAAGAAAGTCAATGGTACAAACTAAAGTAACACAATTAAACATCCACATAATTTCATAGTAGGCCATTAAATGATTTTAAAATGGTTCTTTAATTTCTCAATTTGAACAGAACCATTTAAGTAAATCTTTTTTCTTTCTAGCTTGTGACCTATAGGTTCGTTTATTCAACTCTCCTATTACTTGTTTTATATCCGATGACCCTTAGCTTCTTTTATTGTCTTAGAAGTTCCTTCTTCAAATACATTGGCCTCTAGTGAGTGAGACCTATCATAGTTTTGAACTGCTTGTTCATACACGACATCATCAACCCTCACGAACGATGATTTGGGCTCCGGTAAACTCTCATCAAAGTCATATTGAGAGATTTCTAACTCTTATTGTTTCCTTATTAAGCACTATGTATGTTTTACTAGTTTGATGGTATCCTAAAAACACATCTTCGTAAGACTTTAGGTCGAACTTGGTGAGATAATCTTTGATGTTAAGTATCACTACTACAGAAAAGTTCATAGAGACCGATTATAATAGCCTATATAGACTGGATTTTGAACCACTCTCTGTGAGAGGGTATTTCTTTGACCAAAACATATAGAAACCGTTTTCACAACCAGTTTCTAATAGGAGCAGCGAAATCGGTTTACTAGTAAGAACATACCTCAACACTAGAGTACGATGACCATTTTTTGTAAAAAATTATTTTTTAAAATAAAAATTGATGTTAAACTTTTGAAAAAGATTAAAATTTTCATAAATTTCAAAATATACAACTAAATTAAAGTGCATAAGTCTTAATAGATACCAATATAACCAACTACAATGCCAATATAACCAACTACAACCATGTTTTCTACCATTGAACTTATTTCTACATAAAAAATCTTAGAAGCTAACATAGAGTTCATTATCTAAGAAATATATTCTATTTTCAAGCTTGCTTCTCTCCAATATTGTATCTTCCTTTTCAAGTTTAGCACCTCTACTCTGCGTACGAGCTCCGTCTCTTTTAGTGTAGTTTTCATTAAGATCATCCAAGTGTGTGAACTTGCTAGTAGTACCACAATCTCAAAAAGTCCATATCTCGACCTGTTTATAAACAAGTTTAAGTTAAATTTTGTATCTAAGTAGCCTATTATTATCCATATAAAAAGGCAAAGTCACAGAGCATCCAAATAACAAATGCACACATACAACTGATGTTGTTGCAACTCTTTAGAGGCTTGAACAAACACACATGCAACCAAATATATGGTCTTACTGATCATTTAGTTAAGACAAGTAATGAGAGTGGCAATTATGCCTCTACATAACAAACATATTTTTCATAGTGACATATGTGCAAATTGCATGTGAAATGACAGTAAAACAGACTTGTAAGTCATCTTTTTGTAATATGTTACCTAGCAGATTCATGTCTTGCTAACATTGAACTTCTCTCACTTTAGTAAATAGGAGAGTTTTCTGCAACAACATATAACAATTAATATAGTATTATGAAATACACAACTTGATTGTGTACGTTCATCAAAATATGTTAGTAACACATGAATCTAATTGTCATAATTTCATTAGCACTCTAAAACCATCAGTATCTTGATGTAAACGAGTCGAGCTTTTGTCGAGTAACTCGACTTGAGCTTGTTCGAGTCGAGCTTTATCAAGCATCGAGCTCCAGCCCATAATATAAACCCGATATGTTTAACGAGCCAAGCTCGAGCTTTGTATTGTCAACTCGAATTGCTATCGAGCTTTTCAAGCTTTTATGTGATATATATTTTCTATGTATATTATATATATTAGACGAGTGCCCGTGCATCGCGTCGAGATTTTTTTGTAGCAAATAATTATAGTTGGGATATTTTTGTTAAGCGTTTCGTTTAACGTTTATGCATACAACGTGAAAAATCAGAATGTAATTGAAAAAGGTCGCACCTTACGATAATAAAACCAATAGAACAATTTTAATTTAAAATGTATCAAATAACTTAAAAATTGTTTGGTGAAACTAAAAATGATAAAAATACGACAACAATTATTTGAAGCAATCATCTTCTTATGATATATTTTTTTTTTTTCTTTTCTTTTTTTTTTTTACAATTTATGTGATATATATATAGTTGAAATGATAGGTATATATAGTACTCTCTCCGTCTCAAATTTATTGTTCACTATTGACTTTTTTAGTCTTTCTTCTTTAACTTTAACCTTAAATATTTTTGTGGGTGTTATATAATATTTGATGTAAAATATATAAATGGATTTGGTTTTAAGTGTATTTTTCAATGGTATAATTTTTCATCAAATATTATATAATAAAAAATATATATTTGTGGTCAAAGTTAAACCATTTTGACTTTGAAATTTTAAACTGGATAATAATTTTGGGACGGGGGGAGTATGTATTAGATGTGATTGATAAACTTTTTAATGAAGGTTATGATACAACTTATTAAAACCAAGTCAAACTTTTATTGGTGGGAGAGTAAAAAGTTTTGAAATTTAAAATGGTACTTTTAGGCTATGTTTGGCAGAAGTAACTTTGAGCAGTAGCATTTAGCAGTAGCTGTGAGCATATGCCACTGCTCACTTCTCACCGCTCACAGCTTCTTAAATAAGCATTGGAAAAATGAGCATTCCTAAAAAATAGGAAAGCTCACCGCTCTTATGCCAAACGAATACTAAAAATCAAAAAGCTCATTGCTCACCACTTATCGCCCCAAAAGGCTCCAAAAAGCTCTGCGCCAGACATAGCCTTAGTATAACACATTACTTATTTTTAGAGTAAACTGCAAAAATGTCCCTGTGGTTTGCCAAAATTGCAAAAAGTGTACTCATACGAGAATTTTTGCAAAAATTGTTCCTCAGCAAGTTTCGATTTGCAAGAATGATACCTGTGTGGTTACTGCTCATGAAAAGTTGTTTTTTTGGCTAACGCTTGTTAGCAAATCCCGTCAATTAGTCCTCACGTGCCTTGCACGTGAGGGTAATTTTGTCATTTCACATTTCTCGCCTTTAACACACTCCAGCTACCTCACTTGCACGAAAATCGACGAAGACATTTTTGCAATAAGTAAAACCCTAAACTTCACATCTGGTAGAAAGCTTAGTGCTGCTAGTAAGAAATATTAGTGCTTCTAGAAGAAATATTAGTGCTGCTAGAAGAAATATTAGTGCTGCTAGTACATAACTGCGATCAACAATACGTAAACATAGTCATAAACATACACATGTGACACAAACTACCACTAGACGCAATACTAAAATGTTATTCGACCTGCATAAACTAAATTGTTCCAAAACATACCATCCCAAGCCATAAGATAAACAAAATAAACAGAACAACCTTCACCATTTCCTTGTGCTGACCTTGATCATTCCCTCCTCACTTGGAATCAACCTCCTCATCTACTTATATTGTCTTCTCATCCTTGTCAGCTGGATCCAACTTTCTTCTCTTCTTTTGTATACCAGACGTCACACTGGCATGTGAATCAACTGTAGCTGGAGTGTCCATGTCTGTCTTTTCCAAACTATCTTCAACATCTGATGTTGGACCTTCATCAGCAATTACTACAGCTTCATCTCTGACATCATTTTGTAGAATAGGCATATTTTGAATAACAAAATCTAACTCAGCAAACAACATATCGATATCTGGAGCTTGATCAGGTACATAGGCTGGTTGACCATCCAACCAATCAACTACAATTTCTTTATGGTCGAAATCATCATCTTTGCCTATCTCCATCAAATCAATCTCCACCTCTTTAATAGGTCCATAGCATGGTCTCTCATCCAGAAAATCCTCTTCAATTTCTATGAGGAAGAACTCTTTCCCCTCATCCTCTTTGACTATCTCCAACAAATCAATCGTTGCCTCTTGAATTAACGAGTCAATTTCTGCCTTTTCAATAGGTCCATAACACGGTTGATCATCCATAAAGTGCTTTTCAATTTCATCCAGAAAATGCTTTTCAATTTGTACGTGGTATAACTCACCATCCACTTCCACCTCACCTTCTAAAGCAAGTTCAAATTCAGGTTCACCCATACCCTTTCCAACATCCTCTTGACAAACTTTCTCTTTTTCATTGTCAACAGTTTGATTCACATCTGCCACACCATCTTTTTTACTCGCCTCAGTCTCTTTGTTTCGCTTCTCTTTGATTTCATCATAGTTTAATAAGAAATCCAATTTGAACATGAAGTTTCTGAACTCGTACTCACCACTCAACCTTCTTGCCCTTATTTTGTTCTTCCCTTCATCAGACCATGGTGTTGGAATAAGAAGCTCATCATCATCCAGTTCTACGAAAAAACAATTCTCATCATCTCTGCTTCCAGCCTTACTAGATGAAGCATGAGTTGAAGTATCACCTTGTTTTCCCTCCTTTCCTATTTCAGTAGCACCATGCAACTCTAGCAAACAGAACTCACCAGCTTTCTCAAATTCCTTAACAACATCAGCATCCTCTATATCTTCAATCACAACACCCTTACCACGACTATTCGTCATGCACAACAGATAGTCCTCGACTGATGAAATACCTTCTTTAATATAAACCTATATTTCCTTACAACGAGGAACGTATTTAAACATTTGCACGACATCTTCCACACTCATCAATGGGACAAACCCATCATCCAAAGAATTCTCAGGGATCCTAAAATGTGAGAAAAAGTCCTATCCCCTAATCCTAGTGCGTCTAACATTCCAACATACTCTTCAATGTGGAAATGGTTAACATCAATCAGGTCAACATACGCTATATCTCCAAACAAATATCTTCGATTTGGTGGATTTGTGAAGAGCCCTTTGTAGTGAATTTTCAGAGTGAACAGTGTACAATTCAACTCTGGTTAGGAAAACAAATAACAACTTAAAAGTATGAAAATCATGACATATCATACAATGTAAAAATACTTGTTCGAATAAGAAAAACAAATGACAACTTACCTTAAATAGCATGAAGCTCGTGTTCTGGAAACAAAGGAGTTCGAATTTGCCAAACTAGAGATACCACTACCATGGTATTATTTTGTGGGTGAGTGTTGAAAGAAGATAGAATGTGTTTGTGTGTATGATTTGGTCGTGTTAAACAGTTCTACACGAATAAGTTGATTTGCAAAAAATGTCCTCGTTGATTATTGTGGCTGGGGTGGGATTACTTTTGTCATGCAGGCGGGAACAGTGAAATGACGAAATTACCCTCACGTGCAATGCACGTGAGGTCTAACTGACAGGATTTGCTAACGAGCATTAGCCAAAAAACCAAATTTACATGAAAAGTAACCACACAGGTACCATTCTTGAAAATCAAACTTGATGAGGAACATTTTTTTGCAAAAATTCTCGTATGGGTACACTTTTTGCAATTTTAGCAAACCACATGGACATTTTTTGCAGTTTACTCTTATTTTTAAGCAATGTTTTGAAAAGTGGTTGAACAGCTTTTGATTGGAAAAATGGGCCAAAATGAACCGGTTTTTCGAGACTTCAAATCCGAGTTTCAGGTGACTCAAGTCAACATGGTTCACCAAAGTTAACCATATTTGATATTTTTCTTTTAATTTTATGTTACAAAATATATGTGATAAGTTTGGATTGATTTTGGTGATGGATAATGTTGTCTTTAGTTTTAAAACTTGTATTATCATGTATTTGGTATTGTATAATATATGTTTTATAAACCTATTATGAGATTGTTTTTATTTAATTTTTTATTATTTTATTTTTTATTTTTTTTTTTATGTTTGATATAAAATATTAAATGTTTTATAAGTGTTTGGTGGCCTAAATATTGCAATCTACATAAATGGAGACAAGATTGACCTAGCGGTTGAACGGTGACCCAATGATCCGGTGACTAAACAAGGCCGATTCAAGAGTCGGTGTTTAAAACATTGATTTAAGTTTCTTAAGTTTTAATAAAAATTATTTTCTATTTACATATAGTATATATTTGTAAGGGCTTGTATGTAAATACACGTAGTGTAAATAAATGTATCAAGTTTTTCGAGTCGAGCTCGAGCCGAATTCGAACCTTATTTTTTTAGTATTAGTTGGTTTTAAAATACATCATTGCAAATAATTCGAGCTTTTCGAGCCAAGCTCGAGCCTAATTCAAACTTTCTCGAGCCGGGCTCGAGCTTCCCACATGAAGGCTCTTCATCGAGCTATCGAACCGACCTCGAGCAAAACATAATATTGTCGAGTCTAGTTGAGCTATGCCAAAGTTTGATCCGATTCAATTCATTACACCCCTAGTTGAAGCTTTAAAATACAGATCACCTTTTCTATGTCTAGTGAAAGGATACTTTATTACTCCGAAGTAAAAAGAAAGAAACTTAGTTCTGGTGGGATTAATCGGCTGTTCAAAGTGAAAAAAAACTTACACGGCCCAAACCCTACAAGGGTTTGGTTTATTCATGTTTTGGGTTAATCAAGCAAATTAGTACGATTTTGATTATAGGTCCGAGTTAACTCGAACAAATCATCTATTATTATAGAAGAAATAAGAAAAGAAAACAAAAGAAAAGAAAAGAAAAGAAAAAAAAAAAAGAAACGAAAAGACATTGGCAATTGTTACTGTAAAACAAGGAAATTTATTAAAAGAGATTGAAGACATTAGGCTAACCTGAACCTCAAATAAGAGGTAAACTTTCAGCTGAAACTCGACCCTAATAAAAGTTCGGTTTAATCAAGTTAACACGAATAATATTTGTAAATTGTAACTTGTATTAACCCGAACTGAACAAGCTTATACGGGTTTGAGTCGGGTCGAATTAGTCAGATACATGTATTTTTGAGTTTGCCACCCCTATCTCCTACCATAATAGGAATTACCAGTGTGAGTATTTCGTATTCGAAGAGACACACTGTTATTATACTATAGGACCACGAGTATTCTTTGAACATCTTATGTTAGTACAACTACAAGTTATATTATAAGCTCAAGCTCGATTTTAGAAGTTACTTCAAGTACCTTCTTTTCAAAAGCTTATGATTTTGACAATCTTTCATAAGCTATGCAATTCAGACAAAACTCGTAAAAGTTGATGATGTATGTATGTAAGTTCACAGTCTCGTAAAATTCGATTAGTAGTTTTCATGTAAGAGAGACTTGCAATAACTAAACCACAAAAAGTAACTAAATCAAATAGAAAATAGATGATATTAAGTTCAACGACGATTGTTTTTGAAAACCATGCCCAAAATAATCCAACACTGTTTCTAGCAAAACCCTCACACTTGACTTCTTAAATGATTAACAAAATACCTTAGCAACTTCACCAAGGGCCGAACCTATGGAGCTTTGAGTGAATTTGCAACATCAATGACAAATCGGTATCTAACATCAGATTTCAAGATACGCTCCATAGCAGTGTTCACATAATCAATAGGAATAAGCTCGATATCTGCAGTTATGCCATGCTTTGCTGCAAAATCAAGCATTTCTTGAGTCTCTTTCAGCCCGCCAATCGCACTACCAGCAACAATCTTCCTCCCTGGAAATAAAATCCCATTTAGGTTGAGTATGAGCATCACCAAAAACATAAGACAATGTTCAAAAAAGATGACTAAATGCTTACCCATAATTAAAGAAAAGGTAGCTATTTCAAGTGGCTTCTCTGGCGCACCAAGAAGAACAAGCTTCCCATGTGGTTTAAGGATACTGAGCAAAGGTGCAATAGGGTGAGTGGCAGAGACTGTGTCAATTATTCCATCCAATGAATTCGCTGCAGACTGATTGCAAAAACAGACCAAAAAATTAATCCACGGATCACAATTGAACAAAATACCAACAAATATCTAGCTACTATACCTGCATCTCCTTTGCGTCTTTGCTCACGATGAAATGGTCAGCTTTGAGTCCTTCAAGTGCTTCTTGCTTCTTAGCAGCGGTGGTACTGAAAACAGTAACTTCAGCACCAAAAGCCTTAGCCAGCTTGACAGCAACATGACCTAGCCCACCAAGACCAACTACACCCACTTTCACACCAGGCTTGTCTAGCCCAAAGTGTCTGAGGGGGCTGTAAGTTGTGATCCCAGCACATAGCAAGGGTGCACCGGAATCAAGAGGTAAGTTTTCTGGCCAATGAAGCACAAAATGCTCTTCTGCAACCATATGATCTGAGTACCCACCATAAGTGCGTGTGCCATCATAGTAGGGGAACCCGTATGTGAGAATTTGTTTTGGACAATAGTTTTCAAGATCATCAGCGCAGCTTTGACATGAGCCACATGATCCCACCAAACATCCAACTCCCACTTTGTCCCCAACTTTGAATTTCTCGACTTTGCTGCCTACTTCAGTCACGAGACCCACAATCTCATGCCTGCATTAATCATCATTGTTATACATTTAGAATAACACCTACACTATTACGAATAACATGTCCCTATAGATCCAAAGGTTATTACAAGATTTACTTCATCTAGCCTTGTAAAATAAATAAATAAATACCCACGTGATCAAAATTCTGTCATTTAAAAAAAAAAAAAAAAAAAAAAAAGAGAGAGAGAGAGAGAACCATTAGTTGTTTGAAATAATCGTAACATGTCAAAATAATTAAAAATCTGGATGTGCAAGGCAATGTTGCTTGATAGTTTTAGGCAAACAGCCAAACAATATTTTTTCAAATATGGCAATATGCATTTTGAAAGCGCAAAACAGAGTTCTCAGAAGATGAATGACTCCATAGTCAGGTAGATGATGTTAAAAAGGACATCTCACACAAAATAAACCTTTACACAAATAAAGTAAGAAACAAGTCAAGGTAAGGCCCCGTAAAACAGCATCAGATTCAGGTTGTTTGGTTTGGAACATTAGTCAAATTAGGCGTTCAGGGGAAAAATGGTGTTGACTGCCCATTTAACTAAACAAAAAATTCCGTGTGAAAGAATTGACCAATTTGACAAAAAAAAAATTGCATGTATCAAAGAGAGCATAAGTCATATATTCGGTCTTATAGAGACTGATCAAATGACATAAATAATTTATTACAGTATAATTTGTAATAAATAATTGTGTCATAACATAAGTTAAGATCAAATAAAAAGAATAATTAAAATAGAAATGATAAGAAGTAACCACAACGACACATTTCAGATGCACCTACAAAAGTGGATGCATCTTCAATGTGTGGCTGCAATTACTTCTTACTCTTCCTATTTTTATTATTGTTCCTACTTGATCCCTTCCCGTCACAACATAACTTATAAACAAGGAGTATATAATTATAATTAAACAACTCTATTATTTATATCTCGTAAATAATTATAAGAACTGTAATTATTTCACCATAAATAAATGTTGTAAATTCTGTTGTATTTTAACCACTAATTAACGATGGATCTTCTTCAAAACACTAAAATGTAGTAAATCACTTTCAGAAACAATATTAGATACCCGATGCGGCGATGCCCACAAGGTAATTACCAATCGTCTAGAATTAATGTTCTCCTTATACAATGACAAACATAAAAGTCAAAATGAATTTTTTTAAAGAAAACAACTACATGTTATCTCTGAAATTAAATTTTCACTTCCAAATTGTGTAGGGTTTAAATAAAAATATATATTCACTTAAGAAAATCATTTTTTTTTTTTTATATATACAAAATAACTAGTACTAAACGAAATTAAAAATAAAATAAATAAATAAATAAATAAAAAATGTCGATTAAAACATACCCAGGAACAACGGGATAAGTAGTCATGCCCCATTCATTCTTAGCAAAGTGAAGATCAGAATGACAGATCCCGCAATACAATACTTTAAACCTCACATCTTTATCACCCGTAGCCCTGTAAAACACCATCAACAAAAAGTCGTACGATAAATATTAGACATAGTTCATACACGTACATAATTTACGGAGTAAAAAAAACAATAGATCTAATCACATAGAACAATATTTCATATTTACAAATACTAAGAAAAACAGTCTAGAACCAAAAACCCCATTTCAATTCGTCGCCTAACGACATGTGTGTACTCGAAAAGTGCATGAGGTGGTATACATGTGTGTAAATGATTTTATAAGAGAAGAACACTTTTAATGCTGTGTATACTATACCTTCGAGAGAAGGTGAGTGGAGAAAATGTTCCAGAAGTGTCACGAGCAGCATAACCATAGGCTTTGATTGGATGCTCAGCTTCTGGTGATAACGCCATTGTTGTTGAAGCTTTGGGTTAGAAAAAAGTTGTTGGTTGATGAGGAGTATTATGGTGTGAAGGATAGGAGTTTATGGGGTGGTATAAATAGAGTGTGGTGGAAGAAATTTATTACATGTGATGACATAGGCAGTGGCGTGTCAGAAATAATCACGAATTCACCATACATAGGCAGTGACGTTGTAGAAATAGAAATTCTTTTTAGGATTGACTACATTTTTTGTCCTTGTGCGTATTTCATTTTTGGTCCATCTTTTTAAAAAGTTTTGGTTTTAGTCAAAAACCGATAGTTTCATTCGAGTTTCAGCCTATTCTGATAATGAAGTTAGTTCAGTTAGTTAAGTCTAATCGTAAAGTGACAACATCAGTCCTTCATACAAATGCTAGATTGCAACGTTAGTCCTTTATACCATATATCGTTTGCAACTTTGCCACGTTTGTCCTTTATACCATTAATAGTTTGCAACATTAGTCCTTTCTACCAATCGATCATTTGCAATGTTTGCAATGTTAGTCCTTATATATACGTCTTTATTTATGTTTTTATATACATTTTTAGACACGTTTTTAGACTTGTTTTATATGCGTTTTTATACACTTTTTAATACATGTTTTTATACACGTTTTTACACACGTTCTTACAAGCGTTTTTACATACGTTTTCACACACATTTTATACATGTTTTTATATACTTTTTTTTAGAAATTTCTTTTAGATTTTTTTTTTTCAAAAAACTTTTTTTCCGAAGTTTCTTTTTTCAATTTTTATTCCGATTTTTTTTTCTTTTTTTTTGAAATTTTTTTCTGAATAATTTTTTTCGAAAAACTTTTTTTTAGAAAAACTTTTTTTTTGAAAATCTTTTTTTGATTTTTTTTTTAAAATGTTTTTTTATAATTTTTTTCTGAATAATTTTTTCGAATTTTTTTTCAAAGTTTTTTTACACATGTTTTTTTTCGAAAAAAACATTTGAAAAAAAATTAATAAAAAATATCAAAAAAAATTGGAAAACGTGTGAAAAAATGCATGTAAAAACATTTATAAAAACATGTATAAAAATGTGTGTGAAAATGTGTGTGAAAACGCGTGTAAAAATGTGTGTAAGAGCACGTGTGAAAACGTGTATAAAACGTGTCTAAAAACGTGTGTGAAAACATGTGTGAAAACGCGTGTAAAAAGGTGTCTAAAAATGTATATATAAATATAAATAAATACGTATATAAAAAGACTAACATTGCAAACGATCGTTGGTAGAAAGGACTAATGTTGCAAACGATTATTCGTATAAAAGACTAACGTGGCAAAGTTGTAAACGATCTATGGTATAAAGGACGAACGTTGCAAACAACCGTTAGTATGAAGGACTAATGTTGCCACTTTACGACTAAACTTAACTAACTGAACGAACTTCGTTTTCAAAATGGACTGAAAGTGGAACAAAACTATCGGTTTGGACTAAAACCAAAACTTTTTGAAAAAATGGACTACAAATGAAATATGCACCAAACACAAGGACCAAAAATGTAGTTAACTCTTCTTAAAAAATGAACCTTTGTGAAAGGAGATTATCAAAATGAATCGTGCACATACATTTTATAAGGGGGGTGGCAACCTTGCCTCAAGTTGCCTCCTCTTTTAAACCAAACAACCAATCAAGCTTGTCCAACTCATTTTTTGCCTAATCTTGCCTAAACCTTCATTTTTAGTGGCAATCTTGCCTAAGTTTTTGCCTAGTCAAGCATTAATTACATTTATTAATAACAAAATTTAAAGTAAAAAAACATAAATAAAAAACAACTATTTTATTAATAATAATTCAATAATTATTACATAATACTTAAAAAAAAAACATAAATAAAATTAAAAATTGCAAGGTCATCCATACTTTGCTGCGAATTCACGTTTTTAGTGGCAATCTTGCCTAAGATTTGAATGTGTGGAATGTATTTGAAATATTTGTGTATTTTAAATTGTTAATTGTGAGATTTTAAAGGGAATTTTTTTTATTTTTTTATTTTTTTTTTTTTTTTTTTTTTTTGGAAAACAGCCCAACGTAAACCACCATTAAATGTAACGTTCGAAATATTCTTGGAAATGATATCTGCCGAATCGGTGAGATATACCGATCTTCATGCCGAATGTAGCTTGCCGAATGGATGGCATTGTGGTTTACCGATCGGTAATGGTTGCCGAACTCCAAATGCCGAAGGGTTGCCACCCCCCTAAAAATAAACTTTCGGTCAATCGTCCGTTAGATATGTTACACCTGGTTCATTCACAACTTTGTAGTTGTTCACGTGTCAAATTAGCGCGAATAATTTATTAAGCGTGTTTATTTAGATTCCCTATTACAAAACTAGCTGGCGAGCATCAAATGTTCGTGTGTATACTAGCATGCACCTCAATAGACTATGTGCGCTGCGAATTTAAGCCAAAACCAGTAGACAAAATTTCATAAAAAAAACAAATGCTAGTGCGCACCAAAATTTTGATAAATGACTCACGCATATTAGCTCCATGCACGTTGAGAATGAGTAAACCAAATAAAAGACAAAGTGTAGCGTGCATATAAATTCACCGCGCATGGTAGTAGGAAAAATACACGGCGCGTAAAAGCCCATACGTGCACATAATGGGGAAAAAATACGTTGGCAAAAATTCATGACTCTTGAATAACTTAATAGACAAATGAGCCCCTTTACTCACTATACCATGCCCGACGAATTCAACAAAGTTGGTGAAAATTCATGAATCTTGAATATTCAATCCAAAAGAAAGAAAGAGTAGAACAAGAGTGATGATAGAGGGACTTAATTCGTATAACTAAATTTATATCTAACCAATTTATCATGTGACATGTGGAATACATATTTTCTTTTTTATGATCCTCAACACTAATTTTGGCATTTGTCATCATCTTAAAGTTAGGCATGAATTTTAGTCATGTAAATCATTTTCCGTAAAGAAAACATTTGCAGGCCGCATGAGATAGCAGCGCAAATTGATGAATGCGCGCATGTACACATGTCAAGTAGTCATTGGTTTTAGTGGGTAGCACGCGCATAAAACGTGGACACACTGAAAACCGTTTTCGTAAAATGATCAAAAATAGTCGCTTTTTGTAAAAAGGGTATAGCATTGGTTCACTTTAGTAATTTGTTTTAACAAGTATCTATACTACTTATAATACATTTTGCACCTTCTCTCCTATTTAATTTTTAAGATTTCCATATTTAGATTTTAAAGTAAAATATAAGTTATCAAACACAAATAACAAGTATTTAAAGCACAATATTTTAAGGACCACATATCTCTAAAATCTCTTACAATTAATACACCCATCACATATTAATACAAGTTATAAAACACAATGCATAAGAATTTAAAGCACAAGTATTTGTACATGTACACCAATTCTGTCGACCTCCTTTAAGGACCACATATCTCTTAATTCGATGCTAAAAAATGAAACAAAGATCTTAGCTTTTGCACGACACATAACAAAATTCATATTAGACAAAATCACAAAATTTTGATTTCAATGTTTGTATCATCGAATAAAAAATCAAATACAGTTACAAAATAAAAATAATAAAATGCATGAGAGATATAAGAAATTTTTGGTTTGCTTTCTTTAGGTGTTCGAATATCAAAAAAAAAAAAAAAAAAAAAAAAAAAAAAAAAAAAAAAAAAAAAAACGCCACGTCTAATTTTTTTTTTTTTTTTTTTTTTTTTTTTGGGATAAGAGAAAAACTTAGTGTGACTGCGTGTGTAGTTGTATAAGTGTGTTTAGGGTTACACATACTTAGGGATAGATTATGTATATAGTTGCTATTAATTAGGGTAAATAAATAGTGGACTTGGGTTGGTAAAAGAAATATTGGCCTTCTTGATATAATCCGAAAATTTGGAGTACAAACGTGTTTTGGGCTTTATTATTGAGTTCCGAAGATTTTAGAGTAAATTTTGTGATAATCCAGATTTTTTAGAATTGTAAATTAAAGTTTTTAGGCCTAAAATTAGTATGTATTATTATTAGAATAATATATTGATATTCAAATGTTAGTCAATAGGATAAGCAATGTTGCAAAAAACGGCCTACACGGCCTTGTAATAGTCGATTCCAAGCTACAAGGCCCTGAAACTTGGAGACATTTACAAGGAAGTCGGCTGATTAATCGGCGATTACAAGGTTTTGGGCCGATTAATCGGCTAAAAAACGCAAGTCGACCCTCGACCGCCTCAAGACCGATTCATGATTTTTGCAACATTGAGGATAAGAATGGTAGTATTAAATAGTTTAATGTTTAAAAATATAACAAATTAGAATAATATATTGATATTCAAACTAAGATTGTGTGGTTGCTAACTTGGTGTATAATAATAGGAAAAGAATAATAGTAGTAAATCGTTAATATTACAAATATGCTGCATTAAAACAAAATAACATTTGTTTGTCGGAAAATTTAGTCATAGGGTACCCGTCGCCGCATCGCGCGGGTACCCTGCTAGTTAAATATGAATGCACACTTGCACAATTGATTGGTGGAATTAATGTATGTTCTTTATAAAGAAACTTTTGACTTTGTAAATGTTCAAATCATAGTTGTTAAAATATCGATTATGATCTTAAGATTTTATGATTTTACGATTCTACAAATCAAAAATGATCCGGATCTTAAGTAGGATTTTAACAAGTTTAAGATCTTATAGGATTCCGATCGTAACCATAGGATCTTAAGATCTACTCTGATCCGATCTTACTTTTTTCGAACCGCAAACTAAAAAACTACAAATTTATAGTTTATGTTTTTATATAATATAAAAAAAACAACATGTAATCCTTCTCAAATATTTCATATTCATAATTTATAACAACACTTCCATAAATCATTCATATAATTTTGTGATTATGATTTATAATAATTTGTAGATTTGAATAATATCACAAAGATAATTAAAAAATAACATTATAGCATGATCTTAGGATCACGATCTTGCAAAGATGAAAACGATCATAGGGAGGATCCCGATCTTAAAAATCTTGGTTCAAATTATACAATGTGTACTATTTTCTTTCTCTAAAATATCTTCCTGTAAAAAATTTATCGTTTAAAGAAAGTAGCAGGGTACCCGCGCGTTGCAGCGGCGGGTACCATGCAATAATAGTATTCAGCGAAAATTTCTTTTAGTTCTATATTTTATGATACAATAGACAAACGGATGACGACAATTTTAGTTTAAATATTGGTCATCAAAATCATTCACCATGGATGCACAATCCTGAAACTCAAAAACACATCCTTATGCATAATCCAGAAAATCACAAACACACCCTTATGGTATCAAAAGAACCTTACAGGGCTCTTATCTTTATTATCACACCCGTCTCCCTGAACCACCACTTGCAGCATTGCTAGAACCACATTTCTCTTATTGTCAGTGTTGCCAAAATACATTTCAGCTTCATGAGGAAATATGTGTGTTTAAGGAAGAGACGCTTCATGTGAACAAGCATTCACAAGTATCTTGTGGAGCTCATGAAGTAACGAGTCAAAAAAAAACAATGAAACCTTTCGTCCTAACTTTTGACATGGTTGTATTAGGTTGTTTTTAAATAATTATATATTTGGATGGCAGTTGTTGTAAAAGTGGTTTATCTTTTGTATCCTATTAGTAATGCAACTTCGTTTGGTTAAATTTGATATTTTCCGTATTCTTTCCATATCAGATTGTTTGCATACTTGTTGGTTGTATCAACATTTTATCTCATAAAAACAACAAAAACAGTAACACACATTCATCAAAATCCAACAACCATCTGGTAATCATGGATTGAACCTACATGCGGTCTTCTTGGTTATTTTGAATGAAGTTTCATTGCTTCTTTTTTCTTGACTTGCTCCTGCATTTTCTTCTTCTTCTTTTTCGCTACCCAAGATAAGTTGAGGAGATCTAAAAATGTCTATTTCAATACATTCTTCTTCTTCACCACCCCCTTGTAGTTATGTTTCCACTTCTAACGCCTAAACCTATAACACCACCACTTATAACTACTACACCACTACCTCCACCAGCTGCAACAACCCCTCTGCCTTTATAAGCATGCCTTCGACAGGAATACCACATACTTTCTCCTCTAGGTAGCCTTGCTTCAAAAGTTAAACCAGCCATATTTTGAACTTCCATATAACAGCCAATGCATCTCATTTTAGTTGATTCGCTGCTGTCATCCAACACCCCTACGTCTGTACAACATCAACCATATTGTTTCTCTTCATTTTTTTACTTGAAGGGTGTGCCATATCTATAATGGAAAACAAGTTGGAAGGAGTATTTGCTTCACTATTCTAGTTGGTAGGAGACTTTACTTCAAGAGTAACACACTCTTTCTAACCTAGTTTGAATTTACTTTTGTGTAGTCAAATATAGGGTCAGGCTACTATGAAATTATATTGTTTGACTTTCATTGTGTGAGGTAAAGGATTATTGACTTCGCACATGTACACACAAACCTACGCATCTCAGCTACTTATTTACTTCTCACAATTTCACACAAACCTACCCATCTCATATCATCAACCTTATTCATCAAACTCATATAAACTCTCAGCTCACCATGGATACACAATCCAGAAAGTTAGCAACAAATAGTCACAACCATGCGGTCCAATACCCATTGAAAGTAGGAGGCTCTCAAGTATGGTTATGTCTCCGCTGACCCGAAAAAACCACTTCGACCAATGCCATAACCACAATCCTCTAAATCTCAATGTTGCAAAAATACATTTCAGGGTTGTGAGGAACTACGCGTGTGTAAGGAAGAGGTATGCTTCATGTAGACATCGATTAACAACTTTATCATGGAACTCATCGAGGAAAGAGTAAAAAAACCATGAAAGTTGTCCTATCTATGATATGGTTGTATTAATTTCAATTTTAACTATGTTTATGTAATATGTTTTAAGTACCTCTATGATATGGTTGTATTAAGATAAATATTCATTTTAGATGTGATTTATTCTTTGATTGTTTTTATTGTAGGAAATATAAACACAATTATTAATTTAACACATTAACCTATAATGCTTCTAAAATTTAATACTGACTCTTCGGTTTCCCCATTATTTGTCTATATATTTGTTCTATAAACATGTTGTTGCATACACGATCAATCTTCTTTAAGAAATATCAATCATATATATATATATATATATATATATATATATATATATATATATATATATATATATATATATATATATATATATATCTTAGTATGTTGTCTGTAAACAAAAGAGCAAGATGATGCGGTTCTCGAAAATAATCAAGCATATCAACTCACGTATGTTAGACAGTTTCATTTATATTTTATGTTTTTCTATGTTTCTATATCCATGAACTATAATTTATTCAACATTACAGGAAACAACATAAGTGATGCGTGGTTTTGCAACCTTGCAAAAGGTTTTACCTCTCAAGGGATCTTGAGAAGCTTGCAATCCCACCAGGCAGTGTACTTGATCGATGTAGTATAGTGTAGTGGCAAGTACCGGGGGATTGATCGTTCAACTCAAAGAATAGTGTTCGCAAGGGTTAAAACTTAATTAAACTAGGTCTAGAGATGAGTGATGATTCTTTTTTGTATTTTTATATTTTATGGAAAACAAGTAAAAATCTCGGGTTTTGGAAGAATAGGCGGAATTAGTTGCTAGTCAACTAACCCAAATAACTACGAATGCAATAGAAATAAAATAAAATGACACGAAAGTAAATATGGAGAAAAACAATAATAAGAGAAATGTGTTTACTTAGATTTCACTACTCCCTAGCTAACTTAATAGTTGATTAGTTTGTTACAATTGCATGGATGATGGGTTATATTCCTTAATACCATTCGTAGGGCCGTGTACGATCTTCCCTAACTCTATAAGCTCCTACCTCTTCCTATGTCGAGCCGACAATTAGCTCCTAACATGGCCTCCTTAGTAGTTTCTTATGCATTAAATACAACCAATTAATCGTAGTACACATCTGATTCATGTTTCTTAAGATGTTCAAGCATGTTACCAATTGGAAGTCTGCCAGTTTTCTTAAGCCTAACATCGATATTATTCATCCATAACAATTATAAAGAAACAACCAACCAATAATCTATAACTAGGTTTCATTACATCTAAGCAAACACAAAGAAAACCTATTCTAGCATGTTAAAGTGAAGACAAGCATAAGATAGAATCAAACAACACATAGACATATTGAATGATTATTGGAAAACTTATCTTCAATCAAACATGGATGAAACAAGGGTTTGGAACCCTTAAAAGTAAGGTAAAATTCGTGCTAGGGTTTCTCCAAAACTATCTCAAAGTTCTCCTCCTCTTAACAAATGAAAAATAGAAAACTATATATAGATTTTTGAGTCTGACGGTGTCACGTTATAGGTCTGATGCCGTCTACTCGCCGCCATAAAACTCCACGGATTGCCTAGATCCAAATATGATGCCGTCCCATATAATTCACTTCTTGGTCATCTCTTGCAATTTGAACATGACGGCCTTGGTGACGCCGTCACGTGTTAAATCTCTAAAACATTCTGGCGCGTCATGTGTATTTAATTATCCACCTCTTTGTCCATGAGTGACGGCGTCACATACAATTCCTGATGCCTTCAGGTACCAATTTCAGCATGATTCGGAGACTTTGTCATTTTCTTCACTTTTTCGCTCCAAAAACGTCCAAAATGCTTCCTTTTCCAGATTTCTTCTCTAAAGTACCTAAAATGACAAAAGGAACGATTTAGGGTAATATTTGATCAAATAATCTTGAATTTGGGCTTAAACGACCCCCTAAAAGCGGTACACTTTTCGTCTCATCAATAAGGAAGATGAACATGTCGTATTTAACTAAGAACAACAACCCAAAGTTGAAGTTGTCGAGCATGCAAAACCCCCCTATGCCCTTCTGATGAATTGTTCTATTATGAACTAGAAGCTTTGGAGCAAATTTTTTTGAAGGAGGAAGGTGAAAGAGAAGAGAGGTTAAAAAGACATGCTAAAGTGGCTAAGGAGCATTGGAAAGAGGTGGAAGCACTTAGAAAATTATTAAAACAAAAACCTGATGATACTTAAATTGACAGAAACATTTTTTTACAATAATTTGCATTTGGCATACCTTTCCGATTAATTGCCTTACGAATTGAAGTAAATTTAGTTGATAAATTTGATTTTGATGTTCCCAATTTCGGTTACACTTGCATGTTTGCAAATGCATTTATAGTTTAGGTGTTGTCTGGATTTGACCAGTTTGACTTTTACAAGTCAACATACACCAAAAAAATGAATGATTGAGTAACCAAACTGTTTCAACATATTTTAGTATTCACTTTTATGTTTAATACATTAAAGTTGTTTTAATTTGTGGCATGCAACTGTTAAACACAATCTACTTCTGTTTGGAACTGCATTTTGCATATGCAATATTACTTTGACTTATAAAAGCCAACATAGAATTTAGTTACAACTTAATCAGAAAATGAATTCGATACATAGCCATACCCCCGCCCCCAAGTTACCAAAATAACTTTGCATTTTCCTCTCATTCTTTCCTAAATTTGTTCTCCCACTCTTGTTTAGCCCTTGCTTCTTCTTCTAGTGTTTGTATCAATGCTTTTTGGCCTAATCTCATTTGATGCTCTTGTTTCTCAATAAGATATCCACCATCCCGCCAATCTTGTTCAACTCATTCTTCTTCTACTAACAATTTCATTATTTCTTCTTCGTTTAACATTCCCCTACCAGCTACACCACTCCCATTCCTATAAAGTGTACCCTTGTGGAAAACCTTAACTAAGTTTTTCTTTGTAATGTTAAGATAATGGAGTGATTGTTTAGGAGAAAACACTGAAATGTTATGAAGAATCACAACAGCTCCTATACTAATATCCTTTCTAAAACCACCCCCGTTAATGATTTTGTGATGTATTGCACCAGATATTGAACCTGAGAGATCTTTTAGAGTTACTATAAGACCGCCAAGGGCATTTGGAGTACACGACTTGATTATTGCAACAACTTGGTCAACTTTCCCATTATTGATAAAGCTCTTGATATCACCTAAACATCCAATCACACCCCCATTAGCATTCACAAACTCAATCGTGCTAAGCCATGGTCCATGTGTAAAATCCTCATCCTCACCCACATCCTCAACAACTTTCCTAATATACTCTTGTGACGAAATTACACACTCCTGCCCACCTTCGCTAATATCTACTTGTATATGACGCTTCGCTAATTGAACAACACCAGCAGGATCGGGTATTATCCTAACAAACTTTTCAGGGTTGTGTGATGAATCTAGGTTTTCCAAGGTTGGGGTTCTGTGACGGCTTTGGTGATGGTTGTTGCATGGACGTAGGGGGTTGTTGCAGGTATCGAATTTGTCCATTTCATTTGAAGAACTAAAATTGAATGTTTGTGAATTTGTGTTTCAGAACTTGTCTTTGTGAATTTGGGGTTATAATTTATAAATACTGAAATAGTGTTTGAAAACTTTGGTTGTGCTTGGCGGGAAAGAAGGCAAAGGGGTGGAGTGTTATTATTGAAGAAAATGAGGGTAAAATAGTCATTTCACATGGCCACTAACGCGAAAAACTAACGGGCAATAGCCAAATTCATGAATTTGCAACTACAGTAACCCTTCAAGGGCAAAGCGCGCATAAAACGCATATATTAGGGACATTTCTTGCAATTTTTTTAAAAATGAGGACATTTCTTGCAAAAATGGCAAAGTTTAGGGACATTTTTTGCAGTTTACTCTTTTTTTATTGATTCTATTAATTGCAACTCTTTAAGGCTAAGCACAGCAGTGACCATGGACGACCTTCATTTTTCCAGTCACATCAGCTTTCTCCCTCCGCCGACCTATAGACGACTTTTTGCCACAGTAGTGGCGACCTTCATTTTTTTTAGGATCTACTCCTTGATAGATCTTTGAGCCAATGGATCGATAGATTGCCAATGTAATCAAAAGCAATACTATATGGAAAATCTTTGTATACTTGTATCTATGCGGAATTTAAACATAAGTAATATGAACAATATACTAATAATGCTCTGATCCTCTATGGATCTTTTATTAATCACTAAAGATTGAAAAACAAGTCTTGTCTAAAACATGCATCCAGGTGTTCCTTTTATACTACAAGGAACCCTAACCTCTCTTACAAGAAAACGTGTAATTCAAGACTATAAAATATATTACACATCTTTTCCTAAAATAAACTAAATATATACTATGGATTAACTAAATTAGTACAATATCTCTATCAGCAGTAACCAGATCATCAGTAGAAACTATTAACGCTTCAGCAGGAACCTGTCAGCAGTATCCGTCAGCAGAAACTATCTTCTAACTTCATTAATTCCTAACAATCCTCCCCTAAACTTGAATTTGACTTGGTTAACTTCAAGTTTTTTGATAGATCTTTAACTTGCAGAAGAAGAGGATTGAATTTTGAACATCAGCAGCAAAGAATAAAATCAGCAGCATAACTATCAGCAGCAAAAACTTTAAGTATCCATTCTTTGCAGCAATAAATGACAAATTGTACATCAAAGCATAAGTTTCGTACTATTCTCATCACTTCCAGGTGTGTTAACTCCTGTAAGAGGTGAATCATTGAAAATAATGGATTTGATGTCTTTTTACCAATAGCCATCACTACTGGAGTAGCCACATGTTTAAGTTCAAAAACTATGGTACACTATTAACCATATGATTTTTAGCAAACCATCAGCTATAAATGGATTTGACTTGTCTTTACCTGTAGTCATTTGCTCAGGACTAGTCAATTCTTTGGTTGATTAAATCACCTTGGTAAATTGATTACCAAACATGGTCTTCCACTGCCTTTACCACATGTGGGCTAGCCATTTCTTTGGAATCCGAAAGGAAAAATCCATGGTGAATTGATGACCATTCAACTCTCAGCTGTGAAGCATGGGTGAGTTGAGTACCCAATAGTTTTTAGCAAACTATTACAGCTATCAACAGATTTGATGTGTCTTTACCAAAGTTGTACCCTTTGGACTAGCCAACTCTTTGATGGAACAGTCAAAATCATGGTGAGTTGATAACCATATAAGGTGTGGTGATTAACCAACACCAAAACCTTCATACAACAAAGAATGGCACTATATAAATCTGTTATTTTTTTTTACTAATAATAATAAACAAATATACAATAACAAAAGAACAGATCACTTTAGTGAAGTTTCAAGATGAACATCATACATGGCTGCCAATTCTTGTTTGACAAGAAGACTTCTTCTAATGGCTCTAACAAGCTGTTCAGCATTATGCATATCATTCCCCACCATATCATGAGGAACAGTCAACTTCACCTCAAGCATCTGCTTCAAAACCTCTATAGTAATAGGATATGTCACATCTTCGGAACGAAGTCCATGGAATGCACATCCACTTTGCACCAACCGGATGGTGTCGGATCGCAAGGGGAATACATTGGCTCCTTGAGTGAGCTCAATAGTGTTTCGATAGCCTTGGTGGCTAGGACAGGAATACTCTCCTAGGGTTCGGGGCCTAAGAGGTTGGTTTGCTAGTGGTAGGTTTTGTGGGTGGTTTTGTTGTGGTGGGTTGATGGTTTCAAAGATGTTACCACCTTCCATGATGTCGGATGGTAAAAGTCGCAAACAAAGACACGAAGAAAAAAGATAGACTAAAGAAAATCTAAAAATAAAAATAAAATCTTACTAGAAAGGAATCTAGCAAGTAGACCTAATAAAAAGAAATCCTAACCTAGACAATAACTATTCCCCGGGCTGCGGCACCAAAAACTTGATACGTGAGAATCGCACCAGGCTTTACCTCTCGAGAGATCTCGAGAAGCTTACAACCCCCACCAGGCAGTGTACCTGATCGTTGTAGTATAGTATAGTGACAAGTACCGGGGGATTGATCGTTTAACTCAGGAATAGTGTCGCTAGGATTAGAAAGCCTAAAAACTAGGTCTAGAGGTGAGGGATGATTCTTTTTGTATTTTTATGTTTTTATAAAGCAAGTAAAATCTTGGTTTTTGGAAGAGTGGGCGTAATTAGTTGCTAATCAACTAACCCAATAACTAAGATGCAATCAAAATAAAATAACATAAATGAAAATGAAGCTAATTAAACTAGTGGTGTGAACAATAATAGGGAAAGTTTTGATTACTTAGGTTTCATTACTTGCTAGATCTCTTTTACAGGTTGATAGTTTGTTACAATTGCATGGATGACGGGTCGTATTCCTTAATACTAGTCGTAGGGCTGTGTACAATATTCCCTAACTCTATAAGATCCTACTTCACTCTTATGTCGAGCCGTTAGAAGCTCCTAACATGGGATCATTAGAATTCTCCTATGCATTAAATACAACCAAAAATCATAGTACACCTCTGATCATGTTTCTTAAGACGTTCAAGCATGTCACCAATGGAAGTCTGCCAGTTTTCTTAAGCCTAACATCGAATACAATCATCTGTAACAACTATAAACAACCAATCAACCCATAATTAACATCTAGGTTTCACTACATCTAAGCAAACACACAAGAGATCTAGCCAAGCATGTTAAATTCAAGACAAGTGTAAGATATATTCAAACAACACATAGACATATAATGAATTGAAATAGTACTTATCTTAATTGAACATGAAAGGTTTCAAAGGGTAAAAACCCTTGAAAAATCTGTAATACTTGGACTAGGGTTTCTCTCAAAAGTTATACCCTACTTGTTAGGTCACCATTTTACCAAATAATCACTAAGAAATCTAGAGAGAGAAAGTAAGTAGAGAGAGAGAGTGGAAGGAACCCTAAATAAGATATGAAAGACTAATAATAATATTAAGAGAACCAACAACCTCAAATGAGGTTATACATTACTATTTATAGGTAAGGATTAGGGCTTCACCACACTTAGAAAATATTACATACTTAGCCTTTAGACTTTATCCAAACCTTTAAACTAAGCATAAAACTTAATAAAACATAAGATAAATGTAATATAAAGCAACCTAGTGTAAAACTTAATGACCGACACTTGAAATAATAAAGTCTATTCCCAAAAATCTCCCCCTAAGTGTTGGTCATCAAAGGTTGCTTGACGTCGTCATCTTCTATACTTAGACTTTGCAGTTGACGTCCTCAAAAATAGTTAGCAAAATCTTTCATCGTTCTTTGTTCTTCGTTCTTTGTTGATGTAATGGTGATCATGTTATGAAGTTATCTGTCGATCGTCACTTTTGTGTCTGTGGTGGTTGTCCGCCACTCCAACATGCTCATACATCTTAGGACTTAGACTTTTGAAAGCACGAAGTTCCTTTGCATACACTTTGATCTTTAGTCTTTAAACTTTGTAGATTCTTCTTTTTGACGTAGAATCTTTCTTTGAACTTTGTTGTGCTAAGATCTTTGGGGAAGCTTTCATTTGCTTCAAGATGTATATATGAGCATGCTGGAATCTGCCATCATGGAAGTGATGTACCTGCAAGTAAACAGTTAGCAATAAACAACCGGTACTTACAGATAAGGAATTAGAGCTCATCAACAGCATAGTGTGAAGACTCCTTCTAATCCTTATCAAGACCGTTCCCATGTCAGATACTCCCGAAGGAGCTTACGAGACCTACTAAGTAGCTCAATGACTGGGTGAGTCGCTGGGGATCACTCCACGACTGTAGACCGCTAAAGAACCACCGCGAACACTAAGCGTAACCCTTGTAGGGTTACCAAAGTGACCTGCTGTCAGGGCTGTTTGATGTTGACCCTGGCAGGAATTTCCGTTCAATCATCGAGAAATACATATGTAATTCTCTCATAAACGTTCTCGGCAGATTGCTAAGATCTGCGAAGGACTCGATAATTTACAGCTGGTGCCCATTGATGTAGAACACCAGTTGTAGAAATACTAAGTGTTCCTAAGAGATCTTTGATGAATCTCATGGCTCTAGACTCGATAAGTGCTCACTTAGGTTTCCTATTCGGAGACTAGGGAGGGGTCTCCTGCTTCAATATCAACTATCTCTAAGAGATAAGTCGATAGATTACACTGGTTCCCCGTGAGAATGAAACAAGCTCTTTTAAGAGAACTTGAGTGGTTAAGAAGGTTTAGTGCATTGCGTCACTGGGTCCATGACGACTTAATCTTCAATACCGGTGTTGTCTTTGCAACAACCAGTAGCATATGAATTGAACCCGGTGTCTGCCCTAAGGTTGAACATATGGAGGGCTATTTCTTTTCACCCTTTTCTTTACTTGTCTTTTTAATTCTTCAACTCCTTCTTTCCCTTTCATTCTTATCTCCTTTTTTCGTATCATACCTAAGGACTTCTAATTCTAACTATTGGTGATGTCCTTGGGTAGATCCCTCCGGCTCTGGCGGATCATAGGACGGTTTTTCCTATCTTAATCACCTTATAACTCCGTGATTATCCGACAATAGCCAAGAAACCTTTGAAAATCTCTCAAAGTGTTTGTGATTATCAAACATTTTGTTTAACACTTTGAGAGTTTTGTGTTTATGAAGGGCTCCCCCTTCACATGTGCTCATATGTATTAAATAAATTTGCACATGCGGGAGGAGCGAGCACTTTTTGAATTAATCCACTTTCAGTGAACAAGACCGATTCGAGACACGCTTACATCACTAGTTAGACTAGCTTGAAGTTATTACCCGGCCTGGTCAAGTCTACAGAAAGTTTCTCGAAATGGTACATTTCTACTAAGACAAATCCTTTTCGAGACACGCTTACGTGGCTAGTTAAAGAGTTCCATTGTCAGCTTTTAGGTGACAACTAGCTCTAGTAACTAACTTGATGTTATTACCCGTCGAGGAAAAGTCTTTTCGAATTTACTAACTTTTAAGTTTCGTCAATTCCTGGGTGAATCTGAGTCTAGCTCGCATGAGATTTGACTTTTAAGCAACATTTAACTTTCATATTTTAATCACTTTCACTTTTCTCCCCCTCAAAAATAGCATATTAGATGTTGTTTTTGATAAACTTTTGATTAAAATATGCTTTTTGAGTCTTATGGGGAGATTTCAACAAGAACTTTTGGTTTTCAAACGATGAATTTTTCAAGTGCTCCCCCTCAACAAGTGAATACTCATTGAGGTGAAATACTTGTCTTTTGAGCAGAATTATGAAAATCAGAAAATGTTTGATTAATTCTACTCAAAAGTAAGAAGTCTTCGCTCCTTATGTAAGGATTGAGGCACTGAAGCGTACCTCAGGGTCCTTTAATTACAAGCACGGGTTGTACACTGTTATGTGTGCACAAACCAAAGTAATAGATGAAGAAAATATTATGAGGAAACAATGTTAATGTTATACCAAAATGATCATGCTCGAGGAGTATTCGGACGGCGGTAAGTGAGAATGTCAGGAATCGGTTCCCTTGCTCCAATCAAGCTCTCCAATCTGCGTATCTGCTCCCTGAACCTAAGCTTTTGATCAATCCTAGCCAAGAACTTAAGTGCTTCTTTCACATCTCTTTTATTCCATCCGACTTTAATCCCGCTATTATGTTCTTTGAGCTTTTCATTCAGCTGAATTCTTACAAATCTGAGAGTCTGATCCCCGAACTTATGAACCTCTTCGTATCTCATGAAACGGTAACCATCGTTGTGCGGGTATACCACTCCAAAAGGTTTTTTTGTTGAAGATGAAAGGTCTTAAATGCGGGATGTTAGGAGGATATAATTGTGGAGCAGTAAAGTTGAGTGACTTTTAATAACTTTCGACCCCGAGTTGTGCATCTTCGACTCTTGCTTTGATAATGGTTTGGCGCATGAAGAGCAAAATAGAGTTGATGACGTCATACTGAAGGCTACCGGACAAGTTTTGAAGTTTGCCTTGAACCTTGAGTAAGTATATGTCAGCAATGTCATTGAGGTTCAAGCGATGATAGTCAGCTTCACTGAATTTATAAAGTTGATCATCACTTCGGCGGACCTCAATTTCATCAAGAAAGTTATATCCATATCTTTTCTCAGTACTTGGGACTGCCGTGATGGCAAGAATGCGATGATTAGAGAAGACTCTGTGACTGGATCGGAATGTCAGCTTGTATTTGTAGAACCATCTGCGCATCTCTGGCCAGGGAAGCGTACACAAGGCAGCTTCATGATTATATTTGGAGATGGATGTGGAGTGCAAGCCTCTCATTTGATCTTCAAGTGTTTCCAGAGGATATGAGGCGGCTCTGAATTCGGTGAGAGATGTTGCATAACGGTGATTAGGATTCGTGCTCCAATGAATAAGATAGAGAAGGTCTTTGTTGAAGAAGTATTGCTTGGGGAGCTTAGGATCACTTGGAGGACCAACAAGGGGTAACGGTTGAGAAAAATCTTGATATTTGAATTCATCAACGAGGGGTTCCGTGCCATGATAGAGTTTGTCCCAAGATGGTCTCTTTTCCCAAGTAATGTTTTCAGACAGAGCTCTTGCAACCTCTTCCACGTTGTATTCGAACTCAAGTTCAGTTGTTGTGCATGTTTTGAACTCCGTGAACCATGCTTTGCGAATCTTTACCAAGTCAGAAAGCTGAAGTCTTTGAGTCTGCATCACCTTTTTAATTCTTTTTGTGAAGCTTATAATAGAACCTTCAATCATTTCTTCAGCTTCAGTGTCATCTGGGTGAGCATCAACCATTTCATCAAACCAGTTAAAAGAAGGAGCATCTGGGTTAATCCATTCAGGAACTGGATTTAATTGAGCATCCTTGGGTGGTTCCGTAATGGTCTCGGTGATAAACGGAGGGATTTCATCCATATCTACATCAGCATCTTCGGTTGATAGTGACGGGTGTGGATCCTCGGTTGTTTGTGAAGGGTTTGGATTAGCAGAAACATTAACGGTTGTGGTTGTAGTTGGAGCTCTGGAGGTGGAACCGGACACTTTCTTCCTCTTTTCAGGTTGTGGCTGATCATCTGGGTCGGAATCTTCATGTCGACGCTTAGTAGCAATAGTCCTTTTGCAGGATTCGCTTTTCTTTGCAGCTTTCTTGATAGACTTGATAAGTGCTTTGCGTAGATCATTTTCCTCCGGATCATTCACAATAGCTTCCAATAATTTGCCTTTGAGATCACTTATGGAAGGTTTTGGAGGTAGAGTCTGAACAGTGATTGGTGTAGTTTGAAACCTGTGAGAAACGATCTCTGCAAGATTCTTGTTGACATAATGTCTCACAGCAGAAGGAAGTTCCTTCTGAACATACTTCTGAACTTCCCTTGGTAATATCTGTTTTACTTGATCCTCAACTGCTTTATCCACATTGTAGATCTTGAAAGCTTCAACATCACGCTGTTGTTCATTAACTTGCTTTTCAAGTGCGTTGTATTGGTCATGTAGTGATTTCAACAAGCTTGAGTGAACAACAGTTGTATAAGGTTTTTCCAGAGGATGACTTTGAGGTTGTGATAAAGGTTGTTGTTGTGGTTGAACTGTTGGTTGTCCTTCATCAACTCCTACAATGTCAATAGGGGTATCTTGACTAGTTTCAAGTAGCTCATCCTTTTTCTCACCATCCGAATCCTCATCATCTTCATCATTAACATCTTCTTCATCATTAACTTCTTCACTTTCCGATTTATCTTCCTCATCGCTACTCTCATCATTCTCGGATGAATCATCATCTTTGCCTTTTGAAGCTTCATTTTCAATTTCAGTTTCATCCGGTTTATCGAGAGATTCTTTTGAATCAGAGCTTGATGACTCAGCTTCATCTTCAGAGTTATCATCCCCAGGTTCAGAGGATGATTCTGTTTGTGAATGAGCTTCTTCTGATGTTTGATCATCTCTTTCTGATTCTGGAGTTGGGCTTACCGGCTCTTGAGTTCCAGAACCTTCACCTTTCTTTGTAACTTTTGTGATTCTTTCCTCTTCTGATTCTTTGCTTTTTCTTACGGTTAGTTGCAGTTGTTCATCTTCTTCGGATTCAGACATAGGTGAGGTGACTGATTCTTCTTGAGTTTCAATAGCTTTTCCCTTATCTGCCTTCTTGCTTGAAGTCTTTGTGAGTTTTTCAGTTTCTGTTTCCTGATGAGCATCTCCTTCATCATCCGTTGGTTCATCACGAATAGTTGTCACTTTCTTCTTAGGCTCTCTTGTGACCTTTTTGGTTCTGGATTTGGGAATGGTTTTGATTGTAGAAGCATCTTTTGAAGTTTGCCTTTTAGAAGTTTTCCTTTTCTTTGTCTCAGTCAAACCCACTTTATCAATTCTTTGAGCTTCATCATACAAAATATATGCCTCAGTATCGCGAACATCATCGAGCATAAGACTATCGGGAATTCTCATTCCTTGTTTTTGAGTGTCTGTCTTCTGAATCCTGGTTTTAGAATATTTATGATCCACAGAGGGGGGGTGTTTCTTGTCTTCCGATCTACGATCAATATCTGGGTTTTTCTCCATGAAGTGAGCAATGAGACACTTTGTGAATCTGTAGAATGGAATTTTTTAGGTAGATGATTTTTGAAACTGTCTTGCGTGATTAACCATGTCCACCCAAATGAGTTGACCATAGTCAATTTTGGCTTGTTTGATAACCCCCCCCCCCCCCCCAGAAAATCTGCATCAATTCTAGACTAGGATGTTCATGCCCAGTTTCTTTGCCCGTTAAACTGTTGGAGAGAATTGAGTAAAGTGTGAGCCATGGTTGTGGAATGTATTTCCTGTCCACGTGGGATATATTTCTAAGTTGGATTACTGATTCATCATACTGCAGTTCTCGAAGAAGTTTGATAACGTCTGACAATGATGGCAAAGGAGAGAATTCTTGACATTAGGCAAACCAAGAACCGTGCGGAGAGTTTGTACATCAAACACAACAAGTTTGTGATCAAGATGAACCCCCAATGACTTTTCATCTTTACTAATTTCAATAGTCTCCCAAAACTGTGTTAAGTAGACTTCAGGTACTTCAGTGGTGATGGTGAGGAGGTTGTAAATGAAGTGTCTCTTAAGTATTTCCAGGATGATTGCACAAGTATCATGACATGTGATTGAATCGAGATCTATCCTATGGTTTGTCTTAGCGATTACTCTTTCATCTCCTTGAATCAATTCGTGTCTAGGTGTTGATTTCTTTGCCATATCGAGACCTGAAATGATTCATAAACCAACAAAAGCCATGTGGTGATTAGCTCGTTAGTGTTAGACAAAAGAATAATATCCGAAAACAATCGCCCAAGATAAAAATCAACATCACATATACAACATTTGATAAATCAAACCAAGAGTCACATACAATCCTCATAAGAATCAACACAACTCTTAGATAAACATGAAACGCGATCATCTTTCCATTAAAAAAAAAAAAAAAAAAAAAAAAAAAAAAAAAAAAAAAAAAACTCATAACTTGACAAATTTTGAAAAATTTCGGCAGCATTTCTTTTCATAAAAATGGAAAAACTAGAACCCATATGTGATGGTTCCATTTCGAAACTCCTGACTCGGAGTGAAATAAGTAAGAAACTTGATAACATAAGACTTCATCTAAAAAATTTGACATAACTCGATAAGTATAGACTTAACTCGAAAAGTGTTTAATAACAATTCAAACTCGATACTCATCCCAAACTCGATATGAAAAAAAAATTTCAAACTCGGAAACCATATTTGATCCAAACTCGATAAGGCTAAGAAAAAATTTCAAACTCGATAAGCTTTTAAATTTACCAAACTCGATAAGAGAAAAATAGTTCAAACTCGATAACAGAAAAACTTCAAACTTGATATCCAAAACAAACAACTTTAAACTCGATAAGCTCAAGAATTTTCAAACTCGATAAGCTACAAAAAAAATTTCAAACTCGATGAGCCACAAATGTTTCAAACTCGATAATCACTAATGATTCAAACTTGATAAACATTACCAAACTCAATAAGCATGTAACTAAACCAAACTCGATAAGCCACAAAAATAGTTCAAACTCGATAAACAGCACAATTTCCAAACTCGATAAACTCAAGATTCCAAACTCGATAAGCATGTGAATTTACCAAACTCGATACATTCAAGGTTTTCAAACTTGATAAGCATCCAATATCTTAACACTTATTCAAACTCGAAAAAAATTAACAAAGTTCAAACTCGATGAGACAGTCCTTAGGCAAACTCGATATACCAGCCAGAGTTTCAAACTTTGAAAGTCAAGATATGAGAGTGCCAAAGACATAGTTCCATTAACACGATAGCACATCATATATAACATAAGCAACATCCTAACAGTCTTATGAACAGATAAGCGCAAGTAAAGTGGATTCATAGTAAGGTCGAGCTTATGAAACCTAACAGACACCTAAAATTCGATCAATTGTGGCAACAATAATCAAGGTAAAGGTGAATATAGGTTCTTAAGGACATGTCGCAATTGGCCATAACAATCAATTACACTAAATCAGTTCATCACAGAAACCCCCAAATTCAATAGTGATGAACCCTAAAGTTTGATTAGGAACTAATTAAGCATCATATTGATCAAAGAAAATTATGGCGAGTGTTAGGAGTGCAATGTAATGATCGAAAAACACTCACAATCACTGAAAATCTTTAATCTTGAAAAATCTTGATCTTGAGAAAATATGATTAGGCGCGTTTGGTGTTTAGAAATATTGAAAAGACTGGAGTAATTTTTGATAAAAAACAAGTATATACTTTGAAACTTTGAAGATTTGACACATATGGTCCCTTAACTTGTTTTACCAATCAAGTAATAAACTAGCAACTCACATTATAGTCCCTCAAGTTAAAAGAAACTTTACGACTTATGAGACTGAAAAAATGTTACGAGAATTATGGATGCGGCACCCTCTTGAACCAACCATAAGAAGTAATTCGGAAAATTTTAACACGCAATGGTTCAAGAGGTGTTGAGAATGAGATTAAATAGTGATGAGGAAAAATTTATAAAATAAAGAAGTTAAAAAAAAGATTTCTGTCTCCCCCTCAAGATATGCATTTTATAATGATTTTTCAGAAAAACGTTGTGAACTGCATATCTTGAACAAGGAAAACTTTTTTTTTTTTTTTAGATAAAAACCAAAAATCTTTTTGTGTTTTTAATGGTTTTATATTTTTGTATTTTGTTTTTGAAAAACATATTTACAAAGATAGTTTGATGTTTGACGATCAATTGTGTTTTAAAAACTTTTCCAGATCATCTAGAGTCAAACATCGCATACCAATTTGGTGAACTAGACTCGCAAACCTTGATGGTGCTAAAGATTTGGTAAGTAAGTCCGCCAATTGGTACTCAGTTCCAACAAAATATAATTCAACGGTACCCTTTTCAACATGCTCTTTGATGAAGTGATATCGAAGATCGATGTGTTTGGATTTGCAATGATGTACTGTGTTGCAGGAGATCGCAATTTCACTTTTGGAATCACAGTAGATAGGAATCTTGTTGAATAGGTAGCCATAATCCTTAAGTTGTGATCTCATCCAGATGACTTGAGCACAACAAGCAGACATGGCTACATATTCAGATTCTGTTGACGACAGTGATGTGCAGTCCTGCTTCTTTGATTGCCATGACACAAGTTTGTCTCCGAGAAATTGTAATCCACCAGATGTACTTTTGCGTGTGTCTAAACATCCTGCATGGTCAGCATCTGAAAAAGCAATTAGTTCAAAACCAGAATCCTTCGGATACCAGATTCCCAAGTTAATGGTTCTCTTTATGTATCGAAGGATTCTTTTGACCTCACTGAGGTGTTTTTCAGTTGGTTTGGACTGATAGCGAGAGCACATGTAGACAGCAAATACTATATCAGGTCTACTAGCTGTGAGATACATGAGTGACCCAATCATACTACGGTATTTGGTAGGGTCAACAGGAGTCCCATGTAAGTCAGCATCTAGTTTTGTGGTATAGCCCATTGGTGTATTATAAGTATCACACGTCATCATCCCATGTTTCTTTAAAATTTCAAGAGCATATTTGGACTGATTTATAAAAATTCCATGGGGTGATTGATGAACTTGTAGTCCTAGAAAGAACGAAAGTTCACCCATCATGGACATTTCAAAATTATCTTTCAAAAGTTTTGCAAAATCATTAGAGTAACTTCTTTTTGTTGAGGCAAAAATAATATCATCGACATATATTTGAACAACAAGTAAGTCCTCCCCGTAGGTTTTTGTAAATAGTGTTGGATCCACCGATCCTTTAGAAAATTTATTGGTCAGCAAGAAAGTAGAAAGTTTGTCATACCACGCCCGTGGGGCTTATTTGACTCCGTAGAGTGCCTTTTTGAGTCGGTAAACGTGATTCGGATGATCAGGATCAACGAAGCCGTCTGGTTGGCTTACATACACTTCTTCACGGAGGTCTCCATTAAGAAATGCTGTTTTCACATCCATTTGTTAAACAACCATGTTCCTGTGTGCAGCATAGGCCAAAAAGATCTGAACAGCTTCATGTCTAGCCACTGGAGCAAAGGATTCAGCAAAATCAAGTCCTTCTAGTTGGGAGTATCCTTTCGTTACCAGGCGTGATTTGTTACGTATGACAGTGCCTTCTGCATCTAGCTTATTTTTCCAAATCCATTTTAACCCAATGACAAAGACTCCGTCAGGTCTTTCAACTAATTCCCAGACTTCTAATCGGATGAACTGCTGAAATTCCTCTTGCATAGATTCAATCCAGTTGCCATAAGTCATTGCTTCTTTAATGTTCTTTGGTTCCTCTTGACAAACTGTGAGTGCATAGATACAAGTTTCTCCATCAGTGTGAAGTCGTTGTCTTGTCATTACAGGTGCATCTGGATGGCCAATAATATGAACTAGTGGATGGTCTCGAGTCCATTTGTGTGTTGAAGGGTGTAGTTGATAAGTATCTCGCATGTTAGCAGGATCCAAATTGCGTGTAGATGACTCAGCTATATCAGGAAACGTAGGATCCGGTGCAAACGGGTTGAAGAACGCATCAGGATCATGCTCTGCGGGTTGTGGAACTGATTGTGGTGTAGGATCTTCAGCTGAATGTTGGGAGTTAGAAACAGTTTGTTCTGCTGTAGATGGTGATGCAATTGGAGGACCGTCTTTCGCAACAGTTGTTGTTGTTTGTTGAGGTGAGTCAGGTACAGGAATATTATCAGGTTGAGCAGTGGAATAAGGTGAGACCTCAGTAGAACGGTATTCAATTGTGTCACCAAACAGTGGAGCAAACAAGGTTTCCAATTCTTTATGGTTGAGTGGCAATTGTTCAGCCGAAGAGTCCGGAGAGTTAAGACGATTGAATTCGGGTCCTAAGCTGTGTTGCTCAGAAGCCATTTGTGTGAGTTCATCAAAATTAGCGTGAATGGTTTCTTGAATTTCCCTTGTTCGATGATTCCATATCCGAAAACCTTTAGAATTTTCACAATATCCAACGAACACTCCGATGTCAGCCTTTGCTTTGAGTTTACCTAAATCATCACGATCATTTTTCGGATAACAAAGTGCTCCAAATACATGAAAGTAATCGATGTTCGGTTTTCTTCTGTCAACAATTTGATAAGGTGTCTTGCGATGGCGTTTAGTGATCATGCAACGGTTTTTGGTATAACATGCGGTTGAAATAGCTTCCGCCCATAAGTAATCTGGTAATTGATCATTAATCAACATAGTTCTAGCAGCTTCCACTAACGTCCTATTGCGTCTTTCAACAACTCCATTCTGTTCTGGACTTCTAGGAATAGATGTTTGATGTTTAATTCCCACTTTCTCAAAATATGACCGAAGTGTCTGATTCTTAAATTCAGTTCCATTGTCAGTTCTGACTATTCGTACCGTGTTGCGTAATTGAACTTGAATTTTAGTGAGAAAGGTGATGATCATTGAAGGAGCCTGATCTTTACTTCGTAAAAAATAAACCCAAGTCCATCTGGAGTAATCATCCACAATTACAAGAATGTAGCGTTTGCCGTTGATACTTTGAACACGCATCGGCCCACAGAAATCCATATGTAGCAATTGTAAAACATGATTCGTACTGTGCTCAGGTTTAGAAGGAAAATGAGCTCGAGTACTTTTTCCTTGTTCACAGGCTGAACATAAGTGATCTTTGGTAAAACGGAATCTTGGAAATCCATTAACAAGTTTATAACGAGCAAGGTCAGTCATAGTTTTGAAATTCAAGTGCGAAAGACGTTTGTGCCATAACCAAGATTTAGTCGATTCTGCTTTGGAGAGAAGACATATCGGAGATGTAGCAATCATATCTGACATTGATATGGTATAAAGATTAGAACCACGTGAGCCAGACATCAGATCGTTTCCTTGTAAGTCACGAACGAAACAAGTTTTCTCACGAAATGCAACTTCTAGATCCCCATCACAAAATTGACCAACAGAGAAAAGGTTGTGTCCAAGGCCTTCCACATAATAAACACGACTGATTTCAATGTTCCCACTGACATAGTCACCATATCCTATGATTAAAGCGTAATGATCATTCCCGAATCTGACAGTACCAATGAACTTTGAGACAAAGTTGTGTAACAGTTTGAGATTGCCTGTCATATGTCGGGTGCATCCGCTATCAACAATCCAGAGAACAATCTGTACCACCTGCATCACAAGAAGAAGACACGGATGGAACAGAAGTAAGGGTGGAACCCAAAGAAAGTGCAGGTTCCTGTTGGTTAGAATCACCTGTACTCAACAATTTAGGAATCCATTTGAAGTCTGGTTTATGTTGTAACCAACGTTGCCAATTCCAACTAGTTTTTGCTTTCTTAGTGGTGAATTCACTAGTAGTTGGCTTATTCCTAGATTTGTTCTCTGCACTTATGGGGGTAACTTCAACTTCATTAGAAACCGTAGAAGGCGGCTTTCCTAAGATAGACTTAGAGGCAGTAGTGGGCCTAGAAGGAATGCGTGTCCTACATTTCTTATGACGATTAAGAAGAGAATTAGCTATGCATTTAGTATGATCACCAGATGATACGCTTTTGCGGCAAAACACACAAGATGCATTAATATTCAAAACATTCAAAGGTTCATCATTCATTACATTTAGATTTTGATTAGAATTTGCCAGATTAGAATCTAAATCTGATGCAACAAGAGTTTTATTCAAATTCCTAAGTTGATCTTCTACTTCTTGAGCTTCTAGTGGTCCTCTTTTACGTTGCCAGAGCCTATTCTTCTTTTTACTTTTTTGCTTGGGTCTGCTAATGCTATTAGTGGAGACTAGTCCTGTAGAAGTGGAGTTATCAACATTAGTATTTTGAACAACATTTCCTTTAGCAGTTTTATCTAATTGATACATTCCTGGTGCAATCACCGTGGTGTCAACCATCTTTCCTTTTTGAAGTAGCTTAATTTTCTCTTTCAAATCAATGATGATGTGATTTTTATCCTGAATTTGAGACTCAAGTTTCACATTGCAATAATTAATGTCATCGCGGTTTTGTTGCCATTCGACGTTTTCAATTTTTAAATCCGCAATTTCTTTCTCGTATTTGAGACAAAGACTTTTTAAAGACTCATTGTTTTTGCAAAGCTGACAAGAGTTTGAAATATTATGACTTTGAAGTTTCAATTCCATTTCAATACTTTGAGCTTGACACCATTCAAGCCTTTGTTTGAGTTGACAAATTTCTTTTGAAAATTGTTTTGTCACATCATCATTTTTAATTCTCAGCTTATCATTCTCATGTTTCAGTGTCTCAATTTCCACATTCAACAAGTTATTATCAACACAAAGATCATCCATAAGCATAGAAGTACCAGAATTATAGAGATCATTCATGATAACAGACAAAATATCAGCATTGAGAACTTGTTCCAAGATTCGATCAGCATCGTTTTTTAAAACTCTATTTCTTTGCTTTTGAACCAAAATCTCATTTTCAGAAGAGTTGAAAACGTTTATCATATTTTTGACCTCGTTTTGAAGTTCCTGATCCCAACGTGTAGCACAGAGACGGAGGTGTTTGACAATTGGCTTCATTTGTTTTTGAAAAATATCTCTCTTTTCTCGCTCGTAAGCGGATTGAAAAGTTTCAATTTTTATTTCAGAATTGCGTTCAATTGTTTCCTCCAAAATTTCGATGTCTTCCATAAAGGTTTTGAAATAATTTAAGACACGACAACTTTTCGGTAAAGGTGTAAGTTCACCGGATGATGGTAAAGGACCATTTATTTGTGCTACAGTTTGGACAGGGGCCGCATTAGAGGATGAAACATATGACTCTTCGACAAACCATGATTTCTCAGGTAAGTCCTTTTGAGTAACAAAAGATTTAGAAATGTGAGGAGCTTTTGAATAATCATATGGTGTCCAATATTGAACATAACCCATTTTAGATCGACTCTCGTCTTCAAGTTCTTCTTCTTCCTCAGTATCAAAAATAACAGCACGCACAATCGTATTATCAAGTAAATGGTCCATACTGTAAATTTTAGGAATTTCTTTGAATGTCGTGTGAAGAAACATTGAATTGTAATCGCCAAGTGCAAATCCTTTATCGGGTCTCGGTTTTAAAGTAAATTTCTGAATTGTTGTGACAGAGTTCCCGTATTTGTAAACAATGTTACGAAATTCTTTGAGTTGTTTTTCAAGATCAACAATCTCACCGAGTAAGTCATCTATATACTTCCTTTTTCGTATTTTATGTTCACAAAAATCCTTTTTACAACTTGACAATTCTGTTTCAGTTTTTGAAAGTACTGTTTGAAGACGTTCAACTTGCATTTTCAATTCACACTTTTCACTTTCGAGTTTCGAAATCAACTTTCCGTTAGACTCAATTAAATCTTGCATTTTGTGTTGAAGATCTTGTTCTTTGTTGTAAGAATCTTGAAAAGCTTTTTCAAAACTTTTTGCATGTTTAATCTTGTCTTCCTGATTTGAAAGCTGAATTTTATAACACTCAATATCTCTTGCAAGTGACGCATTAGTTTCTTTTAAAACTTTGTTTTTCTCGTTGCATTTTATGATTTGCATTTGTAGAGCATTCAGTTGTGACAATATGAGGTCAGGGTCTGGATCAAATGATGGTTCATGTTGTTCTATATGATCATGTTTATCGTTCTCAATAGGATCATCAAATGAAACAACTGTGTCATCATCGAATATGACAACTGTGCTTATTTGTTCATCTGTTTGAGAAGATGAAGATGAGTCAGATGGAACAACTTGCGCCATGTCTGATTCAGAAGCAGAAGGTGAGGCTATATCATGTATAAAGCATGCATTGAGGTCATGTACCTGAGACAAGCCGTCAGTGTCATACACTGGACCTGAATCATTAAGCTTAAGTTCCTGCATGTTAGCCATAAGCATCACAGCTGCATTGGCTTCCAGATCTTCCATGTCATCATCATTGTTCACATTTGCCATGAAGTTGTTATCCTGTTCAGGGAAATGTCCATCTTTTTCATCTTGAAGAGCCATGAGTAATGCCTGCTTGTGAAACTTACTACCCCGAGTTCTCGGTTTGGGACATGCTGTCGCTATATGACCTTGTTCATTACAGTTATATCACCACACTGCATTCCCTGAGTTGGAGTTCCTAGTTGCAACTGGTTCAGACCTTTGCTGAGAAGATCCTGAGTTGTTCTTGAACCCTCCATTGTTACTAAACCTCTGACCATTCCCATAATTTCCTGAAGAACTTCCTGAACCAGATCTACCATAGTTACGATTATGAATTTCTACCCTTCCATCATTGACAACAGCTTGATTCCTTGTGTTAGAGGATGAACGTTGACGGTTGTTTGTTTTGTTGGAGAATTTGCTAAAAGCACGAGCAATAAGAGCAAGTCCCCGATTCAACGTATTAAAGTCATCATCGTCATCGTCATTGGAGTTTGAGTAATACACTGCATCAATGTTGTTTAATGGAGCAAGTTGAGTAGAAGCATTCTGTGGAGATGAATCATAAGGGACCATTTGGTTCGAGGTAGAAGATTGTGGATAACTGAAGTAGTTTTGCTCTTGAACATATGCATGATTTGACATTGGTGGTGGAGCATAGGGAGATTGAGCTACGAGAGCCAAGGAATTTGGTGTTGGTGTTGGTGTTGGTGTGTATCCTCCTCGTAGAGCTCTATCTTTTTCCACTTCAGGTTCATGGTGTTTCAGAAAATCATACAACAAACCATATGGAGCATCATGAAGATTTTTGGTTTGACGAACAAATGTCACATATTTATGCCAATCCGGGCCAAGACTACCAACGAATTTGGAGTTGACTGTAATCCTTGGTACTGTGATTTTGTTAACCACATTTGTGAAACGATGATAGTAGGATTCAAGTGACTCTCCTGGTTCAATTGTGATGTCAGTGTATTCCATGTAGAGTTTGGATTCCATATCATCTTTTTTCAATTGAGTGCCTTCCATAAGGAGATGAACATGTTCCCACATAGCTTTGGCTATTTTCTGAGCATCGACACTTCGATAAATTGGATTTGGTATTCCTTGAAGTATATAAGCCATTGCATACTCATCAGCTTCACGATGTAATTTCTGTTCTTCTGTGAGTTGAGATTCTGGAAGAGGTCTATCACCAGGAGGACGTGGAGGATCAGCAGTTGGATCACCAATTTCAAATCTTGTTGGCCACTCAAATGGTCCTTCAAGTATCACTTGTTTCAAGAATTTCCCATGAGGTTTCTTTAGTTCAAGAAAGCGTAAGAATCGACTTGACCATTGAACATAGTTTCCCGGTGTTAGCATTGGAGGTGTTTCAAGTGATCCTGCCTCATGTCGGGATTGTTGAGTTGTAATAACTTCACACATTCTGTCAAACCAGTGAGGTTGTTTGGAGGAAAACTGAGTGTTTTGTTGAGACATTTGATATGGTTGTTGTTGAGGAATGATTTGATGTTGTTGCATCATGAGATATTGTGGTTGTGGATTAAACGGTTGTTGATGAAAGTGTGATTGTGAAGGTTGTTGATATGATTGTTGCGGTTGTTGAAACGGTTGTTGATACGATTGCTGATACTGCGGATGATGTTGCGAAGAATGAGGAAAAAAGTAATTGGGTGGTTGAGACATCTTTCGTGATTACGGTAAACTTAGATCGTTAAAGATAAATAAAGGTTGTAATTAGATTTGTAAAAAAAAAAACTTGATTTCAAACTCGGTATGTTCAGATGTTGTTTCAAACTCGGTATGTTCTATAAGTTTCAAACTCGATAAGTCCTGGAGTAATTCAAACTCGGTAAGTTAAGTTTAATGTCTAACTCGGTAAGATTAAAGGGATTCCTAACTCGGTAGAGTGACTTGAGTTGGGCAGAGTTTCCCCTTAGTATAAGTCACAACAAGCCTAACTCGATAAACGATTAGGAAAAGAAGGCTAACTCGCCAAAAAATATCAAACTCGATAAGTAAAAAAAAACTAACTCGATAGAACAGAAATCCTAACTCGATAGAACTGAAAAGCCTAACTCGATAGAACTTACCAATCCTAACTCGCTAAGATTTCACCCTTAACTCGAAACTCAAGCGATGAACAGTACCAGTAAGCCACAAATACACAACAAAACCAAGTTTTTACTACCAAATCAAACCTAAATCAACCTATATTATCCCTTGGCGAATGATACCACTTGTTAAGTCACCATTTTACCAAATAATCACTAAGAAATCTAGAGAGAGAAAGTAAGTAGAGAGAGAGAGTGGAAGGAACCCTAAATAAGATATGAAAGACTAATAATAATATTAAGAGAACCAACAACCTCAAATGAGGTTATACATTACTATTTATAGGTAAGGATTAGGGCTTCACCACACTTAGACAATATTACATATTTAGCCCTTAGACTTTATCCAAACCTTTAAACTAAGCATAAAACTTAATAAAACATAACATAAATGTAATAAAAAGCAACCTAGTGTAAAACTTAGTGACCGACACTTGAAATAATAAAGTCTATTCCCAACACTACTTGTTCCTCTATAATGAATGAAAATTGCAAAACTATATATAGATTTTACAGGATGATGGCGTTAAGAAGGAAATTCTGGCGCCGTCAACTCGCCGCCCATAATGAAATCGGATTGCCTAGATCCACTTTTGACGTCGTCATGTGGTATTCTACTCTGGGCCATCACTCTTATTTGGACCATGACGGCCTATGGTGACGCCGTCATGTCCCTAGTGTAAAACTCCTCTGGATCATCACGGACTTTATCCACTTCCACCTCTTGTATAACTCTTGACGCCGTTACTTGATAACTCTTGACGCCGTCAGGTACAGTTCCCAGCAAGGAAAATTAAGACTTTGCCGTTTTCTTCACTTTTATGCTCCAAAAACGTCCAAAATGCTTCCATTTCCAGAATTCACTCCAAAAGTACCTAAAATGACAAAAGGAACGATTTAGGGCATTATTTTATCAAATAAATTCGAATCCAGGCTAAAATGACCCCCTAAAGACGGTTTATTTTTCGCCTCATCAAATACCCTTACACTTGAGATTTGCTTGTCCTCATGCAAATGCACTTTTATTCTAATCAAAATACAAGTTAGGGGTCATTTAACACTGATATAAAAGCAATTACAACAAATAATCGTTCCACTAACGACCAAAGACAAGCACGGAGGTCATATACTAGCACCTCACAAATAGTGTTTAGATACTCACATCTCTCGGGTGTAATAAAGTATATATCACAATATGGAAATGGAAAACATCTCTCACTACCTGTCATAGCAAAATAGATTACCATAGGCTTGGGAAAGGATCAAACCTCCACCACATGGCGTAAGCACCTAGGATAAACTATCAAAGTGGTCTTTCAAAGGGTTATAATGTTAGGTGTAGGGATATGGAATACACGCTTTTGTTGGATAAAGGCAATCTATACTGGTGGCGAGTTAATCATCTTGGTTTATTACATTATGGCGTTGCTAAGCCAAGACTATACTCGACTTAAGCTAATGAATGAAAAATAACAAAAACATAAAATAAACATAGAATAAAACGGGGTGGTAGTCCGTATGTTTTTCTCCTTTATCTTTTTTTTACATATTTTTTTTCTTTTTCTTAATTTTTTTTCGATTTTTTTTTTCATACACTCTTACCCTACCATTCAAAATAATACATCATAGGGAATGAACATTCCCCTTACACTTGAATTTTTACATACTTTACAATAAACTAATCTAATGACTCGAATCAAGATAATCAAAACACTTTGAGTACTTTTTAAGATTAACGCACATATGGGGTTAATAATATGATGTTCTTCCCCATTACTCCATAACATTATTACTTTACCGATGAGTCCCAATCGTCCCGAAACAATATGTACAAGGATATGACTCGACTTAGGAACCATGTAATCAATTAGATAATTAACTAAGGGTTTAAACATGTAACAATAATGCACTAAAGATGAGTGCATACACAGAAGGCTAAGGCGATTTGGGTGTACATTTAAGTGGGTTGTAACAAATTTTTCCTTTAAGTAAGATGCTTAAGTTAGAAACGAAAAGATAGGCTCGGAGGGGTGTACTAGGGGTTTCGTGTACTAAAAATGAGTACAACGCTAAGGTGTGGGAAAAATTAGTTGACTTTACTAGCCAAGTAATATGACTTAAATGGTTAAGTAATCATGATACGGGTTTAACACAAGGGTGATCCTAATGCCTCTTATCATGTAGTAAATCCTAATACACGAATGTAGTCTCATTAGCGGTCTCGGGATGCATTACTAACACAAGTTCTAGAATCTAAATGCTACCGGTACACTCATAAGCACTAATAGTGAATGTTTTTCCTATCAAATCTAAAGTCGAACCTCACATATTTGGGTGGAAAATTTTTCTGAATGGGACGGTTTTGTGCTAGTCATACGACTCCTATCCATGAGACGCTTGCTAAGGCTAAAGTTTCACTCCTAAATGTTGTAAATTTTTTTAAATTTGGCGCTAAAATTACACTAACAAGTATTTCTCTTAGTTTTATTACACACCTACCATCAAACAAACAAACTCAAGTGAAAGTGTATCCTATAAGGTATCATGATTTACCCTCCCCTTACACTTAGGATGAACATTGTCCCCAATGTTCAATTAAAGAATGTAAAAGTGAAATAGGTGAAAGAATGAAATCAAATACTCCACTGATTCGTTCGGTGTGGATAGTGCGGTAACAAGGTTAGATCTTCCTCCAAGAAAATGAACAATCAAAGCTTCCCTTACAGAAAAATAAATCATCTTCTTGTCATACATAACCTGTTAAACCTGAGAAAACAAACAAGGCAACCTCACGTAAAATCTGTGGCAAGCATATATACTAACAAGTCCTAGAAAACAATATAAGATATAATGCTTGTGGAATGAATGTTTGCAGATTTCATGGAGTTTATAAAACTAAAGAATTAACAAAAACCTTAAGACTCCGTTAGAAAAACAAAACTAGCAAAATTTCCAGAATTTTACACATGACGCCGTCAGGAGTTAACTCCTGACGCCGTCAGAAGTGACCTGCAGAAACTTTACATTAAGTTTCCAAAAAATTTCTAGAAAAACTTATGTCCTACTTCCTGGAAAATCTTGCAAAACATCATTACTCGATACAAGCATTTGACTCTAACAAATACTAATACACATGTCCATTTAATATTGTGGAGAATCATGATCAATTTCGTTTCTTAAAAAACATATTTGGGGTTTCCCCTTACACTTAACTTTTGCGAAATACCTTTGTATGAAGTTAAGACGAAGTCAAACGATAAAATAAAGCATTTTCACAATTTTAGTTTTGAAACAAGATCTACCAACAATAAAATAAAGCATGCATACGGAAGCAAATAACAATCAAACAAATAAAAATCACATAAAACATGGGTTGCCTCCCAAGAAGCGCTTTTCTTTATTTACGAGTCTTGTAGCTAGACTCAAGGTCATGGGCAATTACGTGACCTCATCTCTCGAGATGATGTATCCCATTTAATTATGATCCTCACTATCGTGGCAGTGGTGTTTCAATCGATCGATACTCGCAGTCACCTCCCCTCCTCCTTTACTGCTCAAGTTAGCTATCCCATCTTGGCCTATGCCTTCAATTGTGAATGGCCCATACCACCAGGGACTTGGTTTATCGGGAGGTACTGTTATCTCCTAGTGTCTTAAGAGTACCAGGTCTCCTTTCACGAATGGTACATGATTCTCCGTTGGTTGACTACATTCAAATTTGACATAAACTTTGTTGTAGCCTTTGTCTCTTCCATGCTCAGTTTCTTTGTAACTTTTGATCCTTTTTCCCATGCAAGAATCTTTTCTCGAACACGATTAGGCGATGTGTCAATGTTGTTTTTGATCCTTCTCTTCGTCAAGATTTCTTGTGCACATCGCGGGTTCATGGGAAAGCTAATCTTCCTTTTTCCTGACTTAAGCTCAATTTCCCTTTTTTCATACCTAATAACAGCTCATGCGGTGGTAAGGAATGGTTCTCCAAGGATTATTGGCATGCATCCACCTCCTTTATCATCGATGATCATGAAATCAACTGGATACATGAATCCTGCAACATTGACCAGCACATCCTCTGCAATTCCCAAAGGGTACACATAAGAGTGTCCAGCGAAGGATAGCCTAACGCAGGTGGTGGCTGGCATTTCTGATGGTAGTTGAGTGTAGACAGTTAAGGGCATAAGATTTACTTCCGATCCTTGGTCGGCGAAAGCATTCAGACATTGCAGATTCCCAATGTTGGCTGGTATCTCAAAGTTCCCACAAGCCATCTGCTTAGTAGCTACTTTCTGTACAAGTAGTTTTTCAAATACCGGTCCCCCAGGTAATGTATCATACTCATCTTCCCCTTCTTTCTCCTTCTTTGAAACCTGGAGGGAGAATTGGTTACGCCCGTCACCCTTTATCCAATTTGTTATGGTGTCCTCATTTACATCATGTTTTAGGTAGTAACCTAATGATTGGGATTTTGGCGGTTCATCAATGGTTTGTTCACTAGGGGTTTCTTTTTTCTCATCATTCTCGTGGACAATTGTGATGGAATTAACAAACCGGGTAATGGAGGTAGCACTTTCTTTCCTTAGTAACATCATTTCTGTGGTTTTCTAGTTTGGTACTCCTCCACTAGGCTCATCATCTCCTTTATTTTCTCTTGCATCTCCTCCTTTTGTTTATAAACTGCGTCCTCGAATCTAGCAAGCCGCTCAGAATGGGTTGCCATATATTCTCTCATTCGAGCTTCGAATTCCGGGATAAGTTTTTTAGGAGGGGAATAAGGTGGGGCATAATTTTGAAAGGTTTCAACATTTTCTCTAGAAGGTGACTCAGACAATGGCGTTGGAATCATTTTCGAGACAGAATTAACAGCTGCTCGTCTAGGACTTAAAGGTCTCTTTTGTTTTTCCTCGAAATACTCAACTTTTGCCTCAAGCTTGCAAAGGATTTCTTCGGAGATTTGATTAGTCTCTCCAGGTGTTGAGATTGCGTTGATACCCGCTTTTATAGCATGATTAAATTCCCATAATTCTTGATTATCGGCGGCAAGTTCGTCAATAATTTCCTGAGATTCCTATGCGTTCCTATCACGTAATCTACCTCCGGCGGCTTGATCAATGGTACATTTGGTGTGAAAGTCGACATGGTCATAGAAGATTTGAATTAATAACCAAAGATTTATACCATGATGAGGGTCTTTTTGGAGTAAATCCTTGAAACGAGCCCATGCTTCGTAGAAAGTTTCACCTTGACGTTGTTGGAACATCAAGATATCATTTCTAAGCATAACAGTTTTCCCCAGTGGGAAAAATTGAGCAAGGAAACGAGTGGTGAGATCATCCCATGAGGTGATGGATCCCGCGGGTAAACGTTCAAGCCATTGACTAGCTTGATCACGTAGAGAGAACTGGAATAGGCGTAATCGGGTTGACTCTCTAGTTGTAACATCAAGGTCTATAGAATCTATGATTTTAAGGAAATCCTTGAGATATTGATTAGGATCTTCAGAACGAAGTCCATGGAATGCACATCCGCTTTGCACCAACCGGATGGTGTCGGATCGCAAGGGGGACACATTGGCTCCTTGAGTGAGCTCAATAGTGTTTCGATAGCCTTGGTGGCTAGGACGGGAATACTCTCCTAGGGTTCGGGGCCTAAGAGGTTGGTTTGCTAGTGGTGGGTTTTGTGGGTGGTTTTGTTGTGGTGGGTTGATGGGTTCAAAGATGTTACCACCTTCCATGATGTCGGATGGTAAAAGTTACGAACAAAGACACGAAGAAAAAAGATAGACTAAAGAAAACTTAAAAATAAAAATAAAATCTTACTAGAAAGGAATCTAGCAAGTAGACCTAAAAAAGAGAAATCCTAACCTAGACAATAACTATTCCCCGGGCTGCGGCGCCAAAAACTTGATACGTGGGAATCGCACCAGGCTTTACCTCTCGAGGGATCTCGAGAAGCTTACAACCCCCACCAGGCAGTGTACCTGATCGTTGTAGTATAGTATAGTGATAAGTACCGGGGGATTGATCGTTCAACTCAGGAATAGTGTCGCTAGGATTAGAAAGCCTAAAAACTAGGTCTAGGGGTGAGGGATGATTCTTTTTGTATTTTTATGTTTTTATAAAGCAAGTAAAATCTCGGTTTTTGGAATAGTGGGCGGAATTAGTTGCTAATCAACTAACCCAATAACTAAGATGCAATCAAAATAAAATAACAGAAATGAAAATGAAGCTAATTAAACTAGTGGTGTGAACAATAATAGGGAAAGTTGTGTTTACTTAGGTTTCATTACTCACTAGATCTCTTTTACAGGTTGATAGTTTGTTACAATTGCATGGATGACGGGTCGTATTCCTTAATACTAGTCGTAGGGCCGTGTACAATATTCCCTAACTCTATAGGGTCCTACTTCACTCCTATGTCGAGCCGTTAGAAGCTCCTAACATGGGATCATTAGAATTCTCTTATACATTAAATACAACCAAAAATCATAGTACACCTCTGATCATGTTTCTTAAGACGTTCAAGCATGTCACCAATGGAAGTCTGCCAGTTTTCTTAAGCCTAACATCGAATACAATCATCTGTAACAACTATAAACAACCAATCAACCCATAATTAACATCTAGGTTTCACTACATCTAAGCAAACACACAAGAGATCTAGCCAAGCATGTTAAATTCAAGACAAGTGTAAGATATATTCAAACAACACATAGACATATTGAATGAATTGAAAGAGTACTTATCTCAATTGAACATGAAAGGTTTCAAAGGGTAAAAACCCTTGAAAAAGCTGTAATATTCGGACTAGAGTTTCTCTCCAAAGTTATACCCTACTTGTTCCTCTCTAGTGAATGAAAATTGCAAAACTATATATAGATTTACAGGATGACGACTTCAAGAAGGAAATTCTGATATCGTCAACTCGTCGCCCATAATGAAATCGGATTGCCTAGATCCACTTTTGACGCCGTCATGTGCAATTCTACTCTGGGTTGTCACTCTTATTTGGACCATGACGGCCTATGGTGACGCCGTCATGTCCCTAGTGTAAAACTCCTCTGGATCGTCACGGACTTTATCCACTTCTACCTCTTGTATTACTCTTGACGCCGTCACTTGATAACTCTTGACGCCGTCAGGTACTGTTCCCAGCAAGGAAAATTAAGACTTTGCCATTTTCTTCACTTTTATGCTCCAAAAACATCCAAAATGCTTCCTTTTCCAGAATACACTCCAAAAGTACCTAAAATGACAAAAGGAACGATTTAGGGCATTATTTGATCAAATAAATTCGAATCCGGGCTAAAATGACCCCCTAAAAATGGTTCATTTTTCGCCTCATCATCCCCACATATATAAAGTCTTACCAGAAGTGGTGAACACTATATGCACATTGGAGAGAGGGAAATATTTCCAACTAGCTACATCCCAATTCTGCTGTCCACTCCATACCTTAAACCCTTTGCTAACATAATGAGAAGAATCACACATAACATATAAATCCCAAAGTAAAAACATACCAATACCCTCTATCTTATGAGAGTTATTGAATTCAGTCACACATCCATATAAGTGAAAAATATCCTGTCTATCCACCATATGTTAGATTTCACTAAGTGAAATGCTTGGTGGAACCAACTTGTCTGTGAATAACATTAACTTGTCCTTGACCCACTATAGACTAAACAAGTTTCCATTTGACCAATTTCTCCCACAGAACAGGATCTTCCTCATCTTCTTCATCAAACTCAATGAAGGAACCATCTTCTGCTGGCACATCAATAACCTTAGAGGCTCTTTTCTTAGCAAAGCTCTTCTTCCTTTTACCAGGAGTAGAATGAGTAGGAATGTCTGAATCAGGAGTTGTAGCTAGTACACCAAAAGAATCAGTAGAATCATGAGTAGTACCATCAGTAGGAACGGATTCTGTGTCCTCAGTAGGAACAGACTTTTGAGCATCAGAAAGAATGGGCTCTTGAGCTACAGTAGCAACAGGTTGTGAAACCTCAAAAACTTCAGAATCCTTAGTAGATGGAGGTGGAGAATGCTCCTTAATAGGCACTAAAACTGCAACAGATGTGGATCCCCCAAGTTTATCAGCAGGTGCCTCATTAGTAGAATCCACAATAGGTCTTGAAGCATCAGAGACAAGAGTAACATGAGGAGCATCAGCAGAATCAGCAACGTGTGTTAGGACTGAGGGTGAATGAACTGTATCCCCATCAGCAGGAAAAGGATTAGCAGAGTCCTTAAGAGTATCAGCAGAAACATCAGTCTTTAACCTCTTTGCTGCAGGTTCACCAAAAAGACTTCCATGTCTCTTCAAAGGATTATGTACATTGATCCCAGACTGATGAAGATTTGAAAGAAGCCTTTCATACTATGCAGTTAATTTAGAGTCTGAAAATCCCCATACTTTCTTCTTTGTCCAACTTGAAGCATACACAGCAGAACTTGATTCTTGACAAATGTTTTCATATAATCCCTGATCTGTGCTTTAGTCCATGGCTTGTCCCTCTTTTCCTTGGCCTTTTTCTCTGCCTCAGGTTTCCTTCTTTGTTTAACCAATGAACCATCTTCTGAGCAAAATCATCCATATCAAACTCATCACCAAGTACAGACTGAGCTAGATCAGGATTTGAGGTAACTTGGGTTGCAAGAGTATCCCAGTGTTTAGCAGTAAATTGTTTGGATATCTCATCCAACTCCCTTTGTCTTTCAGCAGTTAAAGTATATGATATTGGAAAACCCATATTATCCAAATCATCTTGGATTTTCCTTGCAAGTGCCTCAGATTGCTTCAACTCTTCATTCCTCTTGGCCTCAACAGCAAATTCCTCAGCTTGGAACTGCGCTGCAACCTGTTCACTAAGCCTTTCTTGTTCCAGTTCTTTCTTAGATTTCTTCCTAGAAGGGGGATCATGTTCAATCATAAAAAATTTCCCTTTATCCACCTGACTAGTAGAAACAGCAGCAGGAATGGGTGTCTAATCAGTGGAAACATCTGGAACAGAAGGAACGGGACCAGCAGATAACCCAACACTAGCAGTGACTTTATCTGCTGATTGATCAGCAGTAGCAGCCTCAGGACAGGGATCAGCAGAAACAAACAGCATAGGATCATCAGTAGATACATGAGTGTCTTCAGCATGAATGGATGGACTAGCTTCAAACTCTCTTCAAAGTCTTTGTGACTGTCTCCTTCTTGCATATAACAACTGAGTAGTGGGAGGTGCCTTTTCTTCATTATGATCCTCCTGAACATCCATATCATCAATAGTATCATCCTTAGCACTCTCCAAGGAAGTGTTAGCTAAGAGATGAAGACCATCTAAATCAATACACCCTTTCTCTTCTTGGACTTAAGCTTACCCTCCAACTTCTTAACCTTTTTAACTAGCTTCACAACTACCTCTCCAAGAGTTTTCTTGGTTGTCTTTAGATCTTTGTCCAAATCATCAATCTTTTGCAGGCACCTGTTCAACAAAATATTCATAGAGGTGAGAGTATCAGGACCTCCAGCTCCACCAGCAGGAATACCTGTGGTATAAGGAGCATCATTGGTCCTGAGAGGAGAATCAGGAAACCCTGCATACATATTTTCATAATCCTCAAAGGCAGGTCTCAATGGACTGGGTGTGTCTAATCTGGTAATCTGTGGTGAGGCAGAAGGTTCAGGTGTGGGAGATCTAGGTGAGGATTGTCTAGGAGATGATGGTAGCTGGGCATTAGTAGCAACTGATGCACTTGCATCAGAAGCAACTAAAGGACCCTCAGCAGCATCCACTGGTGCATTCGCATCAGCATGTTCTTGTCTACCAGCAGCATTACCCTCATCAGCAGCTGCATTGCCACCAGGCAACATGGCAAGTAACAAAGGCCTATGAACCCTAGTATATTTTGATTGCATTGAGGCAAATAATTTGCAAGTTAACTTATTAATAGGCCTATGTGTGTGGTCATTGGTCTGTTTGCCTAAAACAATTTGAAGAAACCTAGTATACATCAGATATTTGTTTTTGGTATCCTTGACATTTTTAACCATCTCATCAAATATTTATCTAGAAAAATTATATGTCCTACCCTGAGATAAACACATAATAGCAAAGGCTATAGAAGTTGAGAATTGATCCCAACCCCTTGATTTAGAAATTATGCATTGAAGTAAAGTGTGTACCAAAAACCTCCACTTAGGGCAGAACTTGTTCTTGTGCCAGACCTTCCTATCACCTACATAACCAATAGCATGTAGACCCTGAAAAATCTCCTCTTTTGAAGCCTCATATTCACCATTTTCATCATCAAGCTGTAAATGAGCCCTAACCAATGACTCTGTAACAATGCATTCTTCCCCATCAACTGTAGCCACTATCTCTGTTGGTTGCCCTTCAATAGAACGTTCCTGTGCAGTTTCCAAAAATTGTGTAATCAAAGATTCGTACACAACAGCAGGGTAATGAGTTAGAGCAAAGTGAATCTTAGACCTCTGTAAAAACTCCATCATTGGCACATAGTGTTCATCCCCTTTTGCTCTACCCAAGAAAGCAGTTTTGATGTGATCTCCTCTGAAATGAAGTTCCGCTATTGAAGGTAAGAGAGAATGGATTATGGAATTAAGAAAGTTTGAAATGGGTTGGTGTTATGAATAAGAAGGAATTAGTTATTTTGGGTGTGGGATATGCACGTTTAGGTTATATGTAGCAATTTCCAAACGTGGAAGGTAATTGGCAATAATCGTAGAAACAATCTTTGACCAATTTTGACTTTAATAATATCCCAAAATAAAACTTAAATCTGACTCCTTCAGCAGAAACCAAAGTCAATCAGCAGGAACTGATGGTCAATCAGCAGCAACCTACATATGTTTGACTACGGTCAACCATTCAACTCATCAGAAGATACATTGACATATCAGCAGTAATGATGGTTAATCAGCAGAAACAACTCATCAGGAGAAATCACACTTCAGTAAAATATCCCCTGTTTGGTCAAACAAACTTCAGTAAATATCTTCATCAAGTACTTTTCAACCGCCTATCATTAATTTGCATTAACTTTTCCAAAAATGAGTTTGACTTGGCCTATAAATAGGAGTAAAAATCCCCAAATCACACCTGTTAGCATTAAAAATATATATTATGAAGTGATGGTCATTCTCATATTGTAACTTTGTGTCGTTTGTTAAGATTATTAATAGTTTAGTCATTGGGCCTTGGACTTGGCAAGCTAATATGTTATATGCTATGTTTCATAAGCCTTGTTATCTAAACATGTAACCAAGTCCAAGCCCAAGCCCATAGAAAGCCCATAGGGCATCTCATGTATCTTACTATTTAAACACCTCAAAGGCTCATTTGAGGTGTGTGCTTGTGTGTGTATTTGTGTGTGTTTCTTAATAATATTCTCTCATTTTTCCATCTCTCTAGTTACACATATACAATCCATATACTCTCACCAAGTCACCATCTTTCTTCTTCTAATCTTCTATATTTGTGATAAAGTTGGTATATCTAAGGTCCTACAAGTGGTATCAATCGCCTAACAATGATTTAGGAGGTTGAGAGTGTGTGTGTGTGTGTCGAGTTTTTTTTAAGCTTTCTCACGTTTTTTTTTTAGAAAAGTTCTTACTTTTCTTGTTTTTCTTGGTCTTCAACACTTTTTTGATTACAAACTAGTGTTATAAACCTTTTCTAACAAGAAAGTTTCAACCTTTTTGAAAATTTCAAGCTAAAAAATTCGATTTGATTTTTGTACTTGTTTTCTAGATCTCGAAAAAGTTTCATAAAAATCATCAAGTTTTGAACTTTCTTCAAGTTTTGGTGTTTTTTAGCCTAGAAGTACAAGAATCTTGGATTGCATAAGTCATTTGGGTGTGCTTTAAGCTTATTCTAAAAACTGTCATATTTTCGAAATCCTACCATAATTTCGAAATTTCACTTTGACAAGTTTTCGAGAACACAAGAAAAGGCTCCGTTCGTGCTCACCATTGGATACTCGGTATTTTCTCTCTTGTATAAGAAAGAAATTACTTCGACTTTCGGGCTAAATTTCGAAATTGTATAATTTCGAAATTTCTTGTGAAATTGGGTTTTCGAAAAAGTCATAATTTTCGAGAACATCAGATTTTTCGAGAACTTCAGATACTATCGAGATCTTGGAATTTATCGAGAATTTTCAATTTTTTCGAGAACTTCAGAGATTTTCGAGAACATCAGAATTTATCGAGAACTTCATAGTTTTTCGAGAACTTCAGATATTATCGAGATCTTGGGATTTATCGAGAATACAACATTTTCGAGAACTTTTGGTTGACTTTTGACGACTAAACTTCAAACGGCCATAACTTTTGAACCGTAACTCCGTTTTCGACGAATCAGCTGTCAAAACGACCGTCAGACAGAGGAGAACGACACGCTAAATCGATTTATCGATTTATCGATTTAGGCGAAGTTTCGAGGCCTAAAAACGCTCCGAGAAGAAGTTATTGAGGTTTTAAGGTTTTAGTCAAATTTTTCACCGTCAAATCTTGCAACAACTTACTCCAAACTCTACTCCTATTTCGTTGGAACGATCCAAGAATCAACTTTATCCATCTACACTTCATCAATGGCATCTCAGCAAGATATTCATGCAGCCGGTGCGGAAAACCGACCTCCTATGCTTGAAAAAGGTGGATATCTCCCATGGACAAGCCGCATGCTTCGTTACATCAAAACTAAGACTGATGGTAACCTCATGCTCAACTCCATTAAGAAGGGTCCATTTCAGCCAAGACAAGTTCAAGTTGCCGGTGATCCAAACTCAACAAATCCTACTGAACCATACATGCGTTTACAAACAGAAGAAGATTACACTGATGAAGACAAGGCGCAGATCAAAGCTGATGATATGGCAATGCATCTAATCCAACTTGGATTACCTCGGGAGATCTTTGCTGCGGTCGACAGCTGTGAAACTGCTCATGCTATGTGGGAACGTGTTAGAAGGATTTGTCATGGAACAGAGATTGGACAACAAGACGTTGAGAACAAACTTCTTACTGAATGGGAGAACTTCACATCCACTAAAGGTGAACAGATTGAGTCATACTATACAAGGTTTTGCACGCTGATGAATGAGTTAATCAGAAACAAGTTGACACCTCGAACAATTGCAACAAACATCAAATTCGTCAATAACCTTCCAGAAGAATGGGGTCGTTATGTTACAATTGTTAATCAGACAAAGGACTTACATCAGGTGAATTATGATCAACTCTATGACTTTCTGAAGCAAAACCAAGCTGAGGCTAATGAAGTTAGGAAAGAAAGATTGGAAAAGAATCATGATCCTCTCGCACTAATTGCTAATACACCAACACCATTACAAGTGAACACTCAACAACCATCATCATCCATTCACAACTACATGCAACCATCATGCATTCAACAACCAACACCGGTCTACCAACAACAATTCTACCCACAACAACAACAAGTTATTCCACAACAGACATACCCACAATTCCAGGAACCAGAATTCACTGACAATGATGAAGCTGCTGCAGCATTGACTCAAGCGTTTGCTTTTCTGTCAAAGGCATTCCAAGGACGCTATTCTACACCAACAAACAACAACCAAAGAATTTCATCGAATACTCGCAACAAGCAGATCGCTCAGCCGAGTTTCAATATGGGCAACGGAGGCCAAATGGTTGGAGTTTATGGGAATCCGCAGGGATATCAGAATATGCAGAATGCAGGTCAGCATGCAGGAAATCAGAATGCAGGTCAATATGCAGGGAATCAGTATGGTCAGAATGCAGGGAATCAGTTGGGTCAGTTTGTTGGAAATCAGAAGGGTCAGAATGTTGGTAATCAGGCAATGGGTAATCAGAATAGAAATGTTGCAGCTCCAGTAGTTGGGAATATGGGAAATGTGAATCAGGGTAATCCGGTAAAGTGTTTCAACTGTCAGGGTGTAGGTCATATGGCACGGAACTGTCCTACAAAGCCAAACAAGAAAGATCTAGCGTACTTGCAGAAAGCAGTAATGTTGGCACAAAAGGCAGAGGCAGGATTTCAGTTGAATGCAGAGGAGAATGACTTTATGGCTCTTATGGATGACATGGAAGATAGAGAAGATATCGATGCGAACTGCATATTCATGGCGAATCTTCAGGAAGCTAAGTATGACACGGATTCTGACACACTTCCTGTTTATGACACCAATGCACCATCTGAGGTATCTAATTTCAACACATCTCACAATAATGATATATTTGATATGTCTCCTCATGAGGAACAGCATTTTGAGAAGCAAGCAACCACTTATGATACATACCTGGACACGCCAAGTAGTAGCAATACTCCTTCCGCAACTCCAGATGTGAATCGTAATGGAGGCTTCGTTTCACAGCATGCTGAGAATGATGAGGAAACACGTGCTTTATTTGAATCATTATTGAATAATTGTCGTATTGAAATTGAGAATGTGCAAAAGGTCAATCGCGATGTTAAGGCCGCGAATGTTAAATTGACCGCTGAGCTTGAGAGTTACAAATCCACCGTTAAAGCTTTTGAATTTCATAACAAAAGATTGTCTGAATTAGAAACTGGTTATCAAAATTCCGTTTCAGAGAAACAACAATTGCAACTCAAGTTTGACACACTTGATGTTAATTCTTTCAAAGAGATAAAATCTTTAAACACGGAAATTTCTGATTTACAAAACCAACTTTCTAAACAAAAAACAGCTTATTCCAATCTTGAAAAAGAAAAGGATGAGTTGAAAAAGGATTTTGCAAAGAAAGAAGACAAACTTTTGGAAGAAATCGTAGAGTCAGAACACATGATTGCTCATTTAGAAGAGTTAGTGGTTAAGTCGGGGCAGTCGAGTCAAACAATGAAAATGATTTCAAATCAAACTAATCCGATTTACCATACGAAACATAAAATGGCTCTCGGTAACAACACCCCTTGTAATCTCAAGAAAGCTCAGCAAGAACAGAATGTTTTGTACAATGGTAATGTGATTTATACCAAACATGATCCTCCCGTCGTTCGGGATTCTGTGCTAACGATTGAACATGTCGAAGAGAGCATTAGTAAAATGAAACAAAAGGATTTGAAACCCATTGATTACTACAAATTGAACAAACTTTCGGGAATCACTTTTGTTCCACAAACAGAACCGTCTGTGTTTTCCATTAAACGACCATTTGCGAAATTCTTGTCTAAAAAGAAAGTTGTTTCCAAATCTCTTTCTAAATTAGAACAAATGTCCTCTAACAACACTTTTAAAACAAGTGAGGCTAGAAACATTCTCGATGAAGTTAAAATGAGAATTCAAGAACTTCAAAAAATTGTTAAATCTAAAACTTCCATCGATATTAACAACTGGCATTCTAGTTTTCACATCGAACAGCAAAAGGTGTTTCAAAACGAAATTACTATTCCACTGAATAACATCAGCGCGAGTGTAAAAAATTTTGAACTAGCTTTTTTAAAAGAAACGGCCGACTTTGTCAAGGACCACAAATCCCTGGTAAACGAAGCTAATGATGCTCGTGAAAACATGAATGTTTTGGAAAACCTAAATGATTCTCTCTTCGAAGCTGTTATGACCACTGACATTATGTCCATCATTTTACAAACATATTCTGTTCAAGACGATGAACGACTAAGAGCTGAGACCTCCGCAATTGTTTCAAAATATGAAAATGCTCTTATAAAGCTTGAAAAAGAAAATGTGTCATATTTTAAACAACTTGATCGAAAAAAGGAAGAATGCAAGTATGACAAATTGTCGTATGAGCGTGCCTTAAAGAACATAAAAGAGCAAAATGATCTTTTGAGGGCTCAGCTTGAAAGTCAAAAAGGAAAGGGTGAGGAAACTAAGTTTGCAAAACCATTGACTTCGGAGAAACCAAATGTTTCTAACACGGTTCAAAAACCAAAAATGTCAATTTCAAGGTTTGCTCCAAAAGTCGATGAGAAAAAGGATTTGACAAAACCAGTCACTCCAACACCCTTGCCCAAGAAAAATGAAAATGTGAAGATTGTTGATAAAGGAAAAGCGGTTGTCGAAACACCAAAAGTGATAGTACCTGGCCTTTTTAGGATTAGTCCCACTAGTGCGTCTGCCTCCACATCTAAGACAAATGCGTGCAAGAAGGATAATTCTAAAGAGTCTAGGGATGCTAAAAAGGACAACAATATAAATCCTAATGTGTGTACCTTACCTTCTACAGGAGTAGAAAGCACCTCTAGGAGCAGCAGACTAAAGCCTAGGAGCAATACAAGGAACAATAGAGTCTCGCCTGTCTCTAAGAGTAGTTGCAAGAATAAAGCTGAAGAAGTAGAAGAACACCCTAGGAATTTATCGCTTTGTAATAAGAGACATGTTTCATCTGAATATAATGTCGAAAGTACTATTTCTAATGCATGTAATGACTCTGTTTGTTTAATATGCAAGAAATGTTTAATTAATGATGTTCATGATGAATGTGTTTCTAAGAATGTGAATGTTACGCCTGAGCAGAAAAATGTTCCAAAAAGACCTAGTGCTAGATCCAGATCTATAGAAAGATTAGTTGCACGATTTAGGACTACCACTATTAGTCGAATGCCTAGGAACTATCTTAAGTTTTGTATGTGGATTCCGACGGGTAGAGAGTTCACTCTTAAGGAAGGAAAATTAGAAATAACTCAAGCTAAACAAGTAGCAACTGTTTATGAGTGTGATTCTGCTTTTACTCCTAACCCCATGGAACCAAATTCAACACGGTTTCCAAATACAAACTCTTCTGTTCTTGGCAGGTTATCGAAATATGTCTTTGGATTGTCGACTCGGGTTGCTCCAAGCACATGACCGGGAATTTAAAGCTGCTGATCAATTTTGTCTGGAAATTCATGGGAACTGTACGATTTGGAAATGATCATGTAGCAGCTATTCAGGGTTATGGAGATCTTCGGTTTGAGAATTTTTTAATCACTCGAGTTTACTACGTCGAAGGGTTGGGACACAACTTGTTTTCAGTCGGGCAGTTTTGTGATGCAGATTTAGAAGTGGCTTTCAGAAGAAACACGGTTTTTATTAGAAATTTAGTTGGTGATGATCTCTTAACTGGTAATCGTAGTACAAACTTGTATGCTATCGACATCAACCAAATGGCTTCTACATCACCAATTTGTCTTATGACAAGGGCAACCGAAACTAAGTCCTGGTTGTGGCATAGACGTTTATCCCATCTCAATTTCGACACCATCAACAAGTTAGCCAAAGACAACATCGTCACCGGTCTTCCTAAGTTCAAATACACCAAGGAACACCTATGTCCATCATGTGAACAAGGAAAAAGTAAAAGAGCATCATATAAACCCAAAACCGTACCCAGTTCGGAAGCAAGGTTACATATGTTGCACATGGACTTATGTGGCCCAATGAGAGTTGAAAGCATTAATGGGAAGAAGTATATTCTTGTTATTGTTGATGATTATTCAAGATATACTTGGGTAAAGTTTTTTGAGATCAAAAGACGAAGCACCAGGCATCATCATCACCTTTCTGAAGCGTATTCAAGTTCTACTTCAAGCTCCAGTAAGGATTATAAGAACAGACAATGGCACAGAATTTACAAACCAGGAGTTAAGAACTTACCTTGAAGATGTTGGAATCACACACCAAACATCAGTTGTTAGAACTCCACAGCAGAATGGGGTAGTTGAAAGAAGAAATAGAACTCTTGTGGAAGCTGCTCGCACAATGCTAATTTTTTCTAGTGCACCACTATTCTTATGGGCTGATGCTGTAGCCACTGCTTGTTTTACTCAAAACCGATCCCTAGTCCATCCGAGATTCAATAAAACCCCATATGAGCTAGTGAACAACCGTAAACCTGACATCTCTTATCTTCACGTATTTGGCGCTTTGTGCTATCCGACGAATGACAGAGAAGATCTAGGGAAGCTAAAAGCTAAGGGTGATATTGGAATCTTCATTGGATATTCAAAAAACTCGAGGGCATTCAGGGTGTATAATAGAAGGACGAAAAAAATAATGGAGACGATGAATGTGAAGTTTGACGAGATTTCACAAATGGCTTTTGAGAGATACGCTCTTGAACCCGCGCTTAATCCGATGGCTTCTAATCATAACGGATTAGGACCCGCACCAAACATGAAGACTTCTGGACACATCAGTTCAGGACTCGTGCCTCAAGGAGCTCAGTCAACAAACACGGATAAACCTTCAGAACAAGATCTGGAAAATTTCTTCGAGTTAATGTTTGATGAATACTATGGTGGAACTTCGACAAATGCATCTCATCTACATTCCGCTGCACCCGCTCAAAACCATCAACCTCCACCACCATCACAAGATGCATCTACAACAGTTGAAGCTGAAGCACCAACGACCTCAACATCATCAACATCTACTCAAGCAACTCCAGTACTTGAAACTGAACTACCAAGAGTTGATGAGCAAAACCGAAACACAAATTTTCAAGTAGAACCAACAAATAATTCAAACGATGTTACGTTAGAAGAAGAAGAAGTATTTGAAAACCCGTTTGCAACAGACTCTGCTGAATCTTCTTCAAGGTTACAAGAACCATCTAACACACATTCGTTACATCCAAGGTACCCTTCTACGTTTCAATGGACAAAAGACCATCCGTTAGTACATGTTATTGGTGATCCTTCAAAGCCAGTTCAGACGAGGAGACAACTTGCCACCGATCTCGAATTGTGCATTTACATTTGCTCAATAAGCACCAAAGTACCTAAGAACATTCGGGAAGCAATGGCAGAAAACCCATGGATTGAAGCGATGCAGGAGGAATTTCTTCAATACCTGTTACATGATAGTTGGGAACTTGTTGAACGACCACTTGATAAACGTGTTCTTGATCTCAAGTGGTTGTGGAAGAACAAACTGGATGAGGAAATGACTGTCATTCGCAACAAAGCTCGTCTCGTGGCTAAAGGATATCCACAAGAAGAAGGGATAGATTTCGAGGAATCATTCGCACCTGTAGCTAGACTTGAAGCAGTCCGGATTTTCTTAGCCTATGCAGCTCACAAAAACATCACAGTCTATCAGATGGACATTAAGACTGCATTCTTGAATGGAACTCTGAAAGAATAAGTGTATGTGAGTCAGCCAGAGGGATTCATCGACAGAGATCATCCAGACTACGTCTACAAGCTTAAGAAAGCAATTTATGGTTTAAAACAAGCTCCAAGAGCGTGGTATGACGAACTATCATCTTTCTTGCTCAAAAACAATTTCACAAAAGGAACGGTTGATGACACCTTGTTTATCAAAAAATTCAAAGATGACATTTTGATCGTTCAAATTTACGTGGACGACATTATTTTTGGATCAACCAATCCTAACCATTCAAAACATTTTGAAAATTTCATGAAAAGTAAATTTGAAATGTCCATGATGGGGAACTAAAATTCTTTCTTGGTTTACAAATACATCAATCCCCACGTGGTATTTTTATCAATCAAGCTAAATATACAATAGAGATTTTGAAAAAACATGGAATGGAAAATTGTGATTCTGTTGGTACACCAATGGTCACTTCACCAAAAATAGGTGCTGATTTGTATGGGAAACCTATCGATCCGAAGAAATATCGGAGCATGATCGGTTCTCTCATGTACCTAACTGCTAGCCGACCAGATATTCAATTTGCTGTATGTTTGTTAGCACGGTTTCAGGCAAAGCCTACCGAACTTCACCTCAAAGAGGTTAAACGGATCTTTCGGTACCTACGAAGCACCATTAACATGGGACTTTGGTATCCGAAGGATTCGGAGTTTAATCTAACAGCATTTTCAGATGCAGACCATGCTGGTGATCAAGTTACAGCAAAGAGTACATCAGGTGGAGCACAAATTTTGGGTGAAAAGCTTGTAAGCTGGTCTTCAAAGAAACAGGATTGTACTGCGCTATCAACCGCCGAAGCCGAGTATGTGTCTCTATCTGCGTGTTGTGCCCAAGTTCTTTGGATACGGACACAGCTCACAGATTATGGCTTTACTTTTGACAGAATACCTATGTATTGTGACTCAAAAAGTGCCATAGCCATCTTGTGCAATCCCGTACATCACTCTAAGACGAAGCATATCAAAGTCCGCTACCATTTCATCAAAGAACACGTGGAAGAGGGTACTGTTGAATTATTTTTCGTTAAGACTGATTATCAGCTCGCCGATCTATTTACTAAAGCCCTTCCAAAAGAAAGGTTTGACTATTTAGTTCGACGAATTGGCATGCGAAGCCTAACTCCTGAGGAGCTAGAACGTCTTCTTGAATCTTCTTGAAAAATGTTTTCAAAATCGCTTCGCTGTAAATATTTTTGAAAATACAAAATTTGAAAAACCAACAAAAACAAAATACAAAAATATAAAATTTCAAAAAATACAAAAACAATATAAAATCAAAAAATCCAAAAATATTCTTCTCACGACATGTCACTCGTATAAATCAATATTCTGTACGTTTCTAGAAATGTCATTCAACAATGATACGGATATGTACAGATGCTTGAGCGGGAGTTCTTTTTTTAATGTTTTTATAAAACATGTCGTTTCTCAAAATTTTCTTGACAATGGCTTTCGTATACTTCAGTATGAAACCCAGACCCGAATGATGACTTCTGATTATTTTCAAATCAAGGACTCGTACGTTCAATGACGAACTCTTTTTCAAAAAGTTCGAGTCTAAACAAACGAAAAAGATTTCAAGCATAAACTCGTTTTCAAACAAAAGGAATTCTTGAGCACTTTTTCAAGATTGTTAAAAAGATTTCTCAAAATTAGTGCTCAAGATAACTCCCTCAAAACCCTTAAGTATTTTAAATATGCTATCATTAAGGGGGAGTTCAAAAACAAAAATGTTCCAAATTCATGCAAATCTGTCTTTCTCTCCAAAAAGCCTTTTATTAATCAGTTGATATCAAAAATATCACGCTATGCTATTTTTGAGAGGGAGAAGACATGATTAAAATGTGATCAAAGATGTTTAAAAATTGTGGCTGAATCTCAGAAGAGCTCGACTCAGTAAGTACCAATGAATTGACGAAGCTTAAAATGTCAGTAATCGAAAAGACTTGTCCTGGACGGGTAATAATTTCAAGCTAGTATAACTAGTGATGTAAGCGTGTCTCGAATAAGACTTGTCTGAGTAGAGTGTACCATATCGAGAGACTTTCTTTAGACTTGACCAGGACGGGTAATAATTTCAAGCTAGTCTAACTAGTGATGTAAGCGTGTCTCGAATCGGTCATGTTCACTGAAAGTGGATCAATTCAAAAAGTGCAAACTCCTCCCGCATGTGCAAATTTCTTAAAAATTACATGAGCACATGTGAAGGGGGAGTCCTTCAAAAGAAATGCAAAACTCTCGAAGTGTCAACAAAATGTGTTTTATTATCATAAACACTTTGAGAGATTTTTCACAGAAAGGTTTTATGGCATGTGATCAATTATAGGATAGTCATGGAGTTATAAGGTGACTAAGGTTAGGAAAAACCGTCCTATGATCCGCCAGAGCCGGAGGGATCTACCCAAGGACAAATCCAATAGATTAGAATTAGAAGTCCTTAGGTATGATTGAAAAAAGGAGAAAATGAGAAAGGAGAAAGAAGGGGTTGAAGAATTAAAAAGAAAAGTTATGAAAAAGGGTGAAAAGAAATAGCCCTCCAACTGTTCAACCTTAGGGCAGACACCGGGTTCAACTCATATGCTACTGGTTGTTACTAAGGTGACTCCGGTATTGAAGACAAAGACGTCATGGACCCAGTGACGCACTGCACTGAACCTTCTTAACCACTCAAGTTCTCTTAAAAGAGCTTGTTTCATTCTCACGGGGAACCGGCATAATCTATCGACCTGTCTCTTAGAGATGGTTGATATTGAAGCAGGAGACCTCTCCCTAATCTCCGCATAGGAAACCAAATGTGCACTTATCGAGTCTAGAGCCTTGAGATTCATCAAAAGATCTCATAGGAACACATGATACTTCTACACTGGTTGTTCAACATTAAGGACGCCAGATGTAAACTTAAGAGTCCTACGCAGATCTTAGCAATCTGTCAGAACATTTATGAGAGGATTCACTTTTGTGATTCTCAATGATTGAATGGAAATTCCTGCCAGGGTCAACATCAAGCAGCCCTGACAGCAGGTCACTTCGGTAATTCTTTATGGGTTACGCTTAGTGTTCGCGGTGGTTTCAAACAGTCTACAGTCATGGAGTGATCCCCAGCGACTCACCCAGTCATTGAGCTACTAAGTAGGTCTTGTAAGCTCTCTCGAGAGTATCTGACATGGGAACGGCCTTGGTAAGGGTTAGAAGGAGTCTTCACACTATGCTGTTGATGATCTCTAATTCTTATCTGTAAGTACCAGATGTTTTATTGCTAACTGTTTATATGCAGGGACACTTCATCTCCATGGCGACAGATTCCACATGCTCATACATACATCTGGAAGTTAAAGAAAGCTCCCTCAAAGATCTATACAACACAAAGTTCAGAAAAAGATTCTACGCCAAAAAGAAGAATCTACAAAGTATAAAGACTAAAGATCAAAGTGAAAGAAAGGGAACTACGTGCATATGAATATCAAAGTCCAAAGATGTATGAGCATGTTGGAATGGCAAACAACCACCACAGACGCAGAAGTGACGAAAGGCAGATAACTCCACATCACAAAGGAACAAAGAACGATGAAAAATCAGTTATCAAAGATCACAAAGCATGAAGGAACAAAGACTAAAGACTATTCTACAACGACCCACAAAGTTAAAGACAAAGAACACGGAAGACCCACTCACGTGGAGCATCATTCGAATGACCAACCCTTAGGGGGAGATTGTTAGCATTAAAAATATATATTATGAAGGGATGGTCATTCTCATATTGTAACTTTGTGTCGTTTGTTAAGATTATTAATAGTTTAGTCATTGGGCCTTGGACTTGGCAAGCTAATATGTTATATGCTATGTTTCATAAGCCTTGTTATCTAAACATGTAACCAAGTCCAAGCCCAAGCCCATAGAAAGCCCATAGGGCATCTCATGTATCTTACTATTTAAACACCTCAAAGGCTCATTTGAGGTGTGTGATTGTGTGTGTATTTGTGTGTGTTTCTTAATAATATTCTCTCATTTTTCCATCTCTCTAGTTACACATATACAATCCATATACTCTCACCAAGTCACCATCTTTCTTCTTCTAATCTTCTATATTTGTGATAAAGTTGGTATATCTAAGGTCCTACAACACCAATCAAATTATCAATCCCCAATTAACCATCACAACATTCACTCAGTAGCAACCATGAACCCTAACTCGAACATAATTGATATTTCATCTGATTCTTCATCCGATTCAGAGTCATCACAGCCATCCTACTTCCCTCCAACCATTATTCGAGGACTAACCAAGGAGCAGGCTCATAAAAGAATACATGATCCAAATCCTGCTAATAGCCCTCTCTCATTGTCTTTCTTCCCTCCTCAACATAACCCTAATGCACCACCAAGTGATGAAGGACCTTCACAACCACCATCAGTCTTTGAACCAGTCACAGCTTTTCTTCAAAGTGAGATGGAGAGAGTTGTAGCAGGGATGAGTAGAATCCCAATCCCTAAGAAGCCTCAATCATCCCGAAAACGTCCAGGGCCACTGAAGGTCGTGATAGGGCTTGCTTGTCCCGGATTTTGGGACAAGGATATGCAATCCAGAGGGGTCCACAAGTGTATACCTAACCCCAAGGACAAAGGCAAAGGAAAGATAAAAGACTAGTGGGTTGGTTAGGTCGTTTAGGTGTGGGCTTCTTTTGTATGGTTTTGAAAACTTCCTTGTAATTTGTCCATCATGAATAAAATCTCTATGTTCTATTCGGTTTATCCATACTACTAATATGTTATAAGATCATCAACAGAATCTCATATGACTCTGTCCATCAGCAGAATCAGAAGCCTGTAAAACAAACACTAAAAAACAGAACACATGACAAACTTATACAAATAATGGTTAGACTAAATATAATTAACCTGCAAAACAAAGTTAGTGAACAAAATCATAATAAAATACAGAATTTACAATATTAATCCTCCCTGAGGCATATGCCTCCCTTTAGGCTTATGCCTCCCCTCAAACAAAGCATTCAGGGGTTAACCATCCCAATATGGACAACTAAGTAATTAAACCTAGGTCCATCAAAAGCATTTGTTAATAAATCAGCTACATTGTCATCAGTATGAATTTTAAGCACCTGAATTAAGTGTTTCTCATTTGCATCCCTAATAAAATGGTGCCTAATTTCAATATGCTTTGTTCTTTGATGAAATACTGGTTTTTTAACTATCGAAATAGTACTTTCGTTATCAATATAGATTTTAGTGTTCATGAAGTTGAACCCATAATCAAGCATCTGATTTTGTATCCAAAGTGCCTGTCCACAACAGTTAGCAGCAGCAACATACTCTGCTTCAGTAGACGAGATAGCCACAATGGTTTGCTTCTTGCATTGCCAAGAAATTAACCTTCTGCCAAGGAATTGACAACCTCCTGTAGTGGACTTCATGTCTAGGTTAGCACCAGCATAATCACTCTTACTATAAGCTTCCAACACAAATGGAGATTCTCTTGGGTACCAAAGACCTAACTTAGATTAGCCTTTAAGATACTTGAAAATTTTCTTCACTGCATGCAAATGGGAAGTCAATGGAGTGACTTGATGTCTAGAACAAGCACTGACTGCAAATGTGATGTCAGGCCTTGAAGCTGTAAAGTACATCAGTGAGCCAATTATAGATCTGTAGAGGTAAACATTCACAGCTTCATCTGGTTCATTCTAATTCTTAGGCTTTGGAGCTTCATAAGGTGTAGTTGCAGTCCTCAAATTCTCAAAGTCAAATTTCTTGAGAATATCTCTCACATACTTCTCCTGATGGATGAAGATCCCTTCAGGCTGTTGCTTAACTTGTAACCTCAAGAAAAAAGTTAGCTCCCCCATAGCACTCATTTGAAACTCACTCTTAATTAATGTTTCAAATTCTCTGCACCAAGCTTCCTTTTTTTTATCCAAAGATGATATCATCCACATAGACTTGAACAAGAATGATATCTCTGGAATTCTTTTTGATGGAGAGTGTTTTATCAATTGCACCTCGTTTGTAACCATGCTCCAAAAGAAAGTTTGACAATCTTGCATACCAGGCTCTGGGAGCTTGATGAAGCCCATAAAGTGCTTTCACAACCTTATACACCTTCTTTGGGTTCTGTGGGTCTTCAAATCCTTTAGGTTGAGTAACATATACTTTCTCTTCAATCTTGCCATAGAGAAAGGCACTCTTTACATCCATCTGATAAACCACAAATCCCATGTAAGAAGCAAAGGCCAGTAATAATCTAATGGCCTCAATCCTTGCTACAGGTACAAATACCTCATCATAATCTATGCCTTCTTCTTGTCTAAAACCCTGAGCAACCAACCTTGCCTTGTTTCTGACCACAATTCCCATAGCATCCCTTTTGTTTTTCAGAATCCACTTGGTCCCAATAGCAATCTTTCCTGTAGGTAGATCCACAAGTACCCATACATCTTGATTCTTGAACTGTTGCATTTCTTCCTGCATTGCTTCTACCCAACTAGGATCACTGAGTGCTTGTGCAATGATGGTTGGTTCAACTTGAGATAGGAAACAAGCAAACAAACAATGTTGCTGATCTGTATGATTGTCCCTTTTCTGATTAGTGATGTAAGTGATAAAAGCACATTCTCCAAACTTTGTCTTTTTCATTAAACTCCTTGTTTGATCCATGGCAGTGGGATCGCCAAGAATAATGGATTGAGGATGAATAGTGTTTATCCTCTTAGTAGGATTAGGGTTAACTTCAACAGTAGACTGAAGATTGGTCAGAGTTGGAGCAAAATCATCATCATATGAAGAAGATTGGAAAATGCCAGCACTTTGTTGATGATTTCCAAGGTATGTGGGGCTTGGAAACCTTTTAAAAGGTTCATCAAAGCTTGTGGATAGATCAGTGGGAGTAGTGGAATGAACAGCAGAAACAGGTACTTCAGCAGAAATATCATCAGCAAAACTGACATCAGCAGCAACATCAGCAAAAACAAAACCACGATCAGCGGAATCCATGTTCCTGATGTTGTCAAGAGCAGCTTGTCTCAGTAGTGCCTCAATATCTTTAGCAAACTCAAGACCAAGCCTCTCAGCTTCTTCATTTGTTGTGTATTCTTGCTTTTTAAGCCTAGCAAGATCTTCTACATAAGTTGAGTCATCCACACCAGAAACAACTTTGTCATTAGAACCTGCAATGTTAGTAGGAAGAGAAGAAACAACAATGGTAGGTTCATCACACTCTGAGTCATCATCCAGGGTACCTGCATTGTTAGTTGGTGACTCTTATGTACCTGCAGATTGGTTAGATTTGAATCTAGTATAATCCAAATGATATGTTAAGTAGTCAAGATCAAAATACCAATCATGACCTTTACCCTGAACATTAGGTTTGTCTTCTAGAAACCCCAGGTTAAGAGTCTCCTCAATCTTCTTAGCAGACAAATTATATACCCTGTAAGCCTTACTATGAGCTGAATATCCAACTATATAACCCTCATCAGCCTTCCCTTCAAATGTTCCTAGATGATCACTTGTATTCAAAACGGTCACATGACATCCAAAAGGCCTGAAGTAGATAATAGTAGGAGTCTTCCCAGTCAAAAGTTCATAGGGTGTCTTATTGTGTGGTCTAGTAATTGAAACCCTATTCAGCACATAACAAGCAGTGCTTACTGCTTCAGTCAAAAACATAGTGGGAAGTTTAGAGTCAGCTTGCATAGATCTTGCTGCCTCTATCAGGGTTTTATTCTTTCTTTCAGCAACCCCATTTTGTTATGGGGTCTGGCATTACTATAATCCCTTTTGATTCCCTTAGACCCACAGAGTTCAATCAAGTTAGCATTTTTGAATTTTGTCCCATTATCACACCTGATACTTTTAACCTTTTTGTTCAATTGGTTTTCAACCAGGGCTATAAATTCTTTAATAGTTTGAAAAGTTTGATCTTTAGTGCCCAAAAAGAATACCCAACAAAACCTGTTGTAGTCATCAGTGATCACCAGACATAAGTACTTATGGTCAATACTTCTGATGGAAGTTGGACCAAAGAGATCCATATGTAGCAACTAAAGAGGTTCTAAAATAGTGTTCACTGCAGTAATGGCTTTGTATGAAGCCTTGTGTTGCTTCCCTTTATTGCAGGCAACACAGTTGTGCTCATTGGTGAAGACTTTGGAAGGAAGTCCATGGACCAATCCATGTTTAGCTAGCTTGTTGATGTTTTTGTGGTTCACATGTGCCATCCTTCTGTGCCAATTAGTAGACTCATCTAAGGATGCTTTTGCCACCAAGCATGCTATATCAACTTCAGGTTGGACAGTATTCAAGTTGAATGTGTAGAGATTGTAAGTTCTTGGGAATCTTAGCAAAACAAGACTTTCATCAGGTAACTTGAAGTCTTCTGAAAGCATAAGACAGTCCTTCTCAGTGAACAGAACATTATTCTTCTTGTCACAGATTTGAGAAACTGAGAACAAATTAAAGTTTTGTAGCTACTTCACATAGTAAACATTCTCAAAGTCCACCTTGGGAATCCTAATGGTTCCTTTCCCTGTGATTCTTCCAACACCTCCTCCAAATGTTATTGTGCCTCCATTAATGGGCACAAAGTCATGCAACTTGTCTTGGTTCCCAGACATGCTTCTAGAACACCAACTATCAACAATACCTACATCTTTACTCTTAAGAGGATGATCCTACAACAACAAAATATACAACAACATAAGTTACCAAAGAGAGACTCAAGTCATAAATGACTTGAGCCTGCCTTGTGGATCATTAGAGTGAAGCCATGTAGATGAATGAGATCCACCATTGTTCTTGGACCCCCTGTGTGCAAATGGTCTATTATTTCTCCAAGAACAACCTGCTGAGGGCTTAGCATCAGAATCCCAGTATGCCCCTCTCATATACCTTGAGTCATAAAAACCAGGCCAATAACCATTCTGAAAGAAATTATTACGTCTAAAAAATGGTCAAGCAACATGTTCGTTCCAGCCAGCAGAAAAAGGCCTACCAGCAGAAACTAATCCACCAGTAGAAACAGACCCACCAGCAGAAACTGGCTTATCAGCAGGAACTGATTTGGGTCTGCTAGTGGTGTGTGTTGCCTGTGGGACATATGGTCTAGGTCTCATTTGGTCAGCATAAACACCCATTCTCTTCTCATGAAAGTCATAATTTTTAATAAGATGAAATTTACTACCACAAACAAAACATTTCTTCTTTATAGAAGATTTATTCAAAACAAAAGATGTCTTATTACACACCAAAGCATTCAAACCAATACTAGAAACTGAATTGTTTTACAAAGACTGAAAAGAATTGTTTTTCAGAGAAGTAAAAGATAAGTCTTCAAGAGAAGTTGTCTTTGAAGGGACTTCATCAGCAGTAACTCTAGAGAAGTTAACAGACTTGCAAGAAGACTTGGGTGAGGGCTTGGGTGAGTCTGACTTGATACTAGAATCACAACTGGCATAGCTAGTGGTATTGGTCTCTGAGGTCTTGTCACTAAAAGAAAAAGATGCAAATTCATTAGAATTATTGCTAGAGACACTGCTTGAGTCAAGGGAGTCAGTAGACCTATTGCCAGTTTTCATTAGTGATTCAACCAAGTCCAGATGGTGTGAGGTGGGCATAAAGGTTCCTCTAATAGTGGGAGAAACAGTGTGCATCTCTCCCTCTTTAACAAACTTTACAAGGGTTTGAAATTGCAGAGCTGGTTCAGGGTCAAAAATACTAGGTTCATCAGAGTCATAGACCTCATCAGGCCCAATATAGTCTCCATACCCTAATGCTCTTCTAGACCTAGTGGACTAACAACTATCAATGATTCTATCAAGACTTTTAGCTCCTTGTTTCCACTTTATGCGACCTGCAACTTCACTATCAAACTTAACCTGCAACTCTTGTTTTTCTAAATCAACTTTAGCTTTTTATTTTTCCGAAAACTTCAACAAATTACCAGTATTCTCTAAGTCTCTTTTTAACACCCTAATTTTTTCTTCATATACGAATTGATTCTGTTGAAACCAAACCTTTTGTTGCTCTAGTGTTCTAACTGCTTCCTTATAGGCTTGAGCCTGAATATAGCATTCTTTATATTTTGGTTCAATTTCATCATAAGATTCTTTAAGTGCAGCATATTTTTTATCACAACCAAAAACACAATTAGGTACCTGAGATGAGATGCCCATGAAGGCAAATTCGTCATCACAGCCTGCCAGGCAAGAGTATTGCTGAGAAGCCCTGCTTTCAGAATCTTCAGTATCATGCTCTTTCTAATCAATGCAAGAATCCACAATTGTTACCAAAGCCTTTGAATTGCCAGATTCCAACTCCTTCTGCTTGTAGGTTGAATACCTTGTGCTGTCTTCAATCTTCTTTGCAGTACACTCTCTAGAAAAATGGCCTATCTCACCACATGAGTAACACTTGACCTTTCTCCTGTCAAACCTAGTTGGATCCATTCCTCTGAGATTGAGCTTTCTGCCAGCTTTCTTCTCAAACCTTCTGACTTTAATAGTAAGCATAGCCATCTGCCACTTTAAATCCATCTCTTCCAGATCTAACATGTCAACTTGCTCAAAATCTTCATAAGCCAGTTGCTGCTATTGTTTATAGTCAGCAACAAATGAATGAAGTACATCCTCTACCACACTACCAGATTGTGGATGATTCTTTGGACCAGTAGAGGTGTAAGATGATGTGGTGGAAGAACTTGGACTTGCAGCATGTGTCATCCTGTTTGAGGTAGTGCTTATAAAGGCTGAGTTTGTAGGAGTTGTTGAATAAGTCGAGTACCCCTTGATATCAAGCTCAACACTTCTGAGCTTGTTATAAAGATCATCAAAAGAGAGATAGTCCAGTCCACCTTTGGTTTTTAGTGCAATACTGACCTAGGACCAAGAAGGAGGTAAAGCTCTTAGAAACTTGGAATTGCATTCCTCATTGTCAGGCTTGGCTTTCAGCTGGTTCAACTGACTCAAGATCTTTTGAAATCTGTCATACCCCTTGTGTATACCTTCCTCCTCTGAGATCTTGAATTCCTGAAACTCCTGCCTGAGCATGGACTTTCTCATTCTCTTAGACTTATCATTGCCCCCAAACCTTGCTTTAATTGCCAACCGGATATCTATGGCATCATCAAGGTAGTGAAAGTCTCCCATATGATCATCTGGGATAGCTTGAAGCAAGATGGTTCTTGCCTTATTTTCCCTTTGGATAGCAATATCTTCCTCAGCAGTAGCAGGAGGAGGAAAGATGGTAATTTTACCATCAGGGTCTTTTCTAGTCTTCTTCAGACTATTGCCTTTCAGGATCACATTCCAGAGATTAAAATCACTGTTAGTTATCCAATTTTGCATCTTCATTGCCCATATCTCGTATTCATCCTTCTTGAGATATGGGAACTTTGCATTGCTGCTAGTGAGAGTAAGCTGCTGAAGTTGTTGTGTCAAAGTGTTGTTTGGTTGAGTAACCTCTGCTGCATTTGATGCTACATCTGACATTGTTATAGGGTGAAATGGTGGTGAATAAAGGTTGTTCTTTACTTACAGAGACTCTCCTGTGGCTCTGATACCACTTGTAGGATCTACTCCTTGATAGATCTTTGAGCCAATGGATCGATAGATTGCCAATGTAATCAAAAGCAATACTATATGGAAAATCTCTGTATACTTGTATCTATGCGGAATTTAAACACAAGTAATATGAACAATATACTAATAATACTCTGATCCTCTATGGATCTTTTATTAATCACTAAAGATTGAAAAACAAGTCGTGTCTAAAACAAGCATCCGGGTGTTACTTTTATATTACAAGGAACCCTAACCTCTCTTACAAGAAAACGTGTAATCCAAGACTATAAAATATATTACACATCTTTTCCTAAAATAAACTAAATATATCCTACGGATTAACTAAATCGGCAGAATATCTCTATCAGCAGGAACCAGATCATCAGCAGAAACTATTAACGCTTCAGCAGGAACCTGTCAGCAGTATCCGTCAGCAGAATATATCTTCTGACTTCAATAATTCCTAACATTTTTTTTTCAAATATTTTTAAACAACAAAATTAAATTTCATCAATAATAAAAACATTACATAATAATTCAAATAACATTAAAACATTACAACAATAAAATGAGTAAACTAGTTTTGATTTGCACGATGTCAAATGTCTTCCACCAAATCGGTTTTTAGGCTTAGATGAGTTGTTTTGTTGACTATCTCTCGAGTATAGAGTCTTTCAATGTCAGTATATGTTGGCTTTCGCTGAAACTCTTCACCATATAACTCGATGATGACCTCACAAAATTTTTGGAGACACTCAATAGCTGCTATCGCACCTATTTGCAGCGTCTAGAGCATCAGGATTGGTTCCGTATGCTATTTGACAAGTTTCCAAAGTATACTTCATCAATGGAAATATACCAAGTGTGCCCGTACAATTTCCAGTTTGTTGAAATAACGGGAATGATCGGTTACCTCTCGAACAATTCGTGTGAATAGGTTTTGGCTCATTTGGAAATATTGATGGAATGTTCTTTCGTCATACACTGATGTTCAAAGAAGTAAGCCGCCACTAAACGATTATGAGCACTGTAACGATCCCTATCAATTTGGGTTCGTGAGATTTTTGGCTTTAAAGCTTGAAAAGCCTCTTAACGACATTCCCTAAAAAGCTCAAGCTCGCTAGTAACTTCATCTTCATCATCCGAAGATGAAGTAGCAAAAATAGCTCGTAAGACATTATGTAGATTAAATGTGTAAAAGTGATTTAAAGAATGTGTTTGAATGTATATAGAGAAAATTGTAATTAGAATTTGTGAATAAATTGGTGAAATGAGTGAGTTATTTATAGTGTTAAAGTATTTAAATTTTAAAAGTTAAAAAAGGATTTTTTTTTTTTTTTTTTTTTTTTTTTTTTTTTTTTTTACCAAACGGTCACATTTGTGCTTGGAAAGTGGAAGATATTGTTTTTATGAGTGTGTTTATATCGATCGCAACTGCGACCAAAAAAACGACATACTCGTGACCAAATGGCCACAACAATCACGACGGACTCATGAATCGGTCGACTGCTTTACTGCTCATAGCCTAAGTACCATAATTGAAAAGGAAAATTTTCTCAGGGCCTATTATCTTTATAACAAAATGAAAGAAAAATATTATTACATTTTTATTCATAGAAAAAGTTGACAGAAAAAGATACTTGGTGCTTGTTATTCATGAAAAAAAAAAAAAAAAAAAAAAAAAAAAAAAAAAAAAAAAAAAAGGCATAAAAAAGCATAAAAATGAAAAATAAAATAGGCGTGCAAATATGAAAATGGGGGGATGATAAAAAAAATACATTGAACTTGACACTTTTTCTCATTGTATGTTGCCAACTATTTTTTTTTTCATTGTAACACAAAACTTGACATTTTTTGTTATTGTATGTACTAAGCGTCGCATCGTTAGTCCTTTACACTAACGGTAGTTAGTAAATAACTTAAAATTCTGTTTTCTTCCGATTTTACACGTTTTCATCCGTTTTCTTACGTTTTTTTTTTATTTTACACATTTTCGTCCGTTTCGTCTTGTTTTTTACGTTTTCATCTGTTTTCGTCCGTTTTCTTACGTTTTCATTCGTTTAATACATTTTCATCCATTTTTACACGTTTTCGTCTGTTTTCTTACATTCTCATCCGTTTTTATATGTTTTCGTCTGCTTTTACATATTTTCGTCCATTTTTATATGTTTTCGTCTGTTTTTACATGCTTTCGATCGTTTTCATAATAATAATAAAAAAATAAAAATAATAATAATAAAATAAATAATAATAATAATAATAATAATAATAATAATAATAATAATAATAATAATAATAATAATAATAATAATAATAATAATAATAATAATAATAATAAAGTCTTTCAAAATAATAATAATAATAATAATAATAATAATAATAATAATAATAATAATAATAATAATAATAATAATAATAATAATAATAATAATGATGATAATTTTATATGTTTTTATCCGCGTTCATACATTTTTATCCGTGTTCATACACTTTTATTCATTTTCGTCTATTATTATACGTTTTCCTCCGTTTTTCTTATATTTTATCTGATATCATCCAATTTAGTACATATAATACGTATGAAAACGGATAAAAATATATGACCCTTTTCTAGTCAGAATCACATATGAAAATTTGACATTTGATTTTAAATCACGAGTATGACCCTTTTCTAGTCAGAATCATCAAAAGTGTAAAACACGAAAGTTGTTTTGAATGATGGTTTACATCAAAAATCGCGAGATTTTAACCTGAAATTGCAAAACAATAATTGTTAACTACCAAAACTTAAGCGGTTTTATAAACTCTTGTAAATTTTATAAGTTATAAGTTGTGTAAATCATCAAACTTATAAACTTGGTCAAAAACCGCTTAAGTTTTGGTAGTAAACAGTCATTGTTTTACAATTTCAGGTTAAAATCACGCGAGCCTTGATGTAAAACATTATTCCGGACAACTTTCGTGTTTTACACTTTTGATGATTCGGAATAAATAAGGGTCAAAATCTTGATTTAAAATCAAATGTCAAGTTTTCATATGTTGTTATCCATTTTCATATATTGTTATCTGTTTTCATACATATTATATGTAAAAAAATGGATGAAATTATTACTATTATTATTATTATTATTATTATTATTATTATTATTATTATTATTATTATTATTATTATTATTATTATTATTATTATTATTATTATTATTATTATTATTATTATTATTATTATTATTATTATTATTATTATTATTATTATTATTATTATTATTATATTTTTTTAAAGGTAAAATATATTAAATAAAATGGAAATGTTATATACAAACAATAGCACAAGAAGAAAACACAGTTAGGACAACCCCTAAACTGTCCACTTCTTGCCTAAGAAACAAAAAAAAGAAACAATAGAAATGGACAAGCCCAATCTATAACAAATGCTGCAAATGTGACTATAACAAAACTGCAAATGGCTAAAAACAAAATGCATAAACAAAAGAAACCAATAACCAACCAGGAAACCAACCGAGGCAACCACAACACTAAACAATCCTAGCAGGTTGACAAGCTACAACTAAAAACATCTCATACTCTGAATACATTTACTAAGGACTCAACCAAAGTACTTCCAAACATCACCATATGAGGATGTCCCTAGTAAGCTAAAACTGCTAGGACTGAAAAATATTGAATTGCCAATAATAAACCAATACCAATAGCCAAACTGGCATATAATCACCAAAGCAGCAAGGATCATCAGGAGGCTTGAAACAACGTAAACCATAGCAATCCAAGAACTATCAAACCTTCTGAGACCCGCAATGAAACTGGATGAATCATCAATCAACACTTCACCCATACAAACCTGTCTCGTTAAAAAACTTTGGCAAATAAAAACCCTATGGGAAAACTTTGCACAAGGAAAAAGATTACAGGTCATGAAAATGTCATTAGTGCAGAAAAATACAAGCATAGTAACATAAATAAGAGTATTCCGAAACAGATTACGCAAGTACACACCCTGAACAAAATCAAGATTAAACCAAATAGCTAGCGTAGAAACAAACCAATCATTTATGTAATGCGCCATCAGTTCTGCACTCCTCTTATACCAAAACAAAAGACCAGCGCAGAGATTTAAATTCGGTTCTGTAGTGCATAGCATGTTATACTCCAAACAACCAAAAAACATGCCAGCGCAGAAGCAATCCGAATCTCTGTAGTGCATAGCCAATTGTACATAATCCACCAAAGCAAAAAAACCACCACATAACCAGTTGCATACTATACCAGTCTCATCGTCACAATAAAATACTTTGTTGCAACTCCAAAAACCGGTACCAGAATATAACCAACAAACCCAGCCCAAACAAACAACGGTTCTACCAGAGTTCAAAAGAAGAGAGATACCTACATGATAACAGTAAAAACACGGATTCCGATAATAACACCAATCACCCTTAACCCCACACTTCTGCACATGATTCAATATGATCACGTACATCAGGAAACAACACCATAATCTAGGTAATACCATCAAAATAACTTCTATAACCCATCCTGCCACCACTAATGATGCCATTCAAAGGGAGCTTCCAAATTGCAGCAATTTTTTCAACCTCCCGAGACTTCTTTATACTTAAACCCATCACCTTATGTCTCACCGTATCCACAATAACACTAAAAATATCCTCCTCAGTCCTAAATTGATTTTGAAAAATCCTAAGATTTCTCTCTTGCCAAATATAGTAAACAGCAGCCCCAAAAACCAAACGTTGGATAACACTCCACAAAGAGTTATTGGTAGCTTTAATAGAAATTCTTGAAACAATTTCAGCCCATACGCAAGAGAGATCATCAAGCTTACACAAAGGTTTAAGATTATCCCAAACTGTAATAGAGAAGTTACAATTGATAAACAAATGGCTTTGAGACTCATCAACATTATTACATAATGTGCACCGTGTACTAGATATGTTAAACCACCTCGAAATTCTATCTGTAGTTTTAAGACGCCCCCTCATAGCCATCCAAAGCACGAACGCATGCCTTGGAATACACTGAGAAAACCAAACTTGCTTATACCACAACACCTTAGGACAATCAGATCTAAAAGCCTTCTACGCCTCCTTAACACAAAAATCCACTTCCTTATTCTTCTTATTGACCCAGATGAGCTTATCATTACAGTCATTACTTAAAATAGGAACCGGGACCCTCAGAATCTCACCAAACAAGTCATTCCACTCAGATGGCCATTTTCATACATTATCATCAATTAAATCAGCAACTTTGTCATTAATATCAAAACCCTGTTATGTGATAAATCTAAGTGTAATGAGTTTACATAAAGGGCCTTTCGTGTGCCATTTATCAAACCAAACAGAACATTCTCTACCATTACCTAACTTATAAGCAACAAAACTACGAATCTTATTCCTAAGATTAAGAATCTGATTCCAGCTCCATGATCCATTCACGCATTTAACATTTTGCCAGAAATTTCTACCCTTGACCCTATAAGCATGAACCCACTTGACCCATAACGAATCCTTTTTACTAATAACGTTCCAAAGGTGTTTAATCATTAACGCCTTATTCATGAGCCTCAATGGTTTAAGGCCAAGACCGCCTTGGTTTTTAGGTGTACAAGTATCTTTCCAAGCAAGACTAGCAATCCCGCTCCCATCACCCCCACCGGACCATAAAAACTTTTTGAGAAGCTTATCGATACTATCACAAACATAGACTGGAAGAATGAACATTGAGGCCCAGTAAACATGAAGCGAAGTAAGAACAGAAGCAATTAATTGCAATCTACCCGCAAATGATAAGGTTTGTTCCTCCAGTCATGAATTCTATTTTTAACCTTTTCTAACAATATACTACAATCATTATTATTATTATTATTATTATTATTATTATTATTATTATTATTATTATTATTATTATTATTATTATTATTATTATTATTATTATTATTATTATTGTTATTGTTATTGTTATTGTTTTTTTTTACGTGTAAAAGCAGACGAAAACGTGTAAAAACAGATGAAAACGTATGAAAACGGATGAAAACGTAAGAAAACGAATGAAAACGTGTAAAAACAGACGAAAACATGCATAAACAGACGAAAACGTAAAAAAAAGGGACGAAAATATGTAAAAACAGACGAAAATGTGTAAAATCGGACAAAAACGTAAGAAAACGGATGAAAACGTATAAACACGTAAGAAGACGAAATTTTAAGTTATTTACTAACGACCGTTAGTGTAAAGGACTAACGATGCGACGCTTAGTACATACAATTAAAAAAATGTCAAGTTTTGTGTTACAATAAAAAAAAAAGTTTGCAACATACAATGATAAAATTTGTTAAGTTCAATTTATTTTTTTATCATTTTCCCAATCGGGTGCATAGATAAGTTACCTTACTTCTTTTTACCTTTTATCGAATGAGAGCTATATCTTGTGACTGGTTTAAAACAAACAAGAATTAATATAATGAACTTGATCAACTTTTCTTGTTCATATTTGGTAGCAGACAAATAATTACAACAACAAAAATAAATAAATAAATAAATAAAAATAAAAAATGCTGACAGATACTTTGATACAGATAGAAAACCATTTAACAAGTTATTATATCTCTATACTATAATATATCTATACTATATATAAACGAAAAAACGAAAAGTGAAAATTAAAAACTTAAAACTAATTTAGGAAACTAATTTGTTATTTTACTTAAATGAAAGATTGAAAACTAATTTAAGAAACTTAAAACTAATGTATCTTATTTCTTGAATATTGAAATTAGCTATAAAAATTTATTCTTTTACTTAAATCATTATACGTTACAATAATTTACAGTTACATTTTTCATACAACTCTTTTTACGTTGTATAAAAAAATGTTATACGAAACACCTAACCCAAATATTACAATCATGATTATGTGCCGTGATAAAATACCGTTGTTATGCACATGTACTCGTCTATTTACGTAATATCACAATCAATCTCATAAACACTATTCAACCGTTTTAAATATACTTTCGTGAATTTCACGGGTCAATAAACTAGTATATAGAATGCAATCTAGATATTAAAGACAATTAATTTACAAATCATCGTTCCATTATCTTATACGTATGATTATTTATTTATTTTTTTAGTAACCATGGTTTTTGAAATTTTGACCGATTAATCCATCGCTACACAGACTCAGACCAGGTAAAATTCTCATTTTTAAGAGGTTGGTTTTGGCCGCTTTAAAATTGTTTACAAAACTTAAATGATTTTTGTGACCAAATAAGTCATTGTTTTTCATTCAATCAAAGATGCTCGTATGTTTGGCTAATTTGGTTAGAGCTACAGCCTACAAGTTCGAGCTGTGAGGTATAATTCGTACGTAAACGGTTAGTTATAAATAAACGTTTGGTAAAATATATTTGCAATTATTGTCATATACTGTAATTGTTAAATTACATATGTGACCCATTAATATTTTTATGTGTATGGCCTACTTGAATAATTTTGCTCAAACATAATAGCTCTTTTTTGTTCCACACTTTATTATTATTATTATTTTTAAATCAAAAAGATTAAGTGTCATTAATGATGTAGTAATAACTTCCTAAATTTTAGACAAAATTTCACCGTTAGTCCCTAAAGTTGTCGTGTTTCACGCATATCGTCCTTAAACTATTTTTTTGGCATTTTCGTCTCTGAACTCCTCATTTTTGGCGTGGTTGGTCCCTGCAACCCAATTTTGGCTGACGGACATTGCTTTGCAGCGTTAGTTGACCAGTCAGCTTGGTTTTTCGTCATTTCACATTTTTATAATGGCGCATTTGGTCCCTTCCCCCCCCCCCCCCTTTTTTCCCGCTTATCTTCTTGGTAAACGTTTAACAACTCGTCAGTCTATTTATAACCTCGTTTGTATACCCTAGATGACACACCAACAAAAAAATCCCTTTGAAAAGAACCACACTTAAAAATGGCAGCCCCAAATGCAAATGGATGTTTTCCAAGTGAAGCTGACGAATACGAGTTTGTCTTAAACAACGCCTTGTTGTGGGACGCTGTGTTCAATGAATTCAGGTATGATCCCGTATTGGAATTTGGTAATTACAGGCAGGTTAGCACCGTCATGAAGACACAAATACTAAGGTGGGTTAGTAGACAGGACTTTTACTGGGACGAGGTTTTGGGGTTGAATGAGGAAGAAGATATAGAGGAGGAGGAGGAAGAGGAGGTGGGGGTGATCAAAATCAGGTGGAGCAGCAGCAGGGCGTGGTGGAGCAGCAGAATAATGTGGTGGATCAGCAGCATAATGTGGTGGAGCAGCAGCATAATGCGGTGGAGCAGCAGCCAAACATGTTGGAGGATAGGTTGAATTTGGCAAGCAGGATTACTGCTCTTGAAATATTCTTTCAAGAATATAAAGAAAGGAAGGATATGAGGGAAAGTGATGCAAGCAGGACAGAGAGCTCTGGGTCGAACCGGTTGGGGTGAAAGCTTTGAATGATTATGGTGTTTGTATGGTTTTAGTATGTTTGTAATCTGGTTTTTATCTGATGTATGGAATGGTGATATATGGAATGGTTGCTACTTTATAACTCTATCAATAAATAAATATGAAGTTTAATTACTAGTCATTGTTTATGGTTGATTGTGAATGTTTGATTGCCAACTCCATATCAAGGGCTGTTCAAGTCAACCACAAATTACTCTAATTGTATCTGATGTAAACTTTTATCATAAGGAAGCCATGATTTGCAGAATTTGTAAACTAGAAACATGAATACCATTAACCATTAAGTCATAAAACTAACCACCATAACTTAAGTCTACTACATTAGCACCATTCATAGTATGTTAAGAAATATTTACAAGCATCATCAAAAGTGAACAAGTTTTTCAAAAACATAAGTTGGACATGTTACATCATCTTCATGTTGCCTTGCCTTTCCCCTTGCCATTGCCTTTCCCTTTGGCTCTATCTGTTGCCTTTGCATTGCCTTTGCCTTTGCCTTTGCCTTTGCCTTTGCCTTTGCCTTTGCCTTTGCCTTTTGCCTTTGCCTTGCCTTTGCCTTTGCCTTTGCCTTTGCCTTTGCCTTTGCCTTTGCCTTTGTTGCTTTGATCATGATCCTGGTCACATTTACGTTTCTTTGCTGGGATTGGCTCCTCATCAGGGACAGGCAGAGCTAGGACAGCAAGGTCAGCTGGGAGAGGCAGAGAAGGTAGAATAACTTAGAGAGGTACAGCTTCTATTGGTGAATCAGAGCTTGTAGAATCGGCTATTGAAAACTCAGAGGTTGAACCAGACTCAGTTTCTTGCTCTTCAATTAACCAGTCAAGCAATCCGGGTGGGATTGAGTAACCACCAGAACTTAAACTAGAACTGCTGGAAGATGAGCTAATTGGTGATGGGTCACATTAATATAATTGGTACTGTTAGTGTTCAAAGGTAGGCATCAAACTACATTATGGTCTTTCTAATCTTAGTAAACACATACAAGCAAACAAATGAAGGCGAGGAGTGAAAAGTTTGATCAAATCATAAAATAAGCTCAGTATGGTCTTTCAAATCTTAGTGTTCAAATGTAGGCATCAAACTACATTATGGTCTTTCTAATCTTAGTAAACACCTACAAGCAAACAAATGAAGGCGAGGAGTGAAAAGTTTGATCAAATCATAAAATAAGCTCACTATGGTCTTTCTAATCTTAGTGTTCAAATGTAGGCATCAAACTACATTATGGTCTTTCTAGTCTTAGTAAACACATACAAGCAAACAAATGAAGGCGAGGAGTGAAAAGTTTGATCAAATGGTAAAATAAGATCATTATGGTCTCTCTAATCTTAGTGTTCAAATGTAGGCATCATACTACATTATGGTCTTTCTAATCTTAATAAACACATACAAGCAAACAAAACCCCCAAATGTTGTCACTAAAAACAAGGTCAAATATGTTAAACAGGATAAACAACAATTAAATGGTGCAAAAGATGTATCAAATGATAAATAACAATTTATAGTTTAAATACCTGGACGGCTAGGGGAGCTCATTGTGTTGATTTGCTTTTTTTTTTAAATTTAGGGTTTGATCGGGTTTAGTTACTGTTTGAGTGTTATGTGTTTAATGTAACCAAGTGTGTGCTCAATACTCTAACTTGCTTTTTATAGTAGGTAAGTTGTTTGACTTTAATTAGTCAAACAAATTGAATGGCACATTCAATGCTTTTTCAACAGATGGTTGAAAGTCAAATTAATTGCTAGATACACTTTGTATTTTTTTTTTAAAGGCACACAGAGATAACATATTACAAATGTGACACTGTAGTATTGATCCACTATATTCTTTTGTGCTGAGTACTTCTGCATTGATAGATTGTGTAGGTCATCTTGTTTGACCAAGTTGAGAAGCATTGACTTGTTTACTCTTTGAGTGTAGCAGTACCTACTTTAATTCTACCAGTAGCATTTTGTTTCAGCAGTACCTTCTTTAATGTATGGTGACATTTAAGTTGGAGTTCATAACAGTTATTATACACAAATGAAGGAAATGATAAAATTGATTTCATTTCATTAAACTGAAACAGATTACACAAGATATTCAAACAAAACAAACATATAACCATTTTCTGTTTTTTTACACAAGCAAGCCCCAAAGCAGGTTATACTCCTCTTCTTCTTGTTGCAGCCTCTCTTGGTCAGCCTTTGCAAAAGCTGCTTCTTCTTCTAATGCAAGGTTTAATGCTTCTTCATCTAAACTCTGCTGAATTTCATCATCAACAACATTTCCAACTACCTGCATCTCAAATTCTGCCTTTTCTTCTTCTTCCATCAGTTTCATTATTTCTTCTTCCTCTAAAATTCCACTACAACCAGGAAGCGTATCTTTTTTGAATACCTTAACTAAGTTTTTCCTGGTAATGTTAAGATAATGGCCTGATTTTGGTGAAAACACTGAAACATTACGAAGAATCAAAGCAGCTCCTACAGTAATATCCTTTCCATTATCCCCCTCATTAATGATTTTATGATGTATTGTACCAGATATTTCGCCTGAGAGATCTTTCACAGTAACTGTAAGATCTCCAAGCGCATTTGGGGTACACGACTTTATTATAGCAACAACTTGTTCAACTTTCCCCTTATTGATAAAGCTTTTGATATCACCTAAACATCCAATCACAATCCCCCCCCCCCCCCCCCCCCGTTAGCATTCACATAGTCCACGGCGCTAAGCCATGGCCCACGTGTAAAATCCTCATCCTCACCCACGTCATCAACAACTTTCCTCATATACTCCTGTGTGGAAATTATAGGCACGTCTCCACCTAGCCGAGTTTCCTCTATTTTACATAGCTTAGCCTGATGAGGCGAAAAATGAACCACTTTTAGGGGGTCATTTAAGCCCGAATCCGAATTTATTTGATCAAATATTGCCCTAAATCGTTCCTTTTGTGATTTTAGGTACTTTGGGAGTGAAATCTGGAAAAGGAAGCAATTCGGACGTTTTTGGAGCATAAAAGTGAAGAAAACCCCAAAGTCTTAATTTTCCAAGCTGGGAACAGTAGGTGACGGCGTCAAGAGCAAAACCTTGACGGCGTCAAGAGCAAATCTCATGAATTTCCATGACGACCCAGAACAGATTTGACGGCATCACGTAGGAAGGGCGTCAAGAGTAAAAGAGTCGTGACGGCCTGGAAGTATTTAAGTCTTGACGGCGTCAGAAGTGGATCTAGGCAGTCCGAGGAGAGTTTTGGCGGCGAGGTGACGGCGTCACATTGTTTGTCTTGACGCCGTCAGACCTATTTTTCTATATATAGTTTTCTAATTTTCACACATTGGAGAGAGAAGTTTTGGGAGAAACCCTAAGTACGATTTTGGTGTAACTTTACAGGTTTTTCAAGGGTTCCAACCCCTTGATACCTTGCATGATTAATTAAGATAAGTGTTCTTCTAATTCAATCAATATGTCTATGTGTTGGTTGTCTATATCATGTTCTTGTCTTAATTCTATCATGCTAGGCTAGATCTATCTTGTGTTTGCTTAGATCTAATGAAACCTAGATGTTAATTATGTGTTGATTACTTGTTTATTCTTGTCTTGGATGAATGATTTATATGATAGGCTTAAGAAAACTGGCAGATCTCCAAATGGTAATGATGCGTGGGAATCGCAACAGGCTTTACCTCTCGAGGGATCTCGAGAAGCTTACAACCCCCACCAGGCAGTGTACCTGATCGTTGTAGTATAGTATAGTGACAAGTACCGGGGGATTGATCGTTCAGCTTAGGAATAGTGTCGCTAGGATTAGAAAGCCTAAATTACTAGTTCTAAAGGTGAGGGATGATTATTTTTGTGTTTTTATATTTTTTATAAAGCAATTAAAATCTCGGGTTTTGAAAGAGTGGGCGGAATTAGTTGCTATTCAACTAACCCAAAACTAAGATGCAATCAAAATAAAATACTAAAAATGAAAATAAACTAATTATACTAAGGTTGTGAGCAGTAATTGGAGAAAATGTGTTTACTTAGATTTCATTACTCCCTAGATATCTTTTACACGTTAATTACTTGTTATAATTGCATGGATGACGGATTGTATTCCTTAATACCATTCATGGGGTGGCATACATAACTCCCCAATTCTATGAGCTCTTATCTCCTCCTACACCATGCCCAGCACAACTATAGGGATTGTAAACAGTGGCTCATGCATTAAATACAACCAATAAAGACCTAGTATGCCTCGGTTCATGTTTCTTAAGACGTTCAAGCATGTTACCATTTGGAGATCTGCCAGTTTTCTTAAGCCTAACATATAAATCATTCATCCACAACAAGAATAAACAAGTAATCAACACATAATCAATATCTAGGTTTCATTAGATCTAAGCAAACACAAAAGAGATCTAGCCTAGCATAATGGAATTGAGACAAGAACAAGATATAGACAACCAACACATAGACATATTGATTGAATTAGAAGAACACTTATCTCAATTACAATGCAAGGTATCAAGGGTTTGGAACCCTTGAAAAACCTGTAAAAGTTGCACCAAATTCGTCTTTAGGGTTTTTCCAGAACTTCTCCTTTTTTGAATGTGAAAAACTAGAAAACTATATATAGGAAAATAAGGCTGACGGCGTCAAGACAACAATGTGACGCCGTCACCTCGCCGCCAAATACTTCCTCGGACGGCCTTAATCTACTTCTGACGCCCTGTGTGACGCCGTCATCAACTACGGATTTTTATTCTTGGGCTTTTGACGCCGTCAGGAACACTCTTGACGCCTTCATGAACTACGGATTTTAATTCTTGATGTTTGACGTCGTCATGGCATTACTCTTGACGCCGTCACATACTGTTTCCAGCATGGAAAATTGAGACTTAGCCGTTTTCTTCACTTTTATGCTCCAAAAACGTCCAAAATGGCTTCTTTTCCAGAATTCACTCTCCAAGTACCTAAAATCACAAAAGGAACGATTTAGGGCAATATTTGATCAAATAAAGTTGGATTCGGGCTTAAATGACCCCCTAAAAACGGATCATTTTTCGCCTCATCATATACCCTTACACTTGAGATTTGCTTGTCCTCAAGCAAATGCGCTTTTATTCTACTCAAAAGACAAGTTAGGGGTCATTTAACACTAATATAAAAGTAATTACAACAAATAATCGTTCCACTAAAGACCAATAGACAAGCACGGAGGTCATACACTAGCACCTCACAAATAGTGTTTAGATACTCACATCTCTCAGGTGTAATAAAGTAATATAACATTATGGAAATGGAAGATATCTCTCACTACCTATCATAGCAAAATAGATTACCATAGGCTTGGGAAAGGATCAAACCTCCACCACATGGCGTAAGCACCTAGGATAAACTATCAAAGAGGTCTTTTAAAGGGTTGTAATGTTAGGTATAGGGATATGAATTACACGGTTTTGTTGGATAAAGGAAGTTTTACTGGTGGCGAGTTAACAATCTTGGTTAATTACATGTACAATATGGCGTTGCTAAGCCAAGACTAGACTCGACTTAAGCTAATAAATGAAAAATAACAAAAACATAAAATAAACATAGAATGAAACGGGATGGTAGTCCGTATGGTTTTTTTTTTTTTTTTTTTTTTTTTTTCTTTTTTTTGCATACACTCTTACCCTACCATCCAAAATAATACATCATAGGGGATGAGAATTCCCCTTACACTTGAATTTTTACATACTTTACATTAAACTAATCTAATGACTCGAATTAAGAAAATCAAAACACTTGGAGCACTTTTAAGATTAACGCACATATGGGGGTAATAATATTATGTTCTTCCCCATTACTCCATAAAATAAGTACTTACCCATGAGTCCCAATTGTCCCAAAACAATATGTACAAGGATATGACTCGACTTAGCAACCATGTAATCAATTAGAAAGTTAACTTAGGGTTTAACAAATAACAATAATGCACTAAAAATGAGCGCATACACGGAAGGCTAAGGCGATTTGGTTGTACATTTAAGTGGGGTGTAACAAATTCTTCCTTTAAGTAAGATGCTTAAAGTTAGAAACGAAAAGATAGGCTCGGAGGGGTGTACTAGGGGTATCGTGTACTAAAAATGAGTACAACGCTAAGGTGTGGGAAAAAATTAGTTGACTTAACTAGCCAAGTAATATGACTTAAATGGTCAAGTAATTATAATACGGGTTTAACACAAGGGTAATCCTAATGCCTCTTATCATGTAGTAAATCCTACCACACGAATGTAGTCTCACTAGCGGTCTCGGGATGCATCACTAACGCAAGTTCTAGAATCTAAATGCTACCGGTACACTCATAAGCACTAATAATAAATGCTTTTCCTATCAAATCTAAAGGCGAACCTCACATTTTTGGGTTGAAAATTTTTCTGAATATACGGTTATGTGCTAGTCATACAATCTCCTATCCATGAGACGCTTGCTATGGCTGAAGTTTCACTCCTAAATGTTGTAAAAAATTTTAAATTTGGCGCTAAAATTACACTAACAAGTATTTCTCATAGTTTTATTACACATCTACCATTAAACAAAACAAACTCAAGCAAAAGTGCATATGTAAGGTATCATCTTTTTACCCTCCCCTTACACTTAAGATGAACATTGTCCCCAATGTTCAAGTAAAGAATGTAAAAGTGAAAAAGTAAAGAGAATGAAATCAAATACTCCCCTGATTCGCTCGGTATGGATTATAGGTTGGCCAGGTTAAATCTTCCTCCAAGAAAATGAACAATCAAAGCTTCCCTTCCAGAATATAAATCATCTCCTTGTCGAACATAACCTGTAAATCCTGACAAAAATAGACAAGACAACCTCGCGTAAAATCAGCGGCATCCTATATAAGTTACTAAATCCTAGAAAACAAAGTAAGATATAATGCTTGTGGAATGAAGTTTGCAGATTTCCTGGAGATTATAAAACTTAATAATTCACAAAAACCATAAGACTCCGTTAGAAAAACAAAACCGGTAAAATTTCCAGATTTTAACTCCTGACGCCGTCAAGAGTAATCCTCTGACGCCGTCAGAATAGACCCACAGAAATTCTTATGTTAAGTTTCCGGAAAATTTCTGGAAAAACTTGGTCCTACTTCCTGGAAAATCCTGCAAAACTTCATTATGACTCAATACAAGCATTTGACTCTAACAAATACGAATATACATGTTCATTTAATATTGTGGAGAATCATGATCGGTTTGTTTCTTAAAAACATATTTGGGGTTTCCCCTTACACTTATCTTTTGCAAAAATACTTTTAGGTTGGAGTTAAGACTAGGCCAAACAACATAGTAAAGTATTTCCACATTTTAATTGAGAAACATGATCAACCAACAATAAAATTAAATCATGCATACGGAAACAAATAACAATCAAACAAATAAAATCACACAAAACATGGGTTGCCTCCCAAGAAGCGCTTTTCTTTATTTACGAGTCTTGTGGCTAGACTCAAAGTCATGGGTTAACGTGTATCGCTTATGCTCACATAACCAAGTGTGAGCCATCTAATAGTCGCCTCATCTTTCTTATACTCGTCTCCTAACTCTAAGCACCCGCGATAGTATTTTTTATTCTTTTCATGCGTGTACTTAAGTCCTTTTCTCTTATCATTCTCACTTAGCATTTCCATAGGCGGATACCTACTACACTTTTCCATGGAGAAATCCTTGAACCTAGGGTGTGTGCGGGGCATTTGATAGACAAATTCTTCATCCCCATCCGAGAATGTAATTAACCCTTCTATGAGTTTTTCATCGAGGTTGGTCAACCGTTTGAAAGGTCTTCCAAACACAACTTGGGTCAATTTATCATCAATAAATTCTCCTAGATTCTCCATAACCATGAACTCAACAAGATAAACCAAACTTCCTACAAACACATGCAATGGTATTGCCCTAGCCACAATGTTTTCTCCTTTGTATTCTAACTCATCTACCATGATTTTATTGTATTCATTACGTGAGATTATGTTCATTGGAAGAGATGAGTTGAGATAGGCGTTAAAGCTCTTAAATCCAATCTTACAAGGGACTTGCATGTTAAATGAACTATCACACTCAATCCTAGTTCTAGGGTCAACATACCTAAGAGGGTTTATTTCCTCTTCCATTCTATCCTCATTAATCACGTCACCATCATCAAGATCCTCATCGGAGTCTGAATAGTAAAAAGGACTAGCCCTATGGTCATCATCATGATCAGACTCTTCTAACTCAGAATTATTGTCAAAGTGGTGGTTGGGTGAGAGGTTAGGTGGGTTCTCATTTTCTGCTAAAGGAAGTGGGGCGGGCATTTGGAAAATCCTACGACGAAAAACACGAATAACAGGGATCGAACGATCAATGTTACTGTTATCCATCGAAATGGTTTACGAACAAAGACACAAAGAAATGAGATAGACTAAAGAAAATCTAAAAATAAAAATAAAATCTTACTAGAAAGGAATCTAGCAAGTAGACCTAATAAAAAGAAATTCTAACCTAGACAATAACTATTCCCCGGGCTGCGGCGCCAAAAACTTGATGCGTGGGAATCGCAACAGGCTTTACCTCTCGAGGGATCTCGAGAAGCTTACAACCCCCACCAGGCAGTGTCGCTAGGATTAGAAAGCCTAAATTACTAGTTCTAAAGGTGAGGGATATTTATTTTTGTGTTTTTATATTTTTTATAAAGCAATTAAAATCTCGGGTTTTGAAAGAGTGGGCGGAATTAGTTGCTATTCAACTAACCCAAAACTAAGATGCAATCAAAATAAAATACTAAAAATGAAAATAAACTAATTATACTAAGGTTGTGAGCAGTAATTGGAGAAAATGTGTTTACTTAGATTTCATTACTCCCTAGATATCTTTTACACGTTAATTACTTGTTATAATTGCATGGATGACGGATTGTATTCCTTAATACCATTCATGGGGTGGGATACATAACTCCCCAATTCTATGAGCTCTTATCTCCTCCTACACCATGCCCAGCACAACTATAGGGATTGTAAACAGTGGCTCATGCATTAAATACAACCAATAAAGACCTAGTACGCCTCGGTTCATGTTTCTTAAGACGTTCAAGCATGTTACTATTTGGAGATCTGCCAGTTTTCTTAAGCCTAACATATAAATCATTCATCCACAACAAGAATAAACAAGTAATCAACACATAATCAATATCTAAGTTTCATTAGATCTAAGCAAACACAAAAGAGATCTAGCCTAGCATAATGGAATTGAGACAAGAACAAGATATAGACAACCAACACATAGACATATTGATTGAATTAGAAGAACACTTATCTCAATTACAATGCATGGTATCAAGAGTTTGGAACCCTTGAAAAACCTGTAAAAGTTGCACCAAATTCGTCTTTAGGGTTTCTCCAGAACTTCTCCTTTTTTGAATGTGAGAAACTAGAAAACTATATATAGGAAAATAAGGCTGACGGCGTCAAGACAACAATGTGACACCGTCACCTCGCCGCCAAATACTTCCTCGGACGGCCTTGATCTACTTCTGACGCCCTGTGTGACGCCGTCATCAACTACGGATTTTTATTCTTGGGCTTTTGACGCCGTCAGGAACACTCTTGACGCCTTCATGAACTACGGATTTTAATTCTTGATGTTTGACGCCGTCATGGCATTACTCTTGACGCCGTCACATACTGTTTCCAGCATGGAAAATTGAGACTTAGTTGTTTTCTTCACTTTTATGCTCCAAAAACGTCCAAAATGGCTTCTTTTCCAGAATTCACTCTCCAAGTACCTAAAATCACAAAAGGAACGATTTAGGGCAATATTTGATCAAATAAAGTCGGATTCGGGCTTAAATGACCCCCTAAAAACGGATCATTTTTCGCCTCATCAGGTAACATGCTTGAACGTCTTAAGAAACATGAACCGAGGCGCACTAGATCTTTATTGGTTGTATTTAATGCATGAGCCACTGTTTACAATCCCTATAGTTGTGCTGGGCATGGTGTAGGAGGAGATAAGAGCTCATAGAATTGGGGAGTTATGTGTGCCACCCCATGAATGGTATTAAGGAATACGATCCGTCATCCATGCAATTATAACAAGTAATTAACGTGTAAAAGATGTCTAGGGAGTAGTGGAATCTAAGTAAACACATTTTCTCCAATTACTGCTCACAACTTTAGTATAAATTAGTTTATTTTCTTTTCTAGTATTTTATTTTGATTGCATCTAAGTATTGGGTTAGTTGAATAGCAACTAATTCCGCCTAAATCCTTCAAACCCCGAGATTTTAATTTGCTTTCTAAAAAATATAAAAATACAAAAATAATCATCCCTCACCTTTAGAACTAGTATTTAGGCTTTCTAATCCTAGCGACACTATTCCTAAGCTGAACGATCAATCCCCCGGTACTTGTCACTATACTATACTACAACGATCAGGTACACTGCCTGGTGGGGGTTGTAAGCTTCTCGAGATCCCTCGAGAGGTAAAGCCTGTTGTGATTCCCACGCATCAAGTTTTTGGCGCCGCAGCCCGGGGAATAGTTATTGTCTAGGTTAGAATTTCTTTTTATTAGGTTTACTTGCTAGATTCCTTTCTAGTAAGATTTTATTTTTATTTTTAGGTCTTCTTTAGTCTATCTCATTTCTTTGTGCCTTTGTTCGTAACTCTTTACCATCCGACATCATGGAAGGTGGTAACATCTTTGAACCCGTCATCCCACCACAACAAAACCCACCACTAGAACCCCTTAGGCCCCGAACCTTAGGAGAGTATTCCCGACCTAGCCACCAAGGCTACTGAAACACCATTGAGCTCACCGGAGCCAATGTGACCCCCTTGCGATCCGACACCATCCGGTTGGTGCAAAGCGGATGTGCATTCCATTGACTTCGTTCCGAAGATCCAAACCAACATCTTAAGGACTTCCTCAAAATCGTAGATTCCATAGACCTAGATGTTGAAACTAGAGAGACAACCCGTTTACGCCTATTCCAATTCTCTCTACGGGATCAAGCTAGTCAATGGCTTGAGCGTTTACCCGCGGGATCCATCACCACATGGGATGATCTCACCACTCGTTTCCTTGCTCAATTTTTCCCACCGGGGAGAACTACTAAGCTTAGAAATGACATCTTGATGTTCCAACAACGTCAAAATGAATCTCTTTATGAAGCATGGACTCGTTTCAAGGACTTACTCCAAAAAGTCCCTCATCATGGCATAGATCTTTGGCTCCAAGTCCAAATTTTTTATTACCATATCGACATCTCCACGAGGCGAGCCATTGACCAATCGGCCGGTGGTAAGCTACGTGATCTTAGTACGGAACAATCATGGGAACTCATAGAAGATCTTGCTCTCTATGACAACGAAAGTTGGAACGATCCCCGTGACTTGAACAAAACGGTCAAGGCAATATCCTTGCCTTCGAACAATTCTAGCACTCCCGACCGTAGGATCATGGAACTTGAGGACCAAGTCAAGTTTCTCATGAAGTCTTACGAAGCTCCTAAGCCTTCAAGCCAAGTGAACAAAATCACTTCCTCATGCGAATTATGTAGTGGTCCCCACGACACTCGTGATTGTGTGGAACTCCCCGGAACAGCTTTTGCGGACTACGCATCCACGCGTACCGACGAAGCGGGAGATAAGTGGTACACTTTCAAGCCCGAGCCAAACACATATGGTGATTCATACAACCCCTCATGGAAAAATCACCCAAACCTTAGGTGGAAACAAAATCAACCCAATTCCTCCAATCCGCCTAACCGTTACCAACCAACCGGTCCACCATCCAACCGTACTTTCAACAACAATCCTTCTAACAACTATGGTAGTACCAACAATCTTGAAGGATTGATGTCAAAGTTCATGGCATCTCAAGAAGCTCGCATATCTAAGTTTGAAGCCGATTTCAAACAAAAGCAAAGCGAGATGACCACTAGAATTGATGCATTGTTGAAAGTTCTCAATGACCGAGAAATGGGAGCACTCCCAAGCGACACAATCAAGAATCCGAAACTAAACGTTAATTCCATATCTTCAGTTTCGTCACCTACTTCATGTCCACAATACTACTCGGTCAAATCAACGAGCACGTGTTTCAAACAAAACCAAGTTCTTCAAAAAGACCAATCAAATAAAATACCCCATATAGAGCCGGTCAAAAGTATAGTTGAAACACCTCCTACGCAAGACCTTGACAATGAATTCAAGGAACTTCACCTTGAACGCCCCGTCATTGATGTCTTAGCGCGTGCTCCTTACTATAGTTCCCTCCTAGAAAAATATGAGAAGTTCAAACTAGGTAAAAATGGGACCGCCTTCGTTCAAAACAAGTTGCCCAAAAAGCTTGATGATCCGGGTATATTTGTTTTGCCTTGTAAGATAGGAAGATCCGAAGCTTTCGACACACTAGCCGATTTAGGGTCAAGCCTCAACTTGATTCCCTTATCCTTATTCACCACTCTTAAGCTAGGAAAGTTAGAGGAAACGGAAGTATTGATAGGGCTAGCGGATGGGAGTATTGCCCACCCGGTTGGAATGATTAAGGATGTAGTTGTTCACGTAGGAAAATTAACTATATTAGCGGATTTTCACGTCCTAGACATGGTTAGTGACACTACATGCCCATTATTGGTAGGAAGAGGATTTTTAGCAACCGCTAGTGCCATGATAAATTGTAAGGAGTCTAAGATAGCGGTAGGTGAAGGAGATACTTGGTCGGTGTACGATGTAAAGAAGCATAGTTATGATTGTCATGATGAACCGATACCGCATTGGGTAGAGATGAATAGCAGACCATCTAGATACGGACCTTGGATAGAAAGGAACTTCATAGGACCTCAATGCCCATTTTATCTAGAGAAAGATTTCGTAGAAAAGACGCATTCGGTAGAACAACTCATAGCTAGAGATGAAGAGCTAGACCCCTTTGAGGACCCCTTAGTCTTTAGGAAGATGATTGAGTTCTTGAGCGTAATGCCTATTAATATAGAGATGAATAAGTGGAAAAGAGAGGGAGACAAGTGTAAATGGAGGTGGGACAAGCCACCTAAAGAAGGTGATGGAACATGGCATATGAGGATGACTTTGTATGATCCGGATGGAGAAAAGTTTGAAAGGTCATACCACACTAAGGAAACCGATAGGAAGTTGAAACCTAAGTTTGATCCCAAAGATGTCCTCAATGAGGAACTCACCCGAATCACGCAGTAACCCATGACCTTGAGTCTAGCTACAAGACTCGTAAATAAAGAAAAGCGCTTCTTGGGAGGCAACCCATGTTTTGTGTGATTTTATTTTTTTGATTGTTTGTTATTTGCTTCCGTATGCATGTTTTATTTTTATTGTTGGATGATCATGTTTCTAAACTAAATAGTAGAAATACTTTACTTTGTTGTTTTGGCCTAGTCTTAACTCCACCTAGAAGTATTTTTGCAAAAGATAAGCGTAAGGGGAAACCCCAAATATATTTTTGAGAAACAACCCGATCATGATTCTCCACAATATTAAATGAACATGTATATTCGTATTTGTTAGAGTCAAATGCTTGTATTGAGTCATAATGAAGTTTTGCAGGATTTTCCAGGAAGTAGGACCAAGTTTTTTCAGAAATTTTTCGGAAACTTAACATAAGGATTTCTGCAGGTCAATTCTGACGGCGTCAGGGGTTTACTCTTGACGGCGTCAGGAGTTAAAATCTGGAAATTTTACCGGTTTTGTTTTTCTAACGGAGTCTTATGGTTTTTGTGAATTATTAAGTTTTATAATCTCCAGGAGATCTGCAAACTTCATTCCACAAGCATTATATCTTATCTTGTTTTCTAGGATTTAGTAACTTATATAGAATGCCGCTGATTTTACGCGAGGTTGTCTTGTCTATTTTGTCAGGTTTTACAGGTTATGTATGACAAGAAGATGATTTATATTCTGGAAGGGAAGCTTTGATTGTTCGTTTTCTTGGAGGAAGATTTAACCTAGCCACCCTATTATCCATACCGAGCGAATCAGGGGAGTATTTGATTTCATTCTCTTTACTTTTTCACTTTTACATTCTTTACTTGAACATTGGGGACAATGTTCATCTTAAGTGTAAGGGGAGGGTAAAAAGATGATACCTTACATATGCACTTTCGCTTGAGTTTGCTTTGTTTGATGGTAGATGTGTAATAAAACTATGAGAAATACTTGTTAGTGTAATTTTAGTGCCAAATTTAAAATTTTTTACAACATTTAGGAGTGAAACTTTAGCCATAGCAAGCGTCTCATGGATAGGAGATTGTATGACTAGCACATAACCGTATATTCAAAAAAATTTTCCACCCAAATATGTGAGGTTCGCCTTTAGATTTGATAGGAAAAGCATTCATTATTAGTGCTTATGAGTGTACCGGTAGCATTTAGATTCTAGAACTTGCGTTAGTGATGCATTCCAAGACCGCTAGTGAGACTACATTCGTGTGGTAGGATTTACTACATGATAAGAGGCATTAGGATCACCCTTGTGTTAAACCCGTATCATAATTACTTGACCATTTAAGTCATATTACTTGGCTAGTTAAGTCAACTAATTTTTCCCACACCCTTAGTGTTGTACTCATTTTTAGTACACGAAACCCCTAGTACACCCCTCCGAGCCTATCTTTTCGTTTCTAACTTTAAGCATTTTACTTAAAGGAAGAATTTGTTACACTCCACTTAAATGTACAACCAAATCGCCTTAGCCTTCCGTGTATGCGCTCATTTTTAGTGCATTATTGTTATTTGTTAAACCCTAAGTTAACTATCTAATTGATTACATGGTTGCTAAGTCGAGTCATATCCTTGTACATATTGTTTTGGGACGATTGGGACTCATGGGTAAGTACTTATTTTATGGAGTAATGGGGAAGAACATCATTTATTACCCCCATATATACGTTAATCTTAAAAGTGCTCCAAGTGTTTTGATTTTCTTAATTCGAGTCATTAGATTAGTTAATTGTAAAGTATGTAAAGATTCAAGTGTAAGGGGAATTCTCATCCCCTATGATGTATTATTTTGGATGGTAGGGCAAGAGTGTATGCAAAAAAAAAAAAAAAAAAAAAAAAAATAGAAAAAGAAAGAGAAAAACATACGGACTACCATCCCTTTTTATTCTATGTTTATTTTATGTTTTTGTTATTTTTAATTTATTAGCTTAAGTCGAGTCTAGTCTTGGCTTAGCAACGCCATATTGTACATGTAATTGACCAAGATTGTTAACTCGCCACCAGTAAAACTTCCTTTATCCAACAAAACCGTGTATTTCATATCCCTACACCTAACGTTACAACCCTTTAAAAGACCTCTTTGATAGTTTATCCTAGGTGCTTACGCCATGTGGTGGAGGTTTGATCCTTTCCCAAGCCTATGGTAATCTATTTTGCTATGACAGGTAGTGAGAGATATCTTCCGTTTCCATATTGTAATTTATACTTTATTACACCCGAGAGATGTGAGTATCTAAACACTATTTGTGAGGTGCTAGTGTATGACCTCCGTGCTTGTCTATTGGTCTTTAGTGGAACGATTATTTTTTGTAATTACTTTTATATTAGTGTTAAATGACCCCTAACTTGTCTTTTGAGTAGAATAAAAGCGCATTTGCTTGAGGACAAGCAAATCTCAAGTGTAAGGGTATATGATGAGGCAAAAAATGAACCACTTTTAGGGGGTCATTTAAGCCCGAATCCAAATTTATTTGATCAAATATTGCCCTAAATCGTTCCTTTTGTGATTTTAGGTACTTTGGGAGCGAAATCTGGAAAAAGAAGCAATTCGGACATTTTTGGAGCATAAAAGTGAAGAAAACGCCAAAGTCTTAATTTTCCAAGCTGGGAACAGTAGGTGACGGCGTCAAGAGCAAAACCTTGACGGCGTCAAGAGCAAATCTCATGAATTTCCATGACGACCCAGAACAGATTTGACGGCGTCACGTAGGAAGGGCGTCAAGAGTAAAAGAGTCGTGACGGCCTGGAAGTATTTAAGTCTTGACGGCGTCAGAAGTGGATCTAGGCAGTCCGAGGAGAGTTTTGGCGGCGAGGTGACGGCGTCACATTGTTTGTCTTGACGCCGTCAGACCTATTTTTCTATATATAGTTTTCTAATTTTCACACATTGGAGAGAGAAGTTTTGGGAGAAACCCTAAGTACGATTTTGGTGTAACTTTACAGGTTTTTCAAGGGTTCCAACCCCTTGATACCTTGCATGATTAATTAAGATAAGTGTTCTTCTAATTCAATCAATATGTCTATGTGTTGGTTGTCTATATCATGTTCTTGTCTTAATTCTATCATGCTAGGCTAGATCTATCTTGTGTTTGCTTAGATCTAATGAAACCTAGATGTTAATTATGTGTTGATTACTTGTTTATTCTTGTCTTGGATGAATGATTTATATGTTAGGCTTAAGAAAACTGGTAGATCTCCAAATGGTAACATGCTTGAACGTCTTAAGAAACATGAACCGAGGCGCACTAGGTCTTTATTGGTTGTATTTAATGCATGAGCCACTGTTTACAATCTCTATAGTTGTGCTGGGCATGGTGTAGGAGGAGATAAGAGCTCATAGAATTGGGGAGTTATGTGTGCCACCCCATGAATGGTATTAAGGAATACGATCCGTCATCCATGCAATTATAACAAGTAATTAACGTGTAAAAGATGTCTAGGGAGTAGTGAAATCTAAGTAAACACATTTTCTCCAATTACTGCTCACAACTTTAGTATAAATTAGTTTATTTTCTTTTCTAGTATTTTATTTTGATTGCATCTTAGTATTGGGTTAGTTGAATAGCAACTAATTCCGCCCAAATCCTTCAAACCCCGAGATTTTAATTTGCTTTCTAAAAAATATAAAAATACGAAAATAATCATCCCTCACCTTTAGAACTAGTATTTAGGCTTTCTAATCCTAGCGACACTATTCCTAAGCTGAACGATCAATCCCCCGGTACTTGTCACTATACTATACTACAACGATCAGGTACACAGCCTGGTGGGGGTTGTAAGCTTCTCGAGATCCCTCGAGAGGTAAAGCCTGTTGCGATTCCCACGCATCATAGCCCTTTGATAGACACCCGCAGGACCCGGTATGATCATAACAGGATGTTGGCCAGAAATTTCATCATTCTGGTGACCTGATGAAGCACGGGGTGAGTTACTCATGTTGTTGTCGTTTTCCGTGATAGCAAGAACCTTGTTGCCAATTTATACTGTCCTTTAAGTTGGTGTTTGTGAGGGCCTATAACGCGATTCTCTAAACGGGGACGATACGTGCAAATGTTTTCCCAAATCAGGGACCTAAAACGAGATAAAAGGGTTCAAATAATGCTCATTTGCCGGGCTTTTTAATTTCCCCGCCAATTGTTACTACCTCATAGAGTGTGTGTTTAGTCCCTGAATTACTTACCTTGTTTTACCATTAGTCCTCGAAATACTCTTTCTATGTTAGTCCTTTGGTCATTTTTCCCGCCAAACCACCATGCCAATGACAACTCTCAATTGTACCTATAAAACATGGCCCATTGCCCTATCCATTTGCATCAAACAATTCCATATGGCTGAAAAGAAAAGCAGTTTGTTCATTGCAACCCACAACTCCCAAATGGAACAATCAAGAACAAAATGGGCATCAATGCTGGCATTTATCGAAGATGTTGTTGACCATCTCCCTAAATGGTCTGATGAGGGCAGTGAGTGACGATCCACTTAACTTCACTGAGCTATGGTTGAACAGGATTCATGAATGCCACAAGTTTAATAATCTGCTGAATGCCATAAAAAAACTTAAGGGAAGAAGTTGACATGCTGGAAAACAAGGTTAGACATCAAAAGGTTTGTCCAATCAAGGCATGGGCAGATTGGAATGAAACCTTAGACAACGCACTTGTCAAACTAACTAATGGTGCAGTTAATGTCCCAAGAGTTAATCATGAAATTGTTGCTGATGAAGTTGTTACTCATGAAGCTGTTGTTGGTGAACAGGTGGAATCCAATGGAAGGCCTCTGAAGAGGAAAAGGGTGTATGCTGGTGACAAGAAGGATTTGGTAACCGATGGGTGTTTTTATGTTTAGTATTAGGTTTTTATGCCTTGGGTGTGGTTGTTATAGGTTGCTTCACTTAATGTCTTTTGTACTCACCTATTATGCTTAATGAAAATAAGTTATTGTGTATCTGTTGACTAATTGTATGTTCTACATAATGAACCATGAAATGATATACCCAATATTGGTCATGGCTTTAATTGACTTTCAAAAGTCAATTTAATTGTGAAACCCATTGGAGCAATATGTAATATTACAAAAGAAAAAATACTTAATAATTTCCACAAACATAATTCATACCATTTAAAATGAAAGCTAACAAGACACAAGTATGTTACTTTCATATTGTTTAAACATTTACTAACATAACTTTGATACTGTTTGATCATTTCCAAACATAACTTTCAGAGTGTATGAAGATTTTCCTAAGCAGGTCTTTTGCCATCTGAGTATCTTCTTCGACAGTCAACTTTACAGATAACATCACACTGAGAGCATGTGTTGGCAATGGGTATTCTTTCTCCACCAGCATGTATATGTCAGTTCCAGCTTTTGTAGACACATGGTGAACTCCACATGTATCATACAATATCCATTTCAATGATGCTTCATCTGCATTAAACTTCCACAATTTGTCATCTTTATCTGGTTCAAAAAGCCTATTCAATTCAACCCATAGCATTTTTTCCTTGTCATCAGCTATCTCTGTTAACTTGAACCTTTCAGTGACTAAACTCCATAGCTTGACCAAATCTTCCCTGTCAAATGCTTTCATCATATCTTGAAAGTGTTTGTATACCTCAGAACGATTTCCACATCTTATTATCTTCCAGTATTTTCCAAATTCATCAGTGTAGATCTCCCAGTCAATGATTGGATATTTGGCTCGTAAAGCTTCTGCATTCATACCGTCATATGGAACAATTTGCATCATATGCTGAATCTGTTCTTCACTCAAATCTTGTTTCTCTTGGCCTGCAACAAATGTTTTTTGCTTCTTAGAAGACTTTGATTCTAAGTGTAAACCACCTCTCTTAAATCTTGTACTTTCTTCTTCTAAATGCATTGGAATAAACTTGTTAATCTTCCTTTGGGCATATCTGTGTAGCTTTAGAATTTCCTCAAAGGATTTGCCTTTCAGTTTACTTGCAGTCCAATGATCTTGATTGATGAGATATCTCTTCATACAGCTCATCAGTTGTGCTTGAGATTGTGGTTTATTCTTGTTAGCTTCTGATTTCTTTGCAATCTCTTTGTTTTTAATATTCTTGAGTAGATCATTAATAGGATTGTCTCTGATATGAGCTAATGTGTGTGCCGCTGTTTCATCAACATTCGGAGTACTAACAGTACAAGCAGATCTGCCACCAGTACCAATATGCTCAACAGTATCTTTAACAGTATATGCACCATCAACTGTAAAAGGGATATCATTTCCCATTGGATCTTCATTCCTACCATGACTTTCTGCACCCTCTTCAAACTTCATTGGTTTTGAAAGATCCTTCAAATCAAAATCCTCCAAAGCTTCTGAACTATCACAATCCACAATGGTTGATTTCCTCTTACCTTTACTGTCCTTCAGTTTTTGTCGCAACTTCTTTACTTTTTGAATCAACTTGGTAAAAGCACGAGCATAAAGTTGCTTTGTATTCTTCAAGTTTTCCTCCAACCCAGTAACTCTATCTGACAATTTTGCACAAATATCAATCAACTCTTTGTACTTTAGACTACCTACATCAATTCCATCTGTGTTAACTTTTGGGACAGGGGAATCATGAGGCATATCCCCTATTGTATCATGCGGCATGGGTTTGCATCACTTGAAGCACCATCATGAGAACTTGAATCATTAGATGTTTCCATGGCTTGGGTCTTATCATTCTTACCACTGGCCTGCCCAACTTCTAAGCCTGTGAGAGTAGTGGCAGCCCGCACCATTGTCTCACAGATAGGCTCATCTGGTACATTTGCTTGAGTTGGAGATATGGGCTAAGGTACCACATATTCATTTCTGATTCTTCTCGTAAATGTCTGTGTAACGTGAGGTTCTGATGATGATGGACCACTAATAGGTGTGTCATGAGACTCAACTTGGGTTGCAGATCCTTGACCCTCGAGTGGTGGAACACTCATTGATAAAAACAGTGGTGCTTCTCTCCCATTATAACCCACACAAAGCGTCTCATATTACTAAAAACCTTTTGACTAAAGGTAGGAGTTTTAAGAATGTTTTTGTGCGGTTGAAGCCGTTTCTTGTGTTTGTTCAAAATAATTTGAATAAATCTTGGATACATTAAAAATTTGTATTTGCTTTTCACATTTTTCACCATACCATCAAAAATCAATTTTGAAAAGTTAAACTTCCTTTTTGTGGCCAAGCAAACAATAGCAGTTGCTATGTTGCTACTAAATTGTTCCCAACAAGTTTTCTTTGGACTTAAACAATGTACTACGGTATGAATGAGAAATCTCTATTGAGGGGGGAATTGTGGTTTTTGAAAAGTTAAGTTATCAAAAGTTAACCCATACCCCATATAGTAAAGATTTTGAAATATTTTATCATTTGGCAATGAACTAATACCCCCATTGTCTGATAGTTTCAGATGCCTCCTAACAGATGACTCAGTAATAGCCATGAATATGCCATCAACTGTAGCATTTATCTCTTTTTCTCCATTAGCAAGTGTTTTGACTTTGGCAGTTTGCCAAAACTGATTGATTTGGGAAACATAAATAGTAGGATTATGTGTAACAGCATACCTTATGTAACTTCTATTGAGAAAATCCACAATCTGGTGGAACACTTCACTTCCCTCTGGTTTCTGTAAGTAGGCTACCATGTTATGTGTCTTACAATTTTCCAAAATCGCCATTAAGGTTGTTAAAATTTTGATTAGGGTTCTGGGTTATGGTCGTTTAGAAGAATATGCGTGTTTGATAAACTCAATTGAGATGATATGGATGTCACTTAGGGTTTTGGGAAAATCAACTGAATTAAACTTTTCTTTCTATTGTGAATTAAAGAAAGATTGTGAATTATCGAATGACAAAAAATATCTCAACGGTTATTCTCAAACAGTACGAACGGTTACCCAACCGTAGTAAATTTTATCCTACCAGTACTAAATACACCTATGGCTTTATTTGACTTTTATAAGTCAACTTACAATCAGCACGCAAATTACAAAGTCTTATATAACTAGACTTATTATAGCTACTAATTTCAACTAACAAAAGCCAAATGATGTAAAGAACACAAAATAGCCTTGTTCATTCAACATAAAATAAATTTTTTATTCAACAAAAAATAAACATTACATGATACAATTAACAATTAAACTTGGGGAGATTTTTCGGGATCAAATGACAAATGAAAGTTGTCATAAGCCAAATGCTCATCATCTGATGAGTCTTCCTCTTCCTCAGACGCAATATTTTTGCGTTTTCTGTATGCCCACATCTTCTTCCAAGTGTATTTACTTTTTTGACTTGGTTTTTCTCTAGCAGCTTGTTCTTGTTTTTCAAATTTTATCAATTTTTTTTGCTGTACTTGAAACTTTTCTTTAAAATACCAATCAATAGTTTCTTCAAATGTCGGTTCTGGTACTTCCTCACTTTCTTCTTCAGCCTCTTCTAGTTGTTGAAGTATTGAAGTTTTTTCTTCAATGTCATTTGGTTGCATATGTTGCATTCCTGGTTTCTCTTGCATGTTAACCTCTGCTTCATTCTCTTGGATGTTAATTGTTGATGCAAAAAAAATTAGTTTAAGGACGATTCGCGCGAAACTTGACAACTTTAAGGACTAACGGTGAAATTTTGTCTAAATTTTATTGCTACAAACATACCATCTTTTAACATAAAGAAAATAACTGAGAGACCTAAAACTTTTACATAATTGTGTGTCAAATGTAAAGTTACCTTATTGAAATGTGAAGCATTGAACCCTATTGTTATAATCAATAAATTATTAACATGTAACTTAACATAATATTAACCTAATCCCATTACGATGTAATAATAGTCATTTAGAAAATGCCATCACAAAAAAGTTAAACATTTTTGAAATACTAAAATTTGTAAGGATATATATATATATATGATTACATTTTTAATTTTTCAAGGCTTTGACACGTTTCATTGGTTTAATCCAACATTTAAAATGCCTCGTTTTTTTTTTGTCACATTTTACGTCGACTTTTCTTGTACACTCGTGAAACGTGATACACGTATTTGGAAAGTACAAGTCTCTAGTTCACAACATGTCGCAATATAAAAGGTGATAGAACATGCATCTAAACGACAACCACTCATTTGGCAAATATCTGTGTGGTGATAACTTTGACGGAGAGCACAACAATAATATTAAGATTGTGCTTTTATTATTAGAGCGTGTTTGTTTTATTTAAATGTTTTAGGTCTGAATCTGATTATCATATTTTATTAGTAAGAGGTGTTAGAACGTTTAAATTTAAACGAAATAATGTTGTTTGTTTTTGTATAATTGTCCGAATAATTTTAAGTGCGCATTTTTGCAATTTATTTATATAACTTATGTAAATATGAAACAAAACTTTTTATTATAAATATAACATAGTTATATTTTATATTAACACGAGTCTTTAATTTCTCTTATCGAATAAGAGTCAGTAAGACAAGTCTCCCATCTCTTACCGAGTAAGATGTTTTATGTCTAACTGTGTCTGACTCAAAAGAAAAAAACAAACAAGCAAAACGTCTGTCCACCTCTTACTGATAAAAGTAAAAAAGAGTAAGAAAGCTAGTAAAACTTTTTATGAAAAAACAAACACACCCTTATTCTTATATGTGTTTCTGAATATGATTGAGAGATACCATCGACAAAGGACATGAATCGTAGAAATATAGAAAGAGAGGCTTCTAGTATTGATATCTTAAATATATATTGTTGAATTTCCCATGAATTAGTCATTTTAATCATGCTTCTAGTGTGTATCAATTGATGATGACAAGGTTTAGCTTGACGGTCTATCTTTTTGTCAACTTAGTGTCTTATTAGTTATCATTTGAACATTTTTTTTCCACATTGACAATAAATTTTATTTCTCTCACTCTCGTTGTTTTATTTTTAGAATGACAATAACATCTAAGTTTAAATACAACAAAGAAACAATTTGGTTAGCAAAAGATAATGGGTGAGTTTAGGAGGGGCTTATAAGGTTTAAATTTCAAAAATAAGTCTTAGCTTAAAAATAAGTCTTGTTTGACGTAAAGGCTTAAAGAGAGGCTTTTGAAATTATAAGCCTTAGCCCAAAAATAACCCTAGTCCCGAAAAAGAGGCTAGAAGTTTTATACAACGCTTCTAATATGTTAAATTAATTAATTACCCACAAAATATCTAATATATACACATGTTAATTTAATTATATGACTTTTTTAGTAATTTTATAATAATAAGCTCCAACTTAAACTAATTAGCCAAACAAATTTATAAAAATAAAAATTCTAATTTCGGCTTATAATATAAGCTCCAGCCCCAGCCAAGCCAGCTTCAGCCCCAGTCCTTTTTACCAAACATACCCAATGTCTTGTATAACTTTCTACTCGCATAATATAGAGGATTATAAGTAATATCAGGCTATTTATTTAAACTAGACGAATACTCGTGTATATCAACATGATTTTATAGTGGTATTTTGGTTACACAATTACACTTCCTAAAATATCATTTGTATAACCAACATATCACTATAAATATATGCCGCTATAAAATCTCGTTGCTATGTATAAGTACTAGTCATGAATTTTATAAAACTATGTACTAATTTCGTGTAAAGGAATTTTACAAACTTACACTCATACATACATGTACAACTATACAAACATACTTAGTCGACTATATATCATACACACTTACGGAGTACAAGTATTCATCATTTACTACATAATTTTAATTAATTAAGTTTTCTTAATTAGTTTTATTAATTTTTCAAGAATTCAAAAAATGGGTGTAAACCCTTTATATATAGTATAGATAATAACAATTCTGAAATTGTTATTAAACTGTTAATCTATAGTGAAATGTGCTTATGATTAATTATATTGCAAGCTTAACAATAAAGAGATTTTGCATCGAACTATGTCTGTGTAATGGCATAATGGTCAACATCCTCAACTTTAACCCAAAGGCCTAAGGTTCGATTCTAATATCTATCCTCCTACAAATCCCACATTTTTTTTTTCCTATTTTGAATTTTGTTTGTATTAAACACGTATGTTTGCATCTTTTGGAATTTGAGGAATCGTGTTGTATTTGCTCCGATCGACATGATTGATATGTGTAAGCTATTTGTTTGGCTTTACATCCGTCTCAAAGAGGAGGATGTTTTCCCAAGTATCCAACGTCTTTTCCACCTTTGGATCTCTTCTCGTATCTCTCCTAAGAAGAAAGCGAACTGGGCTTGTTGGACGTCCAAGCCTTTTGAATTTTTTGTGTCCTTGGCTCTTTCTGTCTTACTTGTGGTTCGTGTATAATTTATGTTTTGTTGCTTGTCTCCTTCTTGGAGCTTTCTAATAAAATTCTCAGCCCTATAATACTTTGTAATAAATAACGAAAGTCCTTAGTTGGGTTGCAATGCTTGGCTGATTTTAAAGCTTGGTCCAAGTTTCGAGTGTTACAATTGTTTTTCTTTTTTCTTTTTGTACGTTTTTTGCGCTATATTGTTGCCATTTTGTGGTGTCTTTTTCTTCTACTCTAATTTTCAAAATACTCTACACTCCTTTTTTTAGCAAGAAAATGCTCTTCGCACTAAAAATAATAAAATACTGGTACCAAGCAAGTTTAGAAAAAGTTATAACATTTTCATAAAAATAACAATAGTATAATGCGAACTATTAACAAATTATACTTACAAAATACTATAGTGTTGTCGACATATGTATGCTGCTTCAGTAATTTTTCTTTTGGGTAAGATGAGTTTTTGACTCGACATTGTGAGCAGACTAATCACATGGCAACTACTTTTTTAGATAGCTTAATCGGCGTAGGTAAACTTTCGTGGCCACATTCCCACCTTTTCAGTCAATGTGCTTTAGTAAAATTCTATTATCTTATTGTGGTATTTCGAAATAGGTGTTGCTAACCTCTGCCCACTTGGCAGAGATTAATCCATTTATAAAAGTTATATTTCAATTTATTTAAGTAAAAATCATTTTTCAAATGTAGTAGTTTACAAGTTCATTTAATATGTAATTAATGCATTTTTTGGTTGATTAAGAAAATTTTTGTTAATTCACTACACATTAAACTCTGCCCAGTGAGCATTGGTTATTAAAATCCTTTCGAAATTACCAAATACATATTTAAAGAACTGCCCTAACATGTGCATAATCCTTTCAAGTTTAAGCAAAAGTAAGAGATCAAACCTATATAGAATTATCTTAGGCAAGCACATTAAATATCTCGACGACAAGTGTGAGGTCCAATTTCCTCGTATAGCATATTTGGGATCTAAAATGCTCCTTGCAGAAGAACGGTGAAACCAACTACACAAGTTGTTAACCCTAGCACTAGTAGGATCGTTAACAAATGTATTATCTATATTCATGTTACATATAATGCACGAACTACATTGTTACAGTAAAATTACTAAAATGCACTCGTTCTCCAAAATCATGCTAAGACATTTCCGTAACTAAAAGTTTAAGCAATACAAAAGAAGAAAGCCAATGCTACAAACTAAGACATTCCGTAACTAAAAGTTTAAGAAATACAAAAAAGAAAGTCAATGGTACAAACTAAAGTAACACAATTAAACATCCACATAATTTCATAGTAGGCCATTAAATGATTTTAAAATGGTTCTTTAATTTCTCAATTTGAACAGAACCATTTAAGTAAATCTTTTTTCTTTCTAGCTTGTGACCTATAGGTTCGTTTATTCAACTCTCCTATTACTTGTTTTATATCCGATGACCCTTAGCTTCTTTTATTGTCTTAGAAGTTCCTTCTTCAAATACATTGGCCTCTAGTGAGTGAGACCTATCATAGTTTTGAACTGCTTGTTCATACACGACATCATCAACCCTCACGAACGTTGATTTGGGCTCCGGTAAACTCTCATCAAAGTCATATTGAGAGATTTCTAACTCTTATTGTTTCCTTATTAAGCACTATGTATGTTTTACTAGTTTGATGGTATCTTAAAAACACACCTTCGTAAGACTTTATGTCAAACTTGGTGAGATAATCTTTGATGTTAAGTATCACTACTACAGAAAAGTTTATAGAGACCGATTATAATAGCCTATAGAGACTGGATTTTGAACCACTCTCTGTGAGAGGGTATTTCTTTGACCAAAACATATAGAAACCGTTTTCACAACCAGTTTCTAATAGGAGCAGCGAAATCGGTTTACTAGTAAGAACATACCTCTACACTAGAGTACGATGACCAATTTTTGTAAAAAATTATTTTTTAAAATAAAAATTGATGTTAAACTTTTGAAAAAGATTAAAATTTTCATAAATTTCAAAATATACAACTAAATTAAAGTGCATAAGTCTTAATAGATACCAATATAACCAACTACAATGCCAATATAACCAACTACAACCATGTTTTCTACCATTGAACTTATTTCTACATAAAAAATCTTACAAGCTAACATAGAGTTCATTATCTAAGAAATATATTCTATTTTCAAGCTTGATTCTCTCCAATATTGTATCTTCCTTTTCAAGTTTAGCACCTCTACTCTGCGTACGAGCTCCGTCTCTTTTAGTGTAGTTTTCATTAAGATCATCCAAGTGTGTGAACTTGCTAGTAGTACCACAATCTCAAAAAGTCCATATCTCGACCTGTTTATAAACAAGTTTAAGTTAAATTTTGTATCTAAGTAGCCTATTATTATCCATATAAAAAGGCAAAGTCACAGAGCATCCAAATAACAAATGCACACATACAACTGATGTTGTTGCAACTCTTTAGAGGCTTGAACAAACACATATGCAACCAAATATATGGTCTTACTGATCATTTAGTTAAGACAAGTAATGAGAGTGGCAATTATGCCTCTACATAACAAACATATTTTTCATAGTGACATATGTGCAAATTGCATGTGAAATGACAGTAAAACAGACTTGTAAGTCATCTTTTTGTAATATGTTACCTAGGAGATTCATGTCTTGCTAACATTGAACTTCTCTCACTTTAGTAAATAGGAGAGTTTTCTGCAACAACATATAACAATTAATATAGTATTATGAAATACACAACTTGATTGTGTACGTTCATCAAAATATGTTAGTAACACATGAATCTAATTGTCATAATTTCATTAGCACTCTAAAACCATCAGTATCTTGATGTAAACGAGTCGAGCTTTTGTCGAGTAACTCGACTTGAGCTTGTTCGAGTCGAGCTTTATCAAGCATCGAGCTCCAGCCCATAATATAAACCCGATATGTTTAACGAGCCAAGCTCGAGCTTTGTATTGTCAACTCGAATTGCTATCGAGCTTTTCAAGCTTTTATGTGATATATATTTTCTATGTATATTATATATATTAGACGAGGGCCCGTACATCGCGTCGAGATTTTTTTGTAGCAAATAATTATAGTTGGGATATTTTTGTTAAGCGTTTCGTTTAACGTTTATGCATACAACGTGAAAAATCAGAATGTAATTGAAAAAGGTCGCACCTTACGATAATAAAACCAATAGAACAATTTTAATTTAAAATGTATCAAATAACTTAAAAATTATTTGGTGAAACTAAAAGTGATCGAAATATGACAACAATTATTTGAAGCAATCATATTCTTATGATATATTTTTTTTTTTCTTTTTTTTTTTCTTTTTACAATTTATGTGATATATATATAGTTGAAATGATAGGTATATATAGTACTCTCTCCGTCTAAAATTTATTATCCACTATTGACTTTTTTAGTCTTTCTTCTTTAACTTTAACCTTAAATATTTTTGTGGGTGTTATATAATATTTGATGTAAAATATATAAATTGATTTGGTTTTAAGTGTATTTTTCAATGGTATAATTTTTCATCAAATATTATATAATAAAAAATATATATTTGTGGTCAAAGTTAAACCAGTTTGACTTTGAAATTTCAAACTGGACAATAATTTTGGGACGGAGGGAGTATGTATTAGATGTGATTGATAAACTTTTTAATGAAGGTTATGATACAACTTATTAAAACCAAGTCAAACTTTTATTGGTGGGAGAGTAAAAAGTTTTGAAATTTAAAATTGTACTTTTAGGCTATGTTTGGCAGAAGTAACTGTGAGCAGTATCATTTAGCAGTAGCTGTGAGCAGATGTCACTGCTCACCGCTCACCGCTCACAACTTCTTAAATAAGCATTGGAAAAATGAGCATTCCTAAAAAATAGGAAAGCTCACCGCTCTTATGCCAAACGAATACTAAAAATCAAAAAGCTCGTTGCTCACCACTTATCGCCCCAAAAGGCTCCAAAAAGCTCTGCGCCAGACATAGCCTTAGTATAACACATTACTTATTTTTAGAGTAAACTGCAAAAATGTCCTTGTGGTTTGCCAAAATTGCAAAAAGTGTACTCATACGAGAATTTTTGCAAAAATTGTTCCTCAGCAAGTTTCGATTTGCAAGAATGATACCTATGTGGTTACTGCTCATGAAAATTTGTTTTTTTGGCTAACGCTTGTTAGCAAATCCCGTCAATTAGTCCTCACGTGCCTTGCACGTGAGGGTAATTTTGTCATTTCACATTTCCCGCCTTTAACACACTCCAGCTACCTCACTTGCACGAAAATCGATGAGGACATTTTTGCAATAAGTAAAACCCTAAACTTCACATCTGGTAGAAAGCTTAGTGCTGCTAGTAAGAAATATTAGTGCTTCTAGAAGAAATATTAGTGCTGCTAGAAGAAATATTAGCGCAACTAGTACATAACTGCGATCAACAATACATAAACATGGTCATAAACATACACATGTGACACAAATTACCACTAGACGCAATACTAAAATGTTATTCGACCTGCATAAACTAAATTGTTCCAAAACATACCATCCCAAGCCATAAGATAAACAAAATAAACATAACAACCTTCACCATTTCCTTGTGCTGACCTTGATCATTCCCTCCTCACTTGGAATCAACCTCCTCATCTGCTTATATTGTCTTCTCATCCTTGTCAGCTGGATCCAACTTTCTTCTCTTCTTTTGTATACCAGACGTCACACTGGCATGTGAATCAACTGTAGCTGAAGTGTCCATGTCTGTCTTTTCCAAACTATCTTCAACATCTGTTGTTGGACCTTCATCAGCAATTACTACAACTTCATCTCTGACATCATTTTGTAGAATAGGCATATTTTGAATAACAAAATCTAACTCAGCAAACAACATATCGATATCTGGAGCTTGATCAGGTACATAGGCTGGTTGACCATCCAACCAATCAACTACAATTTCTTTATGGTCGAAATCATCATCTTTGCCTGTCTCCATCAAATCAATCTCCACCTCTTTAATAGGTCCATAGCATGGTCTCTCATCCAGAAAATCCTCTTCAATTTCTATGAGGAAGAACTATTTCCCTCATCCTCTTTGACTATCTCCAACAAATCAATCGTTGTCTCTTGAATTACCGAGTCAATTTCTGCCTTTTCAATAGGTCCATAACACGGTTGATCATCTATAAAATGCTTTTCAATTTGTACGTGGTATAACTCACCATCCACTTCCACCTCACCTTCTAAAACAAGTTCAAATTCAGGTTCACCCATACCCTTTCCAACATCCTCTTGACAAACTTTCTCTTTTTCATTGTCAACAGTTTGATTCACATCTGCCACACCATCTTTTTTTTTTACTCGCCTCAGTCTCTTTGTCTCGCTTCTCTTTGATTTCATCATAGTTTAATAAGAAATCCAATTCGAACATGAAGTTTCTGAACTCGTACTCACCACTCAACCTTCTTGCCCTTATTTTGTTCTTCCCTTCATCAGACCATGGTGTTGGAATAAGAAGCTCATCATCATCCAGTTCTACGAAAAAACAATTCTCATCATCCCTACTTCCAGCCTTACTAGATGAAGCATGAGTTGAAGTATCACCTTGTTTTCCCTCATTTCCTATTTTAGTAGCACCATGCAACTCTAGCAAACAGAACTCACCAGCTTTCTCAGATTCCTTAACAACATCAGCATCCTCTATATCTTCAATCACAACACCCTTACCACGACTATTCGTCATGCACAACAGATATTCCTCGACTGATGAAATACCTTCTTTAATATAAACCTATATTTCCTTACAACGAGGCACGTATTTAAACATTTGCACGACATCTTCCACACTCATCAATGGGACAAACCCATCATCCAAAGAATTCTCAGGGATCCTAAAATGTGAGAAAAAGTCCTATCCCCTAATCCTAGTGCGTCTAACATTCCAACATACTCTTCAATGTGGAAATGGTTAACATCAATCAACATACGCTATATCTCCAAACAAATATCTTCGATTTGGTGGATTTGTGAAGAGCCCTCTGTAGTGAATTTTCAGAGTGAACAGTGTACAATTCAACTCTGGTTAGGAAAACAAATAACAACGTAAAAGTATGAAAATCATGACATATCATACAATGTAAAAATACTTGTTCGAATAAGAAAAACAAATGACAACTTACCTTAAATAGCATGAAGCTCGTGTTCTGGAAACAAAGGAGTTCGAATATGCCAAACTAGAGATACCACTACCATGGTATTATTTTGTGGGTGAGTGTTGAAAGAAGATAGAATGTGTTTGTGTGTATGATTTGGTTGTGTTAAACAGTTCTACACGAATAAGTTGATTTGCAAAAAATGTCCTCGTCGATTATTGTGGCTGGGGTGGGATTACTTTCGTCATGCAAGCGGGAACAGTGAAATGACGAAATTACCCTCACGTGCAATGCACGTGAGGACTAACTGACAGGATTTGCTAACGAGCGTTAGCCAAAAAACCAAATTTGCATGAAAAGTAACCACACAGGTACCATTCTTGAAAATCAAACTTGGTGAGGAACATTTTTTGCAAAAATTCTCGTATGGGTACACTTTTTGCAATTTTAGCAAACCACATGGACATTTTTTTGCAATTTACTCTTATTTTTAAGCAATGTTTTGAAAAGTGGTTGAACCGCTTTTGATTGGAAAAATGGGCCAAAATGAACCGGTTTTTCGAAACTTCAAATCCGAGTTTCAGGTGACTCAAGTCAACATGGTTCACCAAAGTTGACCATATTTGATATGTTTCTTTTAATTGTATGTTACAAAATATATGTGATAAGTTTGGATTGATTTTGGTGATGGATAATGTTGTCTTTAGTTTTAAAACTTGTATTATCATGTATTTGGTATTGTATAATATATGTTTTATAAACCTATTATGAGATTTTATATATATATATATATATATATATATATATATATATATATATATATATATATATATATATATATATATATATTTTATTTAATATTTTTTTTTTTATGTTTGATATAAAATATTAAATGTTTTATAAGTGTTTGGTGGCCTAAATATTGCAATCTACATAAATGGAGACAGACCTAGCGGTTGAACGGTGACCCAATGACCCGGTGACTAAACAAGGCCGATTCAAGAGTCGGTGTTTAAAACATTGATTTAAGTTTCTTAAGTTTTAATAAAAATTATTTTCTATTTACATATAGTATATATTTGTAAGGGCTTGTATACTACACAAAAGGTTATATAGATCACTTCATATAGAGTGGTTATGTTAAAAACTGATCTAACAAAAAAAAAATGAAGTATAATAAATAGATCAGTTATTTAGTTAATAACCGATCTTTTAAATTTTGAAACTAGTTAGATCGGTTCGTAACTATTAACCGATCTATTTATCGCTCACAAATTTTTAACACCCGTGACACTATCCTGCTGGAATCACATTTTATATTACATAGATCACTCTTTTCCTAACCAACCGATCTATTTCCCCAAAATAATTTGGGCGGGATACAACTTTTCATTTGCCGCTTCACCAAATTCAGACACACAAAACTTTTCATTTGCCCTACCTCTCACCACTCTCACCAAACTTTTCATTTGCCCTAACCATTTCTCCAAAAGTTCAACAAGGTAAATTACCCAACAGCTCCTGATGCCCCGTATGATGATGAGGAAATGAAGGCAGATGGAATCAAAGTAAACCGTATCATTATATTTCTCATTATCTTTATCTAATTTAATTATGTTAATTATAGTATAATTTTGTATCCACAAGATGTTTTCCAGTTGTTGTTTGTATAAAAACAAGTTTAAAACAAATGGTATCATCATTATTCGTGTCTCCTATCCCTTTTCCTTCAGATCTGTAAATGTTATGTTGATAAGCTTGCGTTAAGCTTATTTTTCGAACTTATTTTAGAGCTTATTTCATTATTTGGTCTCGTTGGTAAATAGTTAGGCGTAAAGGTAAGGACCGAGGCCCAAGTAGCTTTAGATTTGATTTATTATTGTGTTTGGATTCAGATTTAATTGTTTTTGTCCGTATGAATCTTGAGCCAAGACTTTACGATCTCGGTATGCGTGGATTTGGATTCGTCTTTTTGATTTTCGGCCATGTTTGGTTGGGCCGAGACCATAAGGTCTCGGCGTGGTACATGGGATTGCTTATTTTAGATTATCTGTGACTATATTTTAAGACTTTTGGCTTATCTTGTGAACTTATTTGGTTTTGGTTTGACTCGATAGACTAGCCGAGAGAGTTATTTTTGAATGTGATGACCTTATTTTATGAGTGTGCATCATCCGTGATTGGGAGTTTTTTTTTTTGCAGTTTTGGGCGTAGAGATTGTGAGTTAGAATTAGGCATTCTTTTCCAGATTTTTGCTATGGATGAAGACTGTTCATCTGTGTGAGGCGCAATCATTTCTTTCTGATTAGAAAAAAATTGGACCTTTATGAAATTTTTGGTAAGTGTAGTAGTGGTTTAATAGAGCCGGCTTTTGTTGTTGTTGGAGTCATCTCAGGCAGGAAGGAGTATAGAATTTATGGTTGAGAAAGGTTAAGTTCCGAGGATTAGCTTTGCTTTGTTTGTATTGGTCTCGGTACTATTCTTGTCTAAGCCAGGAATTGTGCCGATTTGATTGTTTGTTGTAGCCGCATGGCATATTTTACAATTTAATGGCAAAATAACCACTTTTTTGTTGTCAAAAAAAAAAAAAAAAAAAAAAAAAAAAAAAAACATTTTATGAAATCAGTAAGGTATGCTATATGTTGTAGATTACAAACCTAATTTCCTTTTTAACATTACTTTCTTCTTTTGTCTATGTTACCGTGACATTACGCTTCTTTTGTGGTATAGTCAAATAGCAACTACTAAGCATTGACGAAGCGTGACATGTTGGTGGGGACGACAATCTCATAGAGTGGCCCAGGTAAAGGCGGCCAGCGCCCAGGAGGAAAAATCGGACACATAATTTTAGGCCTAGAATATTGACTTTTCTGTAGCATTAATGTAACTGTAAATCCTAGCCAAGATTGAAAGTCAATCACATTAATCAGCTGAATTTAGTATAATAGATAAGCAGTTTTTTTTTTTTTTTTTTTTTTTTAATTAAATTTTGTTGTTTGAGATTGACTTACTTGAGCTATGTTGATTTGCTGATATGTAATCTACTATAAGGTGGTGATATCATCAAGACGCTGAAGGAGAACAATAATGAATACACATGGGGAAATGTGACTGTGAAGCTTGCAGAAGCTTACGGGTTTTGTTGGGGTGTTGAGCGTGCAGTTCAGATTGCTTATGAAGCAAGGAAACAGTTCCCCGATGAGAAGATTTGGATCACAAATGAGATCATTCACAACCCTACTGTTAATAAGGTATCATTGTGACTTGGACTAGCTTTTCAGTTGATTCATGAACCGCTTTAAATTAAAAATTACATTTTAGGTATGTTTGTTTGGGGCTGCTTATTAGAATGTCTATCTGTTTATTGTTTCTAAAAATAAGTTGTTTTGAATAATCAGTTTGGGGTTGTTAGTTCCAAACTGCTTATTTCACTCACAAATAGTCATATAAGCGGTTTGGATAAGCAATCCCAAACACCCTTACAAACAGGTTATCTGCTGTTCTATTAGTCTATGTGCCTTTTTTTTTACTGATTCCACTCCCACGTATAGACTTTAGACTATCTATTTAAGAAGTTTATTTGTATCGCCAAAAAGTGTTCCACATTCACTTTTCAGCAGATCGTAATCATAACTCCAGTATACTTATATTTGTCTGTCATTTAGCATCTCCCTAGCATATGATTTGTATGACAAGTTATCGTGTCAAATGAAAGCTCGATTTTTGTAATGTAGAGGCTCGAGGAGATGGAGGTTAAAGACATTCCCGTCAAGGATGGAGTGAAACAGTTTGATGTCGTTGACAAGGGTGACGTTGTGGTTTTGCCTGCTTTCGGGGCAGCAGTCAACGAAATGTTGACTTTGAGTAATAAAGGAGTTCAGATAGTTGATACAACATACCCTTGGGGTATCTAAGGTATTTCATTTTTTTTTTCTATTTATTAATTGACCTTATAAAAAATATTGTTCATGTTATCATATATATTTTCTGTTTGTGATACAAGGTGTGGAATTCCGTTGAAAAGCACAAAAAAGGGGATTATACTTCTATAATTCATGGTAAATATTCTCATGAGGAGACCGTGGCAACAACATCCTTTGCGGGAAAGTATGTGATCGTGAAGAACCTGGATGAGGTATGCTTGCCGTTTCTTCATACTTTTATCAAACTTTTATCGAATTATCAACCATCTTATGTTTTACGAAAACCTAAACCTAGGCTACATATGTGTGCGATTAGGGGTGTCATTAGGGTCGGGTTGACCCGACCCGAACCCGAACCCAATAAGGCTTATCGAGTCGGGTTAAATAATATTGTCGGGTTGTTTTGACCCGAACCCGATAATATTATCGGGTCGAGTTTGGGTTAGAAAATTAATGCTATCGAGTTATCGGGTCAACCCGATAAGACCCGAAAATCAAAATTTAACTTTTTCTCCTAACTGAAAGTAGAAGCAAGTCAAACATTTTACATTGTAGAAGGGTGTTAACTGAAAGTAAATGGTTAACTGTGTAGATATTGGGTGTCTACATTTTACAGTAGATGGTTAACTGAAAGTAGAAGCGATTTAAACTCATGGAAGCATGGACAGATGCTCGTAAAATAGTAAAATAGTCTCAAGTTTGAAAGAAAGAATTTAGCAATGTACATATAATCCTTTGGCTTTCAACATGTAGTTCTAGGCTCAGTATAGTGAAATATAATCATGGAGCGTATAAACGAATAGCTGCTCATGAATTCTTAATGATACAAGAAACAAGATGCAAAAGAAATACTACGTTACTACAGACACTATTGTTTTTTGTTTTACGTCCCGTATATACAACAAATAAATGCAATGTAATTTGACATATATAGGCAGAAATTTGACTACGTGTCTTGAGTTCTGATGCTTAGATCATTTTTTACATTTTTGTAGGAACACTAGTAGAGAGGACCATGATTAGTAAATATGCGGTAGAAAATGCTACAGAACACTTTATAAGCTTCAACACTATCTGTGATGCTACTCAAGTAAGCATTTACCTTATATAAACAGAAAATAGCATTTTGACCCGTTTACTTTGAATGCTTTAATAACGGCTCAAATTAGTAAAATAAAATAAATGAAATGGGTTTAAAGTCGCCTAAGTGTATTTTTTTATGTACAAAACCTTATGCATCATTTCATTCAAAAATCTCTAGTATGACTTTGTAAAACTAATTTGGTTTTGAAATCTTTATAAAAAAAAGGCACAAAATCTGTAATGGGTCAACACAGCCTGTTTTGACCAGTTACCCAAGCTACCTAAGCCACTTGCCGCCTATTGGAAAAACTTCCAAATTCAGGATTGAAATTTTAACTAAATATATTTCATTTTTAGGAGCGACAAGATGCGATGTATAAATTAGTGGAAGAAAAGACGGATCTTATATTGGTAGTTGGTGGGTGGAACTCGAGCAATACTTCACACTTGCAAGAGATTCCAAAGGATTGTGGTATTCCATCTTACTGGGTCGACAATGAACAAAGAGTCAGTCCTCGAAACCACATTACTTACAAATTTGATGGTAATATCTTTCAACATTAATGTTAAATTTATAGTGTAGCTAATTTATTCTCTGTTCATGTATATTTAAATTTTAAACTGTCTTACTGTAACAGCATGGCGAGCTGGTTGAGAAAGAAAACTGGCTACCAAAGGGCCATGTAACTATTGGTGTCACTTAAATGTTGATCTTTATCTAAGTTATTTGTACTAGAATATTATTGTGTATGACAATGAATTGCAATTCCGGAAAAAACTTGCACTTTTGTATACTTGCATTTTTGTATATGATTAAATTATGGGAAAATCAATTTAATGTATTATTTTTGTTTAAATCATAGCTATTAACTAGATCGGTTATCTAGATTAAAACCGATCTAACTACCCTCAAAAACCAACATTAAATAGATCAGTTATTCGTTATTAACCGATCTTTATGAAATGTTAAAAAGATCGGTTTTGAACCGATCTATATATGTACCTGCTCATAAAGATCACCCCTAGATAGAGTGGTTGGTTACCGATCTATATAATACTTTCTAACCGATCTATATGGCTTTTTTTGTAGTAGAAATACACGTAGTGTAAATACGTAATTATGTAATTATGAATGTATCGAGTTTTTCGAGTCGAGCTCGAGCCGAATTCGAACCTTATTTTTTTAGTATTAGTTGGTTTTAAAATACATCATTGCAAATAATTCGACCTTTTCGAGCGAAGCTCGAGCCTAATTCAAACTTTCTCGAGCCGAGCTCGAGCTTCCCACATGAAGGCTCTTCATCGAGCTATCGAACCGACCTCGAGCAAAACATAATATTGTCGAGTCTAGTTGAGCTATGCCAAAGTTTGATCCGATTCAATTCATTACACCCCTAGTTGAAGCTTTAAAATACAGATCACCTTTTCTATGTCTAGTGAAAGGATACTTTATTACTCCGAAGTAAAAAGAAAGAAACTTAGTTCTGGTGGGATTAATCGGCTGTTCAAAGTGAAAAAAAAAACTTACACGGCCCAAACCCTACAAGGGTTTGGTTTATTCATGTTTTGGGTTAATCAAGCAAATTAGTACGATTTTGATTATAGGTCCGAGTTAACTCGAACAAATCATCTATTACTGTATTATAGAAGAAATAAGAAAAGAAAACAAAAGAAAAGAAAAGAAAAAAAAAGAAACGAAAAGACATTGGCAATTGTTACTGTAAAACAAGGAAATTTATTAAAAGAGATTGAACACATTAGGCTAACCTGAACCTCATATAAGAGGTAAACTTTCAGCTGAAACTCGACCCTAATAAAAGTTCGGTTTAATCAAGTTAACACGAATAATATTTGTAAATTGTAACATGTATTAACCCGAACTGAACAAGCTTATACGGGTTTGAGTCGAGTCGAATTAGTCAGATACATGTATTTTTGAGTTTGCCACCCCTATCTCCTACCATAATAGGAATTACCAGTGTGATTATTTCGTATTCGAAGAGACACACTGTTATTATACTATAGGACCACCAGTATTCTTTGAACATCTTATGTTAGTACAACTACAAGTTTTATTATAAGCTCAAGCTCGATTTTAGAAGTTACTTCAAGTACCTTCTTTTCAAAAGCTTATGATTTTGACAATCTTTCATAAGCTATGCAATTCAGACAAAACTCGTAAAAGTTGATGATGTATGTATGTAATTTCACAGTCTCGTAAAATTCGATTAGTAGTTTTCATGTAAGAGAGACTTGCAATAACTAAACCACAAAAAGTAACTAAATCAAATAGAAAATAGATGATATTAAGTTCAACGACGATTGTTTTTGAAAACCATGCCCAAAATAATCCAACACTGTTTCTAGCAAAACCCACACACTTGACTTCTTAAATGATTAACAAAATACCAAAGCAACTTCACCAAGGGCCGAACCTATGGAGCTTTGAGTGAATTTGCAACATCAATGACAAATCGATATCTAACATCAGATTTCAAGATACGCTCCATGGCAGTGTTCACATAATCAATAGGAATAAGCTCGATATCTGCAGTTATGCCATGCTTTGCTGCAAAATCAAGCATTTCTTGAGTCTCTTTCAGCCCGCCAATCGCACTACCAGCAACAATCTTCCTCCCTGGAAATAAAATCCCATTTAGGTTGAGTATGAGCATCATAAAAAACATAGACAATGTTCAAAAAAGATGATTAAATGCTTACCCATAATTAAAGAAAAGGCAGCTATTTCAAGTGGCTTCTCTGGCGCACCAACAAGAACAAGCTTCCCATGTGGTTTTAGAACACTGAGCAATGGTGCAATGGGGTGAGTAGCCGAGACTGTGTCAATTATTCCATCCAAGGAATTCGCTGCAGACTGTTAAAAAAAACCACACAAAATTAATCTACCAATCACATATGAACAACTTACAAACAAATCTCTTACTACTATACCTGCATCTGCTCTGCATCTTTGCTCACGATGAAATGGTCAGCTTTGAGTCCTTCAAGTGCTTCTTGCTTCTTAGCAGCTGTGGTACTGAAAACAGTAACTTCAGCACCAAAAGCCTTAGCCAGCTTGACAGCAACATGACCTAGCCCACCAAGACCAACTACACCCACTTTCACACCAGGCTTGTCTAGCCCAAAGTGTCTGAGGGGGCTGTAAGTTGTGATCCCAGCACATAGCAAGGGTGCACCGGAATCAAGAGGTAAGTTTTCTGGCCAACGAAGCACAAAATGCTCTTCTGCAACCATATGATCTGAGTACCCACCATAAGTGCATGTGCCATCATAGTAGGGGAACCCGTATGTGAGAATTTGTTTTGGACAGTAGTTTTCAAGATCATCAGCACAGCTTTGACATGAACCGCATGATCCCACCAAACATCCAACCCCCACTTTGTCCCCAACTTTGAATTTCTCGACTTTGCTGCCTACTTCTGTCACGATACCCACAATCTCATGCCTGCATTAATCATCATAGTTAGACATTTAGAATAATACCTACACTATTGCGAATAACATGTCCCTATAGATTCAAAGGTTATTACAAGATTTACTTCATCAAGCCCTATAAAATAAAATAAATAAATAAATAATATCCACGTTATCAAAATTCTCTCATTATATAAAAAAAGTGACTACCATTAGTTGTTTGAAAATAGTCGTAACATGTGGAAATAATTAAATCTAGATGTGCATGGCAATGTTGCTTGAAAGTTTTGGCCAAAAAGCCAAATAATATTTTTTCCAATATGGCAATATGCATTTTGAAAGCCCAAAACAAAGTTCTCAGAAGATGAATGTTAAAAAGGACATCTCACACAAAATAAACCTTTTTTTTTTTTTGACAGGTAAATTTCCAACTTAGGTTTACCACCCCGAAGACCAGGGCCCTAACCACCATTCTGACCAGACTATGTTGTCTTAACCGGGTCCACGCTGGTGTACAGAATGTGGCTCTACGGTGTCGCGAGGAAACCGTGCCGCCTCTACACAGATTTTACCCTGCTAGATAAACGGTCGGATAAAACCCCGACGCTGCTCGGATTCGAACCCCGGTCTACTGACCCAAGGCTCGAATCTTCATCGCATTGGATATATCTCCGGAACAAATGGTCTGGCAAATGGCCCACAAATGAGGACTTCCTGGTTGGTCACCCACCCGGTACTACTCCCATTTGTGGGTGCTTAACTTAATAAGCCCCACCCACTAGACCAATTGGCCATTGATACACAAAATAAACCTTAGACAAATAAGTAAGAAACAAGTCAAGGTAAGGCACCCAACAGGCCAACAAAAACCATTAACAGCATCAGAAGGGCCCCCTAAAACAGCATCAGATTCAGGTTGTAAAATTAGGCGTTCAGGGGGAAAATGGTGTTGACTGCCCATTTAACTAAACAAAAAATTCCGTGTAAATGAATTGACCAACTTGGAGCAAAAAATAAATAAATAAATAAATAAATAAATTGCATGTATCAAAGATAGCATAAATCATATAATCAGTCTTATGTCAACATAGAGACTGATTAGATGACATAAACAATTTATTATAATTGTGTCACACAACATAACTTACAAACAAGGAGTATATAATTATAATTAAATAACTCTATTATAATTCGTAAATAATTATAAAACTGTAATTATGGAGCAAAAAATAAATAAATAAATTGCATGCATCAAAGATAGCATAAATCATATAATCAGTCTTATGTTAACATAGAGACTGATTAGATGACATAAACAATTTATTATAATTGTGTCACACAACATAACTTACAAACAAGGAGTATATAATTATAATTAAATAACTCTATTATAATTCGTAAATAATTATAAAACTGTAATTATTTGACCATAAATAAAGGTTGTTATTTATCCACATGAAACCGGTTATATATATATATATATATATAAAAAAAAAAAAAAAAAAAAAAAAAAAAAAAAATTGATACTCGATGCCAACAAGGCTCTAATCTTACATACTCCGTAGTAATTACCAATCGTCTAGAATGAATGTTCTCCTTATACAATGACAAACATAAAAGTCAAAATAATTTTTTTTTAAATAAATTAAAACAAGTACTACTGTTAACTCCGAAATTAAATGTTCACCTGCAAATTGTGTAGGGTTTAAATATAAATTTATTATCACTAATCATTTTTCTTAAACAAAACGGAATTAAAAATAACATATAATTTGAGACAAAGACGTACCTCGTATTCATTAAAAAAAAAAAAAAAAAAAAAAAAAAAAAAATCGATTAAAAACATACCCAGGAACAACGGGATAAGTAGTCATGCCCCATTCATTCTTAACAAAGTGAATATCAGAATGACAGATCCCGCAATACAATACTTTGAACCTCACATCTTTATCACCCGTAGTCCTGTAAAACACCATCAACAAAAAGTCGTACGATAAATATTAGACATAGTTCATACACGTACATAATATTTACGGAGTAAAACAAAATAGATCTGATCACATAGTACAATATTTCATACTAAGAAATACAGTCCAGAACCAAATGTACAACCCCCATTTCGTCGTGACCAATCAATTACTGATCAAAAGATATATTAGGTGGTATACATAAGACATGCATGTAAATGATTTTATAAGAAAAAAACACTTTTAATAGTTTGTATACTATACCTTCGAGAGAAGGTGAGTGGAGAAAGTGTTCCAGAAGTGTCACGAGCGGCATAACCATAGGCTTTGATTGGATGCTCAGATTCTGGAGGTAACGCCATTGTTGTTAAAGCTTGGTGTTGATGCTTCCTAGAAAAAAGTTGTTGGTTGATGGAATTATTATGGTGAAGGACGGGGGTGGTATTAATAGAGTGTCGTGGAAGAAATTTATTACCATGTGATGACATAGGCAGTGGCGTGTCAGAAATAATCAAGAATTTACCAAACCCTTTAACAAGGAGAGTTTATACGGACCTCCCATTAAGGGTTTCGTGAGGTTTTGTGCATTGCGAGTTTGTATGATGTGTATTACAGTTTATATATTTTGATCAAAACCCCTTATTATCATATCACATAGGATCTTAATAACATAACCCTTTACCAAACATAGACAATGGCATACTGGCCTTATAAAAAATTGTTATGAATGCAAAGTTGGATTGGTGGAATGTTCAAATTATAAAATGTATTTGTTTAAACAGATTTGTTAAAAGGGTGTTGTTTAAGAATTTCATGTTTAGATAATTACCATTTAAGTAATTTTAGATATTTCATACTTACTATCAATATTATGTTTAAAATGAACAAAGTGTATAATTATAGAATATATAAGGGCATCTATTATGATAAATCTATAAAAAGGTTTATACATTTAAAACTTCATTAATTTATAAAGGGAGTTGATTGGCACACTCAAAAAATTGATTGGGATACTCAATGTACAAACAGTTAAAGTAGTTTATATTTACAGTATAACTGTTTAATGCACTGTTTGGAGTGTCCCAATCAAATATGAGAGTGTGCAAATCACCTCCCATTTATAAACCTTTTCAAATTATAAACACATTTCTACTATGGATAAACCTGTTTATAACCATTTCATATCATAAAGCACACTTAACATTTACCAAATAGTTAAATTTTGGACCTCTTCAAAATCCTAGACCTGCCACATAAAGGCATTCACTATGGATGAACCTATTAAAGGTTTATAAAATTGCCACATCTTATAATTTCATTAATTCTTAAAACTTTTTATGTTATGAACCTATTCCTACTATGGATATACCTTTTCAGATTTATAAAATTGCTCCAACAATTAAATGTCATTTATTATTTAGTTAAAAAAAAAAAGGTAATAAACATTTTTTAGACCTCTTCAAGATCCCAAACCTTTTCATGCCACCTAGGCATAAAATGGTTCATCACTATGGTATAAAAATTCTTGGACCTCTTCATAAATATTTAGATCTATTCTTAAACTTCAATAGTGGATGCTCTAAGCTTGAAATATACATCCACCATGGTTTATAAATTTATAGACATCTTCATCTTTTTATAGACTTTTCCACAAACTACTATAGTGTTGGGATATAAAAGATCAAGGTACTTCTATATGTCAAAGTACTGCTGCATGAAGAGTAAAGTCAAAGTACTACTGATTGAAGATTGTTCAAAGTACTTCGAATAATACAAGGACTTAAGTGCAATATTAGTTAAAGGATTAATGTGTAACATTGTATGAATATTCTAGAATTTGTTAAGGATAATTACTTGTCGTTCAAGTTAGATGATGTAAACCGACTTAAGGTTATCTATATAAGGATCCTTAAGAGCTATTAGTCGATATATGTTTTAGAGTTGTTCAAAGTCGATAATAGTTAGGGATTGTTAGTGAATCTGTGTAACAAAGCAAATTCAAGTTTGGTTTAATATAAAAGTTCTTCTTAAGCTTTGTGTTAGTAGATTCCGCATACTTTACTAGGTCAAACAGTGTTTCAATATTAATAGTGTTGAGTTTACTTAATATTATTAAACATTTACAAGCTACGAATTAGTTTGATCAGAGTACATCGATCCAACAAGTGGTATCAGAGCCAGGTTGGAAACTCTGATTAAGAAGAAAAACCTTAAACCAATTCTACAACAAACCCTTCAAGATGTCGACAGAGGCTGCACCTGCTCCATCAATCACTGCTGTTAGAATACCTATTGTCAAGAAGGGAGAATATGACTTATGGGCCATGAAGATGAGGCAGTACATTGCCATCACAGACCATGCACTATGGGATGTGATTGTCAATGGTAATATGCAAATTGAAGAACCAGTGGAGATTCCTGGACAACCAACACCACCTAAGCCAACCATACCAGCTGCTACCAAAAGAAATCAAGACAAAGCTCTCAACATACTGCTCTCTGCTATTCCTGATGGTCACTTATTGAAGTTTCATGATGCCAAGGATGCAAGACAACTATGGGCTGTAATTAAGAAGAAGTTTGGAGGTAATGATGCTTCCAAGAAGATGCACAGGAACTTGTTGAAGCAACAATTTGAAACTTTTACTGTTGGTGAAAGAGAAGGTCTTGATTCTGCTTATGAAAGATTCCAAAATCTTCTAAGTATGCTAGAACTATATGATGCTGAGGCATCAGTTGAAGATGCTAATTTGAAGTTCTTGAGAAGCTTGCCATCAGCATGACATGTAGCTGCTACTATAATCAGAGGATAACCAGGGCTGGACAAAATGGACTTTGATGATCTCTACAACAATCTGAAGGTGTATGAGCATGAGATGAATGGTACTACAGGTTCAAGCACACATCAAAAAACCCAAAACATTGCTTTTGTATCTTCTGAGAACAGAAGCAGTACTTCCAATAAAGGTACTGCTTATCCTGTCCAAAGTACTGTGACTGAGACTCAGGTTCCATGTACAACTATGGTCACTACCACTTCATCACCATCAACCACCCCCACCTCAGATGATATTCTATGTTCATTCGTTGCTCAACAAGCATCTCTACCTGTAACTTATCAAGAGGATGTCTTGCAAATAGATGATGATGCTTTGGAAGAAATTGATATCAGATGGAAAGTTGCCATGCTCACTGTAAGGCTCAAGAAGTATGTGAATAAGACAGGAAAAGGCATCAATTTCAGAGCTAAACAGGGAATAACATTTGATAAGTCCTAAATTAAGTGCTTCAATTGTCAGAGGACTGGTCACTTTGCAAGGGAGTGCAAATTTGCAAAGTATCAAGCAAACAAGATGATTGAACAACCCAAGCCTGAAAGAAAAGAGATTCCTATTACTGAACCAAAACCAAAAGCTTTGGTTGCTCAAGAGAATCTGTCAGAGATTGATTGGTCCAATGAGTTTAATGATGAACCTGTAACCTATTTAATGGTTGCATTGGAAGACTGGAGCACAGCTTTTGACGAAGAGCCTGGATTTGCTGCTTTGGAGTCAAGAGATGGTCTAGGAAGCTTTGATTGGAGCATGGAGTTTGAAGAAGATCCTGTTCAGCTTGCTATGGTAGCTACTTCACCAAGTTCATCCACTATCCCTGAGGTATGCTCTAAGTGCAATGATATATATCAAAAGTTACTTAGTGAATATGTAGCTAAAAGAGATAAATTTCAAAGGGCTAGGTCTGAGATAACTGGCTACCAGTTGACTTTAGAGTCAATGGAGGCCAAAATAATTACACATGAAAACAGTGAAGTAGCATGGGCTGAAACATATAAGCAACAAGAATACCAAGTTAAGTTAAGTGAATGGAAACTAGGATGTAAGGTGTCTGAACTAGAGAAAGTTACTGCTGAAAGAGATAAGCTGTTAGAAAAACTTGCTGTTTGGAATGAATCAGGTCTGTCACATGTTCAATTTGTTGAAAAACAAAGAACAGCAAACATTAAAACTGGCCTAGGTTATGATGATAGCAAAGAAGGTATTCCATTTAAGAGTAAGGAACTAAATCTTACAGTAGATACCTCAACTAGTGATGAAGAATTCATAAATTTGGATGAAAACACTTCTAGTGATGAGGAAATCCCTAGTCCAACACCTCCTGAATATAAGAGTGACAAGGGATACAATGCAGTTCCTAATCCCCCAGGCAGTTTTCAACCACCTAAGAAAGATATTTCTTGTTATGGGGTAGATAATCTAGAGTTTATGAAAAAGCTTAAAAGTCAAACTAATCCTGAAACTTTAGAAAAATCTGTTGAAGCACCTAGGGTTGATGAGAAAAAGGTTTCAAAACAAGCAGTTCCTTCAAACACTTTTCAAAGTACTGCTGATCACTCAGCAGTACCTCCAAGAAAATACTTTCAAAATACTGCTAATTTTAGAAAACCTTTTGGAAAGGGATTTGGGGATTTTGGTCCAAAAGTCTGTTATGTATGTTATAGTCCTCATCATTTGATTAAGGACTGTGATTATCATTCAAAATACTTAAGCACATATCCAAAGACCAGAACTGCACATCCAAGTCATAGGGAGAACAGACCAAGAAATAACAAACAAGTTTGGAATTACACAAATAGGTTTAACCATAGTAATTTCTCAAAAGACTATAGGTACCCTCATCAGAAAAGATCATTCTCTAAACCTTATGTACCTTCACGAAGTACTTACAGAAAGTTCCCTAACCAAGGTGCTGCTAGCAGATACTCAAGTGTAAGACCTAGGAGATTCAATTACTACAAACCTAAAAGGCCTTACAACACAAGAAAAGATACTAGAACACAGAACCCAACTCCAAAAGTTACAACTAAATGGGTTAAGAAAGAAAGTACTGCTGGGGAAGAACCAGTACTTTCAGAGGTTAAGGGTGAAAAAGGGAACATTGATCATAATAAACCAAAAGTTTTGGAAACAAAAACCTTAATTCTTGATCATGTTTTCAAAGACAGTGGTGATTACATACTCAAAATTTTTGAGTATGTCACTCCACAAGGGGAACACAAGTCATTAATGGCTTGGTAACCTTTTTCATGTGTATGCAGGGCAACCCAGAAGAGGAGCTTAAAGATCATCTTATTGTAGATAGTGGTTGCTCTAGAAGTATGACAGGAGAAAAGGAGCTCTTGTCAGATTTTAAAGCTTATTTTGGAGGAAAAGTTGCATTTGGGAATGATCCTGATGGAGGAAGAATTACTGGCAAAGGAACTATCAAGGCAGGAAACATTGATTTTGAGAATGTTAGATATGTGAAGGAGCTCAAATTCAATCTTTTGTCAGTCTCTCAGATTTGTGATAAGAAGTACCCTGTGTTATTCTTTGACACAGAATGTCTTATACTTTCTCCTGAGTTTAAATTAGAAGATAGAAACTTGGTGATGCTGAGAGCACCAAGAACTAATGATGTGTATACCATAGACTTGAAGAATATCAGTTATGTTGAAAGGGCAACTTGCTTGATTGCAAGAGCAACAATGGAAGAAGCACATCAATGGCACAGAAGATTGGGGCATGTCAATTTCAAGAACATCAATAAGCTGGTCAAAGGAAATTTAGTTAGAGGTTTACCTTCTAAAACATTCAAGAATGATCACTCATGTCTTGCTTGCAAGAAGGGTAAACAGCACAAGGCTTCCTGTAAGAAGATTGATGAGAAAACCATTAGAGAGCCTTTGGAATTGCTGCACATGGATCTGTTTGGACCTATTTCAGTTGTTAGTTTGAACAAGAAGAAGTACTGTTTGGTTGTGACAGATGACTGTAGCAGATTCAGTTGGGTCTTTTTCTTATGCTTCAAGGATGAAACTTTTGATGCTATTCATGATCTAATAATAGCACTTGAAAATCAGTTAAGATTCAAGGTTAGAGGAATTAGATGTGATAATGGGACTGAGTTCAAGAATCAGCTAATGGATGACTTTTGTGCCAAGAAAGGAATTAAAAGAGAGTTCAGTATTGCCAGAACTCCTCAGCAAAATGGAGTTGCAGAAAGAAAGAATAGAACTCTAATAGAAGCAGCAAGGACAATGCTTGCAGACTCCCAATTACCTGTTCCATTTTGGGCTGAGGCTGTAAGTGCTGCTTGTTATGTGTTGAACAGAGTATCAGTGACAAAACCTCAAATGAAGACACCTTATGAGTTACTCATGGGAAAGTAGCCTAGCATCAAGTTTATGAAACCTTTTGGATGTCCCCTGACTATTTTAAACACTTCTGACAATTTGGGCAAATTTGATGGGAAGTTAGATGAAGGATATTTATTGGGATATTGTACCAATAGCAAAGGATTCAGAGTGTACAACAGGGCTACCAAGAAGGTTCAAGAATGTCTTCATGTTGATTTTCTAGAAGAGCAAGAAAATTCTAAAGGTAAAGGTCCTGATTGGATGTTTGATCTTGATTTAATGTCTTCATCTATGAATTATGTACCTGTAAGGGAAGAAAATCAAGTTACTCCCACTGAAGAAGAAGCACAGTACATTGTTCATGATGTTAATTTAAGATCTGAAGATGAGCCTGATGATAAAGTCAATGATGAGAAGAAAAGTACTTCTGAGCCTCAAAGTACTGTTGAACCTAACAGTACTGTTGATCCTCAAAGTACTGCTCCACCAAAAACTACAGTATCTGATGAAGATCAAGCCATTCAAGATGAACTTAGTAGGATGCTTTTTCAAGAAACAATGGCTAAGTCTTATGAAGATGAACAAAGGAGAGCTTATGAAGCTGAAAAGAAGAAGGCTAAGGAAACTGACAGTACTTTACCCCAAAGTACTGTTGATCCATTTGAAAGTAATTTTCAATCTTTAGATACTTCAAATTGGATAAATATTGATGTTGTGAATGATCCTAACATGCCTGACTTAGAAGATACTGATGATTTGAATTATCCAAACAAGATTGCCTTAGAAGACACTGATGATGAATTGGATCAAGCAGGCATTTTCTCAGATTCTAATGAAGATCCTGATTTAACTAATTTGGAAGATAATCTTGAAGTCTCACCAACTCCTACTCTAAGGATTCACAAAACTCATCCTGTTACCAACATTATTGGACCCTCAGCTTCAGGAGTGCTCACAAGATCTAAAGCTAAGAATATGTCTCAATAACATACTTCTTTACTTAGCTTTATTTACAAGCAAAACAGGGTGAATCACAAGGATCAGAAGTTGTGTTTATTTGCTTGTTTTATGTCTCAAGAAGAGCCTAAGAATATCAAACAAGCATTAACCAAGGAGAGTTGGGTTGAAGCTATGCAAGAAGAACTCTTACAGTTTAAACTTTAAGAAGTGTGGGTATTATGTGATCTACCTGATGGTAAGAGACTGATTGGAACAAAATGGGTCTTCAGGGTGAAAAGAGATGAAAGAGGGAATGTTATTAAGAATAAGGCAAGGTTAGTGGCTCAAGGATATAGACAGGAAGAAGGAGTCGACTATGATGAAGTCTTTGCTCCTGTGGCAAGGCTTGAAGCCATAAGGCTATTTTTGGCTTTTGCATCTTATATGGGATTTCCTGTATACCAAATGGATGTTAAAAGTGCTTTTTATATGGAAAAATTACAGAAGAAGTTTATGTCAAACAGCCTCCTGGTTTTGAAGATCCTGCACACCCTAACAAAGTCTACAAGGTTATCAAGGCTCTGTATGGCCTTCATCAAGCTCCAAGAGCATGGTATGAAAGACTCTCAAACTTTCTATTACAGCATGGTTATAGGAGAGGAGCTATTGACAAGACTTTGTTCATCAAGAGAGATAAGAAGGATATCATGCTTGTGCAAGTTTATGTAGATGATATCATTTTTGGTGCCACTAAGCAATCTATGGTGAAGGAATTCGAAGATCTTATGCAAAAAGAATTTCAGATGAGTTCAATGGGAGAATTAACATTCTTCTTGGGACTACAAGTGCAACAATCAAGCAATAGAATCTATATTTCTCAAGATAAATATGTTGCAGATATTCTTAAGAGATTCAATTTCACAACTGTCAAACCTACATCTACACCTGTGGATACTAACAAACCTTTGGGAAAAGATGAAGAAGGAGAAGCTATTGATGTCACATTATACAGGTCTAGATTGGATGTCTCATGTATTTAACTGCATCTAGGCCTGATATTACTTTTGCTGTGTGTTTATGTGCAAGACATCAAGTTAATCCCAAGGTATCACACTTGAATGCTGTCAAAAGGATTTTTAGGTACCTTAGGCAACAACCTAAGCTAGGATTATGGTATCCTAGGGATTCACCTTTCCATCTACAAGCCTTTTCAGATAGTGATTATGCTGGAGATAACTATGACAGAAGATCTACAACTGGAGGGTGCCAGTACCTTGGCAGCAGATTAGTCTCATGGCAATGCAAAAAGCAAACAATTACAGCAACATCTTCCATAGAAGCAGAGTATGTAGCTGCTGCAAGCTGTTGAGCACAAGTACTTTGGTTACAAAATCAGCTTTTGGATTATGGATTCAACTTCAAGAATACTCCTATCAACATTGATAATGAGAGTACCATTTGTATTGTGAAGAATCCAGTCTATCATTTAGAAACCAAGCACATTCAAATCAGACATCATTTTATTAGAGATTGCTATGAGCACAGGCTTATCAATGTGGTTAAAGTCCATACTGATGATAATGTATCAGACCTACTCATAAAAGGCTTTGATGTTTCAAGATTTACTTTTTTAGTTGTGAGGGCATGATTAATAATTAAGCTATTTTTTAGGGGAGACATTAGTAGTTAGTCATTATTTGAGGGGAGGCTACATGCATCATTCAAAAGAAAGTACTTCATTCATTATTCAAACAAGAGTTACATTAAAGAGTTTCACAAGACGCAGATCATCATGACACAGACAAAGTTGCTACATAGACACTGACAAAACAAACAAACAACTACCACAACACACCCTACTACCAAGCTCCACACAACCTACTCCATAGGCCTTTTCCCTTTTCCCTCATAGCTTTGCTTTCCCTTTTGAGCAGTCTTTCTTTTGTCATCAAAAGAAGCTTGCTTCTTTGGGCAAGCCAGGCCAAGAACTTGCTTGGGTAGTTTCTCTTTTCTTGGAGCAGGCCACTTCATGTTTTGTAATGCTGATTCCAGGGCTTGAGTTAATGCATGTGGAAGCTCATTAGCAAGAGATGAACCAGGGACAGACTTTTTCTTCTTGGGTTTTGGTTGGTAGTGCTTTCTGCATCAGTTATGGTAGAGTTTGCTACACTCTTTGATGAGGATGACACAGTTGGAGGAAAGTAATCCATCCATCCTGGATCTTCAAACTCAGAGTCAGAATAGTAGCTTATTTATGAGTCTGTGGAGCCATCTGAGTCAGAGGAGATGTACACAAGAGGGAAGTGACTCATTGTTTGTACTAGGGTTTTTGTGTTATGATAATGAAAGATGAGATGACTGAAGTATGTTGTTGGTAAAGTTGCTTTTATAGGCAAGGTAAAGGTATAAGGGTAATAAATGAAGTTCATTGAAGTTTACTTACCTTGGTAGCTTTGGGAATTAATTTGGGGAGATAGTAATTACTTCGGGTTGACTTTCAAAGATATTTTGGTCAAATAGTCAACTATCAAGATATTTTGTTTGGGAAGTACTTTGGTCAACATATTGTTTGGGTTTATAACTGAAAGTACTGCTCCATCATCTATGGAAAGTACTGCTTGGTGATATTAAGGATACGCTGACGTGTCAGATACTGTTCCAACGGTTAGATTTGCGAGTAACAAACTTTCGAAAAATATGGGGATGATCACTTCCAAAATTAACGGTAAAATAATTAATTAACCGTGATTTTTTGTATCTTATCCTTATATAACTCATATCTTTTTCTTATTTATTCACCCGTATTCATTCACCATTCTTATTCATCAAACCCACTCATATTATTCACCGATTACAACTCTTCTCTCTAAACCTTCTCACAATGGCAAATCGTCCTACCAACACCAACCACAACATGATAGCTAATCTTGATAAAACATAAAACAATATTGATTTTCATGGTATTATTGATTTTCTCACCGGAACCACCATCTGTTACTCAATCTTAGTCAACCCAGAGATTATTGGACCTTGGATACAAGAGTTTTGGGCTACGGAAAGGTCAGAGGTTGAAGATGGAGAAGATATTATACATGCTACAGTTGCTGGGAGAGCTATTCGTGTTACAGAAGCAACAATCAGAGAGGCTCTGTTGTTTGAAGATGAAGGAGGCTCTGTTTTGTTTGCTAAACAAGAGATTTGGAGTACACTTAGAGACATTGGGTATGAAGGACCTTTGAATAAGCTTACTTTTCAGAAAGCCATGGTTAGTCCTCATTGGAAGTTTCTTATTCATGTTTTACTTCATTGTTTAAGTCCAAAGAGTACTGTTTGGGATCAATTCAGCCATTCTATAGCTTCTGCATTTGTTGGCCTTATTACCAATCAACCCTTCAACTTTTCATACATGATCCTTGAAGGTATGCTCACACATATTAAGGCTGGATCCCCTTTTCTAATGTATCCTAGATTTGTTCAACTTCTCTTAGAGAATCCACTAGATGGGATACCAAAACCTCAGGATTATGTACCCACAATTAGGATGCCACCTAAAGTGTTCACCTTTATGTCTCACAAGGGAGTCAATTTTTCAGGTAGAAATACACCTCTCAATGCTTACATGTTAGAGGTAGCACATGCTGTCAGGGATGATATTGAAAATAGTGGTTCTGCTAATTCTGATGATGCTGATCAACTTGATTCTTCTAAGCATTCTGCATCAGCACAAACATCTACACCACCTATTGTTTCACCTCAGCATGATGATTTAAGTGAAAGAACTCCCTCAGTGTCAGCTTCCTTGGAAAAACCTGTTTCTGCTGAAGGTACTTCTCCACAAAGTACTTCTTCTCACGGTACTGCTTCAAAGCATACACCAGTACCTTCTCCCAATGATTATACTCTCACAGGTGGGATTCAAACACCTGGAGGAGATGAGGGAATTGGAAGGGTTATGAATAATTATGCTTTGACTAGAGAGTTGGAGAGAATGAAGAAAACTATGGATGATCAGGTTGCAGAAATCAAGAAGTTAAGGAAGAAGTTCAGAAGATTGAAGAAGTTTGTTTGGCCTCTTGTTCAAAATTTTAGGCTTTATGTGAAAGAAAAGAAAAGGTCTCAGAAGCAAAAGTCTAAATCTTCCAAGAAGACTTCTAAATCCAAGAGGAGGTATAGGAGATCATCATCTATCAAATTAGGGAGGAATCAAGATGATAATTTGGATAGAGATGATGCTGAGATTCAATATTCAGAAGATGCTCATCTTTGGAAATATCCTGAAGAGCCAAAGACTTTTGTGCCAGAGAAACATGTTGAAGAGGATGTGAATATTGAGCAAAAAGTTGTTGAGCAAGAAGCTGTTCAGAAAGATGTTGATGTTCAGAAAGATGCTGATGCACAAAATATTCAAAGCACTCAAACTCAAAGTACTGCTGAGCAAGGTACTGTTGCTGAAAATACAGGTCTGCAAGGTACTGCTGAGCAAGGTACCGCTGCTATGAATATTGATGAAAGTGGAACTTCTGCAGCTGGACCTTCTACAATAAATTTTGAAGATGAAGCTGGTCCTTCTACTATTGTACAGCAAGAAGAAGTTAAGGTACATACCGCTAGTGATGATGAAACAATTGCTCAGATTATGATCAATTTGAAAAGACCTGCAGGAGGTATACATATTTCTGAGCCTGCACAACAAGTTTCTGAAAGTTCTTCTGAATCTGAAGAGTTAGATCCCAAAGATAAAGGGAAAGGGATCATGAAGCAGAAAGATATTAAGAAGAAAAAGAAGAAATATACTCTTGCACAGATCAGAGAAACTCTTATAGCAGAAGATGCAGAGGTTGCTAGAAAGCAACAAGCTGAGTATGATGCAGAGTATTTGGCAGAAATAAATAGGCCAATTACTAAAAATCATATGACAATTGCTCAGGAAAGAAATTGGATGATAAGTTTCTTGAAAGGAAGAGGATACAAGAATTTACAAAGAATGAGGTATCCAGAAGTGAAGGCTCTATGGGAACAAGTACAAGTGTCTATCTGGAAAGAAGTAGAAAATTTTGTACCCATGTATGCTGATAAAGAAAAGAAGTTAGAAGATATTAGAAAAGAACAAGCTGAGCAAAGAAAATTGAAAAGAAAGAAAGCAGTTCAAGATGATCAACTGTCAAAAAGACTGAAGATGATACATGAAGATACAGTTGATGAACTTAGAAACTATTTCAAAGTAGTAGATTTTGAGAATCAGAAGACTGAAGACTCTGGAAAGAAGTCCAAGATAATCTCATTTTCTGTGGTTGAATCAAAAGAAGGAAATTATCTTATGTTCAACAGAGAAGATGAAAGCTTCACTGTATTCAACATGTTATGGGATGTTCTGCATTTTATTACCAGGGAAGATTTATATGACTTATATATGCAAGTGTAGACATACTATGAAGAGATTGAAGCTTCAGGAGTGGGATTAATTTTACTTGGAGATCTAATTACCATCTGGGAAACAGAAGAAACAAGTGTTGATCCTCTGTGGAATGATCAAGAGAATTGGGAAATCACAAGATGGAGATTTTTTGAGTCATCAGGAGTTCATGCACTTGAGATGGAAGATGGTACCATGATTCACATGCTTGCTGAGAGAAGATATCCATTGATTAGAGAAATTATGCTCAGAATGCTGGATCATGGAATGGAACTTGAAGATGAATATGATGTAGCTTTGGATGTTATTAAACTATTTATCAGATGGACTAAGTCTGAAGAGTGATATTGCAAAATATTGGTATGAATTGTTTTGTATAATAAGTATTTTTTTTTAAAGTACTACAAAGACAAACAGTACTTTATCAAAGTACTGCTTGCTGAATTAAACCAGTATAAGTCCTTTAAAATAAAGTTTTTGATGTTTAAAAGTGAAGTCAATAAAAGGATTTGAAAAGAAACACATGGTGTTAGTATTTATACTACACAGCAAATAGTAATCAACTCACCATGTTTAACAGACAAGAAAGAGTTTGACTCATCATGAGGGTACGGCTCTGATGTGATAATCAAATCCGTTTTTAGTTGACAATTTACTAAAAATTGTATGGTTTTCAACTCACCATATTTGTAAAAGTGAAGAGTTGGCTAGCCCACAAGGAAAAATGGCTTGTGGTAAAGGCTGTGGAAAATCCATTTTTGGTAATTAGTTCACCATGGTTGAAATCAAAGAACTAACTAGTCCAAAAGCAAACGGCTATTGGTAAAGACTACTCAAATCCGTTGATAGCTGATGATTTGCTAAAAATCATATGGTTATCAATGTACCATGATTGTTCTATCCTAAACATTGGCTACTCCAGAGTTAATGGCTTTGGTAAAGAGACATTAAAATCCATTAATTTTCAATGATTCACCTCTCACAGGAGTTTACACACCTGGAAGTGATGAGAATAGTATGAAACTTTGCAAGATTTGATGACTATTGTACCAAAATGTTGCTGAGTAGCTGAGGAGGATTATTGCAGAGAAGATATCAACTGATGCTGATAAAGAGTACTTTGACACATGACAGATAAAAGTTAAAGAGATAAAGAAACAATCTTTCTGAATGATTAGAGATTTTGAAGATCAAAGATAACAAAGAAACTTGAAATCAAGCAAGTGGAGTTCAAGTTAGGGGAGGATTGTTGGGATATAAAAGATCAAGGTACTTCTGTATGTCAAAGTATTGCTGCATGAAGAGTAAAGTCAAAGTACTGCTGATTGAAGATTGTTCAAAGTACTTCGAAGAATACAAGGACTTAAGTGCAATATTAGTTAAAGGATTAATGTGTAACATTGTATGAATATTCTAGAATTTGTTAAGGATAATTACTTGTCGTTCAAGTTTGATGATGTAAACCGACTTAAGGTTATCTATATAAGGAGCCTTAAGAGGTATTAGTCGATATATGTTTTAGAGTTGTTCAAAGTCGATAATAGTTAGGGATGGTTAGTGAATCTGTGTAACAAAGCAAGTTCAAGTTTGGTTTAATATAAAAGTTCTTCCTAAGCTTTGTGTTAGTAGATTCCGCATACTTTACAAGGTCAAACAGTGTTTCAATATTAATAGTGTTGAGTTTACTTAATATTATTAAACTTTTACAAGCTACAAAGTAGTTTGATCAGAGTACATCGATCCAACACATAGTGAATGCTCTAAGATGTTTAAAACAACACACATGAGTTGTTATTAGCAACTTCCTTGTTTAAATACATACATTCTTTATAAAGAAACTTTTGACTTTGTAACCATTCAAATGAGAAAATTGCAAAAATCGTCCTTGTGGTTTGGCCAAATTGCACGTTTCATCTTTACTGTTCATTAGTTACAAAAATGGTACGTTGACTGCACTGTTTCGTGCACTTTTGGTCCTTTGATTTAACTGGCGTTAAAGAGACTCCGTTAGCAGTTACACTATAGCCCCTTTTTTTTAACTACCATTGCAGCACTCATCCTTTAATCTATAATTTAACTTTTTTTCGATTTTTTTTTAAAAATGCTCCGTTTTTTTTTTGAATATTTTTTTAAGAAAAAAAAAATTTCCAAAAAAAATTTCAAAAAATTTTTCAAAAAAAAATTTTCCGAAAAATTAAAAAAAAAAAAAAAAAAAAAAATCAATGTGCCGCAAATACTTTTTTGAAAAACTTTGAAAATTCTTTTTGTAAAAAAATTTTGAAAATTCTTTTTGTAAAAAAAAATTTCCAAAAAAATTTTTCAAAAAAAATATTTTCAGATTTTTTTTTCAATGTCCCGCAAATACTTTTTTGAAAAAATTTGAAACTTTTTTTTGTAAAAAAAATTTCCAAAAAAATTTTTCAAAAAAAAAATTTCGATGTGGCGCAAATACTTTTTTGAAAAAATTTGAAAATTCTTTTTGTAAATAAAAAGTTCCAATTTTTTTTTTCAATGTGCCGCAATTACTTTTTTGAAAAAATTTGAAAATTCTTTTTGTAAAAAAAAATTTCAAAAAAAAGAAAAATTCAAAAAAATTGTTCAATGTGCCGCAAATAATTTTTTGAAAAAATTTGAAAATTCTTTTTGTAAAAGAAAATTCCAAAAAAAATTTCAAAAAAAAAAAAATTCCAAAGCCGCAAATACTTTTTTGAAAAATCTTTTTGTTAAAAAAAAAATTTCCAAAAAAATTTTTCAATGTGCTGCAAATACTTTTTTGAAAAAATTTGAAAATTCTTTTTGTAAAAAAAAAATTCCAAAAAAAACTAGGTGAATTTTTTTTTTCAAAAAATTCGAAAAAAAAAGAAGTGAAATTATATGTCAAAAGATGGGTGCTGCAATGGTGGTTAACTAAAAGGGGCTAAAGTGTATGCTAACGGAGTCCTTTTAACGCCAGATAAGTCAAAGGATCAAAAGTGCACGAAACAGTGCAGTCGACGTACCATTTTTGCAATTAATGAACAATAAGGACGAAACGTGTAATTTGGCCAAACCACAAGAACGATTTTTGCAATTTTCTCCATTCAAATTATACAATTTATTTGTTTCTTTAAAATAGGGAAGAGATGTTGTGGTAAAAAAAATTTTAAATGAGAATAAAGTGAATAAACTTTAGTGTCACAGTTTATATGAAGGAAAGAATTTTAAAGAAATATGTATATATTTTCTTTTGTGTTTCAGAATTATACGATTGTAGTTTCTTTTCACCCTTCTCATTTTAGATTTATTTATCAATCGATCTTAATTCTTTTAAAACTAAAAACTTGTCGTTTAAATAAAATGAGTTTGCTAACAACAACCCTATTGGGTGTGGTTATGCATTTATTAATTAACAAATTAGTATTAAATGAACTAATATATTTCATAATTGTACACATTTATTCGTTAAAACATAGATTGTAATGTTAAACATGGTATGTTTGGTTTTTATTGATCATTGATTTGTCAATTAAGGAAGTTAATTTGTTAATTAAGGAATTATTAACCACAACTCATACGGTTAGTAAAACTCTAAAAAAAATATGATTACTAAAGTTGAGATTCATGAAGAACCCATACATGCCATAAAACCTATCAACTAATCATAGCCACCCATTTATATTTTTCATTTTTTTTTCAAAACAACATATCTTGCAAACGGTAAATTTTCAAGCTACCAAAAAATACCATCGCGACGAGAATTAAATATGATGTGCACACTGAAATTTTTTATGTGAAGACCATTATGCCCTTTTAGAACTTTTAACCTCATTTATTTACCCAAATTAACGTGTTTTGCTTCATCCTCACTTTCATGTCGCCAGTTCTTCACTTCCCTCACAAATAATCTAAAGCTTGGCTTTCTTAATCAGTCAGATATATTGGCTATTAAATTATCTTTTTATGAATTAACAATACCTTTTATTTCTTCATAAGTATGGCCTACTTAGATATATATACACGTATAGTACTGCATGAAATTACCTTATGATATGATCTTTTTGACAAAAAACCTGAATTGTATAATATTATTTTTCTTAATGTTTGAGTGTTTGATAAAAAACCTGAATTGAGTAGGTACTTTGTTAGTTTAGTATGTCATCTGTGTGGTTTTTTAGAACCATTGGGGACCTATATATATGTATATATGATAGAAATACCAGTGATACATGTTTCGTCCTACATGTGTTATAGCTTTAGAACATGATAAATTGTAGGGATAATTACCAAAATAGATCGTTGACTTTTTAACTAGTCACTTTGTAGACTTTCAAATTTCACTTTCCAAAATTAGATCAGGGCAACTAAAAAAATGAGCAACTCAATATAAACGCGACACGTGTCCAAAAAGATTCTAGAATATTTCAAAAAAATTATAGATTCTGTACTATAGATTCCAAAAAGATTCTAGATTCTGTACTATATTAATAAAAAATTCGACACGTGTCGCACATATATGAAGGTTGCTCAGTCGCCAAGTTGCCCTGATCCGCCGGAGGAAAGTGATTTAAAAACATCTATTCAAGGAATGTGCTTTGGGCGACTGATCTATTTTGGTAATTATCCCTAAATTGTATACGTAATAAGTTTTGATGCTTTTTTAGTTTCATTCAACAGATGAACTCCGTCGACTTGTCAAGTCCCATAATTCAAAATGAAGAACTTTATCTGAGTAGCTCTATATTTGAGTCGTGTGATGATTTACTCAAGAGCGTGAGAGCTTTTTATTACACTAAAGGATATGGCTAGAAAGACAAGTATGTCACTTTGCAATGTCAACTAAGTGGATCCTATCGAGGTGTACGGAATATTGGAGATAAAATAAAAAGAAACACCACATCTCATCTGATTCAATGCCCCTTTCAAATTGGAGGTAAAAAGGGAAGTGATGGTTCTTGGGTATTTTAAGGTAACAAACCTGGAACATAACCATGAGCCTTCTACAAATATGTCAGGACATCCATCATTCCGTCGATTAAAACCTGATGACGTACAAAGTGTCAAAAGCATGACCATTTCTGGAATCCCCCCAAGACAAATTCTTACTTCTTTGCGTCAACAAACCCCAAATCTTTGAGCAAACTCTAGAACAATATACAACTTGAAGGCAAAAATCCGTAGGGATGATTTAGGGGATCGGCCAATGGTTAGGGCCTGATGAGTGGCCTTTTACTCATTATTTTGGCCCGAAAAACCCATCAAAACGACCAAAAACACCCAAAAATGACCATATAATGTTAAAAATATTCTTGGGGCGTGTTTTTGTGTATTTCAGGTACAAATGGACTGAAAACACGGCAAATGTGAGCAAAACGGAGCATGGATGTGAAAGCGGAGCAAAATGGAGCATTACCGGATCGATTCGACACGTTTTTGAAGAAAATTGAAGAAAAAGACAAAAGGTCAACGCCGAAGTCAATCCCGGGAATGTGACATGGGGGGAGGTATGGAAAACCATAACCAAAACCCTAATCACCTTTTACCTTTAACCTAAACCTCAAAATTACCAAATTACCCCTCCCCCGCCACTGAAATTCCCAAAAATACCCTTATCACCCCAAACTCCGGAACTTAAGTGAAAAATCATTTTCAAAAACAAATCTCAAAACCGTTTTCCCAAAAACCTTTTTCCCAAATTTCATTTTTCAAATAATATCACAAAAACATTTTTTGACAAAGCCTTTTATTTTTAAGCTTACATTATTATTATTATTATTATTATTATTATTATTATTATTATTATTATTATTATTATTATTATTATTATTATTATTATTATTATATATTAATAAAAAAAAACTACGAAATTTATTTTTTTACAAAACAGATGTTTACTAAAACCTTAAAACTAATACTAATCTATATTACTAGGCCTAAATCATTAATTCCACTCAAACCCAACACCTAGCCCAATCCAAATCCCATCCTACACCATACTCTCACCTGGCCCAGTCAACTAATCAAACACACCCAGAAACTTAAAACACTATACCCCCTGTTTTTACCCATTTGACCACTCAGTCAAACAAACAGAAAAGCACCCCTTTTATCCCAACCTTCCCGCCAATTCAAAACCTATCTCTTTCACCCTAGTAATCCCCACCATAACCATCCAAAACCCTTCACATGTTGCTTTTTTTACCTTCCCCCATGCTACCTTGGCAATCCACAACTTTCCAATTGATCCTACGGCTTGAAATACAAGATTGGGGACCAAGGCTCATCTAAGGATAAATCAATGGCTGTGAAAGATTGAAGGAAGCACAAGTGTGGACATAAGCTCAACACACTCTCACATAAATCACAAACCAGAAGTGGACAAAGCTCAAACCTTAAGCTCAGATTGTACCTATATATAGTCCCCTCTTGTCACAGTTAGGTTTTTGTCCAATTTTTTATGTATTTAGAAAAATACATGAAAAATTGGACAAAAACCACCCCAAACCCTTCACATGCTGCTGTTTTTACCTTCCCCCATGCCACCTTGGCAATCCACAACTTTCCGATTGATCCTACGGCTTGAAATACAAGATTGGGGACCAAGGCTCATCCAAGGATAAATCAATGGCTGTGAAAGATTGAAGGAAGCACAAGTGTGGACATAAGCTCAACACACTCTCACATAAATCACAAACCAGAAGTGGACAAAGCTCAAACCTTAAGCTCAGATTGTACCTATATATAGTCCCCTCTTGTCACAGTTAGGTTTTTGTCCAATTTTTCATGTATTTAGAAAAAATTTTGACCATTTAATTTCCTTGTCATTTAGATATCAGCAATTTAGTTTCAGTTTTCAATTCTCAGTTCTGTAATCTTTTACTTAAGTTTAATGCAATTTCAACTTTCTTCACTATTTGTCAAAGTTTTCTCTTATTTGCAAAAATTTTCAAGTTTCTATTTCTAAGCCACTTTTACTGTTCCTTTAAGCTCACACAAGCTCACATAGCTTGTTGTGAGCCTCTTCTTCCATTCAAAATGTTTTCTATAGCCTTTTACTCAAAGTTTTTCAAAAAAATCTCAAAAATACAAAAACATAGCTTTTTACCTTTTAGCCTGTCACACTGCTCATTTATGATTTATTGTTGCTTATTTAACTTAGATATAGCTTAATTCATCCTTTCCTTTTAGGTTTTAGTTCAAAAATTCCTTTTTTACTCAGAAAAAACCCATCAGCCATCCCCTTAAGGGGTGTTTGGCACAAACTTTTACTTTTAGTTAAAAAAAAGTTTTTGCCCATTTTTAAAGTTAGGTTAGCTTTAATTCTGATATGTTAGTAGTTTAGGTTTCATTCCAATCAATTTCATAAAGTTTTGTGAGGTTTTCATTGATATTCACAACTTTAGGTTCTTGACTAAATTCATACAGTCTAGGTTTGATTTTTAGGAACTAGGTGTTTAGGTAGTTAGTTTGTGTTTAAAATGGATGCAATATAGGATAGTTTACTTGTTCAAAGTCTGGTATTTAGTTTTCCAAGTCAAAACTTCCCGTTTCAACCCATTTTAGTCCACTATTTGCTGTCAAAAAAAGGTCCCAACAGCAGTTTGGTTTTTATTTTTAATTTCTTTGTTTTTAAGCCGATCGCTCTGAAATTTGGTTTGTAGCTTTCTACTTCCTAGTATTTTTGTTTGATTTTTTTGAGTTTTTCTTTCCAGCTTTTATGTTAGCCAAAGTAGGCCCCTTAGTTAGTGTAAAAAAGTTTGAAAAAGAAAATAGTTTTCAAAAAAGGCCAAGAGGCATGTTCGAACCCCCTTAGTTAGTGTAAAAAAGTTTGAAAAAGAAAATAGTTTTCAAAAAAGGCCAAGACGCAGGTTCGAACCTGGGACCTCTTGGCTTAAAAGAACAGACACAATCAAACTCCCTTACCATCTGCTCTGCCTTTGTTATTTGTTTATGTTTCCCTTAGTTTTTTATTTATCCTAGTTCTTTTCTTTTTTTTATTTTAGCTTATATTCTGTTGGCTTATTTACAACTTATTTCATTTAGCCTTTTGCAACTTTTTAACTTTTCCTGTAATCCTCATCATATTAGTTACTTTTCATAAATTCTTTAGATTTTTTCAAAATCATTTAGTATTTTTAATCTTTTTATTTAGTTTACATATTAATTTATTCATAATAAAAAAATCTAAAAGTCAAAAAAATGTTTTTCTTTTTTTCAAAATTTTCTTTTTACGTTTAGGACTTAGGAAAATTGTTTTGACACTCGTAGCCTTTCTATTTCAAAATTTTTATGTTTTGGGTCCGTAACGAGCCCGGTAACGGCTCGTTGGCTTTTGGCACGTTTTTATTAAAATTAAGTTATGTTTAGCATTTTTCTAAGTTTTTAAATAGTTTTTCATTTCTAATTTCAAATTCGTAGCTTAATTTAAGTAGTTGCCCATTTAGTTTACATTTTTAAATTTCACGCGTTACATTTTTTATTTTAGGTTACGTTTTAGGTTTATTTGCTTTACGCGCTATTTGTTTACTTACGTTATTTTGAGTTATTATTTGCTTGAATTAGTTTAGAAATCCAAAATCTCTTTTTAAACCCCATTCAAATCACCCGATCATAAAACGGTTCTCGATTTCGCATTTCACACCTCGTCGGGATTTAACGACCCGGGGACACACTATACTCACCGGAAATGATGCACATATACTAGGGTTGACTATATTGACCATCCTTGGTTAAGTGGTTGTTCCGAGAGTATCAGGGCCTTACTCGAGGAACTTGAGAAAGGTAGGTTTACGTATGATGATTTTAAAGATTCAAATGGCCGTATTACTCGTATGTTCGTTGCACATCCATTATCAATTAAGCTGGCTAGGTTGTTTTCCGATGTCTTTGTGATGGATTGCACATACAAAACCAATAAGTATAAAATGCTTCTATTAGATATTATTGGAGTTTCTTGCTTTAATACCTCCTTTTATTCTGGGTTTGCTTTTCTAAAAAATGAAGATGAAGACAGTTATGAATGGGCACTAAACGCCTTTAAAAAGAATCTTGGAGATAATAACCAACCTTCGGTGATTATAACGGATAGGGAAATAGTGATATAAAGGTTTCCAGGTGTACCTTATTAACAGCTTATGTAAGTATCAAATTCTTGTCTCATTTAGCCAGTCATGTTGTATCATTGATCCCAGTCCTTGAGTTTGATTCCTTTAGGATACTCATCTATATCCAAATGAGGTTTACTGCAGTAAATAGTGATATAAAGGTTTCCAGGTGTACCTTATTAACAGCTTATGTAAGTATCAAATTCTTGTCTCAATTTCGATATTGGTTTGGCCATGTTTAGGTCTACTGTCATGTTTGCTAAGTATAAAACTTAAGTTACAGGTTGGTATACTTTGTAATACCTAATATCAACATATTGATATATAATTAAATATGAGAAAGTGGAGACGTGAAATTAGGGTCAAAAGGAACAAGATTCAAACGGTTGGGAAATATGGAGTAATATGTTACTAATAGGCAATAAAAAAGAATTAATTAGCTTAGGGTATAATAGTAAAGTAAAGTAAAGTAACTCCCAATACCGTCTTCCACGGGTTATGGGTCCCAATACCGTCTTCCACGGTGTATGGGGGAGGTTGAGATGTAGACAACCATACCCCTACCTAAGGTAGAGAGGTTGCTTCCGGTTCTACTTAAAGTAGAAAAGGACCTCCGGCCTTTTGTAGGGAGTGAGGATCGAACCCTTGACCTCTAGGTTAGAAGGCAAGGGGTTTTTCCAACTGATCCAACCTTACTTGTTAGCTTAGGGTATAATAGTCTATACACAAAAGAGTTATGTGTGCGGATCAAAATGATCCGTGTACATATCATTTGCCTAATTAAAAAGGAGAATTTTCTTAAGGCTTCTTATCACGGTAACAAAAAGATAGAAAAATATCAAGACAATTTTATTCGTGAAAAACTGACAGAAAAAAATATCCGGTGCTTGTTATTCTCTTAGTATACTATAGAAGGAGAGACATGCCGACAATTACCAATATAATATTGCAAAATCAATTAAAATGTCGTTTTGTTTTGGTACGTTTGGCTCAAAAGGTGGTTAAGACAACAGTGTTATATGCCGGTTAAAAAATAATAATAAAACTTATAAAATACACCCTTACCTTTTTAATATTTACAACTTTTTTATATAACAAACTTTATTTGCCAAATATCTAACAGATATCTAGCAGTTTCTTGAATGAAAAAAAAAATACTGGCAAAAAGGCTTCTCGATAACGAACAAAGCAAGCCCAATATTGATATTCTTTTGACGTGCATATAATTTTATATAGCCTCTAAATAAAAGAACTTTCAAAATACACTCTTAACCTATTAAATAACTTTAAAAATTATCCTATTTTTTTAAACTATAAAGGCCAAAGACGTACAGCTCTCTCTCTCTCTCTCTCTCTCTCTCTCTCTCTCTCTCTCTATATATATATATATATATATATATATATATATATATATATATATATATATATATATATATATATATATATATATAATTCTTTTGTTTATATAGCAAAGTTTATTTACCAAATATATAAGAAATACTTAACGATTTATATCGCTATAAACGCCTATGCATTATAAACAAACCAAATTTAGTATTAATAAATTTGGTTATTAATACTAAATTTAGTATTAATATGCTTTTGTAATGCTGTTAAAAAAAAAACTATTAATATACTTTTGACATACGTGCGCTTTTATAAAAATAAGTCAAAATTACCAACAAATTAGCCCCGCCGCAACGCACAGATGCCGTACACAACATTCATTCCAAAAAGGATGTCATATGATTAATATAAATATAGCTTGACACAACATTTAACAAGAAGCCCCGCCATAAGGCGGCGTGTACCGGTTTCCTTGTGTTAATATAAATAATGCATAAAAATGTTATTAATATTTTTCGTTATCCCTACGTTTTGACGATCACAAAATGTAAAAACATTAAACGTAAAATTATTACGTAAACAAGTATTTAGTTACAAATATCATTTTATCCAACAAAATAACTTAATGTATGAATAAACAAATGTCTAATACATTTTATGATCAAAGGGATTTTTATTTAGACATTACAAATTTTATAAAATGTTATAAACATTTTATATATTAGAAAAACACTTTATATAATTAAAAAAAAATGTTTAATTCATAATAAATATATGAATTCAAATTTTTAACCAAAATCAGTTAATTTTTCACCAAATAAACTTTCACCAGAAAAGGACAAAAGAAGTGGCCGTTACAACCGCCCTTAATTATAAGGGGCGGCCCCTTTAATTTTAAGGGGGCCGACCACCAATTAATGGGGCCGTCACGCTCCTATGGCCAGGTTTTTTTTCCTATAAATACTGGTTCATTTCTGCAATTTTTTCTTACCTTTGCACTAAAATTTTCAGTCTCAATCCTTTCCAAACATCATTCTAAATCCTTTGATGATAAGATTATAAGCATTTGTTTCAAGTGATCAAATCCTTCACCACTCAAAGTACAAGAGAAGAATACTCCTTCAACATCAAGTTAAAGAAGTATTGTAGATTTGTGAATATTGTTTGTAGTTGTGTAAATTATTTGTATAAGTGTAGAAGTTTTGTAATAGGTTGATTTAGGTGTGTTAGTAGTGAAGAGAAGTAGTGAATAGAATTAGTGAAGAAGAAGTAGTGTTGTGAAGAAGAAGTAGTGAAGTTGTGAGAAGCTGTGTAGTATTAGTGGTGTGTACAAGTTGTGAAGAAGTCGGGTAGTGACTAGTGGTGTGAGATTGGTTCTAGCTACGATTAGGACTCGACATTTAGCTTAGTGTCCTTTAATTGGTGTAAGCAAAAGTTGTGTAACGTTTTCTCCGCCATAAGGGAACTTGTTGACATAGTGAAGAAAACTCTCGAGTAGGTGACTCGAGGAGTGGAGTAGGGGCAAGGAAGGTGTCCTTGTAGCCAAACCACTGTAAATCCTTTGTCTCGCGGTTTGATCTTTTCATCTCTAACTTATTACTTAGCTTACTTACTTATCTCTCGTATATAGATATAATTGTTTATATTATGCATGTGTTGATTTCACATACTTAGCTTACATCATTATTATTTTTCATACTTAGATATAGTTGTTCATATTGTTTAAGATTTGAGTTCACATAAGATCGAATCAAAGCTTTAAAAGTAAACAAAGTTTTAAAACTAAACTAAGTTTTCATAATAAAATTAAAAAGACGTAAAACTATTCAACCACCCCTTCTAGTTTTTCACAATTGGCATCAAAGCAACGTTAAACAAGATTTTTTTAAAATATATTGTATTTTAAAACTTGTATCAATCTATAGAATCGGAAAAATATTTAGAATGTCAATCTATGCAAAGACCACCACTATTTGAAAGTGATGATTTTCTTTATTGGAAAAATAGATTCGAAACATATGTGAAAAATAAATTTGAACCGCACATTTGCTTGCTTGTATTTTTTTTTTTTTTTGGTTATTTTTGTGTCAACAAGAGGCAACAAGAGGTAATAAGACACCCATCTCAAGTCTAAACCATTAAGATCTTACTGCCTCAATCCGCGTCTAAAAAAAAAGAAAAAAAAATATGAACGGCCAAAATGTCTGACCGCGTCTGAACGGTTCAGATTCAGAGGTTGTTAACAGCCCCCCCTTTTTTTAAACAAACACGACCTAAAAGTCATTAAAAATTAAGCAATAACTCCTAAATTTTATTGCTACAAACATAATATCTTTTATTTTAACATTAATATTAATCTAAGCTTATTAGTTTGTGTTTAGCTGTAACAAAGTTTTTTTATTTCCCCTTTCTAGTTTTTTTGAAATGAGTTAACTCTTCTTTAAACAGTGAACCTTTTGAAAACTGAAGAATTCTAAATTTAAGCCCTCTAAATCATAATTATAACGAGGTGCACGAAGGTCCGTCACGTTACGGCGGGGCATTATTTTATGTCATTGGCCATTGTACGATATTTTTTCCTTAAGTAGAAAGTGGGGTTTGTTTTTGCAAGCACTAATGCTCTTACGAAATTCAACGATAGTTTTTTCTTAAGTAGAAAGTGGGGTTTGTTTTTGGAAGCACTAATGGTCTTATGGAAGCTTACCTTAAGCCATGAAAGCGCTGATTGTTGCAGCAAATACAAAAGTTTTGAAGTGTCATGTACATAATGTGTTATTTCATATTTCGTTCCATGGTGAGAACGAAAAACGTTTTCTAGCAGCAAATACCTAAGTAAATTTTACTTGCGAACATGCAGCCCCAACCAACGAAGGTGCTAGGCCGCTGTATAACGATGATCGGTCTTCTTGCAGAACAACCTAACATAATTAAACTAAAGTTAATACATAATTAACTGACAATGCTGGTCATATACTTTAGCGAATGTTATAGTAAAATTGCATATAAAACTATGTTACAGAGGCTCACCTTTCCAACATTCTATGCATAGACGGACTTGGATTGTAGCGTGTCCCCTTCGCCTCCAACCCACGAACTTTTAGTATCTATGAATAAAAGTTCAGATATAATGAAAAGATCTACAGGTGATCGAAAACGGCAAAGTACAATAAAAAAAGGCATGAAAGGTGCTTTACAAATATTGCATGTACCTGTACGGGACTCGGGAGTACTTAAGCAACAATTCACTGGAACTTCTTATATATACAGTTAAGTGTGCTAAGAAAATAGACCTTGTTGGCGTTGTAATGGTTTGTTGCTTTCTTACGTTTCTCATTTTTTCTGTTGTACAGCTCGAAAACTGGTAAAAAAGATACAAATTGGAGCTAGTAAAAAGAAAGGCCAAAATCAAAGTGATCCAAAATTGAACATACTATAACAGCAAGATATCATAAACCCACATCACAAATCATGCAAAATATAGGTAAATATCATAAACCCACAAGAATCTAACCAATAACAAAAACCCATAAATCAAGTTTTTTAATTTACCTGTTATAGTAAGTAGGTTTGCAGATTTAGGGCGTCAAACGCCCACAATGGCAGCAACCAAAATCCCCATGTAGCTACCCTGCGAAGATACTGAAGTTGACAAAACTGGTACACGTCAAACGGCATCAACCCTGCACCATGACTGTAACCAAAAAGTCCACGTGGCTACCCCGCCAAGCGTATCAGTTCACTCAAACACGACGGGAGTGCAATGCTCGTCGTTATGTACAGTTGATTAGATCCCCAAAAGATAAGAAACACCAAATATGAAAGCTCTGGGTTGATGTATTTGGAGAATTCCAAATATGATTCATAAGTATAGTAGTTATTATTATTATTATTATTATTATTATTATTATTATTATTATTATTATTTTTATTTATTTATTTTTTTTAACGAACAGGCCAATGAAACGGCCCAGGAGGCTTCTATTTTTTTTCCTTTCGGGAAACCTAGTGCCAAAACGGTGACGTTAATTCCTCCATTTTACTATATATATTAATGGTAAAGAACATGTTTTCTAATTTCAGTAGAGAAATTTTTAAAAATCATTTTAAACACGTTGTGTGTTTTCTCTATGTTTTTTTAGAAAACTTTTCTAAAAAATTTTCATTTTTCAATAACTGAACACGAGGTGAGTTATTTTAAGGACCAAGTTTTTGTTGCATACTGAGGGACAAATCTCCACCATTCATCTAATTTGATCTAATAGTGGAGATTAACCTAAGATTAAATATGGAAACCTAAGTCCATGTTTTTTTCCCCTTTTCTCTGTCTTTTTTATTATTCACTTTCTTTATTTCTTTCTTTTTTTTTTTTTTTTTTTTTTTTTTTTTTTTTTTCTGTTTCTTTTTTTGCCTTTTTTTCAATTAACGTTTTTTCCTTTTTCTTTGTTTTTTTTCTTCTAATTCATTTTTTTTAATTCACGGTTTTTTCACTTTACTACGTTTTCTTCTGTTTTTGTCTATTTTCACACGTTTATATACGTTTTTATCCGTTTTCAGACGTTTTCGTCTGTTTTTATATGTTTTTGTCTGTTTTTAGACGTTTTCGTCCGTTTTCATACGCTTTCGTCCGTTTTTTTATGTTTTCGTCTGTTTTCAGATGTTTTCGTCCGTTTTTATATGTTTTCGTCCATTTTCGTCCATTTTCATACGTCTTCTTATGTTTTCATCCGGTTTTAGACGTTTTCATCCATTTTTATATATCTTTGTCCGTTTTCAAACGTTTTCGTACATATTCATCTGTTTTCTTACGTTTTCGTCCATTTTAAAATATTTTTGGCCATTTTCAGACGTTTTCATACGCTTCTGAATATCAAAAGTATTATTCTTTGATACTCAGAATATCACAGGTGATATGATATTCTAAATATCACAGGTGATATTCTGAATATCACAGGTGATTTTCAACTAATATTTTGTAACATGAAAATCACTTGTGACATTCAGAATGTCACAAGTGATATTCAGAAAATCACAAGTTATATTCTAAATATCACAAGTGATATTCCGAATATCACAAGTGATTTTCAACTAATGTTTTGTGACATGAAAATCACAAGTGATATTCTAAATATTACAAGTGATTTTCAACTAACGTTTTGTAACATGAATATCACTTGTAATTTTCTAAATAATACTTGTGATATTCAGATTATCACTTGTGATTTTCATGTTACAAAATATTAGTTGAATATCACTTGTGATATTCAGAATATCACAAGTGATATTCAGAAAATCACAAGTGATATTATGAATATCACTTGTAATATTCAGAAACGTAAAAAAAACAAATGAAAACTTAAGAAAATGGACGAATACGTATGAAAATGGACAAAAAAACATATGAAAGAGTAAAAGCACATATGAAAATAAAGGAAAATGGATGAAAACGGACAAAAACTTATGAAAATAAACAAAAACGAACGAATTCGGATGAAAACGTATGAAAATAGACGAGAACGGGCAAAAACGGACGAAAACGTATGAAAACAGACGAAAATGAATGAAAGCGTAAAAACACGTCTAAAAACAGACGAAAACGTATGAAAAATGAATGAAAACGGACGAAAACGTATAAAAAATGGATGAAAACGGACGAAAACGTATTAAAACGAATGAAAACGTTTGAAAACAAACGAAAACATAAGAAAACATGCGAAAACGTATGAAAACAGACGTAGACGGGGAAAAACGAATGACAACGGACGAAAACGTAAGAAATTGAAAAAAAACGTGAATTTAAATAAAAAACGTGAATTTAAAAAAAATACATGTGATTTTTAAAAAAAATGAAAAAAATGAATTAAAAAAACATTTATTAAAAAAAATTGCAAGTAGAAAGAAGAAAAAAAGCGTAAAAGTAAAAAAGAAATAAAAAAAGGTAAAAGGAAAAAAAAGAAAGAAAGCATTAATAGAATAAAAGGGAAAAACAACTTGAATAGAAACAAGAAAAGTAAAAAAAAAAAAAAAAAAAAAAAAAAAAAAAAAAAAAAAAAGCGCAAATAAGAAAGACAAAAAGACAAGAAAAAAACATGGACTTAGGTTGAATATTAAATCTTAGGTTAATCCCCATCTTTAGATCAAATTAGATGGATGGTAAGGATTTATTCCTCAGTTTGTAGAAAAAACTTGATCCACAAATAAACTTTTCTCAACTAAACACATCTTAAACATTTTTAAAATACAAAAATTTGTAAACGATATATATATATATATATATATATATATATATATATATATATATATATATATATATATATATATATATATATATATATATATATATGAGTACACTTTTAAATTTTCAGGGTTTTGACACGTTTCATTGGTTTAATCAAACATTTAAAATGCTCATTCTTTTCTTCTTTTTTTCTTTTTTTTTTCCCTCATTTTATGTCTTTTATCGTACTCTCGTGATAGATGTATTTGGAAAGGCTAATGATTTGCACACTCTTCTTTTTTATTTGCACACTCCATCCTGCACTATAAACAGTTGTACATTTGTTTGATGCTACTTTACCAGTTTGTACATTGGAGTGTACAGATAAAAAAAGAGAGTGTGCCAATCACCTCCCATTTGGAAAGTACAAGTCTCTGGTTCACAACAAGTGGCAAAAGGGATGAGATATATTGACTCCCCTTAGACTAAAAGGCAAGGTCACCACTCCTTCACAATACACATCAGTGTCACGTCATCTTTCTCTCTCCTCTCACTTCCTTTCACCACCCTTCACCAATTAGTAGTCAAGGTTACCTGCAACTTCACCTTTTATTAAATACCCACTTTATATACCAACCCACAAACACCCATTACTATTATTCCCATTACAAATACCTATAGTAGGTATTTCACAGGTAAATTTTTGCTTTTTATACATTATTACTTGCATGACTCACTAGACCTGCTCACGTATCTACACAAGCCAAATAACTCAACGCTCACATCCTATAAACCTGAGGTATGTCAAGCATAAACTCATAACAACACCATAATAAGTAATACACCAATCTAAAACACTAAACATAGCACAAAACCCTAATAAACCCTAAACTAAAACTTAAGTAGGATTATGTGCTTATCTGAACCTATATGCTTAGTTAAACTAGTAAGAATGTGTTCAAGGCTTAAGTAAGAGTATCTTTAGGTATATTAGGATATATTAGGACTATTAGGTTATAGAATAGAACCCTTAGAACTTAGATATAAACCCCCTAAGCCTTAAACCATAACTAGGTCATAGATAACTAGAATTAGGTCTAAACCCACCCAAAACTTCCCCATAGGTCACTACCACTTAGTATAAGCCTTTAGGAACTTAGGAATAGTTATTGGATACCCTTAGGACACAAAATTAGGCACAAAACCATAGGATAAACCCTAGTCTCTCACTAAAACCACTTAGGTCATTTAGGTTACAAAACTAGGTCAAACCTTCCCCATAGGTTACCCACACTTAGTATAAACCCTTTAGGTCTTAGGATTAGTCACTAGATATACTTAGGAACTTAATTTAGGCACTAAAACTTAGGTAAAACCTTAAACATATAGTAAGTAGAAACTAGGTCTAAACTTAACTAAAACTTAGTAAAACCTAAACATAAGCACCTTAAACACCTCAACCTAGCACCCTAACACCTCTAAGCACATACACAAGTAGGTGCATCACCTACTTGGCTAATCCACCACTAATCACCACTAATCCAGCCTAAACCTTCCCTAATCCACATCTAAACCACCCCTAATCACCCCTAATAACCCTAAACCACCCTTAAACACCCTAAGCTGCTTATAAACACCTCCAAGCACCCAAGCAAGGAGGTGCATCACCTCCTTGTAAGCTGCTACCTTCGAACCGCCTCCCACGACCTTTCTCCACCACAACCGGCCTACTCCAGCCCCCTAGCTACTCCCTAGCTCTTCCTTGTCACCATGTAGCCTCACCACATCACCTCCTAGCCTTGCTTGCTTAGCCCTCCCCCTCCGTGACACCTATGAGGCATTTTTCACCCAAACCGCCTATGTCGAGCCTATAAATACCCCCTCCCTTCTCATTTCTTCTCCACACCTCTCCCCCTCCTCTCTACCTCACATTTCTATAGTACTAAGCCCTTAGGAGCTGTTAGGAACAAATAGCAAGGCCTTGGTTGAGTTGTGTTGTGGTTTGAAGTCGTACGAGGCATAAGAAACCCTAGAAAACCCTAAACCCTAGTTCTAACCCACGTAAACCCCCTGGCCAAGTAAGTCTTAATTTTAGTTAATATAACTTTAATATAGTCTTAGGATAGATTTAGGATGCCTTAGATAGCTTAGATAACCTTGCATGAGCCTATAACTATTCTACTTGCTAGTTTACGTTTTAAAACCCTAGATTGAGTCATATACTTGCATGCATGCATGCTATAAGTAGTTAAATTAGGTCATACACTATTTAAATATAACTTAGATAACTTAAAATAAGTAAAACATAGGCTAGAAAACTTAACTACTAGATAAAATACAAGTTACATGCATATTAGGACGAGTTTTGCAATAGTTTACATGCATAGGGGTATGTATCATAAATTCCTGAAATTATAAAGTCTATGGACTGTTTTTGACCTTTCCTAGAAGTTATAAGTAGTAAGGATTAGTTTTGCATAATATTAAAACCCTAGGATAGATAATAACATAAGTCTAAACTAAAAGGACTAAAAACATAAATAGTATAAAGTTAAAGGTCTAAAATGGTAAATATAGAAAACTTAGGAGTCTTAGGTTAATAGAGAAGTCTAGGGACTAGTTGTGTCAAGTATAGATAGTTATTAGTATAAGTAATATAAGTAATATAAAACTTAGGGTAGAAAAGGTAAATATATAAACTATAAGGGTAAAAAGTGAAAATATCATATAAGTATAAAATCTAAATAAAGTTAGAAGCATAACACAATACTAGGGAGCTTCATGCGAGGAGTACTATGTGGATATTTCGTTTTTGACGAGTTTGTTGGGTTTACGAATTAAAGTGCTCTGACTCCTCGAACGATTATTGCATATACTTCTGAGATATGATTGCCCGAACGGTGATATAATTATAACTAAACCCTAATGACAACATAACTCAATAATAGGGAGCTTTGTGTGAGGAGTATTAACTTCTGAATTATGGTGGCCCGAACAGTATTATGTTGATAACATAATACAATAGTAGGGAGCTTCATGTGAGGAGTCATATACTTCTGAATTACAATGACCTGAACGGTGTTATGTTATATCTAAAACATTAACAAACCTAAAAACAATAACTTAAGAAACATAAACATGATCACTAAAAGCTTGACATACATACAAAACCAACAACAACACACTAGGATATGTGAGTAAGGCTGTCTAGTTCCCGAGTCACTATTTGCATTACTTAGATTTCTCTACACCTAGGTGAGTCTTCATAGCCTTACATCTTTTTAAACTTTCAAACTAAATGCTTTTATAAACCCTGTAAGGGGGATACATGCAAAATGCTTTACTTAAAACCGAATACAAGTCTTTTTCTTTGGTTGTTTGCACGAGTAAACTAACTGCCACCACTACATAACCAAAATTCATGAATCTAATCGTTTGGGACGTTTAACCCAATCGAACTCAAGTATAGTTGATAGATCTATTGGAGTTTGACAACTCCCGTTGGTATTAACACCCCACTAGGTGGTACCAATAAAAACTATATTTGAATCCACTCAAGGTATAACTTTGGCAAGTTATCCTTCTATCCCCTCGTGTTGGGCCTGCAGCCCACATGACCCGGATCGTTAAGGTGTGATTCATGAGCTTAGTGCAACCTACTAAACTCCTGATAATTGTGCATGCATCACAATTATCACAAAAACTTGCATTTTCCCAGATGGGTGTAACAACTGAACCCATGGAACTTGTATTCACTAACCTCTAAACCTATGATTCTCACTCAACACCTAGTGTTGACTTTTTAAGCATGTATTCTAGGTTTATTACTTCTATGGACCTATGGCGGAAGGAGGTACTGAACTCGGAGGACTTCTCATGGTTATCATTCAAACACCACAAACCTAACTCTTAGATTTTTGGGACCTTAACAAAATAAAAGTATATATTTTATAATTTAAACTCTGATAATTATGAATGATAACTAATTTTTCAAAACGTCTCTTTTCGAGTCGTTTTCTATTACTGTATCTGTGATTCTTTGAAGTAATACCCTAAACACTTTATCCGCTGCGATCAGTGAAAAATAGGGGTGTTACAGATTGACATCAGAGCTTTAGTTGTAGAGAACAAGGTCAAAACCTAAACTACAACAATTTTTCCTAAACCCGAGAAAGTCTTCAGTACCTCTGCCATCCTCCATAACCACATGTGCTAAGGTAAGTATAATTATTGCCTGCTTAACTGCTAAATGATTTACAATATTTTCTTTATTATATAGTTATGTCTACTCCCTTATACTCTACCCCTATCTCATCTAGTCCACATCCGAAGAATGATCTTTCCTCTCTGAATGTACTAGATTACTTCCCTAAACCCTATAACTTAGAAAACTCTAGGAATAGCCTAAATAACCCTAATTTAAAACACATAAGAGATTTCTATGCTAAGACATCACCCCTACCTCCCCTAAACCCTATTATACATCTACTTTTTCCTACCTATAAAATAGAGCCCCATGGTTTCTTTCTCCCGAGAGAACCATATATACCTAAACACCCTATCCCCACCTATACCCCTATATTTGACTTTAGGCAGCCCTATACTTTAAACCCTACACCTTACTTAATAAACCTTCCCATTCCATCTTGGAAAGATGAAATTCGAGAAAAACCCTCTAGGTTGACTCTAGAAGATGTGGAAAACCAATTAGGGGAGATTTTAAATAACTTAGATGAAATTTTTTTTGATCTCCTTGAGAAGATAGATAAAGGTCATAATAATAATAACTTAGATAATCAACCTAACTATAGTAGTTTAAGAGAGAATTTACAAGAAAACCGTTTAAAAATAGCTAAAATACAGAAAAACCAAATGAAACATCACCATAAAATAGCTTTTGCCCGCTTTAGGATTTGCACTTTAGAAAAGATAATAGATAATGACGAGAAAAACTTAGAAAACACTAACACATGGAATTAGGTAATTAGGAAACTTTAGAAAACTTAAGTAGATAAATAACCCTAAAAGACATGTCTTAGAATAGTTAGAGCCTTTAGGATAAGTAGAGTAGGAAATAAATAAAATAAGTTAGGATTTAGAAACTACCTGGTACCCCTTAATTAGGATAGATTAGATAACTAGACTTAGGATTACCCTTAACCCTTACCCTTAACCCTTACCCTCAACCCTTACCCTTAACCTACCCCGATGTCTTAGGTAAATAGAATCTCTAAACTGTTTTAAATTTCTCTTACTCTAACCCTTTTTCAACTCTTTTTCCCCTTACCGATGGTGAGAATCCTCATTCTTCACCATAGAGATCTGAATTCTTTCCTCTCTGATCTCTAAACCTTCAATTCTTTCCATGGCTTTCTTAAGCTATCTTCGTTCTAGTTATAGATCTACCCCTAACTATTTCATATGCAAATATATGATCCTCATATATAAGCATATTCCTCTTAGATTACTATGATACCCGAGCTAGTTTTCCCCAATCCCCTTTAGTAAACTCCAAAAACCTTAGACCATTAGGATTTAGACCATTAGGATTAGAAAACCTTAGACCATTAGGATTAGAAACCAAAAACCCCTACCCCAATAGACCTAGGATAAGACTTTAGGATTAAAATATAGATTAGGAAAAACCTAGGATTAGATAACCCTTACCCTAAGCCTTTAGAACGTTAGTTTAGAATAGACACACTTACCCCATAGGAATAAGTAGATTTAGGTCATAAATTACCAATACCTAGACAGACCATTAGGATTAGAAAACCTTAGACCATTAGGATTAGAAACCAAAAACCCCTACCCCAATAGACCTAGGATAAGACTTTAGGATTAGAATATAGATTAGGAAAAACCTAGGATTAGATAACCCTCACCCTAAGCCTTTAGAACGTTAGTTTAGAATAGACACACTTACCCCATAGGAATAAGTAGATTTAGGTCATAAATTACCAATACCTAGCCCTTAGGATAACCATACTTATACACTTGAGGATTTTAGATTATACCTTAGGATTTGACAATTTTTAGAATACCCATTAGGAAATTTCACTTAGGAGACACTATGGATAGTGCCTTAGCTAGTTTCAAATCCCTAGGAATAGTAATACTCATAGTAATAGTAATAATGGTAATAATAGACAACCTAAAACAAAAGAGAAAACCTGAAACAACACCCAAAAATAAGGATATACCTAGTCAACCCTTAGGAAAGAAAACACTTAAACCTAATCCCTCTTTAGAACACTCTACCTCAATGGAACCAAACACCTCGCCATTAGAAATTAGGATTAGTTAGAAAAACCTTAGGGGGAAAACAAAACTCTAGGAAAGATATCTAGTAAATCTAAAGCTCCGATAGGATATTCTCCTTCAGGTATCCTATACTCTTACTCTTCCGTTTAATCTCATCTTTTCATTTCTCTCCTTCTACCATTTAAATCTTTTCCTCTCATTTCTTCCTACTCTTCCATTTAAAATCCCATCTTCCCGCCTTTTTCCCCACTCCACAAATTAAAACCATACTTTTTCATTTTCCCTACTCCTATACTTTTCCCCACACACCCCACTCCAAACTCGTTTTTTCTTTTCCATTTCCCCTACTTTACCCATTCATCCTTTTTCCTTTTTCACTCCACTCCACTCCCATAAATCCTTCACCCCATGTCCATTCATTTTTAAATTCTCCGTCAGTTTACACTCTATTTTTTTCTCTCTATATTCTCTCCCTACCTCATCCTGCAATGCTCTATTAGTTAGAACTTGCATTTCTCGTCATAACGCAAGTTTCTATTAGTTAGAACTTGTAAGAATATCTACATCAAACTGTAATCCTCATTATGTTCGACTACGATATTAAATCTCGCTTTGCCAGAAATTGTAAAAATTAGATCTTCTACGTCCGTCATTCTAGTCATAACATGGGAATCTACCATGTGACAAGTTGCTAAACCAGAGAACATTAGAACTTGTTCCTACCATGACTAGAACTAGTCTCTATCATGACTAGAACTTGTCTCTATCATGACTAGAACTTGTCTCTGTCATGACTAGAACTTGTCTCTACTTGACTAGAATATTCCTCTACCGCTTCTAGAACTTGTCTTCTCTGATATGACAACTATCAGATGAAACTTGTCTCTAAAAATTTCCTTACCATATATCCTTAAATATGGTAAAACTCTCTTCATTTTCCACCGATACTACTTAAGGATGATTTATAATGACTATCCTCTTAAAATGAACTAGGATGTTCCTACATTTTAATGAGAAAGTTATAAGTCAAATAGGTTAAGAGTTTATACGCTCTTGTTTTCAAATATTGGGACACCTTTATTTGCAAACAATGAGATATAAAAACCTAAGTATCTGGTATCTGTACAAGCAATTCTTACTCCGCTTGTGCAAATCTTCTTCCTTTACACATCATTTTCCTCGATAATCCTCTTCTTTCCCTACTTTCTCGACTATTTCTCTCCCCTACTCCTATAATCGTTAAAATCTCGAGACAAGATTTTCTCTAAGGAGGTAAGACTATAACAACCCACAAACACCCATTACTATCATTCCCATTACAAATACCTATAGTAGGCATTTCACAGGTAAATTTTTGCTTTTTATACATTATTACTTGCATGACTCACTAGAGATGCTCACGTATTTACACAAGATAATTAACTCAACACTCACATCCTATAAACCCCAGGTATGTCAAGCATAAACTCATAACAACACCATAATAAGTAATATACCAATCTAAAACACTAAACATAACACAAAACCCTAATAAACCCTAAACTATAACTTAAGTAGGATTATGTGCTTATCTGAACCTATATGCTTAGTTAAACTAGTAAGAATGTGTTCAAGGCTTAAGTAAGAGTATCTTTAGGTATATTAGGATATATTAGGACTATTAGGTTATAGAATAGAACCCTTAGAACTTAGATATAAACCCCCTAAGCCTTAAACCATAACTAGGTCATAGATAACTAGATTTAGGTCTAAACCCACCCAAAACTTCCCCATAGGTCACTACCACTTAGTATAAGCCTTTAGGAACTTAGGAATAGTTATTAGATACCCCTTAGGACACTAACTTAGGCACAAAACCATAGGATAAACCCTAGTCTCTCACTAAACCCACTTAGGTCATTTAGGTTACAAAACTAGGTCAAGCCTTCTCAAAACTTCCCCATAGGTTACCCACACTTAGTATAAACCCACACTTAGTCACTAGATATACTTAGGAACTTAATTTAGGCACTAAAACTTAGGTAAAACCTTAAACACATAGTAAGTAGAAACTAGGACTAAACTTAACTAAAACTTAGTAAAACCTAACATAAGCACCTTAAACACCTCAACCTAGCACCCTAACACCTTAGTCATACCCAAGCATACACCATAACTTCTCTAACCACACACACAAGTAGGTGCATCACCTACTTGGCTAATCCACCACTAATCACCACTCATCCATCCTAAACCTTCCCTAATCCACCACTAAACCACCCCTAATCACCCTAAACCACCCTTAAACACCCTAAGCTGCTTATAAGCACCCCCAAGCACCCAAGCAAGGAGGTGCATCACCTCCTTGTATGCTGCTACCTTCAAACCACCTCCCACGACCTTTCTCCACCACAACCGGCCTACTCCAGCCCCCTAGCTACTCCCTAGCTCTTCCTTGTCACCATGTAGCCTCACCACATCACCTCCTAGCCTTGCTTGCTCAGCCCTCCCCCTCTGTCACACCTATGAGGCATTTTTCACCCGAACCGCCTATATCAAGCCTATAAATACCCCCTCCCCTCTTATTTCTTCTCCACGCCTCTCCCCCTTCACTCTACCTCACATTTCTGTAGTACTAAGCCCTTAGGTGCTGTTAGGAACAAATGGCTAGGCCTTGGTTGAGTTGTGTTGTGGTTTGAAGTCGTAAGAGGCATAAGAAATCCTAGAAAACCCTAAACCCTAGTTCTAACCCACGTGAACCCCCCTAGCCAAGTAAGTCTTACTTTTAGTTAATATAGCTTTAATATAGTCTTAGGATAGATTTAGGATGCCTTAGATAGCTTAGATAACCTTGCATGAGCCTAGAACCATTCTACTTGCTAGTTTACGTTTTAAAACCCTAGATTGAGTCATATATTTGTATGCATGCTATAAGTAGTTAAATTAGGTCATACACTAGTTAAATATAACTTAGATAACTTAAAAATAAGTAAAACATAGGCTAGAAAACTTAAATGCTAGATAAAATACAAGTTACATGCATATTAGGACTAGTTTTACAATAGTTTACATGCATAGGGGTATATATCATAAATTCCTGAAATTATAAAGTCTAGGGACTGTTTTTGACCTTTCCTAGAAGTTATAAGTAGTAAGGATTAGTTTTGCATAATATTAAAACCCTATGATAGATAATAACATAAGTATAAACTAAAAGGACTAAAAACATAAATAGTATAAAGTTAAAGATCTAAAATGGTAAATATAGAAAACTTAGGAGTCTTAGGTTAATATAGAAGTCTAAGGACTAGTTGTGTCAAGTATAGATAGTTATTAGTATAAGTAATATAAAACTTAGGGTAGAAAACGTAAATATATAAACTATAAGGGTAAAAAGTGAAAATATCATATAAGTATAAAATCTAAATAAAGTTAGAAGTATAACACAATACTAGGGAGCTTCATGCGAGGAGTACTATGTGGATATTTCGTTTTTGACGAGTTTGTTGGGTTTACGAATTAAAGTGCCCTGACTCCTCGAATGATTATTGCATATACTTCTGAGATATGATGGCCCGAACGGTGATATGATTATAACTAAACCCTAATAACAACATAACTTAATAATAGGGAGCTTTGTGTGAGGAGTATTAACTTCTGAATTATGATGGCCCAAACAGTATTATTTGATAACATAATACAGTAGTAGGGAGCTTCATGTGAGGAGTCATATACTTCTGAATTACAATGGCCTGAACGGTGTTATGGTATATCTAAAACATTAACAAACCTAAAAATAATAACTTAAGAAACATAAACATCATCACTAAAAGCTTGACATACATACAAAACCAACAAAAACACACTAGGATACGTGAGTAAGGCGGTCTAGTTCCCGAATCACTATTTGCATTACTTAGATTTCTCTACACCCAGGTGAGTCTTCATAGCCTTACATCTTTTTTAACTTTCAAACTAAATGCTTTTATAAACCCTGTAAGGGGGATACATGCTAATCGTTTGGGAGGTTTTACCCAATCGAACGCGAATATAGTTGATAGATTTATTGGAGTTTGACAACTCCTGTTGGTATTAACACCCTACTAGGTGGTACCAATAAGTACTATATTTTAATTCACTGAAGGTATAACTTTGGCAAGTTATCCTTCTATCCCCTCATGTTGGGTCTGCAGCCCACATGACCCAGATCGTTAAGGTGTGATTCATGAGCTTAGTGCAACCTACTAAACTCCTGATAATTGTGCATGCATCACAATTATCACAAAAACTTGCATTTTCTCAGATGGGTGTAACAACTGAACCCAGGGAACTTGTATTCACTAACCCCTAAATCTATGATTCTCACTCAACACCTAATGTTGACTTTTTAAGCATGTATTCTAGGTTTATTACTTCTATGGACCTATGGCGGAAGGAGGTACTAAACTCGGAGGACTTCTCATGGTTATCATTCAAACACCACCAACCTAACTCTTAGATTTTCGGGACCTCAACAAAATAAAAGTATATCTTTTATAATTAAAACTCTGATAATTATGAATGATAACTAATTTTTTAAAACGTCTCTTTTCGAGTCGTTTTCTATTACTGTATCTGTGATTCTATGAAGTAATACCCCAAACACTTTATCCGCTGCGATCAGTGAAAAATGGGGGTGTTACACTTTATAAAAATATACCCCACTAAATACCCCACACACACTCACACAAAATAAAAAATAAAAATCTGAGCCCTTATCTTTCTTTTTCATTTAGTGGTCAGACTACCAATTTTGGTTTTGGGAATTGTGAACTACGCGTGAGATGAAATGGAGGGCAAGGGTGATATTTGGTGATGTGGGGCAGTTTGGTGAGGAAATACCTCCCTTGCCTATTAGCCTTAGTTTTTATCCGGACCCCCACCGCCCCCTATTTTTTTTAATAATTTTGTTTATTTCAAAAAACTATAAACCTGAAAGTGTGGAACAGAAAAAATAAAGTTTAATATGTCAAACTCTTAAAACTGTCTAAAATACGGAACAGAAACTGAAAAAAAAACTGTAATATAATCATAATTGTAACATGTATGGTTCTTTTGAGTATTGTTAGATTCAATAAAGAAAACTAGAGAGAGAAAGTGAGATGGGTGTTCCTAGAGAGAGAGAGATGAGAGAAAATTGTAAAGATTAGATTAGTGGAAATGGAAATCACCAACCCTCTCCACATGTGGAGAGGGGTATTTATAGTTTCCTACAAAAAAGACAAAACTCCCACACCCGGGCTGTGGATCAGGCATACAGTAGGTAAAGACCCGTCCTTCTTCAACGGTGTTAGTTAAACTAAACTAATATCTAACTAACTAATTAACTAACTACGAGCTATCTTAATGCTATTACATCATTTAGGTGACCGAGTCTTTTATAGGAATATTTGTATTCCTAACAATCTCCCCCTAAGCGGGGTCACCTTTGGAAATTAAGCTTTTTGATCTTCAAGCATTCTTTAGATTTTGTAGCTCGTAGGTTCTGATTCTTCACTTTAGCCTCACTCTGTACAACAAGCAATGAACTTGTGATTTCAGTTCATTTGAGGTGAGTGATCTTTGAGCTTTCTTTGAGATCATCAGGCAAAGTAAATCTCCGAGCTCATCCTTAGTCGTATTGCCTTCAGGTGATGTTGTGACTTTGGGACCATCATGCTTACACCCTTCTGGATCAGGAGATTTTACATCAGAGTTGCGGATCAGGAGACTTTTCATCAGAGTTGCGGAAACGTTGTTGGTAGTCTCTCAACATTCGTTGTAGTAAGTCTCTCATCATCATTAATAGTGAGTAGGATGTGTGAGCATGAGGTATGTATTGACCCGATTCAGCAGGAAATGGGAGCCATCGATGCCATCTTTATATGTGTCCCTGAAATAAAACAGTTAGCAATAAAGATAGAGAACAAATATGGCTTTGTCATTCATTCTGCGAGGACAAACTACCCTCCGGTTTTGTGAAAACCGACCTGTGATCCGGTAGAGTCTCTATTAAAGAAGACTCTCATTGACAGGAATTTCGAGCTGTAGTAATGAATTTTCCAAAGAATCCACTTCGGAATCTTCATACTAAGCATGTTCTCATACCGGAACGTCTCAAAGCACACAACACGATAGAGTGAATCGGTGAATTGATATTCATTGATTGATGATAAATAGATTTATAGAGATCACTCGCGTGTCATATAATAAACATTTTTGTGACACGATGAGAGTTTTATGCTTTGAATCATATTTCCATCAAAAATACTTTTGTTTGAAAGATTGTACACAATCAATGTGCTCGAAAATAAGTTTGTGAGCACACTAAAAGGTTTTTGCAAGAGTATCCGTCAATCCATATCCTGGAACAAGTTTGAATCAATGTTGAATCACACCATCGTTGCTTTCAAGTTGTCACTTGATCATTGATCCAAGATGGATCTCACATGTCACCTACCAAGAGCTTGAGTGATGTTCACTCTAGAAGGATTTCCATCTTCATTGTGAATATTTTCATATCACTCGGATGTTCTGGCAATACCACAAGGATAATGCGTAGGACTCTAAATATTTTATCTTATTTTCCACATTGTGTGAAACAATAAGCATATTTGGAAGTGTGTCCTATTGAGATTTATGGATGATCTCATGGCTCTAGACTCAATAGTGCGTTTTGATCCGCTCCTAGAGACTGGGGAGGCGTCTCCTGTTTTAGGTACCAACATAGCTCGCAATGAGCGGTCGATACATTGCACAGGGTTCCTCGTGAGAATGAAACAAGCTCTTTTAAAAGAACTTGAGTGGTTGGGAAGTTTAGTGCAGTGCGTCACTGTGTCCATGATGTCTTGTCTTCAATACCGGTGTTACCTTAGTAACCGCTAGTAGATTATGACTTGGACCCGGTTTCTGCCCTAAAGTTGAATATATGGAGGGCTATTTCTTTTCACCCTTTCTCATTTCATTTCTTTTTCATTCTTCAACCCCTTCAGTGCTTACCGAGACTTCACCACTAGAACCTTGTTGGGTTTGTTCCAGTCCTAGCTCTATCTCAGTCCGCACTCTTCTCTTTCTCACTTTACTCCTTTTTTCAATCATTCCTAAGGACTTCTAATCTATCTATGGATTGTCCCTGGGAAGATCCTTCCAGTTCTGGTGGATCATGGGAACTCATACCTAACCTTAACCATCCTTATAACTCCATGCATAAAGATAAATGGTCGGTCTTTGGTATAACTTCCACAAACGCCTTTTGCTCCCCCTCAATATGTGCATTGATGAGTGCTCAAACACTCATCATTTTTGGTCTAATCTGAACTGCAAAACATACAAAAACACTCAGTAATGCATCAAAATACTAAAAATATTTCAAAATTGTGTTTTATATGTTTTAGATGCAAAATGAGCAAAAACAAATGAAAAACGCACAAAGTTTGCAAAATTGGCAGTTTCAGTCCCCCAACTTTCTTAAAATGACAAATCTAGTCCATGGATATTCAAAATATGGAAAATTATCACCAAAGGTCATTTTGAAATCATAAAATGTCATATTTAGTCCTTTGGTGAAAAACTGGAAAAGTTTTGGAAATTTACAATTTAGCCCCTGAAGTTTCAAAATTTGGCAGATTCAGTCCCTGGTGGGATATTTTTGGAAGGAAAATCATTTTTTGTCCTTGGAAGTTCAAAAATGTTCAAATTTGGTCCTTGGATAAAAGATTTTACAAAATGGCAATTTTAGTCCCTGGATTTTGAAAATTGACATAAATGGTCCCCGGGAATTTTGAAAAGTACAAAATTGCAAAAAATGGGTTTTTGGTATTTAAACTATGCAAGTATGGACCTTATTGTTACCTTGGGAAAGTTTCAAATTCAGCCCCTCAATTTCAGTTTATTACAAAAATGGTCCTTGTGATTAATGTTTAAACCAATTGGACCCTTTTCATTATAATTACCCAAAACCTAAACCTGGTCCAAACACAACCCTGATCCACTACACCCCCTCAGCCCATCACCCTAACCCAAGCCCACCACCTAATTTAAATAATAAAAAAACCTAAACCGTTTTATATAATACCCTTTGACCCCGGTCAAACAAACACACCCAGTCCACTATTCACCCATCTCCCTCCCCCCGTTTTCCTGCTCCATGTCCCCCCTCATCCATGCTACTTTCACCAAACTCACCAGACCCTCATAATACCTTTCACCAAAACCCTCCCCCTCATTTAATGCCTCACCCAACCTCACCAAACCCACTCAAGCTGCCAAATTCAGTTTTTCCCGCCAAAAAGAATTCAAAGGCTGTGATCATTTAGAAGCCATCCAACGGCTGAGACAGAAGTGGGAAAGTCTAAGAGGGACTCCAGGACTATAAAAGGAAAAGAAAACAGAAGATGGAACTAGTAGTTAGAGTAGTATAGAGTAGTGTAGTTTAATATTGTCGTTTAAGCTTGCATTTCAATTTTAATTGTAATTTTTAGTTCAAAAGTGTTGTAAGTAGTGTTTCTAATGTAATTAAAACCTTAATTAACCTCAACTTCAAGTTTGATTAGTTAATTCAGTTTTATGCAATTTTTATGAGAAGTCCCTTTTTACCTTAAATCTTGTTCCATATTATGTTTAATGGTTCCATAAGCTCACTTAAGTCATTTGCAAACTCCCACAGGCTCAATTCAGTAGTCACACAGTTTTTGCTTCAAAAACAAAAAAATACAAAAAAAATAGATTTAAATAAGTAAAAATTTAGAAATCCGTGAAGAAGGAGATACAGGCTTGGAGCAGGGTTCATTATGGATTGCTAGGGTTTTAGAAACCTAAAGGGAAGTGTTAGGATATGTGATGTGCCTTGGTTGCCTGATTCTCATTGGAATCCCTTGTAAGTTTTTTTTTCTTATTATGCAACTACTGTAGCTTAGCTTATTTGTTGCTTGTCCTTGGATTTTGTGTTTATTAGGTACATTAGAGTTAAATTTATGCTTGGTATTGTCTGATTACTTATTAGAATTAATGGTTGTTTTCTTTGTTCATCTTAACTGCTAAAAAGACTTGATGATAATTCATAAATGTTTGTTTGTTATAATAGTGTTTCTGTAACTCAACTAGCTTAGTATATCATTAATTTACCTTTTTCATCAGTAATGTGATCTAAAACTAGCTTTTGATATGAAAACACTCATGTTGGTCATCTGTTAAAGGGTGTTTGGAATTGCATGTTCCACTGGGTTCTTGTGATTTTCTTTGGTTAAAACCCTCCTAGGCAACATTCTCAGCATTAATCTTGCTTAGTCAAACCATAGAATCCAGTGTTTATATGAGAAATAGTCAAAATCACTGATTACCCATTTTCATTTGTTAACTGTTGGATTTTGGGATGCCTTGATTGCTCATTTCAGTTCTTATTTGGTTGGTATAACTTATTTTAGCCTCTACTCAGTTTATTTCATCTTATTCAGTTAGTAAAGTAGGATTAAAGTTCACTTAAGTCAATTTTCAAGTTTTACTCAAAAAGTCAAAAGTTCACTATCTCAGTTTTTTCCAAATTGGTAAGATTTCTTGTGATTTATGTGTTAGGTCTCATGCCCTGAGCTTTTTATATGTTATAATACCCCAGCTCATCTTTATAGTCTCACCATTTTCATATTTTTAGAAATTTTCTATTGGGCCCCACAAAGCCACAAAGTGACCTGCAGGGGAGGGTCTGTTCTGTCTCAACAGTTACATCACCCACCACCACCACTTTGTGGTGGTGTTCTGGCCACCTCAGTGGTCCCACAACCACCAAGTTAGTTTCTTTCCACCCCCTCCTACCAGGGTTGAACTGTTGACCTCTGGTTTGACCCCAAGACCCCTGGGTCCCACTTGAAACAACACCTTAACTTTGTCCCTTATCTGTGTTCATTTTGGTTTTGGAAAGTGCTTATTATTAGCTTATGTACTTATTCAGTGGATCATACTTACTTTTTCTTGCTTAAACTTGTTCACAAAACTCATTTGAGTCAGAATTACCCATTGTGGGTCCCACCTAAGCTGATTTTAGCTTATTCCCCCATTTGGTCAACTGTTGGGCTTATGGCTTTCCATACAGCTTATTTTTAGTTTATAAAAAAGTTGTTTTTACAAAAAGTGTTTGTTTTTAAGTATTAAATAGGTTTGTAAAAGAAAAATCAAGAAAAACAAATTTAAAATTAAGTGATAGTTTCTATTTAATGTAATTTAATTTTAATTTTCATTTTTAAATTTTTATTAAGTACTTGTCATTTTTATATTTTTATTAATTATATCTTATATTAAAGTATTTATATTAATTTTCTCAGATCTTTATTTTCTCATTTAGTATTAATTAGAATTAATTTTAGTTTTATTAATTATTAATTAATAATTAGTTTAAAATAGCATAATTAGTTTTTATTAATCAAAACTTAGTTTTTATATTTTTTATAGCTTTTATATGTTGTAAAATAATTTTAGAAATTTTATTAGAATTTTTACTGTTCATTTAGTAATTTTCTTAATTTAAAATAGTTAATTAGTTAATTAGTAATTAATTAGTAATTAATTAATATAAAAATCACAAAAAGACAAAAACAATTATTTTTAATTTTAAAACTTATTTTTAGTTATTTTATAATTTTAGAAATTTTATTTTCACCTTTTTAGTATTTAATTAGTATTATATTATATTTAAGTTGTTTAAATATTAATAATAAGTAATAAATAGTATTTAATTAATATTAAATAATTAATTAGTGTTAAAAATTATTTTCTTTTTTCTAAAAATTTTCTTTTATCTTTTAGTTTGTAAAAAAGTCATTTTCACCCCCTGGGTGTTTTCAGATTTCAGTTTTTACGTTTTATCTCGTACGTTTACGTTTTATTTAAAACGTGAACGTACGCATTTTAAGTTTTAAACGTTTCTGGTTTTTCTGACTTTCCAGTATTGTTAATATAGCTTATTTAAGCTATTATCTTGTAGATTCCTTAGTGTAATCCATCACAAACCCTTTTCCGATCCAAATTCACCCGATCACGAAACCGTTTGTTTACCATCCACACCTCGTCGGGACATAACGACCCGGGGAAACCTTATACTTCCGCGGAGTATTGACTCTGAGCTGTTTGACTTTGTTGACCATTCCTTGGTCAATATAAGTTAGGTGGTTCGGGCTCAATCAAAATTTGGCGCCGCTGCCGGGGAGGTTGTGTGCGTATCTAAACGGTTTTTCTGATTAGTGTCTTTGGAATTCGTTCCATTGTACATTTATCCATCCTTTGTTCATATTTTCCCATTATCAAAACAAAAACCATTCCCGAAAACTTTTTAAACTCAGTTTTCAACGAACACAAAAAAAAAAATACAAAAAGATTTTCTTTATCATTTGTACAAAATGTCTTTCCAAAAACCCAAAAATATCCTTCTTCACCCTCCTACCCTTTTGATTTTCATTTCCTCACCCTCTATACACATTTGATTCTTTCTATGTCTCATCCACACTTTCTAGTTTGCCATTGGTATGGTAATCCTCATAATGGTGGCAATTGCCCCAGTTGTGGCATGGTAGAATCCGGAAACGGGTCTGTCTATAACCAAGATCCCTATTCCTACCATGACACGACTGATTCATTCCATCAGTTACCACACCATGATACTCAGCAGTTTTACTGTTGTGAGTGCTGTGGTGGTGAACACTACAGTTCTGATTGTCAATCGGGAAACACGCTTGTCTATGAGCAGTTTCCTGATAACGTTTATGACTCTAGCACGTACAACCCACAGCCTCAACAGTTTCACTGTTGTGATTTCTGTGGAGGTCCACACTTCAGTTCAGATTGTCAAACGGGGAATCCATACCCTTATGACAATTTTGACACACCCTATTATGACCAACCTCCACAGTACGATATGAATCAAGCACTTCTTCCAGAAATGCAAAATCTGATGAAAATCGTTGATGAGCTTAAGGGTTTAGTTAACGACTTTGCCCAAAGACATACTCATCAAAAATCCATGGAAGAATTGCTTGCTGAAGAGCAGGCTGCTAGAATAAATTCCCAAGATGCATATGAAAAATCTGTGAGGGAATCCATTGCAAGAGAAAAAGCAGCCATGTCTAGCTCTTTGTTCCGTTTCATTCCTGATGACAGTGATGATGAGGATTGATGCGTGGGAATCGCACCTTGCTTTACCTCTCGAGGGATCTCGCGAGGCTTACAACCCCCACCAGGCAGTGTACCTGATCGTTGTAGTATAGTATAGTGACAAGTACCGGGGGATTGATCGTTCAGCTTAGGAATAGTGTCGCTAGGATTAGAAAACCTAATTAATAGTTCTAAAGGTGAGGGATGATTATTTTTGTATTTTTATATTTTATGAAAGCAATTAAAATCTTTGGTTTTGAAGGAGTGGGCAGAATTAGTTGCTATTCAACTAACCCAAAGCTAAGATATAATTAAAATAAAATAATGAAAACGAAATTAAACTAATTAAACTAAGGTTGTGAGCAGTAATTGGAGAAATTGTGTTTACTTAGACTTCATTACTCCCTAGATATCTTTTACATGTTAATTACTTGTTACACTTGTATGAATGACGGGTTGTATTCCTTAATACCATTCGTGGAGTGGCATACATAACTCCCCAACTCTATGAGCTCTTATCTCCTCCTACACCATGACCCAGCACAACTATAGGGATTGTAAACAGTGGCTCATGCATTAAATACAACCAATAAAGACCTAGTACGCCTCGGTTCATGTTTCTTAAGACGTTCAAGCATGTTACCATTTGGAGATCTGCCAGTTTTCTTAAGCCTAACATATAAATCATTCATTCAAAACAAGAATAGACAAGTAATCAACACATAATCAACATCTAGGTTTCATTAGATCTAAGCAAACACAAGAGAGATCTAGCCTAGCATAGTAGAATTAAGATAAGAACAAAAGATAAACAACCAACACATAGACATATTGATTGAATTAAGAGTATACTTATCTCAATTACAATGCAAGGTCTCAAGGGTTTGGAACCCTTGAAAAAACTGTGAAAGAGGCACCAAAATCGTCTTTAGGGTTTCACCAAAACTTCTCTTTTCTTTTAATGAAAAAACTAGAAAACTATATATAGGAAAATTGTTCTGACGGCGTCAAGAGTTAATTCTGACGCCGTCACATCGCCGCCATAAACTTCCTCGGACGCCCTAGATCCACTTGTGACGGCCTATGTGACGCCGTCACCACCTTCGGTATTTTATTCTTGCCACTTTGACGCCGTCACCTCTACATCTGACGCCGTCACCACCTTCGATATTTAATTCTTCATGTCTGACGCCGTCAAGCTTTTGGTCTTGACGCCGTCACCTTGTATCTTCATCTTGGATTTTTTTGGTACTTTGTCGTTTTCTTCACTTTATGCTCCAAAAACGTCCAAAATAGCCTCTTTTCCAGAATTCACTCTCCAAACACCTAAAATCACAAAAGGAACGATTTAGGGCAATATTTGATCAAATAAAGTCGGATTCGGGCTTAAATGACCCATTAAAAACGGATCATTTTTCGCCTCATCATATACCCTTACACTTGAGATTTGCTTGTCCTCAAGCAAATGAGCTTTTATTCTACTCAAAAGACAAGTTAGGGGTCATTTAACACTAATATAAAAGTAATTACAACAAATAATCGTTCCACTAAAGACCAATAGACAAGCACGGAGGTCATACACTAGCAAAATAGATTACCATAGGCTTGGGAAAGGATCAAACCTCCACCACATGGTGTAAGCACCTAGGATAAACTATCAAAGAGGTCTTTTAAAGGGTTATAACGTTAGGTGTAGGGATATGAATTACACGGTTTTGTTGGATAAAGGGAGTTTTACTGGTGGCGAGTTAACAATCTTAGTTAATTACATGTACAAGATGGCGTTGCTAAGCCAAGACTAGACTCGACTTAAGCTAATAAATGAAAAATAACAAAAACATAAAATGAACATAAAATAAAAACGGGATGGTAGTCCGTATGTTTTTTTTTTTTTTTTTTTTTTTTTTTTTTTTTTTTTTTTGCATACACTCTTACCCTACCATCCAAAATAATACATCATAGGGGTTGAGAATTCCCCTTACACTTGAATCTTTACATACTTTACATTAAACTATTCTAATGACTCGAATTAAGAAAATCAAAACACTTGGAGCACTTTTAAGATTAACGCACGTATGGGGGTAATAAGTGATGTTCTTCCCCATTACTCCATAAATTAAGTACTTACCCATGAGTCCCAATCGTCCCAAAACAATATGTACAAGGATATGACTCGACTTAGCAACCATGTAATCAATTAGAAAGTTAACTTAGGGTTTAACAAATAACAATAATGCACTAAAAATGAGCGCATACACGGAAGGCTAAGGCGATTTGGTTGCACATTTGCGGTGGATTGTAAACAAATTCTTCCTTTAAGTAAAATGCTTAAAGTTAGAAACGAAAAGATAGGCTCGGAGGGGTGTACTAGGGGTATCGTGTACTAAAATTGAGTACAACGCAAAGGCGTGGGAGAATTACTTGACCTATGAAGTCAAAGTAATTATATTACAGGTGTAGAACAAGGGTTATCCTAATGCCTCTTATCATGTAGTAAATCCTAACTACACGAATGTAGTCTCACTAGCGGTCTCGGGATGCATCGCTATCACAAGTTCTAGAATCTAAATACTACCGGTACACTCATAAGCACCAACAATGAATGCTTTTCCTATCAAATCTAAAGGCGAACCTCACATTTTTGGGTGGAAAATTTTTCTGAATATACGGTTATGTGCTAGTCATACAACCTCCTATCCATGAGACGCTTGCTATGGCTAAAGTTTCACTCCTAAATGTTATAAAAAAATTTAAATTTGGCGCTAAAATTACACTAACAAGTATTTCTCATAGTTTTATTACTCATCTACTATCAAACAAAACAAACTCAAGCGAAAGTGCATATGTAAGGTATCATCTTTTTACCCTCCCCTTACACTTAAGATGAACATTGTCCCCAATGTTCAAGTAAAGAATGTAAAAGTTAAAAAGTAAAGAGAATGAAATCAAATACTCCCCTGATTCGCTCGGTATGGATTTTAGTTGACCAGGTTAAATCTTCTTCCAAGAAAACGAACAATCAAAGCTTCCCTACCAGAATATAAATCATCTTCTTGTCATAAATAACCTGTAAATCCTGACAAAAGTAGACAAGGCAACCTCGCGTAAAATCGGCGGCATCCTATATAAGTTACTAAATCCTAGAAAACAAAGTAAGATATAATGCTTGTGGAATGAAGTTTGCAGATTTCCTGGAGATTATAAAACTTAATAATTCACAAAAACTATAAGACTCCGTTAGAAAAACAAAACCGGTAAAATATCCAGATTTTAACTCCTGACGCCGTCAAGAGCAAACCCTGACGCCGTCAGAATGGACCTGCAGAAATTCTTATGTTAAGTTTCCGGAAAATTTCTGGAAAAACTTTGTCCTACTTCCTGGAAAATCCTGCAAAACTTCATTATGACTCAATACAAGCATTTGACTCTAACAAATACGAATATACATGTTCATTTAATATTGTGGATAATCATGATCGGTTTGTTTCTTAAAAACATATTTGGGGTTTCCCCTTACACTTATCTTTTGCAAAAATACCTCTAGGTTGAAGTTAAGACTAGGCTAAACAACATAATAAAGTATTTCCATTTTTTAGTAGAGAAACATGATCAACCAACAATAAAAATAAAACATGCATACGGAAGCAAATAACAATCAAACAAATAAAAATCACACAAAACATGGGTTGCCTCCCAAGAAGCGCTTTTCTTTATTTACGAGTCTTGTAGCTAGACTCAAAGTCGTGGGTTACTACGTGATCTCATCATTGGTTTCACTCTCTAGGTCGTCTTCTAAACCAGTTTTGTACTCCGGACCTAGTTGCAAGCATTCTTTGTAGAAACCAAGCATCCTATTTCTAACATACTCTACTCCTCTACGTCTATCCTCATCATTCCTATAATAAGCCGCTTGCTTACGTTCCTTTTCGAAATTAGAGAGAAGGCGGTATTGCTCAATCTTGTAGGGCATTTGATAAGCAACCTCATCATTCTCTTCCTTGAATCTAACTATCCCTAACGTCGGATCATAACTCATCCTAGTGGCCTCAACAAATGGTTTCCCAAATATTATTTGACTTAGGCAAGCATCTATCACCGGACGCGTGTCTTCCACTATCATAAAATCAATCTCATAGGTGAGATTCCCTATAATCACATGTACTCCCTTAACTCTTCCTGCAAAATTACTTATCCAACTTTTACCGGGCATTATCCTAAAATTGAGTTGCTTCTTCATCACCCAATTGTAATAAGTCCTAGACATGATGTTCACGGGGGATCTAGGGTCTATGTAAGCTTTCCATACATGCATGTGCCCGATATTGCATGGGATGTTAATGTTAGAGGGGTCTCCCATTTTGATCAGGGGATCGCCAAAGATATATGTTGTCTCGGGACTATCGAATAAATACTTATGGTATTCCCGTTCTTCCTTGGTTGGCAACTTATCAAAATATTCCTCTATGGGTTCTACCTCCTCTAATTCCTTATCCTTATTAACCTCAACTTCCCTACTCTCATCCTCACTATTGGCTTCTACTCTAACTTCATCTTTGTCACTCTCCTCTATCTCCCTATCTATCGGCTTAATGGTGACAACATTGACAAAGTGGACATGTTTGGATGATGAGGGGTCCTTAGCTTGGATTCCACTATTGGTGTCCCTAGTGTCCTTCCTAGGTGTGGCTAATGTTTGGTTGTTGAGGGCTTTCAACAAGTTGTCGATCTTGTTGGTCATCTCCGTTTGTTGTTGGTTGAATTCGGTTTCAAACCTAGCTATGCGGGCTTCTTGAGATGCCATAAATTTCGACATCAATCCTTCAAGATTGTTGGTACTACCATAGTTGTTAGAAGGATTGTTGTTGAAAGTACGGTTGGATGGGGGACCGTTTGATTGGTAACGATTAGGCGGATTGGAAGATTTTGGTTGATTTTGTTTCCACCTAAGGTTTGGGTGATTTTTCCATGAGGGGTTATATGAATCACCGTATGTGTTTGGCTCGGGCTTGAAAGTGTACCACTTATCTCCCGCTTCGTCGGTACGCGTGGATGCGTAGTCCGCAAAAGCTGTTCCGGGGAGTTCCACACAATCACGAGTGTCATGGGGACCACTACATAATTCGCATGAAGAAGTGATTTTGTTCACTTGGCTTGAATGCTTCGGAGCTTCGTAAGATTTCATGAGAAACTTGACTTGGTCCTCAAGTTCCATGATCCTACGGTCGGGAGTGCTTGAATTATTCGAAGGCAAAGATATTGCCTTGACCGTTTTGTTCAAATCACGGGGATCATTCCAACTTTCGTTGTCATAGAGAGCAAGATCTTCTATGAGTTCCCATGATTGTTCCGCACTAAGATCACGTAGCTTACCACCGGCCGATTGGTCAATGGTTCGCCTCGTGGAGATGTCGATATGGTCATAGAAGATTTGGACTTGGAGCCAAAGATCTATGCCATGATGAGGGACTTTTTGGAGTAAGTCCTTGAAACGAGTCCATGCTTCATAAAGAGATTCATTTTGACGTTGTTGAAACATCAAGATGTCATTCCTAAGTTTAGTAGTTCTCCCCGGTGGGAAAAATTGAGCAAGGAAACGAGTGGTGAGATCATCCCATGTGGTGATGGATCCCGCGGGTAAACGCTCAAGCCATTGACTAGCTTGATCCCGTAGAGAGAATTGGAATAGGCGTAAACGGGTTGTCTCTCTAGTTTCAACACCTAGGTCTATGGAATCTACGATTTTGAGGAAGTCCTTAAGGTGTTGGTTTGGATCTTCGGAACGAAGTCCATGGAATGCACATCCGCTTTGCACCAACCGGATGGTGTCGGATCGCAAGGGGGTCACATTGGCTCCGGTGAGCTCAATGGTGTTTCGGTAGCCTTGGTGGCTAGGTCGGGAATACTCTCCTAAGGTTCGGGGCCTAAGGGGTTCTAATGGTGGGTTTTGTTGTGGTGGGATGATGGGTTCAAAGATGTTACCACCTTCCATGATGTCGGATGGTAAAGAGTTACGAACAAAGGCACGAAGAAATAAGGTAGACTAAAGAAGACCTAAAAATAAAAATAAAAATCTTACTAGAAAGGAATCTAGCAAGTAGACCTAATAAAAAGAAATCCTAACCTAGACAATAACTATTCCCTGGGCTGCGGCGCCAAAAACTTGATGCGTGGGAATCGCACCTTGCTTTACCTCTCGAGGGATCTCGCAAGGCTTACAACCCCCACCAGGCAGTGTACCTGATCGTTGTAGTATAGTATAGTGACAAGTACCGGGGGATTGATCGTTCAGCTTAGGAATAGTGTCGCTAGGATTAGAAAACCTAATTAATAGTTCTAAAGGTGAGGGATGATTATTTTTGTATTTTTATATTTTATGAAAGCAATTAAAATCTTTGGTTTTGAAGGAGTGGGCGGAATTAGTTGCTATTCAACTAACCCAAAGCTAAGATATAATTAAAATAAAATAATGAAAACGAAATTAAACTAATTAAACTAAGGTTGTGAGCAGTAATTGGAGAAATTGTGTTTACTTAGACTTCATTACTCCCTAGATATCTTTTACATGTTAATTACTTGTTACACTTGTATGAATGACGGGTTGTATTCCTTAATACCATTCGTGGAGTGGCATACATAACTCCCCAACTCTATGAGCTCTTATCTCCTCCTACACCATGACCCAGCACAACTATAGGGATTGTAAACAGTGGCTCATGCATTAAATACAACCAATAAAGACCTAGTACGCCTCGGTTCATGTTTCTTAAGACGTTCAAGCATGTTACCATTTGGAGATCTGCCAGTTTTCTTAAGCCTAACATATAAATCATTCATTCAAAACAAGAATAGACAAGTAATCAACACATAATCAACATCTAGGTTTCATTAGATCTAAGCAAACACAAGAGAGATCTAGCCTAGCATAGTAGAATTAAGATAAGAACAAAAGATAAACAACCAACACATAGACATATTGATTGAATTAAGAGTATACTTATCTCAATTACAATGCAAGGTCTCAAGGGTTTGGAACCCTTGAAAAACCTGTGAAAGAGGCACCAAAATCGTCTTTAGGGTTTCACCAAAACTTCTCTTTTCTTTTAATGAAAAAACTAGAAAACTATATATAGGAAAATTGTTCTGACGGCGTCAAGAGTTAATTTTGACGCCGTCACATCGCCGCCATAAACTTCCTCGGACGCCCTAGATCCACTTGTGACGGCCTATGTGACGCCGTCACCACCTTCGGTATTTTATTCTTGGCCACTTTGACGCCGTCACCTCTACATCTGACGCCGTCACCACCTTCGATATTTAATTCTTCATGTCTGACGCCGTCAAGCTTTTGGTCTTGACGCTGTCACCTTGTATCTTCAGCTTGGATTTTTTTGGTACTTTGTCGTTTTCTTCACTTTATGTTCCAAAAACGTCCAAAATAGCCTCTTTTCCAGAATTCACTCTCCAAACACCTAAAATCACAAAATGAACGATTTAGGGCAATATTTGATCAAATAAAGTCGGATTTGGGCTTAAATGACCCCCTAAAAACGGATCATTTTTCGCCTCATCAAGGATACACTTGACATCCTTGAATTTTATAAAACTTCAAGTTCATCAGTTGATACCCCAGCAGTTGAGATTCCATCTCAAACAACTGCTATCACACCCGAAGTTCACACTCACTCTCTAATCATGGGGGATGAGCATCTTAGCACTGTTCCTAATAAGGAATCGGACGAATTAATAAAGTCTAGTGTTGAAATCCTTGTCCCAATCCCGAGAGAGTCACAGGGAACTTTGGATGATATGTGTGATATTCCTTCCCCCCATTGAGTGTTCAAACGATCATTTTGAGACTTTCTCAGATTTTAATGATAATTGTACATCTCATGGAGACATTGAGTATATTGAGGCACCACTGCCTCATTCTGATGTTGATGCTCTTCTTGAGGAGTTCGCTGATGAGCTTGCTCACATCGATCCACTTTCATTGGAAAGTGATGATGGTCTCCTTGTCCTTTATCATGATCCGTCACTCACTTCTGATCCCAGCAGTCCAATAGAGAATGATAATCTCTTTGTTCCCGAAACATTTAATACGACTCTCACCAATCCTCTATTTGAATTCGATTCTGAATTCACTATGATTTCTAATAATCCAATCTTTGACGAGGATTGTGATGAGTCCACAATGGAACATGAGTCCACAGATTCACATCTTGTGAATAATTCTCTTCATGAGGAGTTCTACGGTGAACTCACTCATCAGTTTGATAGCCCGGGGGGAGATGCACTCAATCTTGAGAATTTGCAAATTCCCACCCACCCTCCCGAGGTGTTTACGAGCTTAACCTTAGAAATCCAAACTCAGGCTACGGAGCCTCCTCTTGAGGAAGAAGATCAAATCATGCTTTTTATCATGGTTTTCTTCCTTTTCTTCACCTATAAGGTGACTTCTCTTGTTCTTCACTCCTTCGGGAGTAAGGACACTATATTTGATCCCGGCATTTTCATGTATCATTATCTTGAGCCGGATACTTATCTCATCGGAGTGGAACTTTCACGTGCTTCAAATGTTTGTCCAAACATTTTGAATGAAAGTCCGATTGAGATTGCTTCTTCCACATCATGCTTCCCCAATGACAAATGAATTAGGGGTCGAGTCACGCTAGCGACTCGGTAAACAGAGCATGCTTATAGGGTTTTCACCCTAAGTGTGGGGGAGTCCCCCATGCTATGATTACAGAAGTGAAAATACAAAATGGTGTTTTCCACGCTTAGCTTGTAATGTTGCCCTTTTACGTTCAAAATGTCGGCATAATAGCCGGGATTTTGAATATTGAGGACAATATTCATGCTAAGTGTGGGGGGGTATTCGCTATTCTAGCGAGTTTTATCACATTTTACTATATAATACCCCCGTTTTTGCCAAAATTTCAAAAATGTAAAAAAAAAAAAAAAATTTCACTGGTGCTTCAAAATTTTTGTGGTAATCAGTCCACCTTGTCTAACCGACAAAAGGGATTGGCTAGTCCAGGAGCAAACGGCTCTTGGTAAAGACATCTCAAATCCATTGACGGCTTGCAATTTGCCCAAAATTGTATGGTTCCTCAACTCCCCAAAAACAAATGAGTTGGCTAGCCCGCAAGATTATGGCTTGTGGTAAAGGCCGTGGAAAATTCATAAATGGTAATCAGCTCACCAAGATGTTGACTATTCCATCAAGAGCTGGCTAGTCCAGAAGCAAACGGCTTTTGGTAAAGACTACTCAAATCCGTTGACAGCTGGTGGTTTGCTCAAAATCACACGGTTATCAGGTGTGCCACAGTTCTTACACCTGGCTACTCCAGAAGTGATGGATTTTGGTAAAGAGTTTTTCAAATCCATCAAGTTTTCAAAACAGTATTGCTAGGGACTAGCAATAGTTTAGTGTGGGGGATTGATGAGTGCTCAAACACTCATCATTTTTTGTCTAATCTGAACTGCAAAACATACAAAAACACTCAGTAATGCATCAAAATACTAAAAATATTTCAAAATCGTGTTTTATATGTTTTAGATGCAAAATGAGCAAAAACAAATGAAAAACGCACAAAGTTTGCAAAATTGGCAGTTTCAGTCCCCCAAATTTCTTAAAATGACAAATCTAGTCCCTGGATATTCAAAATATGGAAAATTATCACCAAAGGTCATTTTGAAATCATAAAATGTCATATTTAGTCATTTGGTGAAAAATTGGAAAAGTTTTGGAAATTTACAATTTAGCCCCTGAAGTTTCAAATTTTGGCAGATTCAGTCCCTGGTGGGATATTTTTGGAAGGAAAATCATTTTTTGTCCTTGGAAGTTCAAAAATGTTCAAATTTGGTCCTTGGATAAAAGATTTTACAAAATGGCAATTTTAGTCCCTGGATTTTGAAAATAGACATAAATGGTCCCCGGGAATTTTGAAAAGTACAAAATTGCAAAAAATGGGTTTTTGGTATTTAAACTATGCAAGTATGGACCTTATTGTTACCTTGGGAAAGTTTCAAATTCAGCCCCTCAATTTTAGTTTATTACAAAAATGGTCCTTGTGAATAATGTTTAAACCAATTGGACCCTTTTTATTATAATTACCCAAAACCTAAACCTGGTCCAAACACAACCCTGATCCACTACACCCCCTCAGCCCATCACCCTAACCCAAGCCCACCACCTAATTTAAATAATAAAAAAACCTAAACCGTTTTATATAATACCCTTTGACCCCGGTCAAACAAACACACCCAGTCCACTATTCACCCATCTCCCTCCCCCCGTTTTCCTGCTCCATGTCCTCCCTCATCCATGCTACTTTCACCAAACTCACCAGACCCTCATAATACCTTTCACCAAAACCCTCCCCCTCATTTAATGCCTCACCCAACCTCACCAAACCCACTCAAGCTGCCAAATTCAGTTTTTCCCGCCAAAAAGAATTCAAAGGCTGTGATCATTTAGAAGCCATCCAACGGCTGAGACAGAAGTGGGAAAGTCTAAGAGGGACTCCAGGACTATAAAAGGAAAAGAAAACAGAAGATGGAACTAGTAGTTAGAGTAGTATAGAGTAGTGTAGTTTAATATTGTCGTTTAAGCTTGCATTTCAATTTTAATTGTAATTTTTAGTTCAAAAGTGTTGTAAGCAGTGTTTCTAATGTAATTAAAACCTTAATTAACCTCAACTTCAAGTTTGATTAGTTAATTCAGTTTTATGCAATTTTTATGAGAAGTCCCTTTTTACCTTAAATCTTGTTCCATATTATGTTTAATGGTTCCATAAGCTCACTTAAGTCATTTGCAAACTCCCACAGGCTCAATTCAGTAGTCACACAGTTTTTGCTTCAAAAACAAAAAAAATACAAAAAACATAGATTTAAATAAGTAAAAATTTAAAAATCAGTGAAGAAGGAGATACAGGCTTGGAGCAGGGTTCATTATGGATTGCTAGGGTTTTAGAAACCTAAAGGGAAGTGTTAGGATATGTGATGTGCCTTGGTTGCCTGATTCTCATTGGAATCCCTTGTAAGTTTTTTTTCTTATTATGCAACTACTGTAGCTTAGCTTATTTGTTGCTTGTCCTTGGATTTTGTGTTTATTAGGTACATTAGAGTTAAATTTATGCTTGGTATTGTTTGATTACTTATTAGAATTAATGGTTGTTTTCTTTGTTCATCTTAACTGCTAAAAAGACTTGATGATAATTCATAAATGTTTGTTTGTTATAATAGTGTTTCTGTAACTCAACTAGCTTAGTATATCATTAATTTACCTTTTTCATCAGTGATGTGATCTAAAACTAGCTTTTGATATGAAAACACTCATGTTGGTCATCTGTTAAAGGGTGTTTGGAATTGCATGTTCCACTGGGTTCTTGTGATTTTCTTTGGTTAAAACCCTCCTAGGCAACATTCTCAGCATTAATCTTGCTTAGTCAAACCATAGAATCCAGTGTTTATATGAGAAATAGTCAAAATCACTGATTACCCATTTTCATTTGTTAACTGTTGGATTTTGGGATGCCTTGATTGCTCATTTCAGTTCTTATTTGGTTGGTATAACTTATTTTAGCCTCTACTCAGTTTATTTCATCTTATTCAGTTAGTAAAGTAGGATTAAAGTTCACTTAAGTCAATTTTCAAGTTTTACTCAAAAAGTCAAAAGTTCACTATCTCAGTTTTTTCCAAATTGGTAAGATTTCTTGTGATTTATGTGTTAGGTCTCATGCCCTGAGCTTTTTATATGTTATAATACCCCAGCTCATCTTTATAGTCTCACCATTTTCATATTTTTAGAAATTTTCTATTGGGCCCCACAAAGCCACAAAGTGACCTGCAGGGGAGGGTCTACTCTTTCTCAGCAGTTACATCACCCACCACCACCACTTTGTGGTGGTGTTCTGGCCACCTCAGTGGTCCCACAACCACCAAGTTAGTTTCTTTCCACCCCCTCCTACCAGGGTTGAACTGTTGACCTCTGGTTTGACCCCAAGACCCCTGGGTCCCACTTGAAACAACACCTTAACTTTGTCCCTTATCTGTGTTCATTTTGGTTTTGGAAAGTGCTTATTATTAGCTTATGTACTTATTCAGTGGATCATACTTACTTTTTCTTGCTTAAACTTGTTCACAAAACTCATTTGAGTCAGAATTACCCATTGTGGGTCCCACCTAAGCTGATTTTAGCTTATTCCCCATTTGGTCAACTTTGGTCAACTGTTGGGCTTATAGCTTTCCATACAGCTTATTTTTAGTTTATAAAAAAGTTGTTTTTTACAAAAAGTGTTTGTTTTTAAGTATTAAATAGGTTTGTAAAAGAAAAATCAAGAAAAACAAATTTAAAATTAAGTGATAGTTTCTATTTAATGTAATTTAATTTTAATTTTCATTTTTAAATTTTTATTAAGTACTTGTCATTTTTATATTTTTATTAATTATATCTTATATTAAAGTATTTATATTAATTTTCTCAGATTTTTATTTTCTCATTTAGTATTAATTAGAATTAATTTTAGTTTTATTAATTATTAATTAATAATAAGTTTAAAATAGCATAATTAGTTTTTATTAAGCAAAACTTAGTTTTTATATTTTTTATAGCTTTTATATGTTGTAAAATAATTTTAGAATTTTTATTAGAATTTTTACTGTTCATTTAGTAATTTTCTTAATTTAAAATAGTTAATTAGTTAATTAGTAATTAATTAGTAATTAATTAATATAAAAATCACAAAAAGACAAAAACAATTATTTTTAATTTTAAAACTTATTTTTAGTTATTTTATAATTTTAGAAATTTTATTTTCACCTTTTTAGTATTTAATTAGTATTATATTATATTTAAGTTGTTTAAATATTAATAATAAGTAATAAATAGTATTTAATTAATATTAAATAATTAATTAGTGTTAAAAATTATTTTCTTTTTCTAAAAATTTTCTTTTATCTTTTAGTTTGTAAAAAAGTCATTTTCACCCCCTGGGTGTTTTCAGATTTCAGTTTTTACGTTTTATCTCGTACGTTTACGTTTTATTTAAAACGTGAACGTACGCGTTTTAAGTTTTAAACGTTTCTGGTTTTTCTGACTTTCCAGTATTGTTAATATAGCTTATTTAAGCTATTATCTTGTAGATTCCTTAGTGTAATCCATCACAAACCCTTTTCCGATCCAAATTCACCCGATCACGAAACCGTTTGTTTACCATCCACACCTCGTCGGGACATAACGACCCGGGGAAACCTTATACTTCCGCGGAGTATTGACTCTGAGCTGTTTGACTTTGTTGACCATTCCTTGGTCAATATAAGTTAGGTGGTTCGGGCTCAATCATGCATCGATATTCGAAAGAGTTTAGCACATATGTGGGAGCCTATTATTGAGTTTAAAAGATCACATTTGATTATCAGATTTCATATTTAAATCACATTCTCTCCCCCGATCAAAAATTTCAAATCTTTCGAGATTTTGGATCTCAATTGATTTAAATAAGTTAGAAAGCTTTTGGGAGAGAAATGCGGTCATTTTTTAATATTTTCTGATAAAAAGAACCTTTTTCTTGCTCCCCCTCAATAGGTTGTTATGTGTCAGATTCGATGAGTTTACAAAAGATTTTAAGTTTTAACAAAAACTCTTTGAAAATGTACTCATTCTGACACATAACCATCACAAATCGTTTTGTTGCAAGGTTTTTGTACAAAGTGTGGAGAGTTTTGACGATACATAAAATTTTGAGAAATCACTCTCCTCCTCAATCAATGACGGATGTTAATATTTTCATAAAATATTTAAAGTCATTGATTGAGTGAAAAATTTTATCAAAAGTTAGTTCAAATTGATTTCCAAACAAAAT